>OY997380.1:6962115-7562115 GCA_963921505.1 Phakellia ventilabrum | reverse complement strand
TGTCTATGAATTGCGTATGAGTCCCACCACTAGCAGAAGTTCAGAGATACAGCGCTTTGAATGCAGTGACGCAATCGAAATGCACCGCGGAATAATGTTGGTTTTGTACTCAGGCCTACCACATAATTGTATTCTACATGCACTACAGCTGCACATGTGTACGAGTGCCTTGCATAATAAACAATCACCATATGTGAAAAAGCTCATCCATGAAAATAAAACATGTCTTCAGCTGGTACTGAACGTATACATGTCTACAACACACATTGACATTATATGCAAGTGATTGCATACTCGGTGATTAGTCGTTTTCTCTCTCCATGTTGATTTCATCGTTTCTTCTCCTGCTTCATTAGCCTGATGATGAAGGAAGCTCTGTCAACGTCGAGGAGAGTCTGTCCCCTCGAAACATATCCTATCTTCGCAACAATCGCTCCCTCTTGGAGCAGCGTCTTCAGGCGTACGAGAGGTCCTTCACAGACGGGATGCCTGTGACACTGGATCAGTTCATGGACTTCACGGAAGTGAAGATACCCAGGTAGGGAGAGGGAAGGGGGAGGAGTGAGGGTGGGGGAGGGGTGGGGTGGGGCAGGGAAGGGGGAGGGGCAGGGGTGGGTTAGGTAAGAGGGGAGGAAATACATGTAGTGTAACCGCAATCCACTCTATGTACATGTATATAGCTATTGCTCTACGCATAAGGAGATTCAAATCTCTCTCTCGCTCACTCATACACACACACACACACACACACACACACGTACACACACACACACACACACACGCGCACACACACATGCACACACACGTACACACACACACACACACACGCACACACACGTGCACACACACGTACACACACACACGCACACACACATGCACACACACACACACACACACACACACAGCCTGGATGAGTTCTGCCTCGACTCCGTAGATTCTGAGGCCCACCCTGACCAAGGAGAGGAGGACCAGACCATGGCTGATTTTGGCCACTCTCTGCTAGTGGGGTGAGTATGAATGGTACAACATTTTATGGCTGCATTATAGAGGGTGGCTGTATTATACAGGTCCATAATACATCAGCAACATGGCTGCTCTATAGAGTGACCACATTATAGAGTGTTCCACTGTATGTCCCAAGCCCACTTGTGTGTTTCGTTTTGCTAGAATATTATTTGAGGAAAGTTACAGTTTTTGGGCAACACAAACAGCAAATCTACTATTGTAGCTACATGTCATGTACACACACACACACACGCACGCACACACACACAGGCACTCTCCTCAATATCTCTCCGACTTCGTCCTCCACGGTACCAGCGAGCCAGCACAGCACTTCCAGAAAAAACTGGAGAGAGACCTCGCGAACATCGTCAAGGTGAGACCCTCTTTTTGTGTGTCATATTGGGTTCAAAGTACAACTATGAATTCTTTAAGTACATGTACACATCTGTATACTTGTACATACAACTTTATAGCATTGATGTGCAGTGCATATACGTGTCTCTACATCTGTTCCGCATCCTAGCCAGCGTAGCCAATGCCAGCAAAGGCCCCACCAGCAATGGTGATGATTGCAATATAATTGTGATGATTACAATATAGTTGTGATGATTGCATTATAATTGTGATGATTGCAATATAATTGTGATGATATTAAAATATAACTGTTTTCAAAGATTTCGCTAAATTTAATGCTTGCCAGATTTTCCCGCTACTTGTACACTGTTTTCTGAGTAAACCTTTACACGTATCTATAGCCCCGTTTACACACAGTAAACTGGTTTACATTAAACTGGTTTGGAATGCGCATTAGTACTGTCCACACACCTACTGGGAAGCCAGTTTAGCTGATTAGTGTGTAAACGCATTAGTGTACTTAGCACTATACAAGCAGCAGCTGTTAATCCGCTTTAACTGTTTACACACTCATTTTTCGCGCCTAATCCAGTTTCAAACCGGATTCAAACCACATCCTGAGGTGGATTACGTAAACCGGTTTCCAAACCGAATTAGTGCGTTTACACATAACCGGTTTAGTGTTAAACCGGTTTCTAAAGCGGTTTAAAGGCCTAGTGTAAACGGGGCTTATGCTTACATGTACAATGTATATGCACACAAACATGTCCACAACACATGCACACCCACAGCACTCCATCATCGATGAACGAATAGAACATGGCGTTGCCATAGTGGCAGACACGGACACCTGGTCAGTTCGACTGGTCGCCGTATCTCAGAGTATTCAGACCAGGTGAGCTGGACATGGCTAACTAGAATTAGACTTTCCGACTGTTTATGTGTGAGCCTATATGGACTGTGAAAGTCTCTCTTGCCTGACAACTAGCCGAGGTTGTTTACCAATCAAATTGTCAAAGTCTGTTTTCTCCTTCAATTTATAGTGATGTCGTAGTGAGCTCGTCGCCAGCTCAGCCCTCGCGGTACGTGAAGCAGCTCCTCGGCTCTGTTAAGGGATTGTGGGAGATGAGGATGCCCCCAGAATTTGTAAGTTGTTACGTTAGAAGGACTTTTACCATCGTCATGTACATGTATCTACAATAACTGGGTTTCCATATAGATGTATGTATGTATATATTGAGGTGGGTGGTGGGACGCCTCCCCTGGACTGGTATCCGACCTTGTATGGCCACAGAAGCAACTTCAAGGCACCTAATTTTTGGGGCAACATATATGTACATGTAACACCGTTTGTCTTTTGTGCTGTCATCCACCACCTGAAGGGTGTAGATATCTGACTCTAGTCTGTGTGTAACCAAGCAGGGGTACATGTGTCTTATTGGATGTCAGCATTCCGTAGTGTATGAAGTTACCTTTCCTTTGTCTCCACCGCCAGTGTCTCTCTCACTTGGAGGACCGTTTGTTGGAGCTGAACGAGCAAGGCATGCTGCTAGCGACGACACTCATGGAGTATGGCAGCGAAGCTGACATCACTCGAGTACTTCCCAGTACCATCGAAGGACTAAAGTGAGTTCATATATCATATGTGCAGGTTAATTATATAATGAGTCCTATATGTGACCGGATTTGTCATATATGTGACCAGATTGGTGAGTGCACCGCCAAATTAAATTCCGTCAGTATTTTTGCATGGTGTTGTTGCAATCGTCAGTGGGTAGAGGGTGGAAACAGCGCATGAAGTAGTCTGGAGAAAGTTTACACACGAAGAGTCCACGTAGTTTTACCAAGGAAGGCTTCCAGCTCCCAGATTAGTAGAGTTTGTGTTGCCTCTGTATAAGTAGAGATATGAGCGCTGAAGACGGCATGATTGAGTGATGTAATCGTGGGTCTCAAGCAATACAGCCCCACTCTCCCGTAGCAGCCATGCGGTGTAGTTGAAAGGCTTCATTTCCAGGTTATTGCTACAGCAACACCTCCTGTATAAACAACCCACGTTTCATTTAGCTAGTGCATAGCATTCTGGAAATATGCGTCTTTGAAGTACGTGCATTCAAAAAATGCGGAAAGTGCCGAGTTATTGCAAATCCGGTCACAGTTTTAGTCTTTGGGCTAGACCTACAGTGCCCTTTGGTAGCAAGAAGACTGCCCAGTACATGGTCCGAGATTAACCCCTGATTAATAACCTTGTTTCTCCCCTCTCTTCCCTAGCATCCACTCGACTGACGTCCCCTTGCTGCTAGCGCTTGCCGGAGTTCACTGCAGTGATCCCGATTTGAGTGCCAAAGTCAACTACATCTTTTTACAGTCGCTATTCAAACGGCAGTTGATATAACCAACGCGTGTATCACACGTACATAGCTGCAACTTTGGTGTTCAGCCCCAGACACTTTTAGGGATTTTTTTTTTTTCGAATTTATTGAGAATTTCCTCACGGTGATTTCACAACCCATAGATTTGTAAAATTTCCTCAGAAATCTCTAATCATCCCCATATAGCACTCGCTGTAGCTTTGTTATACTATATAATTATAGTCTTGTTTAAATGTTATCGTCACTGTTCGGTCTTGTGTTGCTGTATCACTCATTGGCTTGTGCCATGTTCTCTTCTTATTGCTATCACATACTTCCACCAATGTGATAGTGTTCTAAGAAATTATACGTTGTGTATGTGTGATGTGCGTATGTGTGTGTGTGTGTGTGTGTTTTTAGATCATGTCTGTTGGTATCATCTATTGCGTTGGCTCACAGGTTTTGTGTGCCCGTCAATGTTGTGTATCCCAGCTCTGTACGTATCATTTGTATGGTGTATATATTATATGTACATTACATGTATAATTATACTTTGTGACTTGTTTTTGACTCTTTAGATGTAGTGACGTGTGTGTTGTATTTTTGTCGTGTTTTGTCATATTATCGTTTGTTGTGCTTAATTGAGATTCAACTCGTAGCCAATGACGACTAACCATAGTGAAAGTTTGGGGGGTCAACTTGTGTAGAAGAGGATCTTATAGTAAGGGAGTAAAGAGTGTAGGGGACACTCCGAGGTTTGTCTCCTTGCTACATATAAGGGAGCACAGAGTGGGGGGGGTGGGGACACTCGAGGTTTGTCTCCTTGCTATATATAAGGGAGCAAAGAGTGGGGGGGACACTCTGAGGTTTGTCTCTTTGCTATAAACGAGCAAAGAGGGGGGGGGGGGGAGCACTCAATCTTTGTCCCCTTAGCTTTAGTAAGAGAGCGAAGAGTGTTGGGTGACTATATATAGCTACACCCAAGGAATTTGTAACAGCTAGCTAGAGCTTTGAATAATTTCTCAAGGATTCTCTCAGTTGGCTCATTCTGAAGTTCTTAAATTCCAACCCGAAATAGCTACTTGCCAAAATCTTGTCAATTAAGCCAAAGGGAAGCTGACTCAAGCCCAGCTGAAGCTGAAGCTACTCTGCTTAGCTTAAACTTTTAATTGATTGTGTATAATTTTATAAGGTCTCATATTTTTCCAGAAGCCTGAAGGCTACAGCATTAGCTGAAACGTCGGCATTTGATGAATAATTTGACAAGTAGCTATTTCAGGTTTGAACTGAAGAACTTCAGTATGTAGATCTTTGAACTTTGTCCCTACAATGCATGCTCCTTAGCATAGCTACATAGCTCCAGGGGAGAGAAAGCAGCCACGGTGTCAGACACTTATTACTATTCTAATCTTATAGCTAATGGTAAACTCCTATTTGAAACAATGAAATTATTTTGATATTTCACTCTTCTTGATATTTCACTGTTGCTATGTGAAATTTCACTGTTGCTATGTGAAATTTCACTGTTGCTATGTGAAATTTCACTGTTGTTGGGAGCTATAAGATTAACATGTGATAGCATGGTTTGGAGTGAAATTTGGGATAAATCATACTCGTAATGTACCTAGAATGGTAAATTGCACTCGGCTTCGCCTCGTGTAATTTAACCCCATCCTTGGTACATTACTCGTATAATTTATCCCAAATTTCACTCCAAACCATGCTATTACATATACTAATTCTGCTTGGGCAGTCATTTCTGCTGATGCCAGAGAATCGGATGAACAATTAAGATGAATCGGATGAAGAATTAGCTAAGATGAATAAGGTGAAGAAAATGATGAAAAGTTGCAGAGGCAACATTTCAAGGTTTAGCTACTACTAGCCTAAAGTGACACAAGATTTAATAAAGACCCCACTCGATGGGTGTGCAAACTCATATCCACTTCTAGGGCAGGGGTCAATTTGCATGTCCCCATTCCATGTTATCACTGTAAGTCTTATGACTACTAGCCCAATTGAGTCCTACTAGCCCTAATTTTAGGCCCTGACTCAACTCAGTGGTAAACTTAGCAGAAGCAGCTGTATTTTAACTAGACCAATTGAGGCGAAGCCGAGGTGTAAGTAGAATACACTGCCGTTTAGTATTATGTCACTACGTTCAGTGATATTCTTACAAGTATTCTATGGCTATTATAATTTGAATACGCACTGATACATATACTAAGCTGTGCCACATGTTGCTTAGCTTATGAAGGGTGTGTGTGCATTCCAGGTTCACTGGTTGCCTTCCAACACATGAACGTATGCACTCCCCAATGCATGCTCAGTTCACTGAAAGGTTCAAGTGTGACTATGTATATACTAACCTCTGCATGTGTTATGTTGGCTTTAGGGTATAGTGTCAACTGTGAAATTTATCTGCTGCACAGAATGCATTCACTCAGCTTTAGCTATATAGTGTTGCCACGAAATAGGATTAGCTATGCATGTCACCTATCACAGAGTTTTATATCATGATAGCTATATCACATGTCATGACATACTACGGCTTAGCTATAGACCTGGCATATCGCCACTGTTTTCATATCATGATCAGTTCCACAAACTCACAGGTGGAGGTACGTGGAGAGGGTAAGCCCTGACAGACTTGCACAGCTGACAAGTGACGTTACTTTTAACCATGAACATTAATTGGCAGGGAAATCAAAGTGCTTACAAATTTTTATGTCCTGATACGTCAAGCGATTTTAATGAACTACAAATTTTTATGTCCTGATACGTCAAAGGTCCATCACATCGCATCACGAATTTTTTATGTCACAATATACATCATGCATGGCAGCACTGTCTATATGCTATATATTGCAGTAGAGATATAGGTCCCATCATGTATAGTGCAGACTTTCCAATTAAGAACATCATATTATAGTACAGTATATTATAGCAGACAGGATGCGCTTATAGTAGCATAGCAATAACACTGTGGGTATAATATAATGTCAGTACTGAAGTCATGATTATAATGGCATTGTACAAAAACCATACATGTATGTTTGAGAGTATGATACGGGTCTGGCTTGCGAGACTAACCAAATTTATGCACTTTTGGGGTCCTTGCCCTCTTCCTTTGTCTTCATAGCAAACGACAGATCGACCTGACCAATGGGATTGGGGTAGGTGTGAGGATTGTGTGCATGCAGATCCAGGAGACTCATGAAGTTCTGGCTGTCGTCAAGTCCGCTAATGAGAGCTTTGAATGCTTTTTTTGAGTCCACGAGATTAACGCCCACGTTGAACTGTAGTTCATTAAAATCGTTCTCCAAGTGTAGTGTTATCCGCTCTCTTTCCTCGGACGTAGGCTGAGGTGCAGGAGCCTCATCTGTGTAGGCAAGTTTCAAGCGGTTGCATTCGTCGACAACGATCGCAGACAACGTCGACAGATTGGGGTTTTGTAGATGCTGGATTCCTATGCGGACATCAACTGCAGTCATTTTCACAAAGATTTTTGCAAGACGAGCTGTTATGTAACTTTGGGTAACAACAGCTCGTCAACGTGTGACATATACGAGGAGGGCGCCCGGCGATATGAGATACTCTTTGCACCTGCAGCAGTCGATACTCGCGCACTAGAGCTTCTTTGCTTTCCAAGGAACGGCGTCTCTGCAGTAGCCTTTTATAATTGGGCAGTAAACTACAGCTTAACCTTAGGTTTCGGGTCACGGGAGAGCACAGAAACAAGAGACCACGGCTTACCCTCTGAGTTTCTGCGCGTGCTTCCATCTGTCACGCACCGCTGTAATTTCTAATGCTCGTGCTACTATATTATGAATAGCTCGTATACGTACATGTATATGGGATGGAAATAGTCTCGGAGCCAAGGTCTGGGCACGAGACTAAAAGATCTAGACTTCGACCCAATAAAGGGCGTCCCCTAATCGTCATTGTGATGTTGGGGGTGGGGCCGTGACGTCATTTGAAGGGAAGCGTGAGTTAGTGCTGTATAAATATCCGATATCCAAAGTACACCTTGCTTGGCATCATTGTAGGCTGCAAAAGGGCTTTTTTTAGCACTTATCTCAGAAGATGATAGGAGTGCACTACAAAGTATATGGCATTTGTGTGTGTGTGTGTGTGTGTGTCTGTCAATTGCAAAATTGTGAGCCATGGCTGTTCTCTTGGCACTCAGACACTAACACCCAGTTTGTAGCTAGGGTCATGACATTCTAGACATTCACTGTTTAGAGTCATGACATGCACTCACTGTTTGCAGTTGATATTCACAATCTCTAGCTACGCCGGACACTCTTGTCAGTGTTTACAGCCATGAAACTCTTGACCTTCACTAGCTACCGGTAGCTTAATATCTCACTTGCAAAATATCACAGTCATTTTAACATATGCACATAGGCTATCTCAGTCCAGCTCCAGTAGCTATTACAGTTAATAAGTGTAGCTAAACAAGTGTGTGACGACTGTAGAAGTGAGATATTAATACACAATGTATTGGGAAATACCATGAGTCTGTTGCAGTATTAGTTTAATATATGAGCACTCGACAAAATTAATAAGGTGGTATGATATTTTCCAGTAGCTATGTAGCTACTTGGTGTAAAAATGAATTTTATCATACAGGCTATGCAAAACCATGTTCGTCACAACATTGTTTACAGGAAAAGGTATTGTTGACTACAAGAGAACATGGTGTTTTAATGTAAACCTTATAGCAAACTAGTATGGATCCGATCCATATTACCATAGTGTTGCTTTCAGTACGTTTTCTACCCATATTAGGTGGCAGTGATCGAGTACAGGGTTAACGTCCAGCCACATGCATCATTAACTCTTTCAAGACACCCTTTTAAATTTAAAATTCACCAATATTAAAATATAACTGTTTTCAGAGATTTCGCTAAATTTAATTAGGAGCCCATAACCCAAAGGGAAGGAGCGTTAAACTTGTGTATGTATGCTGATTCCACCTGTTGTCAAATAGCACTTGCCAAAACTCCTTATATGGTAAGTGCTATGTAAGCGCTATAATTTACTTAGCGCTAGTCTAGTAGTAAACCAGCCATGCATAACTGCTAGGCATTCCATATATGGAGTTTTCTTGTAAGTGCCATTCGACAATAGGTGGAATCACTAGTTCAACGTTCCTTCCCTTTGGGTTATGGGCTCCTGATTTAATGCTTGCCGAATTTTCCCGCTACTTGTACACAATATAATCCTCTGTTTTCTGCATAAATCTTTACATGTATCTACGCTTACATGTACATGCACACCAACATGTCCACCCACAGCACTCCATCATCGATGAACGAATAGATCATGGCGTTGCCATAGTAGTGGACACAGACACCTGGTCAGTTCGACTGGTTGCGGTATCTCAGAGTATTCAGACCAGGTGAGCTGGACATGGCTAACTAGAATTAGACTTTCCGACTGTTTGTGTGTGAGCCTATATGGACTGTGAAAGTCTTTCTTGCCTGACAGCTAGCAGACGTTGTTTACCAATCAAATTATCAATGTCTGCTTTCTCCGTCTATTTATAGTGATGTCATAGTGAGCTCGTCGCCAGCTCAGCCCTCGCGGTATGTGAAGCAGTTCCTCGGCTCTGTTAAGGGATTATGGGAGATGAGGATGCCCCCAGAGTTTGTAAGTTGTTACGTTAGAAGGACTTTTACCGTCGTCATGTACATGTATCTACAATAACAGGGTTTCCATATAGATGTACATGTATGTATATATTGAGGTGGGTGGTGGGACGCCTCCCCTGGACTGGTGTCCGACCTTTTATAGCCACAGAAGCAACTTCAAGGCACCTAATTTTTGGGGCAACGTATATGTACATGTAACACCGTTTGTCTTTTGTGCTGTCATCCACCACCTGAAGAGTGTAGATATCTGACTCTAGTCTGTGTGTAACCAAGCAGGGGTACATGTGTCTTATTGGATGTCAGCATTCCGTAGTGTATGAAGTTACCTTTCCTTTGTCTCCACCGCCTGTGTCTCTCTCACTTGGAGGACCGTTTGTTGGAGCTGAACGAGCAAGGCATGTTGCTAGTGACAACACTCATGGAGTATGGCAGCGAAGCTGACATCACTCGAGTACTTCCCAGTACCATCGAAGGACTAAAGTGAGTTCATATATCATATGTGCAGGTTAATTATATAATGAGTCCTATATGTGACCGGATTTGTCCTATATGTGACCAGATTGGTGAGTGCACCGGCAAATTAAATTCCGTCAGTATTTTTGCATGGTGTTGTTGCAATCGTCAGTGGGTAGAGGGTGGAAACAGCGCATGAAGTAGTCTGGAGAAAGTTTACGCACGAAGAGTCCACATAGTTTTACCAAGGAAGGCTTCCAGCTCCCAGATTAGTAGAGTTTGTGTTGCCTCTGTGTAAGTAGACATACATGTATGAGCGTTGGAGACAGCATGATTGAGTGATGTAATCGTCTCAAGCAACACAGCCCGACTCTCCACTCTCCTGTAGCAGCCATGCAGTGTAGGTGAAAGGCTTCATTTCCAGGTTATTGCTACAGCAACACCTCCTGTATAAACAACCCACGTTTCATTTAGCTAGTGCATAGCATTCTGGAAATATGCGTCTTTGAAGTACGTGTATTCAAAAAATGCGGAAAGTGCCGAGTTATTGCAAATCCGGTCACAGTTTTAGTCTTTGGGCTAGACCTATAGTGCCCTTTGGTAGCAAGAACACTGCCCAGTACATGGTCCAAGATTAACCCCTGATTAATAACCTTGTTTCTCCCCTCTCTTCCCTAGCATCCACCCGACTGACGTCCCCTTGCTGCTAGCACTTGCCGGAGTTCACTGCAGTGATCCTGATTTGAGTGCCAAGGTCAACTACATCTTTTTACAGACGCTATTCAAACGGCAGTTGATATAACCAACGAGTGTGTCACACGTACATAGCTGCAACTTTGGTGTTCAGCCCCAGACACTTTTAGGGATTTTATTTTTTTTTTGGCAATTTCAAATTTATTGAGAATTTCCTCACGGTGATTTCACAACCCATAGATTTGTAAAATTTCCTCAGAAATCTCTAATCATCCCCATATAGCACTCGCTGTAGCTTTGTTATACTATATAATTATAGTCTTGTTTAAATGTTATCGTCACTGTTCGGTCTTGTGTTGCTCTATCACTCATTGGCTTGTGTCATGTTCTCTTCTTATTGCTATCACATACTTCCACCAATGTGATAGTGTTCTAAGAAATTATACGTTGTGTGTGTGTGTGTGTGTTTAGATCATGTCTGTTGGTATTATCTATTGCGTTGGCTCACAGGTTTTGTGTGCCCTGTTTCCCAGCTCTGTACGTATCATTTGTATGGTGTATATATTATATGTACATTACTTGTATAATTATACTTTGTGACTTGTTTTTGACTCTTTAGATGTAGTGACGTGTGTGTTGTATTTTTGGTTTGTCATATTATCGTTTGTTGTGCTTAATTGAGATTCAACTCGTATCCAATGACGACTAACCATAGTGAAAGTTTGGGGGGTCAACTTGTGTAGAAGAGGATCTTATAGTAAGGGAGTAAAGAGTGTAGGGGACACTCTGAGGTTTGTCTCCTTGCTACATATAAGGGAGCAAAGAGTGGGGGGGTGGGGACACTCGAGTTTTGTCTCCTTGCTATAGATAAGGGAGCAAAGAGTGGGGGTGGGGACACTCCGAGGTTTGTCTCCTTGATATAGATAAGGGAGCAAAGAGTGGGGGTGGGGACACTCCGAGGTTTGTCTCCTTGCTATAGATAAGGGAGCAAAGAGTGGGGGTGGGGACACTCCGAGGTTTGTCTCCTTGCTATAAAGGAGCAAAGAGTGGGGGGGGGGGGGGGGGCACTCGATCTTTGTCCCCTTAGCTATAGTAAGAGAGTGAAGAGTGTTGGGTGACTATATATAGCTACACCCAAGGAATTTGTAACAGCTAGCTAGATCTTTGAATAATTTCTCAAGGATTCTCTCAGTTGGCTAGTAGAATTCATTCCGAAGTTCTTAAATTCCAACCCGAAATAGCTACTTGCCAAAATCTTGTCAAGCCAAAGGGAAGCTGACTCAAGCCCAGCTGAAGCTGAAGCTACTCTGAACTTTTAATTGATTGTGTATAATTTTATAAGGCCTCATATTTTTCCAGAAGCCTGAAGGCTACAGCATTAGCCGAAACGTCGGCATTTGATGAAGAATTTGACAAGTAGCTATTTCAGGTTTGAACTGAAGAACTTCAGTATGCAGATCTTTGAACTCTGTCCCTACAATGCATGCTCCTTGGCATAGCTACATAGCTCCAGGGGAGAGAAAGCAGCCACGGTGTCAGACACTTATTACTATTCTAATTCTGCTTGGGCAGTCATTTCTGCTGATGCTAGAGAATCGGATAAACAATTAAGATGAATCGGATGAAGAATTAGCTAAGATGAATAGGGTGAAGAAAATGATGAAAAGTTGCAGAGGCAACATTTCAAGACGAGAAAAGGAGGCTATAGAGAAGAATGATCCACAACTATTCAAGAATGCTAGCTACAACAAAATGATCCAACACTAAAACTACTGCAGCACAGCTGAAGTATGCGCTACTACCCTTGGTGATAGGAGACTAGGGCTTGACTGGCATAATTTTGAGAATAATAGGTACACAAAAGCAAAAGAGAATTACGCTGGAATAATAGGCAATTATTGACCATTGGGAATAATAGGTGTTCGATATAGAATATCACTTACCCTGCTGTAACTAAACTGCTGCTTCTGTGGAAAGAGTATTTTCCCTTCTACAGAACTCGTTTACCCGCAAACTCATATCCACTTCTAGGGCATGCAGGGTTCAATTTGCATGTTCCCATTCCCATACAGAAAAACACATTAAATTTTGCATGTTTTTGAGAAAGCTGTATTTGGTGTTTTGCACAACAATGTGCATACAGAAATCTAGGCCATGTTATCAATTTTTCTACTGTAAGTCTTATGACTACTAGCCCAATTGAGTCCTACTAGCTACTAGCTTTTTGGCTGCTACTAGCCCTAATTTTAGGCCCTGACTCAACTCAGTGGTAAACTTAGCAGAAGCAGCTGTATTTTAACTAGACCAATTGAGGCGAAGCCGAGCCGTTTAGTATTATGTCACTACGTTCAGTGATATTCTAACAAGTATTCTATGGCTATTATAATTTGAATACACACTGATACATATACTA
Organism: Phakellia ventilabrum; assembly: GCA_963921505.1. Lineage (NCBI taxonomy): Eukaryota > Metazoa > Porifera > Demospongiae > Axinellida > Axinellidae > Phakellia > Phakellia ventilabrum. Next base: position 7,549,189 of record OY997380.1, on the reverse strand, counting down.
AGTTTATGTAAGCTGTGCCACCTTGCTTAGCTTAATGGTGTGTGTGCATTCCAGGTTCACTGGTTGCCTTCCAACACATGAACGTATGCACTCCCCAATGCATGCTCAGTTCACTGTTAATCATGAACATTAATTGGCAGGGAAATCAAAGTGCTCACAAATTTTTATGTCCTGATACATCAAAGGTCCATCACATCGCATCACGAATTTTTTATGTCACAATATACATCGTGGCAGCACTGTCTATATGCTATATATTTCAGTCGAGATATAGGTCCCATCATGCATAGTGCAGACTTTCCAATTAAGAACATCATATTATATGAAACATGTTCCCAGAACTTAATTGCTAAATGTTTATATAAAATGTTTAAAATACGTTCTTCGGTTTTGTATCACTCGTAAGGCATAATATTATTCATTTATACAGTGACTTATAAGCCATGTCATGGCTGGGCACCATATCATTATACGTTTTTATATATATGGGCATGTCACTCTAATTTGATTGATTGATTGATTATAGTATGGTATATTTATAGCAGACAGGATGCGCGTATAGTAGCATAGCAATAACACTGTGGGTATAATATAAAGTCAGTACTGAAGTCATGACTATATGACATTATGCACTTTTGGGGTCCTCGCCCTCTTCCTTTGTCTTCATAGCAAACGACAGATCGACCTGACCAATGGGATTGGGGTAGGTGTGAGGATTGTGTGCATGCAGATCCAGGAGACTCATGAAGTTCTGGCTGTCGTCAAGTCCGCTAATGAGAGCTTTGAAAGCTTTTTTTGAGTACACGAGATTAACGCCCACGTTGAACTGTAGTTCATTAAAATCATTCTCCAAGTGTAGTGTTATCCGCTCTCTTTCCTCGGACGTAGGCTGAGGTGCAGGAGCCTCATCTGTGTAGGCAAGTTTCAAACGGTTGCATTCGCCGACAACGATTGCAGACAACGTCGACAGACTGGGGTTTTGTAGATGCTGGATTCCTATGCGGACATCAACTGCAGTCATTTTCGTGGTATTTCACAAAGCAAGACGAGCTGTTATGTAACTTTGGGTAACAACAGCTCGTCAACGTGTGAGGAGGGCGCCCGGCGATATGAGATACTCTTTGCACCTGCAGCAGTCGATACTCGCGCACTAGAGCTTCTTTGCTTTCCAAGGAACGGCGTCTCTGCAGTAATTGGGCAGTAAACTACAGCTTAATCTTAGGTTTCGGGTCACGGGAGAGCACAGAAACAAGAGACCACGGCTTACCCTCTGAGTTTCTGCGCGTGCTTCCATCTGTCACGCACCGCTGTAATTTCTAATGCTCGTGCTACTATATTATGAATAGCTTGTATACGTACATGTATATGGGATGGAAATAGTCTCGGAGCCAAGGTCTGGGCACGAGACTAAGAGATCTAGACTTCGACCCAATAAAGGGCGTCCCCAAATCGTCATTGTGATGTTGGGGGTGGGGCCGTGACGTCATTTGACGGTAAGCGTGAGTTAATACATACTACAATGTATGTGCTGTATAAATATCCGATATCCAAAGTACACCTTGCTTGGCATCATTGTAGGCTGCAAAAGGGCTTTTTTTTAGCACTTATCTCAGAAGATGATAGGAGTGCACTACAAAGTATATGGCATTTGTGTGTGTGTGTGTGTGTGTGTGTGTGTGTGTGATTGTCAAGGTGTCTGTCAATTGCAAAATTGTGAGCCATGGCTGTTCTCTTGGCACTCAGACACTAACACCCAGTTTGTAGCTAGGGTCATGACATTCTAGACATTCACTGTTTAGAGTCATGACATGCACTCACTGTTTGCAGTTGATATTCACAATCTCTAGCTACGCCGGACACTCTTGTCAGTGTTTACAGCCATGAAACTCTTGACCTTCACTAGCTACCGGTAGCTTAATATCTCACTTGCAAAATATCAAAGTCATTTTAACATATGCACATAGGCTATCTCAGTTGCAGCTCCAGTAGCTATTACAGTTAATAAGTGTAGCTAAACAAGTGTGTGACGACTGTAGAAGTGAGATATTAATACACAATGTATTGGGAAATACCATGAGCCTGTTGCAGTATTAGTTTAATATATGAGCACTCGACAAAATTAATAAGGTGGTATGATATTTTCCAGTAGCTATGTAGCTACTTGGTGTAAAAATGAATTTTATCATACAGGCTATGCAAAACCATGTTCATCACAGCATTGTTTACAGGAAAAGGTATTGTTGACTACAAGAGAACATGGTGTTTTAATGTAAACCTTATGATGAGGATCTAGGATGACCCTAGCAAACTAGTATGTAACGATCCGATCCATATTACCATAGTGTTGCTTTCAGTACATTTTCTACCCATATTAGGTGGGATAAATTACCCCCTGTATACCCCCTGTAATTAAACTCCGGCTCCAGGGCATAATTTTTCATGAGTGCCCTGCATGATCTCAGCTCATGAAATTCACACCTATAGCTATGTGCCCTGGCTCCCATTGCTGCACTGAGTTTAGCTAATGTATGTCCCAGTTTGTATCTTTTGTGTTCTGCAACTCAGGCATCAATACTTTAGGACCACCTGTCCCTTCGCCCTTCCAACATATGGCTTAGCGCTGGCCACTTGCCATGCAAACCAGTTACATGCAGGCCACGTACATAGTGGTGATGGTTGAAGTATAACACTAATTAGCTAGCTATTTTGTGGGTCCTTGTCTTTCTCTGTTATCGTAGGAAATAATAGATCGATCTGACCAATGGGATTCAGGTAGGTGTGAGGATCGTGTGTGTGTTGCATTGGTTCAGGGGGCCTATGAAGTCCTAGCTATCGTCAAGACTGTTATCGTCGGCAATGTAATAACTCGATATCGTCGCCAATGTGGTAACTCGTTGACCAATGTAATAAAATAACTTGGGAAGCCGTGTAGTCAGGTGGACTACTGCCGTGGTCAGGTGGACCACGATAATACTAAGTAGAATAGGCAGCCAGGTGAGCTCCTAAGACTATTAAATAGCTAGCACTACTGACAAGTGGCCAGTAACTGGTTTGCATGGCGAGTGGCCAGCGCTAAACCGTATGTTTGAAGGGCGAAGGGACAGGTGGTCCTAAAGTATTGATGCCTGAGTTGCAGAACACAAAAGATACAAACTGGGACATACATATATTATAGGGACACATACACAAAGGGAATTCAACTGAGACAAAGACACAAGGCACAAAGAAACCGCGATACAGATAGAGACTCAGACCATAGAGAGACTGGAAGGACACCAACACCTGCTACTTCAATACCAATATACTACAAAGACCATGTCACTCATGAGAGAGCTTTGAATGCCTTCTTATAGAGTCTATATATGCATGAGATTAACATCCACAATACAGTAGCTACAATCCCTTAAAGTCATTGTCCAAGTGATGTGCTGCCCGCTCTGTTTCATCAGATGTAGGCTAGAGTCTTGTACCCTTACCCTCCAAAAAAAAAAATCAGGGGTAAGAAGTATAGCTAGCTAGAGTCCTAATTTCCCCCGATTTTTCTGGTTGGACTGAAGCACTGCTTGCATGCATGAAGTGCGGTATTGCACTATTTCAGGTCCAGAGCTGAAGTATGCGCTACTACCCTTGGTGATAGGAGACTAGGGCTTGACTGGCATAATTTTAGGTACACAAAAGCAAAAGAGAATTATGTTGGAATAATAGGCAATTGACCATTGGGAATAATAGATGTTCGATATAGAATATCACTTACCTTGCTGTAACTAAACTGCTGCCGCTGCGGAAAAAGTATTTTCCCTCCTACCGAACTCGTTTACCCACAAGCAACAATCGTCCCTAGAGGACTACATTTCTGTTTCTGTCATGCTACAGTACAGCCAGTAGTCCAGTACATGTACAGTTGTATATTGTCTTGTGACTTATGATTTTCCGTGAAAGTATTGGGAGAAAAATGGGCCAAATTTAAAAGCATAATAGGCATAAAGCATGAGCATAGGGGAATAGAATAGCTAATAGGGAAAATAAAAGCATAATTTGTCAAGGCCTATCTAAGGCGACTGAGCTCAGAGTTGGGGACAAAGGATCCCAATCTAGTTAGGCAACAGCAGCAAGAAGGAAGAAGTATGGATCAAAAGGGAAGGCCATAGCTAGACCCACCACCGGAAAGGCTTTTCCGGTGGTGGGCGGGCCTTTCCGGTGGTGGGCGCAGAGAGGGTCTAGCTAGCTCGATAGACTAAGCTAGTCTCAGATGGACAACCACTTATAGTAACCAAAAAAACATAAAGTTATATGGGAGAGCCACCACAGTCTGGCAGTGAGACATATATAAGCATAAGGGCAGGAGACTCCACAACCTAAGTGACAGTATTAATAAAAGACAGCAGAATGCAGAGAAGTGGTGATGCGATAATTTATATCATCTTGTTCTGTATTGCTAAGGTCAGCCTCGTGGATATCACTCAACTCAACAATTCAGGGCCTAAAATTTCTCGGGTTTACTACTAGCCTAAAGTGACACAAAATTTGATAAAGACCCCACTCGATGGGTGTGCAAACTCATATCCACTTCTAGGGCAGGGTTCAATTTGCATGTCCCCGTTCCCACACAGAAAAACACATTAAATTTTGTATGTTTTTGAGAAAGCATAATTATGTATTTGGTGTTTTGCACAACAATGTGCATGCAGAAATCTAGGCCATGTTATCAATTTTTCTGCTGTAAGTCTTATGACTACTAGCCCAATTGAGTCCTACTAGCTACTAGCTTTTTGGCTGCTACTAGCCCTAATTTTAGGCCCTGACTCAACTCAGTGGTAAACTTAGCAGAAGCAGCTGTATTTTAACTAGACCAATTGAGGCGAAGCCGAGGTGTAAGTAGAATACACTGCCGTTTAGTATTATGTCACTACGTTCAGTGATATTCTAACAAGTATTCTATGGCTATTATAATTTGAATACACACTGATACATATACTAAGCATGTGCCACATGTTGCTTAGCTTATGAAGGGTGTGTGTGCATTCCAGGTTCACTGGTTGCCGTCCAACACATGAACGTATGCACTCCCCAATGCATGCTCAGTTCACTGAAAGGTTCAAGTGTGACTATGTATATACTAACCTCTGCATGTGTTATGTTGGCTTTAGGGTCAACTGTGAAATTTATCTGCTGCATTCACTCAGCTTTAGCTATAGCTATCGTGTTGCCACAAATTAGGATTAGCTATGCATGTCACCCATCACAGAGTTTTATATCATGATAGCTATATCACATGTCATGACATACTAAGGCTTAGCTATAGACCTGGCATATTGCCACTGTTTTCACTCGTGATCAGTTCCACAAACTCCCACAGGTGGAGGTACGTGGAGAGGGTATTGCCCAAGTAAGCCCTGACAGACTTGCACAGTTGACAAGTGACGTTACTTTTAACCATGAACATTAATTGGCAGGGAAATCAAAGTGCTCACAAATTTTTATGTCCTGATACGTCAAAGGTCCATCACATCGCATCACGAATTTTTTATGTCACAATATACATCATGCATGGCAGCACTGTCTATATGCTATATATTGCAGTAGAGATATAGGTCCCATCATGCATAGTGCAGACTTTCCAATTAAGAACATCATATTATAGTACGGTATATTATAGCAGACAGGATGCGCATATAGTAGCATAGCAATAACACTGTGGGTATAATATAATGTCAGTACTGAAGTCATGATTATAATGGCATTGTACAAAAACCATACATGTATGTTTGAGAGTATGATACGGGTCTGGCTTGCGAGACTAACCAAATTTATGCACTTTTGGGGTCCTCGCCCTCTTTCTTTGTCTTCATAGCAAACGACAGATCGACCTGACCAATGGGATTGGGGTAGGTGTGAGGATTGTGTGCATGCAGATCCAGGAGACTCATGAAGTTCTGGCTGTCGTCAAGTCCGCTAATGAGAGCTTTGAATGCTTTTTTTGAGTCCACGAGATTAACGCCCACGTTGAACTGTAGTTCATTAAAATCGTTCTCCAAGTGTAGTGTTATCCGCTCTCTTTCCTCGGACGTAGGCTGAGGTGCAGGAGCCTCATCTGTGTAGGCAAGTTTCAAGCGGTTGCATTCGTCGACAACGATCGCAGACAACGTCGACAGACTGGGGTTTTGTAGATGCTGGATTCCTATGCGGACATCAACTGCAGTCATTTTCGTGGTATTTCACAAAGATTTTTGCAAGACGAGCTGTTATGTAACTTTGGGTAACAACAGCTCGTCAACGTGTGAAATATACGAGGAGGGCGCCCGGCGATATGAGATACTCTTTGCACCTGCAGCAGTCGATACTCGCGCACTACAGCTTCTTTGCTTTCCAAGGAACGGCGTCTCTGCAGTAGCCTTTTATAATTGGGCAGTAAACTACAGCTTAACCTTAGGTTTCGGGTCACGGGAGAGCACAGAAACAAGAGACCACGGCTTACCCTCTGAGTTTCTGCGCGTGCTTCCATCTGTCACGCACCGCTGTAATTTCTAATGCTCGTGCTACTATATTATGAATAGCTCGTATACGTACATGTATATGGGATGGAAATAGTCTCGGAGCCAAGGTCTGGGCACGAGACTAAAAGATCTAGACTTCGACCCAATAAAGGGCGTCCCCAAATCGTCATTGAGATGTTGGGGGTGGGGCCGTGACGTCATTTGAAGGGAAGCGTGAGTTAATACATACTACAATGTAGGTGCTGTATAAATATCCGATATCCAAAGTACACCTTGCTTGGCATCATTGTAGGCTGCAAAAGGGCTTTTTTTTAGCACTTATCTCAGAAGATGATAGGAGTGCACTACAAAGTATATGGCATTTGTGTGTGTGTGTGTGTGTGTGTGTGTGTGTGTGTGTGATTGTCAAGGTGTCTGTCAATTGCAAAATTGTGAGCCATGGCTGTTCTCTTGGTACTCAGACACTAACACCCAGTTTGTAGCTAGGGTCATGACATTCTAGACATTCACTGTTTAGAGTCATGACATGCACTCACTGTTTGCAGTTGATATTCACAATCTCTAGCTACGCCGGACACTCTTGTCAGTGTTTACAGCCATGAAACTCTTGACCTTCACTAGCTACCGGTAGCTTAATATCTCACTTGCAAAATATCACAGTCATTTTAACATATGCACATAGGCTATCTCAGTTGCAGCTCCAGTAGCTATTACAGTTAATAAGTGTAGCTAAACAAGTGTGTGACGACTGTAGAAGTGAGATATTAATACACAATGTATTGGGAAATACCATGAGTCTGTTGCAGTATTAGTTTAATATATGAGCACTCGACAAAATTAATAAGGTGGTATGATATTTTCCAGTAGCTATGTAGCTACTTGGTGTAAAAATGAATTTTATCATACAGGCTATGCAAAACCATGTTCATCACAGCATTGTTTACAGGAAAAGGTATTGTTGACTACAAGAGAACATGGTGTTTTAATGTAAACCTTATGATGAGGATCTAGGATGACCCTAGCAAACTAGTATGTAACGATCCGATCCATATTACCATAGTGTTGCTTTCAGTACATTTTCTACCCATATTAGGTGGGATAAATTACCCCCTGTATACCCCCTGTAATTAAACTCCGGCTCCAGGGCATAATTTTTCATGAGTGCCCTGCATGATCTCAGCTCATGAAATTCACACCTATAGCTATGTGCCCTGGCTCCCATTGCTGCACTGAGTTTAGCTAATGTATGTCCCAGTTTGTATCTTTTATGTTCTGCAACTCAGGCATCAATACTTTAGGACCACCTGTCCCTTCGCCCTTCCAACATATGGCTTAGCGCTGGCCACTTGCCATGCAAACCAGTTACATGCAGGCCACGTACATAGTGGTGATGGTTGAAGTATAACACTAATTAGCTAGCTATTTTGTGGGTCCTTGTCTTTCTCTGTTTTCGTAGGAAATAATAGATCGATCTGACCAATGGGATTCAGGTAGGTGTGAGGATTGTGTGTGTGTTGCATTGGTTCAGGGGGCCTATGAAGTCCTAGCTATCGTCAAGACTGTTATCGTCGCCAATGTAATAACTCGATATCGTCGCCAATGTGGTAACTCGTTGACCAATGTAATAACTTGGGAAGCCATGTAGTCAGGTGGACTACTGCCGTGGTCAGGTGGACCACGATAATACTAAGTAGAATAGGCAGCCAGGTGAGCTCCTAAGACTATTAAATAGCTAGCACTACTGACAAGTGGCCAGTAACTGGTTTGCATGGCGAGTGGCCAGCGCTAAACCGTATGTTTGAAGGGCGAAGGGACAGGTGGTCCTAAAGTATTGATGCCTGAGTTGCAGAACACAAAAGATACAAACTGCGACATACATATATTATAGGGACACATACACAAAGGGAATTCAACTGAGACAAAGACACAAGGCACAAAGAAACCGCAATACAGATAGAGACTCAGATCATAGAGAGACTGGAAGGACACCAACACCTGCTACTTCAATACCAATATACTACAAAGACCATGTCACTCATGAGAGAGCTTTGAATGCCTTCTTAGAGTCTATATATGAGATTAACACCCACAGTACAGTAGCTACAATCCCTTAAAGTCATTGTCCAAGTGATGTGCTACCCGCTCTGTTTCATCAGATGTAGGCTAGAGTCTTGTCCCCTGACCCTCCAAAAAAAAAAAAAAAAGGGGGGAAGTAGCTAGAGTCCTAATTTCCCCTGATTTTTCTGCGTGTGTTGGAGGGTGTGGGGATGAGACTAGGTTGTAGCTACTTTAGATGTTTCATCTGTGTTGGCAAGTTTCAAACATTGCTCTGACAACAGTATTAATTGTAGACAAATTACAGTTACTGTGTTCTTTGCTCAGTGTAGGGTCTTTGCTGTACATTTTAATCCAATTGATGAACTTATAAACTTTGATGTTTGGGGGGTCAGAGCGCACAACAGAGACCACTGCCCACCCTGTATAGTATCCGCGTGTGCTGTTCATCTGTCACACACTGCTCAGCACTTTTGAGCCTTGTGCTAGAGGTATGAATCTCTGGAATCATGGACCAGGAGTTTATGAGATAATTATAGGCTCCTGATGCTACAGACAGTGTTGCCAGATCATGAACTAAGTTCACAGATTTATGAACGTTCTGCTCTCTGCTTAAACCTTTCATGACTAGCTACAAACTTTTATGAACTCTTCAAGCTAGTCATGAGCTTTTAGTGAAGCTTGACTTCAATCTACTATCTAGCTACAGTACAAAGGATAGTAAAGCAAGCTTGACATGGGCCGGAGACGACGACCACTGGACGAGACTGGAACCATGCCAGAACACGCGCACGCATGCACGTGTGCAGTAATGAGCATGACACTTGTCTAGCGTCTGTAGCCACCCATCAGCTACTAGCATATGCATGCTCACTAATTAATGAAGTCTGTCAGATTGGCTAGATTTTTCCCCAGCAATCCCTGCTGAACTTGAATCATCTCTCAAATGCAGTAATTTAATCCATTTCAAAGGTATATATGCATCACCTGTTGTTTTTTTAAGCACTGAGTGGGTCACTCCCCCAGTACATTCTCAACGAAAAATGGGCACAGATCAAGCTATTGCACTCTAAGTCTGTGGCACCTAGATAACTTTCTGGGTGAATATTGGCCAAATTCAAGTAAGTTGCAAAAAATTTGCATGAGCCGATGACATCAGTGGGAAGTGGTCACTTATTAGAACCTCGCAAATAACTACATCCTCGTTCCCAGTCTCGACTCCCAGCTATTTTTCACATACCGGGTAATAATATATTGTAGTGCAATAAAAACCGTGGAGTAAAGACCGGGAATGAGGCTATTAACGTAATGACATACAAATACTGAAAGTGAAAGCTATAAAAATTCCCTGATTGTGAGCAGAAAGCCGGGTCCGTAGGTGGATGAGAGGACCGCTCTTTTGATGAAGGTTGCTGCAGAGGAAGAAAGGGGAATGTCACGGGAGATTAGAGGAGAAGTACTGCATATTGTATTTAAGGTGGTGCCCTGGTTATTGATAATTATTCGAAATACCGTATATATATTGCTAATGTACAGTGATATTGAAACGCGCTAGCCTCAAATGCGTAAAAATGATAGCTGTTGCGGCATACAGTTTTTGGACACGCAGGTGAAAGAGATTTACCAGCTCTGGGATTGTTTCGAAAGCATGTTTATTGATCTACAACCTGACAAACCCCGTTTTCGCCGTTTCAATAATATTATATGCAGTGTGAAAGCTACCAGATCATTTGTGATCGAGTCAGGAGTCGTGCTGTGAAGTATTTTGCCAGCTTACTCATTGGTAAGAGATTCCTGTGTGTGCCGACAGCCTCCAGCAGTGACCTGAGGTTCTCCAAGATGTGCTCATCGGGAAAGTCCAACTGAAAAGGGGGGGGGGGATACGGTAATGCTACAAATTTATGTGTGTAAGTATTATAGGATGCATTTTAGCAGCTAAAACTTATTGATATTTTTAGATACCAGTTGAGAGTGCCTGATGAGGTTTACATGTAGTTAGTGTACTCTGGGCAATATACATCAGTGTTTTTGCTAGGCCTATTGAAGGGCACTGTGCCAGCTAATATGCCCTTTGGGTCTGCCCCAGAATCACTAATGTGCCCTTTGGTTTTTAGAACTACTTGAAGGTCTGAATTAGTCTCGTGCCCAGACGCCCGCCTACTGGAAAAGCGTCTGGCGACATTGCGCAGGATGCTCGGTCTTCATTAAAAAGTACCAGCTAATTGCGTTTTCGTCAGGAATTTCAAACGAAGCAATGAAATTGCAGAAAATGCAATTTTCTGTTATAACACGTGTTAGTCATCAAGCTTGAGAAAGGTGAAGAGTGAAATGGCTACTTGTACTGTCCAGAGACCTAGACGTATCTAGTGCCGCGGATCGGCATATCGATTTCGAGTACTGAGCTAGGAGCTATTCTTCTGAGTGTCGTCCAGAAAGTGGGTTACCGCCTAGTCTCGCGGGCCAGCCTCGAGTGAGGCTGGCCCACGAGACTAGGTTACCACCGTGCTACGGATGACCAGAAGGCAGTGCAAGCGTTTGTACTTGGGAAGGATGTCTTTTTACAAACAAAGAGCGACTGTCCATCACAAGGCCCTAGGTCTTCACGAATCGAACAAAGAACTCGAATTCCAAGGCTAGCTACCCGACCACGGTGGGTGAATAGTTCGTCAAGACAATGGCGGTAGTTCTTTCCCACAGACAAGACAACGAACCTTTCTCCCCAGTAGCGCACTCTTTACAGCTATTTCATGTATAGCCATCATGGATAATACACACTGACGTGTATCATGATAGCCATGCATCTGCTGAGCTAGCATAACTTCTCACTATGCGTAAATAAGATTAGCGGTCCAATTATGTTTCCGCTAAACTATGAATATTTAATGAAGCCCGAGGATTGTGCTGAATGACGCCAGACTGTTAGACGGAGGCGAGCATGGTCTGGGCATGAGACTAGGTCTGAATAGGTTGGGGGTTGGCTTAAAACAGCTGTAAAAATTAACAGTTTACATTGTGGAATAACACAAAAGAAAGTACAATGCACTTGAACTACTTCATTAATTGTGCCCTTTGGACCTCATATCCTGGGGAGACAGCTGATATACATGTAGCAATGGTTGAGGGCAGCTTGCCAACGTTAAATACAAAAATTTTGAATCAAAAATGAAGTGAAAAGTTTTGCGTAATTTCGGGGGGGGGGGGGAATATGTGCTTCAAGATGAAATTGTTAAAATTATGCACCTTGAAAATTTGGTGGGTGTCCCCAGGCTTGGAATAAATTGCTGCCTTGCTAGTTAAAAACTATGAAATTTCTCTTATTGGTGTTAAATGTGTGCATTCTTTGGAAAAAGACGTGTCTACACAAAATGTATACTTCACCTTTCCTATTGGCATGTTGACATAGCCGTGTTTGTTGCTCTTGTAATCCTGAGAGTGTTTGAAATGTGTGATTGCTTCAGTAATATTTTCAATCACCGTACCTGCGTACGAGTGTGTGTGTGTACATGTATGTGTTTGTGTGTGTGTGTATGTGTGTGTTGTGTGTATGTATTGTGTGTGTGTAATTATGTGGCTCACACTCAGGGTGGGCTCATACTCAGGGGTGGGCTCATACACAGGGTGGGCTCATACTCAGGGATGGGCTCATATTCAGGGGTGGGCTCATACTCAGGGGTGGGCTCACACTCAGGGGTGGGCTCATACTCAGGGGTGGGCTCATACTCTAGGGTGGCTCACACATGGGGTCGTGGGGCCACTCAAACCCACCTCTCTTAGGAGTTGGCATCTTAGCTCTCAGCTTCTTCTGCAGAGGACGAAGTTTCTCATACATCCCGGGGGTGGAGAGGCACACGTCAAAATCGATGTCCTTGTCTCCTTCTTGCACCTGTGAATTGGAGAGTTTATGCGAAGAAAAACTGGTTACTATATGAAACTAGACTTTGGAGCCCATTTGCACTACAGGCTGAGCACTGCAAAATAAAAAGTGTAACTCTCCTTCAATCGATTCCTGCCCGTGCATAATTAATTCAAATAAGAAATACTACCAGGCTCTCTGGTAGAGACAGACAGACAGACAGACAGACAGACAGACAGAATGACAGGCAGATAAACAAATAAACAGAGGAAAACATACAAATGATGTTACCTTGGCGATAAGCTCCTCCCCTCCCACAGTGTCAGCCCCAGCCTCTCTGGCTAGCTCTACCAGTGACTCCTGAGAGAGAGGAGGGCAAACAAACAAATTGGTTTCTGCGGAAATGCATAAAAAGATAAGATCAGGTCTTCTCCTGTTACGCACTCCTGTTTTCTGTGATCAGAATTAGTTGTAAAGTGAGGTAAGTTCCACAGGGATCTCGAGGAGAGATATGCACTAAATGATGATTCAGATAGCTATATACACGTAGCTAATAGCCTCATTCCCAGTCTCTTGCGGGGGAGGAAATAGTACTCTTCCTGTGGCTAGATAGCTAAAGGATATCAGATCTTATAGGACCAATAGGTTGGACGGCTACATGCAGGTACCTTGTCCAAAGGACTAGTGAAGTCAATAAGTGTATGGAAAGTAGGAACTCAGAATCAACCGGGGCCGTCCCTAAGATGATTGCCTCAACAGAAATAATGTAAACCTCTAGACATGTACATGGGAGTGTGACTCACTTCTGCAAAGAGCAGTAGTTTCCGTTCCGTACCAAACGGATGAGGGTAGAGCAGGGATCCTCGAAATGCGTCTCGGACCTTTTTCTGGATTGAGATTTTGAAAGAGCCCTCGTCATGGCCCACCCTAAGTCCAGTAATGTCAACCCATTACTGGTGGATTACAGGTAGCTACTGATAGCTACTTGTGGTTAATTAGCCTTGTCGTGCGCGTTTCACATCGAAGAGCCTGGTATTTTTTTTCCTATGTGACATAATTAAATAGCTTTATAGTCTCATTCCCAAACCTAGCCTCGTTCCCAGGCTCTAGTGGAGGGGAGAGTAGAGCCTGGTACACACTGTTTGCGCATGCGCGAGAATTTACGGAAGAGGGCCAGTAAACGTGTCCGCGAACGAACTCAGTCACATGGCGAGGAGTAGTACAGAGGCAGTATACAGGTATAGTAAGCGGAAGAACTAGAAACTGTCTGATTTTTGGTTTTCTACAACTGAAAAGGCTTTCTAACCAGTCAAGAATAGCAAAACTACCTGTAATGTTTTATCCGATAGGATTATGGTAGCTGTCTTACCATAGAAATTCGGAAGCGCCTCTCTGCTAGTAGCTGCTCGATTTGCAATCTCAGATCTGGGCATCAGCGCCTTTCAGAGGTAAGCGGGACCGAACAATCAAACTAACGATCACTTTCTAGGCATGTATATGGCGAAAACCCATCAGCACCGGGTTAGCCTCGCTCCCAGACTCTTCTGAAAGCACCACCATCTTGAATTGTACGCGTGCAACGAACGATAATACGATGATAGATGGAGTGATATTGCGGCGTAGTATCCGCTAGTTTCCAAAGCCCCAGAAATCCTGGGGTAACTGAGCATGTGCAAACAGTGTGTACCAGGCTCTTTACTCCGCCCACGCAAGAGCCTGGGAACGAGGCTATCCCAAACCCTAATCTGCTTTTGTATTGCAGAAAAAAACAAGGTTGATATTTCATATCTGAAAACCAGCTAGGTATTTTCACATACATCGTCCAATTGAACAGCTGCAACTGCAGTCATAAAAAAGCCATAAAACGGATCAGAACTTCCGGTAAAAGTGCTGATTCGGTAATCTCGTAGAGCGCTTCCGAGTTAGCTAGAAGAACTTGCCAAAAAAGAAGTATCATCGCTACCTACCACTTTTTTGCCATCTAGACAACACAAAATTATGCCAGCTTGACATACCATTGGCCTATTGGGCCTGTAAACTTCCAGTAGCTTGTACTGTGCTCATGCCTACAGTGGCATAGAAACGTAATGACGTAACGTTAGCACACGTGATATGTGCAGACGAATAGATAAACAAACGTGGAAACATACAGCAATCTTAGTACTAGCCAAGAACACGCAAACCAAAAAATTAGCTGGTAAAAATTGGAACAGAAGTGTAAGCAATGAAACTAATACCTTCTACATTATCTCTGTACTCGTAAAGCGGAGTTGCCACCATACTAGTCCCCCAAGCCATCCCAACATGGGCACCGGACTTACTCTATGTTCAGAAAACCCTAATTAAAGCACACTCACCTTCTTCAGCGTCATATCCGCTTTAAGGCTGACCTCCACCGTCTCAGCAATCTCGGACAAAGAGTACGCCCTCAGGGCTCGGAGGGCCTCAGAAAAGGTCGTTGGCTCAGGCTTGTGCTGATTCAGCAGGAAGATCTGATTAGCCTGCAACATTTACATATTAGGTACTTTGCTTTTGATATACAATAATTCCCATGTAAGATCTGGCATTCAGACATAGCATACTTTAATATACCTGGATTTTGACAGCCGGCTGCCCGGACTCTTGAACTTCGGTATCTCGCGCGCGAGCGATGGCTGGAGCTGCGATAGTACGGGCCACAGATAGCAGCCTCGTACAGCCGATCAGAACCTCCTGGATTCGTGGCTTAGTTACTGGGCCTAGCATTATGTCGTGCAACTCTTTATAATGCGCAGCAGCATAGCTGTAGCGTCGGCGATGGGGCGGGGCCTCCGATTTATAATTTCCGTGTACGCGAGAATAAGTCGCAGAAGCTCAGTGCCCAGATGCAGACCACGCCCGCCCGCCTCCGGCGGGCACGAGACTAGGCTACGGTGGCCCTGGAGGACACTCCGCGGCGGTAGCGGAGGCGCCGCCAGGCGGGCTGAGCCTCCGCCTGCCTGGCGGGATGGGTTCCGCCGATGGGGCGGAAGCAATTCCGCCGGTGTGGCGGAACCTGTTCCCACAGCTTTGGCTGCATTAAAACTACACTGCACATGCAGCTAATCGCCTTGGGTGTGATAGCAAGCTCGAACCAGTGCTATAGGGGAGTGAACTGACATGATACGATCTGTACGATCTGATGCGCGAAACTGATCGAACTCACGTGATGCAATTACTTCCCCCTCTGTACAGCGCGGTGGCAGTCCGAAACCGAGCTAATTGCAATAAGCCAGCAGGCAGTGTACTCTGAGAAGTTTGCGGGCACTGCATAATTTATAACGCCGATGTAGTTGCTGCCAAGGGGCTGGACAGTGCAGTGAGTGCACGTGAGTAATGGTGTAGCTAGCTAGGCTCAGTATGTACATTACAGGGCAACTAAGTTAGTATTTCTACTCATGGAAGAAGTACAGTTTAAGGGGGTGTCTCCAAACTATTTGCTGAAGATATTGTCATTGGACGTTAGGGGGAGAGGGGATCAGGGCTGTGACGATATCATTAGTATGTACCATGCTGATCATTTTCTACAAGTGCAAATTCGATATCATGGTTTCATAATGTGCACATGGCTGTATTAGTATACATGTACCTTGAATCATTAATGAGCATTAATGCATTATACCTGCAAACAATGACCTTGAATTTATCACACAACAACTTCCATAGAGCTCTAGCTATAGCCCCTTGAAGTTAATTCTCAAGACACGGAAAGCAATAACATTGTCATATAATTATAAGTGCATAGCTGCGTATACATTGGCAAACACACCAACAAAAATTACCGGTTACCTTTTCAACATGCGCGCAGGTAACTCTGGGCCCAGGGGGGTCCGTTGTTCACCGCCTCAACCCTAGGTGTCTGAAGTGCTATTTAGCCAACTGATGCCGCAGGGGACAGTAACTAAATTAGGTAATAATTTAAACACGTATACCTCAGTTGGATTCATGTTCACTTCAAATTAAATTATACTTCCTCCATGAGTAGAAATACTAAATTAGTAGCCCTGGCTTGTGATTTACATACTGAGCCTAGTTACACTAGCTACACCATTACTCATGTGCACTGTCCAGTTGTCTTGGCAGCAACCACATCGGCGTTATAAATTATGTAGTGCATGCAAACTTCTCAGAGTACACTGCCTGCTGGCTTATTGCAATTAGCTCGGCTTCGCGCGCTGTACAGTGAGGGAAGTAGTTGCATCACGTGAGTTTGATCCCACAGATCGTTCCCAGCCGACTTTTCGCCCTCCGACGGAGGGAGGGGCAAAAAGTCTGCTGGGCACGAGACTAACAGATCATGTCATGCCAGTTGGCTCCCCTAGCACTGGTCCGAGCTTGCTATCACACCCAAAGCGATCAGCTGCATGTGCAGTGTGGGCTAGCAGATAGTTTTAATGCAGCCGAAGCTGTGGGAACAGGTTCCGCCACAATGGCGGAATTGCCTCCGCCCCATCGGCGGCGCTCATTCCGCCTGGCGGGCGAAGGCTCCGTCTGCCTGGCGGCGCCTCCGCTACCGCCGCGGAGTGTCCTCCAGGGCCACCGTACTAGGCAGCAATATTTAGATGGCTCGCGACCCGCCGCGCCGGCGCCGTGCACGCGTAATTGCCAAACTAAACTGTACATGTACAACGGATAAAAACAAACAATTTTGATGCTCCGTATTAAACTACACACATAGCTAGCTACACAATTTGTTTTCAATCCAAGAAGTCAAGTCAGGTATACCTGTCCATCCACTCCAGATGCCTGATCCACTTAGGTTTGTGCAAATCCTCCATTCGATTTGCTGCATGCTTACAGTTATCAAAAGCCACATTATACCCTTTACCGCTTTCTTCTACAAAGTGTCCAACCTTCAAATTCCTATCCTCCACCGAAAAAGAACTGCCAAATAAACCGCTCGGTTTCCAATCTTGAATGTGAAGTTTTGGGTCAGACGTATCTTGAACTACTGTGGCTGTTTTAAGATCGGCATCATTCGGTTTCCCTACTTTATGCACCATATAGTCTTTCCCGGATTCAACGGTAACTTTCACACCCTCATGAGAAACCAAACCGTTTGAGATATCCGCAGGAACAGACATCTTCTGTATTTTCGTAACATTCTGGTTTTCAGTCTGGTCGGTGAATGTACGGTCGTCTTCAGCCGACGAGAACCAGCCTCCCATTATTTCACCGAAGCCGATAAAGATTGCGACGAGGAGGGGAACGTGAAATAACAGTTACACACAGTATGTACATGCATAAGTACTTCTTTTGATATTATATCACGCTGAGTGTGCGGGGGGGGGGGGGGGGGGGCTCTACAGGGGGGATCCCCTGGGGAAACCCCTAGTGAGGACCGAGTGATTCGTCCGTTTACTATCCGCTGTCGCAATCTATGTCGGTATACTACTGATCTACGTTTGCATACTCGCAGGCTACCGTAGCTACTCAGTGTTACAGGGGGGAGTGCTCCGTCTCCTACATTCTTTGTATAATTTTAAGCTCTCAAACCTGGAATAAAACTACCTGCTACAATTTTGTAAAAGTAATTAGCTAGTGAAAACTTCTACAACACATCTCACTCTGAAATAATGTTAGGTTCATTTTAGGAGAATTACTTGGCATTAAGGTCCCAAATTTAAAGTATTGTTAAAGTGGTGTATCAGCTTTGACCCAAGTCTCAAGTTGTAGCTCCAAATGAATCAGGTGATACTTGCAAAAAAAAAACAACAATTTTGATAGGCAAATTTGACAATGTAAGGTTCATTTTAGCTGCAAAGTTTTGAGTTAGGGGCTAATTTTTTTTGTCTCTGTTATTACTTGTCTTGAACCTTCAATATCAGAGTTTAATTGACTGTCGCGACTACATGCAGCATGGTATTTACCCGTGACGGCCCCGCCAGACTAGGGTCAAAGTTTACGACGGTCTGGGAATGGGATCCATGAACTCGTTTGTAACTATGGCTAAAGAGCCAATCAGATTGCAGAAGAAAGTTAATTGCACGTACGTGGAATGTAATCAAATCACGTGTGTTTTATCTTTTGCCAGAAGATACGTATACGTCATTAAATTTTGAGTAAGGGGAAATTATATACTGCCTGACCCACTAGCCTGTCCCACTTCTGGCAGGAAGTGGACCGGAAACTAACAATTGAAGTTCATGTCAGCTGGCTAGTGCAAGGGCCTTGTCTATGGGAAAATGGAAAAGTAGACTTAACCATCAGCGTTCCAGAAAAGTAAAGTATGTTGTGGCACAGTAGTGTATAGCCTAAATTTTCTATTTGTCAATGAAGTGCCGATTTTCAAAAGAAAACAACACCAGTGGCTTGGGGATGAAGCTAGTAACAATGACAGTCTATCTGAGGGTGTATTCAGATGGAATAGTCAATTCTGCATTCACACACGTATCCAAAAATTAGTAATTGAAGAATCGGCAATGGCTACATTGTATAATAAATATCCGAATATACCCTCATACAGTAACACCACCTTCTGCAGTTGATTAGTTCCACCCTTATATATAGCCTGTGATGCTATTTTCTATTTTAACAACAGTTGAAGAGGCTGCCCCTGGTATTGAGAATCAGGAATTGCTGCATGAGGCTGGACAGGCAGCCAAACGGAGGAGGACTCTTTCCAGGTCCCGATCCATTTCTTCCCAAAGAAATTCGGTACATGGGATGTGGCAATTCAAACGTGCCAGTACTCTCAGTCTACGCAGTAGGAATCGAGCGGCCCCAATGTGAGAATGTGACAAAATTTAATATGATAACATTTTATGCATGATTATGGTTGAATTTATGAAGCTGTATACACACATAGCATGAATTGTAGGCACCCAATGTTTTAGGAAAGTACCCAAGGGGGGGGGGGAGGAGCAAAACTAGTTCAAAGGACTGGCATTTTGGGGAGGGACTAGGTTTCCAAGATCCCCCTCCCACCTCCCCCCCAATTAAATAAAACAACTCTTCTGAAAGCATTTCCAAAATTTAATATCAAATGAGCTTGCCATTGCAGGGTTTATTATTCTTTTATGCACCGTGCACTCTCTCTCTCTCACTCACACACACACATACATACACACACACACACACACACACACACAGCATTATATGAGACTGATGGGGCCAAATTTTTTTACCCAAGAACCATTGTTACTAAGAGGTTTTCAGCTCCACCAAGGCTCAGCGATGTCCCTACTGCAAATAATGTCACAGATGTTGTAGCAGCGGGCCCAATGCCACACGTCAGTTACCCATCACACACTTCCAGTGTGGGAAATAATTATGGCAATATCTAGAATTTGATGATGCTGAGTTCTCAGTAAGCTTTTAATGAGCTAAGAGCAGAAGGGTATGCCAGTAATTGTTGTACTCACGTGCTTATTGTGATTGTGTGCCTCAATTGTTGTGCTATCATAGCACTCTGTACGCAACACAAGGTATAGTTTTCTCGTCTCATATACAGCTGTATGTCATCAAGTTCAGTTCTCATTTCTCCCCTTGCCAAAATCATGCATATCTGGTATCTACGACCCAGTATGGAAATGTTTGTTTAATTTAAACAGGAGCCCATAACCCAAAGGGAAGGAGCGTTAAACTTGTGCATGTATGCTGATTCCACCTGTTGTCAAATAGCACTTGCCCAACAGGTAAGTGCTATGTAAGCGCTATAATTTACTTAGCACTAGTCTAGTAGTAAACCAGCCATGCATAGCTGCTAGGTATTCCATATATGGAGTTTTCTTGTAGGTGCCATTCGACAACAGGTGGAATCACTAGTTCAACGCTCCTTCCTTGGGTTATGGGCTCCTGATTTAAATCAACCCAAATTTTTAATAGTCCCATTGTTTGTTTTTCTTTGTTGACGTTTTTTTGTAAAATCATTCATTAACAAGTTTATTGGAATTATAAAAATATTCATCAGTTAAGGTTACATTCTTCATAGTTTATGATAAGAGTAAGGGCAGCTTCCTGTATCTGACACCTGTGGAATGGTGAAATGTATGGAAGACAATTAGCTATGCAGCCCTGGATCCAGGCTTTACCGGCTTGATAAACTCCTGTTGGTGGCAAGTCTGATCAGGATGAGCAATCAGACCAGGCATTCCCTCAGCGAGTACATCCACTGCATTCACATTGGTTGGTGCCAGACTCAATGCAAATCCCTCTGCTGGTTCCAGTGCTACCCCGTCCAATTGAACAATGACTGGAACACTAAATGATGAAGGATTCTGGCCAAATAGTGAATGAATAGTAGCTATCTGAGCAAAGATGAACTTCGTGTCACATCTCATAAGACCTAAAAATAAAGTGTATTAAACAAACATGAGACCATGTAGCCAGAATGTGCTTAATGGATTTAGGGTTTGACTTAGAAGTGATAACAGCTCATGTTTTACTGGGCACCCATCCTAGGCTACAAAGTATGCAGAATAGAGTGTTTTCTAATGATGTCACAAATTACATGCTCCTATACAAGGTGGGTGTAGGTTACTGGCAAAGTGCATTTCTATAATGTGCATGAATAATGTCTGCATGGCAGCGATTGAGATTTTGAAAGAGCCCTCGTCATGGCCCACCCTGAGTCCAGTTATGTCAACCCATTACAGGGAGCTACTGATCGATAGTTAATGGTGGTAAGTTAGTTAACTGCGTCCCCAGGCTCTCGTGTGCACTTCACACTGGAGAGCCTGTCACTTTTTCTCATGTGACATAATTGCACGTGGGAAGGACCGCTCGAAAGACTGTTACACTTCTCAAACAGATGCAGGAACATAACGCAATCTCAGTACCAGCCAAGCACACGCAAAGCACATACTCGGCTGGTAAAAAAAAGTGGACCAGAAGTGAAAGGCAAAGGCCCAGGAATGAAATTAATACCCTCTACATTATCTCTGTAAAGCGGAGTTGCCACCATTACTAGTCTCCCAAGCCATCCCAACATAGGCACCGGACTTACTCTATGTTCAGAAAACCCTAATTAAAGCACACTCACCTTCTTCAGCGTCATATCCGCTTTAAGGCTGACCTCCACCGTCTCAGCAATCTCGGACAAAGAGTACGCCCTCAGGGCTCGGAGGGCCTCAGAAAAGGTCGTTGGCTCAGGCTTGTGCTGATTCAGCAGGTAAATTCGACTGGCCTGCAACATGATTCACATAACAGCCTCATCGCTAGAATATAACAAACAAGGCTAAGGATCACTTTAATAGCGTCTAGACTCAAGCCATCTTTAGCCTTGATATGATGTTGACTGACATACACACTGTGAACTAACAGATACATCATAATTTGGGGGTATTCCAGCCAAAAATACAAACCTTGCCACAGACCAAGTGCTAAAAGAATGGCACTGCAAAATTATACCCTCGCGAGGTTTAGGTTAGCAGGGTTTCATACAGAATTTTTCAGTGCCAGGGGGTGGGGAAAATGATGCACGTTGAGCGACTTGAAGTACATACTACATACCATCCTCAGGGCCGTAGCCACCAGATTTGAAGTGATCTAGGCGTTGTGAAATAAAGCTTGCAAAGCGTGCCACTTAGATGAGTCTGGTATTCCCCCCAGGAAAAAATTGGATTTCAGGCCATGCCCCCTAGGGGGATTTTTGAAATTTACATGTGCTGAGGTTGCTTCTGGGGCTCCAAAGAGGCTGGAAATTAGCTACTAAATAACAAGTGAGTATCCCAAAAAAATGTCATCTTATAAATTCTGGGAGGGGGGACTCTTGCTGGGGTGGGGAAATCCCCAGTGTACCCCCCCCCCTCTGTATGAACCCCTGGTTAGGGTCTATAAAACTTCACAGATCGCAATTTTCACGGTGCTGTTCTTCCTGCTTGATCCGACAAAGGTAGAGAAATGCAGCTATCTTTCAATCGGTCCCAGACCATACGGAATTAAGTATAAATGGCATGAGAAAAAAACATCAGGGTCTCCCTAGTTGTTTGTTTAATTTTCGAAGGAAGAGCCTGGGGCAAGGCTACATGTAGATGCGGACGTCAACTGGAAGCATTGGTAGTTACACATACATGTGCGTGGGTTAAATTTTTTTCTGCAAATGCCAGCATGCAATAATTCCAGTGACCTGCTACTCCATGTAGCTACTCCGACATGCAAAATTTATAAACCTCGGTCTTGGCGGTCGGCTGTACGGACCCTCGATCATCGGTATCTCGTGCATGGGCAATGGCTGGAGCTGCGATAGTGCGGGCCACTGACAGCAGTCTTTTACAGCCGCTTAGAACCACCTGGAGTCGTGGTTTAGTTAGCATAGTTGTACTACTCTTTATAATGCGCAGCATCATCGGTGCACCTTTGACCCTGTTATGAATGGGATACTTTCCTTTGTCATGTATTATTATTCATATTAATATTAGCTTAGGCCTTCTATTCTAATTCTGTTTTGGAAACACATTAGGTAATGATTATGTAAGAAGCTCTATGCCTAATTTTAGAATTCTGGTCACACACTGACATATGGCTAGAGCTGTCACAAGAAGTTGAGCTGCCACTGAGCCCAATATTTTGCGATGTTATAATTAGCTATACAAAACAACACAATGGGATTATCAAAGAAATCTAGGATAAAATTCTGTAGCTTAGCAACCAGTAATACCTAAAAAAAAACAACCATAGATAATAGGCTAAACTATGCTACAGATAGCTAAGGCAAATTGTATGGAAGCCGTCCAAATATTCATGTGTGATGAAATGATTATTTACTGCATGCCATTACACAATGGGTGGTATTCCACAAATCCCAAGTGTGTCAATTAGGCACATTCCAAGTGGCAGGGACTTTCCAGGCTTTTTGACAGCTAATCAAGATAGAAATTCATGGAACACGTCATCATACATACGACATTTAGCTGGTTATGTGTCTGTAATATCTATGACATCATTAACCTGTCAAGCTAGCTGTACTAGTATAGCCTACCGGTTATTTAGATATGAATAGTATTAGGAATTGCTATAAATTGTTTCGTAGGTGCTCATAAGCTACAGTGTAGCTAGCTACGAGCATAACTAGTTAATAATGTTGAGCTAGTTATAGATCGAGTTGTAGCTAGTTAGTTTTCAGAGTAGGGCCACATATTTCTGATACAGTATGCTGCTTTGGAATATGGACACATGTTGCTGCTATCAAGTTATCAATGACATGGCACTGAAGAACATGTATGTTTAATGTATTAAAGGTAGAGTGTAAAACTTAGTACTGTCATTATAATTATCCCATTAATTTGACACCCCTACATATTAAAGAGACATTACCCAATTCCCACTTCAAAGGCAAATAATTTCAGCTAAAACATTGTAGCTGGGGAGAGAATAGTGTGGAAATAAAAAATTATACCTTAATAATTGGCCCATGTTTTTCATTGTGCCAAAAGTACTGGGCAGTAAAGCCAGGGAACGAGGCTATCTAATTTAAAACTAAAACATGACTGTATGGGAAAGTAACTATATTTATGCTTTTTGTTATTCCATCACTTAACCTAACCTCCAGCTTTTTCTTAAGAAGTTGAAGTCACTGTGGTTCTTCATCATGGCTTCTGGCCCTGCACATGCAAGTATGAGACGTATAGCTATGGCATTTGTTTAGCTCAGATGTTTCAAGTTTCATTACAGGAAGCCAAGCTCTATTGGAATTTTGTGGCTATAGACGGTAGTCTGTCTATAATATTTGACTCTAGGCTTATTCACAACAAATAGCTATTCTGCTTTAGTTGGACCTTGAAGGTAGTGGAATGAAAATTCCAAATGAAAGGTCAAAGTCCAGATTGTGATTTTGTGTTTCTTGTAGCTAATGTTGGTCATGCACATTAGATACATTTCTCGTGGGTATGATTCAAACTATTGCTGCGCCCACTGTTGAATTTCAGTTGCAAGTGGTCAGAAAGAGCTAATTTTGAGATACCAAATGGCTAGGCAGTAAAGGCTGTATAATTGGCAGAGAGATCAAGCTTGTATTAAGCTGTCTTTGACCAAACATGAAAATGCTTACCAACCCCAAGATATACTTTACCATTTTTTTTACCAAAATCTACAAGGACTGTGTATGGCATCTCTAGAATAGCTTTAATGTCAATTTCGAGAAAACTGTTTCTACGATGTTCATATTAGAGTAGCTATACTAGAGTGGTTGTAAGCGATGAGATGATCTTTGTCCAGCATCTCCAGCTATCACAATCACTTTCAGGGTTTTGACCAGAGAATGCTTAGATGACTGATTAACACTACATGTATGTAATTCCTTTTACTTGTATACTGACATATTTCCTGTAGGTGTGGACTGGGTAGAGCTGCGGGCATTACCTGTTGATGAAAAGTGGTACAGTCTTGGTTTACAACTTGGAATTGACTCGCAGAAATTGAACACAATTGAGCAAAGTGAACCCCAGAGTCCCTTTAAGTGCAAAGGAAAAATGTTAAAAATGTGGCTACTCGAGGACCCAGCACCAACCTGGGGAAAACTAATCAATGCTCTATATCCACTGGATGAGAAGACTTTAGCAAATGACCTCAAGAGTCGTTGGCATGGTATAGAGCACAGACCTTTACGCCTTGGTACAGATGATGATCATGTACAACTGAAAATGGAAACCAAGCAAGATGCTAAAATTACTGTGAGTGTTTCTTTGTAACTTTGTTTTATGAAAAAATTAGCTGCTAATGAGAGATTAGGAGATTGTAGTATATAGCAAAGGACTTACAGATCGTGCACCAGGAGCTCCTAGAACACACTTTTACACTCTCGAGTGGATACCTTCAAATTCAATATTTATACTACTCTCCTTATTGTTGAGCGGGAAGCGAGGCAACTAACTGTGTTGCATGGAGAATCCACGTTTATGTATGTAGCTATGTTTGTATGTACGTATATACGTATGTATGTATGTATGTATGTATGTGAGTAATGCTACAGGAATGCAATTATTGCGAACAAATTTGCTGTGGGTGTGGCATTGCTTGCACGGTGCCAGTGAAAGGTGAGTATGTACTATGACGGACTCGCCTGCAGAGAGGCGGTGGTGATTAGGGAGGCTATATATGTGCGCAGCAACATACAAGCAGTGGTAGCGAGGAGAGGAAGGGGAGGTTCATCGACAGTGGGTAAGGCTGATTCGGTAGCTTGAAATTGATCATGATGATTGCTGTTCTCAAAGCCTCGGTTTGGCTGAACGGTCAGCTGAGCAGCGTAATATAACTACATTGCCGCGAGGCTCTCTGCATGGAATGCCATGTATGCACACTAGTATTAATATATACGTAGAAGTAACCACAGCACTTGTGAGTCCATGCATATGCATGTGATTGTGTTTAGACCAAGTAATAGCAGATTAGCATCCACAGTGTTTAACTCACTGTATGTATAGCGCTGTTTTCAATATTTTGTAAAATAGATTGATGTTTCATATTCAGAATCCAGCCAGGTACCTTTTCACCTGAAATATCCAAGGAACCAGGTTGTACAGGCTGCAGCTGTAGATCTTTTAACCATCACTAGCTATAATGTGCGTAAATCACCCAACTTGCATCACCTAAAGTGGCTCCATATTATACTCTCTACTCACGCAGGCTGAAACCTTTTCTACATGTGGAGCAACTGCTCTAGATCAGAAAAGAATCACGATAGATGAAAATAGGGAAGATAGGACCACACGTCTAATGGATCATGCTAAGAGCCAAGATGTTAAAGGCAAGAAGGAAGAACTCAGTTCTGAATCTAGTGCTGACTCACATTATCAGATTCAGGTATGGCTACTGTTGGTTTGATCAGGCCTGTGAAAATAACTGCATGAGGGTTTGTTTTTTGCCTCTGTTTTGTTAACTGAATTGTAAACCATCTGATATTAAGGTCTAGGAGGTGAATAAGTTTAAGTTTAAGTGCATACCTATGTTCACATATTCATGTTCATGTGTTGGCTATGATTACATTAAGCATGTGGGGGCATTGCTGCCTTATGAATGTTTGTATTGTATGTACGTGATATTACTGGTAACTAAGTATTGGTATGCTAACAGAAATATACAGCCAATCAGTGACGCTCATTACTAACTGGGCAATTAATCGGGCAATAAAGAAGAATATTGCACATGCAGCTATGGGAAATATTATGCCAGAGTGCAAAACTGCTCTTATTGTGCTAGTACAGATCTTAACCACAGCTGCACTTCCTATAGAGTGGCAGACGAATCCATAGAAAGAAAAAGAGGCGGAGACAGAAACAGATGTATCAAAAAAGCATAAAGGATCAGCTACAGAAACTTCCAAAAAGTTTAAAATCAGATGTGGAG
Organism: Phakellia ventilabrum; assembly: GCA_963921505.1. NCBI lineage: Eukaryota > Metazoa > Porifera > Demospongiae > Axinellida > Axinellidae > Phakellia > Phakellia ventilabrum. The sequence goes on along the minus strand of OY997380.1, from coordinate 7,522,486 downwards.
ACAAGGGGGCATACTGAAACTTTTCCATCAACTATGGTAAGTGTGTAATGCATATTAACAGCCATACATACATACATACGTACATACATACGTAGGCTGTCTCAGGTGAGTGGAAAAGTAGAAAAATTGGAAACAGGAACAGAAAGAGGGGAAAATACGTTATCATATTTCTAAGATTGCTCTGATACAGATGTCACACACCTATACAGACTACTCCTGAATTAAAGTTTGAAGTGATAGTAGATAATATTATACATGTTTGCATACATGTACGTTGCACAAGCTGCTAGACAGTGGGGTGTGGTTCTGCTTTTGGCTGTATAGTGCCGGTGTATTAATAGTTTAAAATCAGATGTGGAGACAAGGGGGCATACTGAAACTTTTCCATCAACTATGGTAAGTGTGTAATGCATATTAACAGCCATACATACATACATACGTACATACATACGTAGGCTGTCTCAGGTGAGTGGAAAAGTAGAAAAATTGGAAACGGGAACAGAAAGAGGGGAAAATACGTTATTATCAGATTGCTCTGATATAGATGTCACACACCTATACAGACTAAGTAAAGCCTGCTGAATTAAAGTTTGAAGTGATAGTAGGTAATATTATACGTGTTTGCATACATGTACGTTGCACAAGCTGCTAGACAGTGGGGTGTGGTTCTGCTTTTGGCTGTATAGTGCCGGTGTATTAATAGTTTTGTAGGGCAGCCTGCATGGCCCATAGGAGTAATTAATATGGTCTAGGTAGCGATGAACCTTATATACACCTGGTATATTCACACTGTAATTCTGTTTCTTCTTTTAATAAGCAGAGATCAGTGTTGCCAAATACGGTGAAGATGAATCATATGGCACCAATAGCTGAAAATAGCCAACCACTTCGTAAGAGCATAATTAGTATAATAGCTTTATTCATAGCTCTTGCTATGAATATTATGTGCTTAATGTACATTATATGATTTTACGATGAATTTAAGCATGCAAGTAGAAAACAAAGATTGAAGCTTGAAAATGAGAATGCGACGATAGAATTCATTTTGTCGTATTTCACTTTTCTGTGCAGAAACCCCCACTCTTAGCCCTCAGGATATCAAAAATCTGATTCTAACAGAAAAAATTCGAATAAGCATCTTGTGTATTGGTGTTGCTGGGCTTCCCTTCTCTGGCAAAACCACCCTAGTAAAAAGTCTCTTGAAAATTGATTCAGAAATTCAAGAATTTATAATGAAGGGCTCTGTTAAAGGGTTATCGATGTATGAAGCAGTGAGACGCACAGATAAAGTTACAAGGCAATGTGAGTGGACACCTGCGCGAAAGGAAGATGCTATATTTGTATCTGTTGCTTATTCAATAATAAAGGCATGCATGCAAAAGCACATGTGCACATACCCTAGGCTTCCTGATTTGGAAGGACTATTGAAAATTTTTGATGATCCTGACATTGATGCCCATTTCAGTCAAGTGCTCAAAGGTGTTACAACAACTATCAGAGAGCATGAGTCCACTATCTCCCTTTCCCGCGCTGCATTAACGTTTGTAAATTTAATGGATGTAGGTCATAATAGAGCGCTGTATGAGGTTTTACCTATCTTTGCTGGTGGTATGAGGAACTTTTTGCTCCTCAATGTCCTTGACTTAAAGAAAGGTTTTGAACAGCTATATCAGCAACACACAGTGAAAGATGTGACTCTGTACAAAATAAGAAATGACGATCAATTGCTCAGCGTTCAGTCAACACTAGCATACTACATGACTGTTGTTGCCGCAGCAAAGAAGTATGCACTTTCCAAGTCAGACCCCTTAGCACTTCTTGTAGGTACCCATGCTGATTTTCTTAGTGAAAAAGACTGTACTAGTGCAAAAAAAGAGGCACTGGTAGGTGTTAAGGCTATAGCTATTGAATATGGCCTTGCAGATGACATTTATCCTGGTTTTGTAGCTGTTGATGCCAAAAACACAGATGAGGTGAGTGAAAAAGTTACAACATTACTTGATAAATTGATAGATGAACACCATAGATTTGAGAGGGACATACCTCTTTCATGGATGTTTCTTAGAACAGTATTGTACTATATGAATAAAATGTACATGCCAAAAAGTGATATACTACAATATGCAAAGAAGTGTGGTTTAAAAGATGAAACTGAAGTGGAAGACTTTTTGGAACTGTTTACAGATGTTGGCAGTATCCTGTATTCTCCCAGTAGAGAGCATAGAGTTCTGAATGAAATTGTGGTACTGGATCCTGTTTCATTCATTAATGGCATGGATAAGCTTTACTATGTTGAGTGCAAAGACATCATCGATGACAGTCTCAAGTCTGATTGTGAAGTACTAACACAAGGATTTTTGACACATAATTTGGCATACCATTTATGGTCCGATGAATGTGATTTCTATCTCCAAACTCTTGAAGAAATTCATGTAATTGCTCACATGCCATTTCCAGATTTGCTTCCAGAGATTAAATGCAAATTCTATTTTATGCCAACGCTGCGGCATGTCTCCTATGCTCAAAAGCCATCTAAAGATTGCAAGTCACTAATTATTAGAGGTGAAAGTTTTCACTTGGGGCACTTAACTGTCCATAGGCAATCAGAATTTATACTCTATCTTCTGCACCACTACAAAGAGAATATAATCTTTGTGAGAAATGAGGAGTATAATGTTTTACACTTTCAGTGGTGTGATCCTGAGCCACAAGCAGACATATTCATTCGCTTCATTGTAGTCTATGCTGAAATTAACGTCCAACCAATCCCACAATGCCAAATTCCCAGTTCAGGTTTGCTCTACAGTGCTCTTAAGACAGCAAGCATTGAAATATTTGGACTATCTGACAATTTGTGGTTCATCTGCCCCAATTCTAATGAGAGAGAGTATCCAGATGGATTGCACTTCATCCCATTTCCTCCCCTAGCACAAGATAAAGATGAACTTTACTGCCATCTCAAATGCCAGCAGTTGATTCAACTGACGGAAGAGCAAAAGAGCTGGATCCAATCTCCATACATGGTAAAAGGTTTAGTAATGGTAACATAATAACAAAAATTGTATATATTTTTTTTTTTGCTTAGGGACATCAAGAAAGTCTTCCTGGAGGTATGTTGCCTTGGAACTCATTTGTAAATCAATCTCTAGCCTTTCGAATAAACCATGATATTGTCACTTCATCTATATAGCTATAATTATCACTACATTGCTGCATCTATGCACCATATCATGTCCGATGCATTGAAGTGCCAATAAATAGTTTGAGAAGAGAATTAACACACCATAGAAATTATGGCTAGCTAAATCATGATTGTTGGTTTAATTCAAGAACTCATTTCCTTTCACAGACTGTTTCAGTGTTTCTGAAGTAGATGAAATTGCTAAGGAACTATCACCCCTGACAGAGACCGAGCTGTACTCATTAGCCTCTGCCCTAGGTTTAACTCCCCAAGAAGTTCAACACCACCTTCGCACACAACCATCCTCTCAAGATGTGTTAGTAATGCTACTGTACAAGTTCAGGCAGTGCAATCCAGTTACAGCATGGAAAAGCTTGGCACGAGCACTTTTAAACTGTGGCTACTATACCATGGCACTAAAAGTTTGTCCAAAGAGTAAGCATCAATTGATATTAATTATGCAATTTAACCTTAAGGTTATAATAATGCGTACAGCTTTAATATAATAATTATGATTACTAATCCGCTTTATTCTTCTTCCTATAACAGTACTTACTAGAAGCACTCCTACTCCTCATCCCCTCACCACAAAAGAACTGGTTATTATTTCAGATCACGTACCGCACTGGCAGACTCTGGCTGAGATTCTCAGCATCCCCACAAGCCTCATCCATTGTATAGAGCGACAGTACGAGAACAAATGTGAACAATGCTACCAGATGCTCACGACCTGGGAAAAAAACTACCCACTCCAAACAACTGGGATAGTAACAACTGCCTCTGCTGCTGGTCTCAGACCAGAATCATCTCGAGTGGATGCTAGGACCACTCTCATCCGTGCCTTGAAAGAGAATACACACAATGGCGTGAGACTTGCTATGTACCTGGAAACTGGGTACGTGTAGCTAGAGTAAACGGTTGCATTTTAATGCTAAAATAGCACCATATGTAAATAGTTACTCTAAATGTCACATCCTGTTTTCGGGAAGGTGGTGATGGACTAAATATGATAGGTGGTATTGCTATAAGCTGGGGATATATCTGTAAGTTGTATCCAATTTATTTACCTGTATTGTCTCTTATTTCACAGGGATTGTGATATTTTATTAAAATAGGACACTCGATATTGTATTTTTTGTTGTTGTTATTTTTATTCACACTGAGTACTGGAATGAGTGTGCATGTATGAATATAATGGACACACAGAAGAAATACTTAGTGAACTGGATTTATGTTACTATGATTATTATGTGTATAACGTAAGCATTTTCTCTCCAGTTGTCCATAATTTTTATTGGTTCACATTCCTGCAGATATTTGTAATCACCCGCATGCACAGGATCCACTTTCATGAATAAATGATTGTTTTCAATGTCTTCAATATTATAATATTGACCATCTAGTAATACATACAGTTCCTGCTCCAGCTGCTATTATGTGCATGAGAGTATTATAGCTAATCAATCTTAATTTCAGAATCCAGCCTTCATGATGATAACTAGTTTTTACAAGTACAGCATATTACTTGTGTGATCATAAAACACAGACAGGTCATATGCATGGGCAATTGTGATTATTAACTCCAAAAAGTATAAGTTGCCCATAACTTAATAATGTCATTCAGTGACAGCTGTGCATATTATATATCACCATATATGTGATATTTAATATGCTCAGCTGTGACGAGCTTGCACAGCTCCAAAGAGCCTAGTTTACAAGCTGTATACTCCTTTGTATACACCTCCATGTACACTGTTGTAAACTCTTGTAGATGAACTCACAACTAGGTTTACAAAGAGTATACAGCTTGTAAACTAGGCTCTTTGGAGCTGTGTTGGGAATCGTACTCACAATAATACTGTGTTCACATAGCCTCGTTCCCAGTCTCCACTCCCAGCTTTTTTTCGCATGTTGTTTATACTCCCAGCTTTTTTCCGCATGTTGCGGAAAAAAGCTGGGAGTGGAGACTGGGAACGAGGCTAGTGTTCACAGACTCTGTTATCCGAAATAGTACATACTTGTCACCATGCTTATTTTTTTTCTGTAACAATGTAGCTAGCTAGCGAGCGTCTGTACGCTGACCGCAATGTGCATGGCAAGGTTATGGTTATTCATTGGGATTCCCAGGACAGAAACACTAGTGCGATCTTTATTTTTGGATGATGCAACTCTGCTGATTGAGCGATTCCTAGCCTAAAACTCACCTTTTTCTGTTACTCGAGAACCAAAGATCTCTATATACTTTTTAGTCTAGGCGTCGCGCCGTACGCAGACAGTGCTCCAGGCGCAAATAGCTAGCTAAGTACCGTTCAATCTAGTGCGCTTCTGTTAGCTAGTAGTTAGTGAGTTTTTGTTTATCTCATTTGATTATTAATCGCTAAATCGAGTGTCACGACGGCATAACCGTTCAATTTTTATCCCGATCGACTAATTCCTGCTCATCTGTGCAATACACAGCGCTGGACGTGCAGTGCTTGTGGTATTCAAGTCACGATTATGGTAGGTTTATGCTGGCCATATGTGTGTTTGTGTAAAGCTAAAAGCTACCAATTGGAAGGAGAGAGTTGGGTGATGCCACAAAATATCTTTAACCCGTCATTTCTGATTCTCAACGGCAGGCAACTGTTTGCCTTTAAGGTTTTGCTTGTTTTTAATAGGCTTCTTTATTATTTGTGCAATGGGTTTCAGTTTACTACTTGTCATAATCTCTGTGGCTTTGTATACGTACCTGCATGTTGTGTATGCATTTGATCGAGTGTGCTGTCTGTGGGTCTGTCTGTAGCTAGCTACAGCCCTTTTACTTAACTCTTTAAACGCCATGGGCACAGTATGTCCTCATATAAAATAGATTTGTATATGTTATTATAGTAACATAGTAACATGGTATAGTATTTTTCATAGAGCATGGCCATTGAGCATAGGGAGCTCTAGTAATACAGGAGATGTGTACATATACTAAATGGCCTAGAGCATGGGCAGTTCTATGCTCTAAGCTATACTTAATGCCTAATATTAAAGCCCAGCAACTTGTGCGTTTATCATTTCTTGTCACTGTGTGACAGGATTTTAACATGCATAACTTGTTTTTTTATACAGTGCTGAAACCCCATTTTAAGCCTTAGCTTGATGAAACACTTTTTTAACAAGCTGACACTTTAACCTTTGGGTCTTATGCAACCTTTTACATGTAATCAATGTATTCAGTCTGTCTTGTGTTTGTCTGTACTGTATATATATTATATGTCTTGGTGTGCAGCTGTTATAGTATCAGAAGCACACAATGCACAGCCATATTTGCCAGACCTATTGTGCACAATTGCATTGTAGACATATTAATTTATTCTGGTTCTGGCCTCACATCTGTGTGATTTCATCGAAGCTGCGGTGCACACTCAGCTAGCTAATTTTGCAGCTCATGGATAAAATTACAGAGAATAGAACCCTTAAGGGCAAGAAAATGTGCTAGCTATTAGGGAAAATAGATGTTACCATATTTATAACTACATTATTACGTGCAATGTAGGCCAAAGACACTGCCATTGTGACATTGCCCAGTGCTGAAGAAGCTGTTATGGATTTCCTCAACGAACATGTAAGCTATACATAATTGTTCAAATTTTCTGCAGTAAGTACATGCACTTCACAAGTCTCATGAAATCACCAGATAGACTCGGTCCCAGGTATCCATTCCAATTTGTGTATACATGAAAAGTGAGGACGCTTGCAAATTCATGTACATGGAAAATAAAACATCGAAAGAGTAATTACCCATCTGAATACTAGTCAGATGCTCATAGAGGGTGAATGAGCACATTTTGCACTTTTAATAATACTTTCTACTGCCATTATAGGAAAACCAGGGTGGAAATGTACACAGGGCTTTCTCTGAAGTGCTGTCAGAGAAGCAGCAGCTAAAAGCTGATAATGAATTGTTAACAAGGGAAAATGCCGAACTTGCTGAACTTGTTGCTCAGTTGGAGAGGGAAGTCTACCAAAGACAGCAGGGTCCTGGTGGTGCACAGCAAGAAGTAATGGTGGAGCTGATGGCCCAAGTAAACTCACTTACCACAGAAATTAAACTCCTAAGAGATCAGAACAAGAGCACTGATGACAAGTAAGAGTTAGTTTATTGCACATAGTATTACTATGCATGATTATCAATATATAGGACTGTTGAACTTGCAAGTACCAAAATATGAGTAGTATTGTAACAAAGAGAATGTGCAATCTTTGCTTATGGTTTGTTTAACCTTCACACTAGAGTATCTACAAGATAAAAATGCAGATAAGTGTGAGTGAGTGTTTACATGTATGATATTTTGTATGCAAACTTACCAGTTTGCTATTACCTTTGTTCGATCTTCCCCACATTAAACGCAGTGAGCACCAGCTCCCTTCCAAGAAAGATGAATGCAACTGTGATAAGGCATTTCTTAGACTCTTGGAGCAATACCTATACCCCAAAGAATGCCTGCTGAACCCAAATGGCAAGTATACATCATTATTTTGTAGTATTAATGCAATTAACACCTTCCAAATGGTGAACCATAGAAAACACTCTGACTCTGACCTATAGCTATCTACTTTAGATGGATTTCTCTACAAAATAGCTAGGTAGCAATAATTGACTTATAGGAATGCCTGATCGGGCGTGTTAAGCGGCTTTCCAAGTAGTTGTTCTCAATAGCAAAAAGACAGAAGCATAATTATAGCTTCTGCAACAGAAATATCTATAAGAAAAGACTGCCTTTCAGGATGTAATTGAATTCAAGATGTAATTATTCAAAATTATCAGTGGCCATGCTTGCTAAGCTGTTAGCTGTCACATTTAGCTAACGGTACCCGCTCAGACAGTAGTACCACATTGTGTTTATTCTAGAATTCAATTTCACCAGTTACTCTAGCTAACTAAGTCTATATAGCTAGCTATGTACCCCCTCATACAGTACTAAGCAAGTTCATTTCCCATTACAGCCCGGCATGTGGAAGTGGCTGTCCCCACATGCACCCTTGAAAACCAAGAATTGCTGCATGAGGCTGGACAGGCAGCCAAAAGAAGGAGATCACTTTCCAGGTCCCGATCCATTTCTTCCCAAAGGAATTCAGTACATGGGATGCGGCAACTCAAACGTGCCAATACATTCAGTATACGCAGTAGAAAGGAGCAGGGAAACAAACCCCAATGTGAGAACATGATGATATATTCAGTATGTTAGTGAGTATTATTAACTGTATACCACATGCATGCACCCATACTCAGACGATATTTTGGTAATCCTATCAAACGGGCTATCTATCACACATGCATCCACACCATTACACACACACATGCACACACACACACACACACAGTATTACATGAAGCTGAAGGGGGCACTAGGCTACACCATAAGACCAGCATTCACAAGACGTTTTCAGCTCCGCCAAAGCTCAGTGGTGTTCCCACTGTAAACAATGTCATGGAAGTTGTAGCAGCAGGACCAGTGTCCCACACCTCATCACGCACTTCCATAGTTAAGGATCAGTCACTGTGCTAAAAGTAATGTTATTGAGTGTATTTATAAGGTCCAGTTTCAGTTGACGTCCTCATTCTTCCCCATGCACACAATCATACTGTCAGGTATCCAGCAAGTGGTATGTAAAATTTAATATTTGTTTACTGTAATTGAATTATAATATTATTGCTGGAGTTGGAGAACTGTACATATAAGAATATTCGGTTCAAGGCTTGTACTATCGGCCCAACCGAAGGGAGGGCCAATGCAGAAACTGAGAACCGAATGTTCTTCCGTATTGCCCTAAAGAATGCAGTTTGTATGGTTCGGTGACAGGAAACGTATCCAACAAGATCGTTCGCTGTACAGTTAGTCATAATATACTAAAACCCAATTAATATTATTCATTGGGCTGCTGTGATTGTGATTTTATTATAAACTGTCACCAAGAGGTGGCTACAGCAACCTGTTGGTGACAGTTTATATAAATAAAAAAACGCTTAGCAGAAATTGTAAGGGCAAAACACAAAATATTAAGTGGACAACACACAGATTCCACAGTTAAGCAATTAATTATAAGAACATATACACAAGTAACATTTCTATACATAAGCTGATAATATAGCCGGTTTCATTCTTAGAGTACTCAGTGAAAACTTTTTGTCCTCTTAAATGGACACTAGCTATAATTATGCACTCTAACAATACCACTACTTCGCTACATATGTATCAAGCACAACTGCAATTCTTACATCTTCCTAATGACTAGGTGCGTTAATTAAGGACCCATTCACTCCATCAAAAGCTTGCTGGATCATACGTACCAGGACCTTATTTTCATACGGTTCTCTTCACCTTTTGTAGAGAGATAAAGAAACAAGACAGTGAACTTGCTATTAGATAGTAAACATGGCAAGTATACCCACCTTCGTTTAATATACCCACTTTGAGGGCCAAGGCTGTCCTCAGCGATCTCAGACAAACCGAATTATTCCGAGCGAAGCGAGGCTATACCAGTTCGATTGACCTTTTTTCGTCGTCGTCGTTGCCAACCTGTTCCAGCCAGTTCTCCTGGTATAGCCTATCAAAGACACAGCGAACACTTACCTTTGCTATAAAACTCCAAACGGGGAGACTTGGAAGCAATCACTGTCACAGTAAGCTTGCTTCGGCCTCTGGTCTTCTAGGCACATAATAGCAAGTAGCCATTTTGTTTTGTGGGTGTGTGTTTGACCTTTTTCGTTTGTGGGTGTGCCACCTGCATGCCATGTGCCACGCCCAGCAATTCTCGCGAAGCGAGGCATCCCTGCACATTGTTTACACCAGTTAAATTGTGCTGAGTAGATAGACAGCTGCCGGGATTCATCACCTAGGGAGTTCCCCTTGGAAATCCCCTTGCGCGCGCCTTTGCGTAAAATATAATTATTTAAGGCCTAGACATTCGTCTCTGGCCAAAATCGTGTGACGAGCAGTAAGTGACTTTTTTTTTTTACTCTATGACTACTTTGCAGTTGGAAATTATTTCTGGTCGTCTCAATGTGTTTCGAAATAGCCTATAAGTACAGACAGCGTCGATCATTATAATAATGACTTTGTATCCTCTCTCTTAGATCTACGGTGCAGCACCAGTTGCTCGTGCGATATACTAAGAAGCAGGTGAACTAATTATGCGATTATAAGTAATAGTATAATCCCAGCATACATGAGCCAATATTGTTTGACTAGCTATTGGGTGCCGCTACGTAACTACCTGCAATTGTTCTCACGTGCTTTAACCGCAATATCACATTTGCCGGAAATGAGCCAATGAAAGTACAGTATAATACAGTTATAGCCTCGAGCTCTTTTTCATTCATAGTGTTTATCATGCATTTTTTATAATGCTGCAAGCAACAAAAGCTGCACTGGCTGCATGGAGACGTTACAGACAACTTGGATGTAAAAGAGGCTAAGCAGTTAGCTAGTTAAGGTGGCGCCTTAGTTAGTGAGAGGCAAAAAATACTTTTTGCAGTACCTCAGCTGTAATGGATGGAAGAAAATTCAAACCTTACACACAAATGTACAGTGCCGAGGGTAATTTGTAACTATTACATCATAATATTATAAGAGAAAAATCAACACTTAACATCCATTAATTTTCTGTTTCTCGGCTTGACTCACCAAATTTTTTGTAGATGCGCTCGGCAATAATAATTACATAATCGATCAGTTTGTTGCTTACAGGGCCGTAGCCACCCGTCCGGTTGGTCAGGTTTCAACCGGACCACTTTCCGGGGCACCAAAATTTCTTTCGACCGCTATGCGCATATGCGTGTTCATACGCAAAGCGGAGCCACGCTTCTCAAATTCCGAGAGAGCTGAACTATTGATAGCAAGCAGTATATTGCTAGGTTTTGCAGCAGGTCGTTCAACTCCAGGCCTAGCAAGAGAGAGTTCGATCGAATCACCCTGTTTCCACACCGCAGTATTTATAAAACCAGATGGCTACTAGTACAATAATCGCATGTACGACACTCCGCCCACTTTAATAATCCATCAGGATGGGACCCAAGGATAAAGAAGTTTCTTCGTATTATACCAGCAGCAGATGCGGTTGTAGAATAGCAGCTGAGCAAGAAGCAAGAGAGTACTTCCTAGCCGGGAGTCACCGCTGGAAAAATAAGGTAGGAAAAATTTCCGCGCTTCGCACAGGCATTTAGGCTATAGCTAATCAGCTACTGGGCATGCGCAGCCTCTATAATCGCACCACCTGGAGTTGGAGCCTGGCTGCAGACCTGAAGTATTGCTATTTTGCCCCGAAAGTGCATCAGAAACGATCTCAGAAGGCCTAAAATCCCAAATTTTCAGACCCCCCTAGTGGGCACGCTTTGCGCGGTTTCATACGCGACGCCTGCTATCTGCCGTCCAACCGGACCACTTCAAATTTGGTGGCTACGGCCCTGGCTTTGTGGCAGTATGAAACATTCTAGCTACCTGCGACAGCTTTGCAGTAAAATGGCTGCAGTAGCCTTTTGAATTTCTTGCAAATTTGCTGAGTAAGAAGGCTTCGCTGACGTGCTGACGAACTGTTCGAATTTCTTGTGGTGGAAATAACATACTTGTTATTTTTGTAAATCATTTTGTAGCCGACCGACCAACCCTAGCATGGAGGGAAATTGTCCTAAGAAACTGAAAATGGAGTTGATGTGGCCTTATGCTGTTTCCGTACACAAATTCATGTGATCACACACATAGTATCCATTTGTCAGTTGCAGCTAATGTAGCAAGTACAGCAAATATCAATTTACAACTCTTGCATGGCATGTGTTTTATTCATGGATACTGAATACCTGTGTCACATGACTCAAGTTTACTGTTTATGAATGTGTGATTTGTATCTAGCTAGCATAAGTGGCCATATGTTGCGCAATACCTATTGTCGTGCAGTAGCGCAAATGTCAGGTAAGGTTAGAGTATACGTACTATTTTTACAAACTCACTTACATCACGTAGAGATGATGTAACTATAAAAGTTTGAAGTTTATACTCCATTCCATTTTGAAGCTGCGGACCTGGAACAAAATTTACACGGTCAGCAACAATTAGAACTGCACGACATTTGGTATGAGCAGAAAGTACGATAAGTGACATGAGGTACTCGTGCGCGACAATTGGCATGTGAGGCACCTTGTTTGACTGCGTCAGTTTGGAGAAGACGCGTTTCAGTCCACGAGCTCTTACTATGAATAGTATAGCTGTAGACTCAATGCAGCAGCGAAAGTTTGAAGTTCATACACCATTCCGTTTTTAAGCGGGTACAAAAACTGCGCGAGAATGAGCCACTTACGCTACTAGCTAGCTTATGTGGCTAACTGTAGTGGACAAATTGTCAACACTCTCCGGGCACAGCTAGCTTGTGCAATGTATATAGCTACAGTGAAACCATAGATAGCATTAGTGCTACTCACGTGACCCTGATGAATCAGAAGTCTCCAGATTAATGGTACTTTAAATTTTGTGGCACACTTTGGTCTGCATTAAATACATGATGTATAACGTAAATGGCCAATTATCGACACATAAACGGTGCACCGCACTTAACTTCACTCACGTTAGTCGTAGAAAGCTCGCTCTTGCACTGGAAATGAGGTCATTGAGTTTACTAAATATCGCCCCACCTCCAAGGATGTTACTATACTTCATCACGAAGCGACAGTGCAGCGGTCATACCCCCTCATTTACCAATTATCGTCACCCGGTACCTGATAATATCGTCACTCTGTACATTTTCCCATACTCAATTATCGTCACCCTGAACTTTGCTTCACTGCCGCTCACATATTACCTCAGTTACACCACTGGGGATCACTAGCCTTGTCTTAGTACTTTAATAGTCTTTATACAAGTTTGAGACTCAGGAGAGTAAACCAAAAAATCAAAATTTCACTGCACGGCATGCATGCATCAGAGAGGATAAACACAAAAAAAGGACAATTAGCTATAGGACCGCTGTTGCTCGAGATAGTCATGAGAACTGGCCACAAAAAAGACAGGTAGAGCTGTAGGTTGTTGATACTCATCTGATACTGAGCCTCAGAGCACCTTTCACAACCGCTCGCAACCGCCTACAGTGGATACAGCGAACGGTAGGTCCGATTGATGCCGGTCCTTCGCGAATCTGTCAGCCTTGGCCTCATCTTCCAAGAAAAAACAGCAATTTGTGCATCCCTTGCTTGCTAAATACAGAACTGATCAGCCGGAAGTAAAGTTGCCGTTCACCCCTGTTCTCTCACTACACATTCACGGATACCTATTCCGTATGCTACTAAATATTACTATGCCGATATTTGGTATGTGTCGATAATTGGTCATTTACACTATATATGTATATGCTTTCCAATTGATGCCCATTAGAGCTGTGGCTGTCTTAGGTCAGTGAGAGCACTGAGTAGTTTATATACCTGTCCAGTTGGCAGTGCATTATGGAGCTAGTCAGTGTGCTCAGGCAATATGGTAATAGTCGATGGCAGGATAATGCACTCGCCTTCAGCTGATGCCCTCAACCGTTAGCTACTATATGTTGCCCTCGTGCACTAAATAAACTCCTGTATTGCTTATAATTATAGGTAAATTTTGTGCTTCTGATAAAGAAAGCAGTAGATCTACCTAATAAACAAGTCTGATGCATAGCTACACTCTTTCACTGTTAAGTGTACAATCTCTACTTACTAGGTTTTACAACCAATTTATTTTATCCTGCAGCAGTTTATATTGGATGTGCGACTAAGTGAAAAGTTAGTCGATATTTGAAAGATGGAAAAAAGAAGAGAATTATCATCCCACACAAATGATGTTTACAGTTGCCGAGCACCATCAGTTTTAACAACAAGTGCAGCTGTTGATACTATTACTAGACAAACACTTGCCAGGAAAGGTATTGTTATGATAATTATGCAAGAACATTAATTTTCTTATAGCAATCATACAGTGAAAGCATCACACTAAAGATCTCTGGATTTTCATGGCACTAGCTGTTGCAAACATCAGTGTTAGCTACCTTACAGTGGCGTAGGAGCCGTAGCGGCCGTAGCGGCTTTGGCCGCTACACTTTTCGCCTAAATATTAATTATTCATAAGCTGCAACCCCACCAACCGCGAACCCTTCAAGAGGGAATTTGAGTTGTTAAACGCTGTTTCCAGCCCTCATGGTTCGCAAAATGGCCATGGCTAACCGTATACATTATGTAGAAGAGCAAGACGTCGTGCTGTGCTTCACGTACGCTCGTGCCCTTTTAAATTTTGGCTAATTTGTAGACGTTAGGTTGCGCGCTCGGCGCTACAGCCGCGTATAAGAGCGGCAGGCGAGCGTGGTTGAGCGATACAATAACTTGATATCATGCAGCAGTGTCTTCAGTAAGCGCTGTGGCGGGAGAGCTGAAAACCAACGAGAACGCTTCCTGGATGGTATGAAAAACTATATCCCAAAAAATTTCCGCGCTTTGCGCGGGGGCGAGCGGCACGCGCAAAGGCTGCTTCGCAGCCCTTTAGCCTCCCCACTTCCAAACTGCTTCCTACGCGCCTGCCTTAGTAATACATTATTATGTATGAAGTGATTTTAGGGGGGCATAGCCCCCTGCCTCCAGTGTTTAGTGGGGCTCCAGCCTCCCGTATCACCCCCCCCCCCCCCCACCCCCTGCTTCCTCCCCTCCCGTAGCACAAAATTGGGAGAGGCATAATGCAAAATTTTCTCCAGTAGCATTGGTATGCATGAGTTTTGTTATTGGCTACTGGCTGGCTCATGAAGAAAAAATCTGTCTCGCCAGACTCAGGTTGTGATTCATTACATTCGCATCGCTTCTTGCCCCACTTAATTGGCAGTGTAATTACACTCAATGTAGATCAGTGATGATCAGCCATCAAAAAACTAAACTATATATTTGCATAAAAACCAGCCTACAAGATGAAAATGTTGTTCAAAATAATATTGTGATTATCATCTTCAGGTGGTGGTGTGTCCACATCTGGCATTGACTGGGGAGAATTACGAACACTACCAGTTGAAAAAAACTGGTACAAACTTGGCCTAAGTCTTGGGCTTAGTGCACAACAGCTAGATACAATTGAACAAAAACAGCCAAATCCATTTAAACGGAAGGTTGAAATGCTTAAAAGTTGGTTCGAAAAAGATAAGACTGCATCTTGGGAAACTGTTGTTGATGCACTCTACATGATTAATGAAACAGGCTTGGCTACTGATGTTCAAAGTTGGCACCATATACAAGGCCAAGCTGTTTGGGACAGTTCAAGCTCAGGGTATGGAAGCTCACCTCAAACTCTATCATCGATGATTGAGCAACCTCAGCATATCTGCCCTGATGAAACAGATGGAGTTCTAGAAGAGGTTAAAAGTTTGTACAATAATCACTATATTATAATAATGCAGTAATAGATGTGCTGTGATAATAATTAATACCTGAAGACGAAACAGGCTTACAAAGCTGATAATGACCAGTGAAAATAGTGTATGTATAATGTGTATATACGCCTTTGAGTGTGTAAATAATACGCATTGGTAAATACTGTGATTAAGTGTATGGAGTTTCATTACCTAAAGTGTCTATTCTATAGATGATAAATGGAGAATACACTACTAACAGATTTATTGATCTTAATTTCAGAAAGACTTTCTCTTTAAGTATTTACTGCAGTGATAGAGCTTATGTGCATAGAGACTGAGAAATGAGGGTATTATAATGCAATTAAGAATGGATGCAAAGACTGATTACTTATGGAATGTCACTAGAGATTGATAGCATGGCTTCTACTAATTACAAACAATAGTACCTATATACCATAGTGTGTTGGCAAATAAAAGACACCGCCAAGTCGTATATTTGGCATATGCACCCCTCACTCAGCACTCTACTGACCAGTGCTGAGTCAGACGTTGTATATACAATTAGTGGTCATAATAGTATACTACGTTTAAGTCCAGGGATAATCACTTAGCTATATGTCGCCTATAGAAGCATTCGTGAACGGGGCAATCAAGGCCATAGGACAGAGGAAGCAACTACGTCTGGAGTAGCTTGCTAGTCTTTTTTGTAGTTCTGTGTTTAGCAAGTGAAGGCTGTTTAGCTTACCGTATTGTTTCTTATAAATGCTCTACTGCACTGAACTGGAGTGACTTGGCAGCTACACACAGCGTGGAGCCAAGTACAGTGAGCCTTGTGTACCTTTATGCTTTAAGTAATAAGTTAGTCAGCATGCAGTCAGCAAAGTGAAGCTGGTCCAAGCTTTCTCAAACAATCAGTATTAACCTGTTAGCTTCTAGTAACATTTATCACACTTTTGTCTGTCTTGCTTGATATTTAAACGCTTTGTGTATGCAAAACAAATGCTAAGTAGTAACAATGGTATATATTACATGAACCATAATATAGTAAGTCGGCTAATGATAGCTACTACCTTTGACCTCGATTATCTGAAGTTTGCAGCTAGATAATACATGTATACCTAGCACAAACTTCCTCGGAACTCAAACTATGGTTTATATATAACATAATCTATGTGTGCATGCTGCACTAGCAGTGCAACCTAATACGTTTGCTCTTTCAACTGGGGCTCTGCAAAAACTGGCACTAATAAAACCCAAGGAGCAAACTTGTAAACAGTACATTCACTCGGGCTAATTTAGACCTATAAAGTTACTAGGAGTCATTGCATAGACGTCCTACTCAGGCCTCCAACACAAATATGGGCATGGGGGTTAGTCTTGCATAGGATACCAGCAGAGCAAAAACTGATTACTGATTGAAAAAGGAAGAGTGTAATGATGTAGTGAATTTTTGCTCATAACTGGTATACAAAATTAAACATTATCTCTTATTTCCTAACAACAACAGGTAGATGTACATTCAATGGCAAAGGAAAGGCCAGGTTTAGAAATCGAGGCTGTTAGAAAAAACTATACACTCCTACTCACTCAGCTACCTGGCATTGAAATTGCTCCTGAACTGTGTTCAAGACAGCTTATTTCCAGAGCAAATTATGAAGAAATGTTACTGAAACAAACACACCATGAGTCTAACATTATTCTTCTCAATAGCCTTCAAAAATCTGTAGTTCAATCACCAAAGGCTTTTGAGCAGTTTCTCCAAGTATTGATGGAGCATCCAAATTGCTCTCTGATAGCAGAAGTACTTAGTGAAACTCTAGGATCATCCAAAAAAGATAGTACTGCATTGCAATCCAACGTGGAAGAACCCTCCGCAGATGATGAACATCATTACTCTAGCCAGTCGTCAAGTGAAATTACTCCAGTTTCTTCAAAATTACAGATTGATCACACCACTTTGCCAGCTCACAGTCGCAGTAATTCCTCTGCGGATTCTTTTCATTCTGTGGATGATGAGGTTAATGTGGAATGCTTTTAAGAATTTGCAAATGTATGTATGTATGTATGTATGTATGTATGTATGTATGTATGTATGTATGTATGTATGTATGTATGTATGTATGTATGTATGTATGTATGTATGTATGTATGTATGTATGTATGTATGTATGTATGTATGTATGTATGTATGTATGTATGTATGTATGTATGTATGTATGCATGCATGCATGCACAAGCATGCATGCTGCATGCATGTATGTGAATGTGTTATATATGTATGTAAGTATGTATGTATGTATGTATGCAAGTATGTATGTACATACATATGTACGTATGTAGTCTCGCGAGCCAGACCACATTCTGCAAAGAGGGAAGCGGTCTGGGGACTTCCCATACAGCAGAACGTCTCTCGATGGGCAGTACTGATCTGACTATTGGTGTTACAGTACTATTGTCACTTGTATATTTGCATGTAAACGAAAGTATGTACAATATGCAAGTGCATAGTTAATGGAGTAATGGACAGGTTTATGTAGTCGTGCATGACAGTTGACACAAAAACAGATGTGTATGTTTCAGATAAAACAATGTTATACATACATTCTTGCTACTCATTTGATGTAGGTCTCTGAGGCCATTAATCCTATGCAAGAATATCTGAATGCAGTTGTAAAAGGATTCGCTGATACCGTGTCTGAACTGCTACACGGCAGCAAAGTTGAAGTTGATGCCCCATTAAAAGTAAGCCAGAATTAGCCTCATACCCAGCCCCCCACCTTTTGTGTTGCAACTAGTTCTGTAAAGTAAGATAACTGCAAAAGAGCTCACCTCAGACTAGTGTAGTAGACCAGACCGATTTTACCTCTGATTAGAAGCAACTAGTATTGCTGCATGCGCAGTTGCTGCTTTTTGTTTGAAGTCTACAGCTGGTGTACTTTCAGAGCTACAATTTGTAAAGTTAATATTGGTTGGGTCAGCTCATTTTGTAAAGTAATCAAGAGTTAATTAAGGTGCAACTACTCCACAATTATACCCTTGTGCGATGAGTAACCTATGACCTTAAAGAGATATATATATACATGGTTTTGTAATCGAGTCAAGTATGATACAGTGAGTGGCTGCGTACCATAAGTACTGCAGCCAAGCAGAGATACAGATGTAATGAATCATGACATGGGCGTGGCTAAATGCAGGTATTTTCATGGGTCTGCTGTCGTGAGAATAACACCTAACTCAGGACCATGTATATGGTAATGCTCCTGGAGAAGCTACAAAAAAGCGAGTGGTCTTCGGGAGACATTCCCTGCTTGGTAGTGTACAGTATACTCAAATATACCATCTATTGCAGTTCTATAGCAATTATATGCAGTTATTGGATGCTAGCCTTAACTCTGATCTTTCACAAAGGGAAGTATGACAGCTCTGATGCTGGCCTCCATTGAAGGGCACAGTGGAGTCATTACAGTTCTACTGGAGTTTCATGCTTCTGTGAAATCTAAAGACCAGGTATTCTTCTACTGGTGTATGGGAGTTATGGTTGTACAGTGTTATGTCTTTGCTAATAATGTATGCACACTCTTGCCAATTGGTTAAATATCCTCATCATACTTTATAATCTGGTTGTTCAAAGCGGGCAGCTGGTACTGCCAGAATTGCTCTTGTTTCCCACAGTTGTTTGTTTGTTTGTCTGCGTGGTCTGAAAGGTAGAACATGAGGCGAAGCCGAGTGCTCGATTAGCATCTCAACCACGCCTTCGGGTAGCAAGTATACTATATTGTATAGTATACTTGCTACGGTGTTTTAACTAATACATAATTATAATCCTATAAGTGATATCTGATCATTCTGTCAATTGTACGTATTATATGCTGATATCACATTTACAGGATGGAAACACTCCATTGCATTTAGCTGCCAGTAAAGGGAACTATGAGCCAGTCAAGCAACTGGTGACTGCTTTTAGTGATGTAAATGCTACTACAAAGGTACATATGTACTAATGGTATTCACTAATATATGAATCATATCCTGCATGAGCTTGCATGATGGTTTATAGTCAATTGTAACTTATGAATGATGTGTACGTACCACTATTGCTCTTAGTAAACCAGTGTTTACACAGAATACTGACTCCTTCAATTCCAGCGATACTACAAAAACACAGTCTATAGGTTGGGTAAAACTACAGTCAGACCAGTATCTCATATCCAAACAGATAGCTAACCTCCAGCATTTAGAAGCCTTGCTAACTTTTCCTATGGTCTTAGACATACTTGAGACTAGCAAGTAGCCAGTTTACTCCTTTTTTGGTGTTTACTGAGTAAAATTATTAGACCTAACAAATGGGATCTACTATCTTCAGAGGCCATTGGTACTGCCATCAGAGTGGGAGTGATACAGCCTTATGTTCTGCAGGTTTCTTTTTGCTTTCATCTTGTCACTGAATATTAGTATGCAGTATGTGATTATAGTATAAATCCGTGTTGTTTTAGTATGGCTTCACATAATTTAGTTGTAGTGTTAGTTAAATCTCTATATTGAGCATGAAATTTAGTTTTCATGGAGTACGGTAGTACTCCATATATAGGGATGGCTCCGAAAAAAAATGGCTGCCCCATTGTATGTGTACAAAGTGATATGTTCAAAACTCTGCCCTAGAGTTAGTGATAAGCTTTTGTGGACCATACCTGTCATTCTCGAGTATTTTCAACAGTAACAAGACTGTTAGCGCTGACAGAGAGCATCGCAGATGTGCCAAATCGGCAGGTCGCGAAACTGGCAAATCGTTCCACTTCTTGTTTCTTCTTCTGAGAGGATAGCACAACAATGACTGAAGCAATTACAATAATTCAAACGCGAAGAAGCGCTACTGGATTTGGGCTAGTGCACCCACACCATAGCGTTCTCAAACAACTCAAACTGTTCAGCACAGATTCTCAAGCGCTCGAAGCAAGTACTTGCCGCTATACGCCGTTCTGTTCCGTTCCGTTCTGATCTGCGCATTAAGCGATGGTTACGCCTACACCGGAAACGCAGCCTCGAGCATGCTGCATGGACGAGCTGTTCTGCTTAGACGCTTATAATACTTGGAGTACGCTTTATGACGGACCCAAAGTGAGTTGCTGTAGTTACGTTATAATAGTAAGAACACTGATACAACTGCTAGACCTTTACAGACCATACTAACCTCCATGATGTGCATTAAATGGAGTCGGCAAACTGCTGTAGACAGCCGTCTGCCATTGCAATGTTACATACAAGAATGTGTTGGTGTACAGTGGCATTCTCAAGTCGGTAGGCGCTTAGCTACAATTCACATTAGCTGTATTTTGCTACTCTGCTGTATCTTTAAGCCCCACTGAAAGCTTTGCAGTGCAAAGTGCATTCTGTGTCTGTTACATTATAGGTGCTGTTAGTTTATCATAAATGGGAGCATATGTGGATACAGCTAATACCGCTCATCTACCCCACACAACCACACGATCTAAACACCATTCATACCTTTCTCCTCCCCACAAAAAAACAACAGAAACAAGAAACATTTAAAAAAATGAAAGAACATATAGGGATGGAATCCCCAAAAAGCAACCAAACAAGGTAGGAATGGTACCACAATACCCTTACGGATTGTCATCCCTGTATCTTTTGCCATTTTTCCAACCTCAACACACACACACACACACACAGACCAATCCCTGCCATGCCACACCAGCCATATCCACAGCCAATAGAATGTGCATGGCAATTGCAGCACTTCACAATGCAACACACATCACCCCCTCACACTACAACTTATCCTCCACATGCAGCAATACACACTCGTAGGCTAGACTACATACATGTACCACTTAGTTACCCCACATTCTACACCACAATCCACACCTACAATGACAACTACACTCTTCCACCTGCAACAACACCCTTTCACCTCACCAACAGTTAGTACGGAACACATTTCCAAAAACATTACTCTATTATACCAAAGTACGTTCAAAAAAACCTAATCATCTACACCATAATCTAACATCCTGTCGTCCCATGTAACTAGCACTTACGTATACTAGTGATACACAATGTGCAGGGATGTCCTCGCTTCACGAGAATTGCTGGGTGTGGGCACATGGCATGCAGGTGGCACGCCCATAGCACCCACCCACAAATGAAAAAGGTCAAAAACACACCCACAAAACAAAATGGGTACTTGCTATTATGTGCTTAGAAGACCAGAGGCCGAAGCAATAGTGATCACTTCCAAGTCTCCCCGTTAGGAGTCACAGTTTATAGTGAAGGTAAGTGTTCGCTATGTGTTTGATAGGCTATACCAGGAGAACTGGCTGGAACAGGTTACGACGAAAAAAGGTCAATCGAACTGGAGTATAGCTTCGCTTTGCTCGGAACTAGTTGCAAAAATGGCAAAAGATATAGGGATGACAATCCGTAAGGGTATTGTGGTACCATTCCTACCTTGTTTGGTTGCTTTTTGGGGATTCCATCCCTATATGTTCTTTCATTTTTAAAATGTTTTTTTGTTACTTGTTTGAATATAAATACCTGTCTTTCCTATAGGATGGCTCATCAGTTCTTCTCCAGCCTGCATCCAAAGGATTCTCTGTCATTGTACAGTATCTCTTAGAGAATGCAGCAGACCCTAACATTGCTAATAAAGTATGCTGTAACCATAAAACAATGATAAGTAGTATATGCTCTTTTGTGATTAAAAGAAGTGTATACACTTTTTTGTATGTATAGATAGCTCTGCCAGCTTGTCCACAATATTTTCGTAATTCTTGTGTTCACCGTTATCTAAACTGAAACATGTCCCTTTAATCACTGAATAGGAGGTATAAAACCTGATGTACTGAAACATTACTACCATGAGTGAGATGAAAATGACATTATATTTCTTTACTTTTCTCTAGCTTGGGCACACCCCACTCATAGCCGCTGCAACTAGACACCACAAAGATGTGGTGGAAGTCTTGTTGGAGTACAAAGCAGATGTCACAATCACTACAGTGGATGTGAGATAGCATAGCATCAATCATAAGTCAGAGTAGTCAGCAATTAGCAAAAGATTCCAGGCTGTAGAATAATTACGTAACTTTTTTGAGTGAAAGTGTGTTTTTTGGTTTCCTCTACCAATACTGCATACTAACTATCACTACATTCATCTCCTCAATGATTGGGTTCTGGCGACTCAATCCACTCATTCTGTTTGCAATTCTGGAAGTTGTTTGCAATCTTGTCTGCTGTAAACTTCTAAAGTGATGACACAACAAAATGCATGTGCATGCCCCGGTATTATACTATATTTTGTTTCTTTAGACTTCCAAGACTGCTCTTCAAGTGGCTATTGATCACAACTATACAGAGATAGTTACAATACTCACAAAGGCTACAGCAACTGCTAGTGATAAGGTTAGCCTCTTATTCCATAATATACAATAATTATAGAAAGTTCTTCCGAATCTTCACTCATACAGAGCTGTGCCCTGTTCTCCTGCAAAACAGCTGAGCGGGCACAGCAGCTTCTGAAAGAAGGAGTCAAAGTTAACGAAAGAAGGGGTGATGGAAGCACACCCCTAATTGCTCATGCTGAAGGTGGGAATTTAAGTGTTGTAATGGTACTACTTGATTCTGGAGCCAACGTTGATGAAATGGACCAGGTAATAGCTATCAATGCCATCTGCCATTGCTTAAAGTAGGAACTCCCTCCAAAAAATGCTCTTTAAGTTAATTCACATTCTCTGTCCTGTAGAGTCAGATGACTGCTTTAATGAAGGCTTCAAAGCAAGGTTTTACAAAAATTACTGAAGCACTTATAGCTGCTCAGTCAATTTTGGATCTAAAAAGTCAGGTGTGATACCACAAGTGGTTGCTATAGAAAGTATTTATGGCCATGATATCGCATATTTGTGCCTGCAGTGAAAACTGGAGCCAATACTGAGTAATAAATTTAATTGGTAGCTTCCATAAATGCTTTAAGTCATAAAAAATCTTGCTCAACAGTTATACCTTTTGCCGGCATGTAAGGAACACTACTTGTTGGAATTTCGATAATGTCATTAGAGAACTGTTACTGGTGTTGTTATAGCTATCTCATTGCAATTCTGATTATATATACATCAGAATTATCATTCAGACCATGTTTCCAAGTGTATTGATGGTAGGCTTACTACTTGTGTTTGTACTATACGTGCATCTCTTAAGCGTTTACACTGAACACAATACAATTTGCTTCTTGTATTACAGTTGGGCAAAACGGCCCTGATGTATGCTACCCAAAACAAACATACTGCTGTTGCCAAATGTTTGGTAGAAGCTGGTGCTAACATCAGTATTAAGGACAAAGTATGTACCATGAAAACATTTTGCATGTTATAATGCTGATGTCATATTGTTTAAAGGAAAATAATACCTGAAATTGTATATTTTGATTATGTATCTCGATCCTATTTTGTCATTTTCTGCAGACTGGCAAGACAGCCCTTGAGATTGCCAATGAAGTGCAGTGTAAAGAGATTGTAAAAATTCTTAATGACCAAACTGCAATTGCTACTGATAGCAAAGTATGTGTGTGCACAGTAAAAATGGTATTTGCATTCATAATTATAGTATTATTTGACAACTTGCAGGATCCCTTTTTGAGAGTTCTTTCCTCTTACCTTGATAAGTTTTCAGAACAGCAGGTAAGTAATGATTATAAAGTTTCCCCAATTCCATTCATAACAAAAAAATATCATCAAATTGCCGACATTTTGACTACAATGCTACAGACTTCAGGCATACCAATACAGGGGTTACTTAAATACAAAAACAGGTACACTCATTAAACAGATATTAACAAGCTAAACAGAGTGTACTATATATAGATAACAACAGTACTGTCTCTGCTCCAGTTTCTGCTTCAACTTCAGCTTGCGCTATACCATAGCAGATTGATTATATCTTTTTGATGAAGTTGTGAAACTTTATAATCACAAATTCTACTGTGTACTGGCCAATAAAAACGAATCTCTGAAGATTAGATATATTGCGGTGTATTATAAGTAGCATTGAAGTATACATTAGACCCGCTTCTCAATAGTTAATTAAAATGTGTGTGATAAATGTTTTATAGTTATGTATCATCACTTTGCAGGCTAAAAGTAGGAATACTACTGTCAGCAAAACAAGCAAGGAGGTGAAAGTTTCCAAGCAAACTGCCCCCAAAGATACTGAGACAAGCACACTAAAAGATCAGCTAACAAAAGCTTGGAAAAGAATTGCAGATTTGGAGACAAGAGTACATGATCTAACCCTCCAGTCAACTATGGTAGGTTAGCAAGTACATAAGGCATGTATCTAATCTGCTTTCATATTCCTTTTACTGATTTAGCTTTCAGCTTAAATTTATTTGCTGTCTATTGTCTCTTATTTGACCATCCATTCATTTGTGTATTATAAACTAATGTCTCCTCATATTATTGATTGTAACACTTGACTACCCATTTGACATCCTTAGGAATTGCCTCCAGAGGTAGACCTCTCCTATTTTGATCGAGGAAGACTGGAGGCTGAGTATCGAAAACTTAAAGAACTCAAGAAAAAGTCTGAACAGTATGCAATTGAAGCTAAACAAACCGCCCAGCGTGTAAGCAGTCATGCGGATGTGTAATTATTGAGTTACTGAAACCTAAAAAATCTAGCAACAAGATATACTAACCTTTATTACATTAGCTAGCAATGCAACAAGAAAAACTGAAATAGTTGGTGAGCACATTGTATAGTTTTATGCATCATATAGTATGGTTTTCTCAATTCAGTTAAGTGCTGAAAACTTCAAATTGAAGGAAGATATGATGAGAGAAAAACATGCTCATGAGATTCAGCATAAAGGTTTGTTGTCAGAGATGGAAGAAAAGTTTGATCGAGCAGCCATTGCTAGCACTGTCATGCAAGATCAAGCGGAAGTTTTTGAGAGAGAGGTGTACATCAAAGCTCAAGAGCTTGCCCAGCTGGAACCCACTCATCTCTACATAACACAACAGAGTAAGGGCTTGGTCTTTTTTTGTGATATCAAGGCTGTCTTTATGCAAAAATAACTGCACTTTCTATACATTGGTAGCTAAGATAATATCAGTGCATCATTGCACTTTGTAGTACATGCATGTAATACAGTGTTGGTTGTATACTCTCTATATAGCACACTGTGAACCCGAAGATATTAAGAAACTTATTCTTACCCATACTGTCCGAGCAAGTATATTGCAAGTTGGTGTCGGAGGACTTCCATTTTCTGGCAAGAGCACCCTCGTAAAAAGTCTGTTACATATTTCATGCAGTGAGGACTTCATATGGAAGAAATTTGAGAATGGTTTATCAATTTTTGAAGCTGTAAGATTGAGAGATGAGGTTACTGAGCTATGTGAATGGATCCCTGCAAGGAAAGATGATGCAGTTTGTGTTTCTGTTGCTACTGCTCTAGCACAAGTTTGCTTGCAGAAACACACAAATCCGAATCTTTCTGATGTTCATAATTCACCAAAGCTTTTTAATGAACCTCATATTGATGCCCATTTCAGTCAGGTGCTTAAAGGTGTAGCAAGACTTATGAAGTTTATCAAAGAACATAAAGCGACTCCTGCTGTACTTTCACGGGCCTCTCTAACGTACGTAAATGTGATGGATGCAGGCCACAACAAAGCATTGTATGAAGTATTAACCATATTTGCAAGTGACATGAAAAATTTTCTTCTGGTTTGTGCTCTCAACTTGGAACGAGATTCAAAACAGCCACATCAGCAACATAGTTTAAAGGATAAATCATTATATCCCACGTACAGTACAAAAAGAAATAATGAATTATTCAATGTTCGCTCAACACTTGCATACTACAGTATGTTTGCGATTACAGCAAAGAAAACTGCAGTTGAATCACAGTATCCCTCGGTACTGCTTGTGGGTACCCATGCTGATCTGCTCAGTGACGTTAGTTGTAGTAATGCAAGGAAAAGTGTGTTAGTAGGTGTGAAGGCTAGGACAAATGATTTTGGACTTGCAGATGTTATTTATCCCGGAATTGCAGCTGTAGATGCCAGAGACCCAGTTAGAGTTACAGAAGTGGTTAGAAAAGCCCTTGATAAGCTAATAGACCAAAACCATAGATTTGAAAGAGATATTCGTCTATCATGGGTCTTCCTCCGAACAATGTTAAATTCACTTGAGAAAATGTACATGCCAAAAATTGAGCTGATGGGATATGCAAAGAAGTGTGGCTTAAAGGATGAAAAGGAGCTGGAAGAATTTCTAGTTTTGTTTAAAGATGTTGGCAGCATCCTGTATTCCCCCGGTGAAGATTTAAGAATTCTACATGAAAATGTAATACTGGATCCTGTGTCATTTATTCATGGCATGGATAAACTCTACTATGCCGATTATGAGTACAAATATGAGGACATTCCAGACTGTCTTAAACCTGACTACCAAGTACTATCAGAAGGGTTTCTCACATTCAATCTAGCACATCACCTGTGGTCTGAATATGAATGCAATTTCTACCTCCAAATGCTTGAAGCAATTAAAGTTATCGCTCATATTCCTTCTGAATATTTGGAACTTCCTAATATTCAACGTGAGAACAAAATATATTTCATGCCAACATTGAGGCCTGAATTCTATTCTGAAAAGCCCTCAACAGATTATAATTCGCTTATAATCAGTGGTGAAAGTTTTCATTGGGGACACTTAGTAGTCCATCGACAATCAGACTTTCTACTTTACCTCCTACACCATTATAAAAACTACATCAGCCTTGAAAGAAACAGAAAGTACAACGTTATGCACTTCCGTTGGTGTAGTCCCAAACTGCAAGCAGATGTTTACATTCGATTCATTGTGACCTATGCAGAAATTGAAATTAAACCATGCTCATCATACGAAATGGAAGATTTTGATTTTCTCTGCTGTGCTCTCAAGACAGCATGCATTGAAATATTTGGAAAGTCAAACGAGTATTTTAACTTGGGGTTCATTTGCCCCGAATCAGATGGAAAAGAGTATCCAGATGGATTACATTTTCTTCCCTTTCACCCCCTAGCACAAGAGAGGGATAAACTCTACTGCCATCACAAGTGTCGTAAATTTATATTACTGAATGAAGAGCAGAAGCACTGGATAAGAGCTCCATACAAGGTCAGTAGCATACTGTCGACTAGTTACTGTTTTCATAAAAGAAGTTATGTGGTTGATGTTTTACTATAGGGACCTCAAGCGTGTCTACCAGGAGGCAAGTTCTTAAATTTGGCATACTCACTAAACTCATGGCTCAGAACTCTCATGTAGAATACAGTTGCTTAATATCATTATAATAGTGCATTGTCATCATAGTTAGTGCTACTGTATGTGATTCTATTCAGTGGCTATTATGTGATGCCTCTGTGTTTTATTAGACTGTCTCAGTGTGTCTATGGCAGATGAGATTGCTCAGGAGCTATCAAATATAACAGAAACAGAATTGCATACTCTTGCCAGTGCCCTTGGCTTCAGTGAAGTGGAGATAAATCACAAACTTAGCACTCAACCATCCACTTGTGATGTACTACTAACACTACTTTTGAAATTCAGGCAAAGGAAGCCAGTCACAGCACGAAAGAGCCTGGCAGAAGCCCTCCTCAAGTGTGAATACTACACCATGGCATTGAAACTCCACCCGAAGTGTATGTATACACCACCAATAGGGCTATACATTTGAATGCATGCAATGTGTATGGTTTATTTGCACATATATGTGATTATTATTAATATTATTAATTCTCCATACTTTATGGCAGTTCATATCGGAAGCACTCCAATTCATCATCCCCTCACCAGCAAAGAATTTGCTGTCATATCACAGTGTATACCAGACTGGAAGCGACTAGCTGAGCACCTTAACGTTCCTCCTCGCCAGGTTAAAAACATTGAACAACAGAACAAGAACACAAGTGAACAGTGCTACCAGATGCTCACATCCTGGGAAGAAAGCTACCATGTACATCAAGAAGCTGGTAGAGCAAAAGCACCCACTGCTACTCATCTCAGACAGGAACCTCTTTCAAGTGCCTACCTTTCTCAAAGCAATCCCTCCGCTGAACAATCTTCCTCTGAGCGTTCTTCTCTTTCTGATCATGGCTCACACCACTTTACCGCAGGAATGAAGCCAGTTCCATATAGCAAACAAACTAAGTCGGAAGATGTAGATGCACGGACCACACTCATCTGTGCCTTAAATAAGATTGGAATCCATGGCCAAAAACTTGTTATATATCTCAAAACTGGGTGAGTCCATGCACGCAATACTAGGAGTGGTTTCATAAAAGAATAAAGGTATATACTGGTGTATGTACATGGCACATGCCCCAGACTTTGGGACTCTGCATTTTAAAGTACACTTTCCTGTAAGGTTTGCTAACAGTATACAAACCCTACCAGAAGTGTAAGGAATGATCCATGCTGGGAAATACTAACTAGAACTATTAAAAGTTCTTTTCTTTCTCTATTGCAGCCACTCTGACATGTTGCTAAAATAAAACGACTATTTGTTTACACTGAATAGTTGGAGTGGGATAATTATGGTGCACATATAGAACTTGGTGATTAGTAATCAAACTTATTTTTATGAAGTCAAATTATGTACAACAATCTAAGATAGATTTCATTTATCACTGTTAGACCATGTACCATCACTCATACTTATATACTCATGCAGATTAAACTACATAACCAATTGCAAAGCTCTGTGATACACTTGTGTGACCTTTAATGCCGGAAAGCAGCATTGTAAGTATATACTGATCTAACATTCAATGTATATTGTGTTTCTGTACTTTACCAGTTTTAGTTTCCTTTGCACACTATTAGCTATAGTCTTATTATATCATCACATGCACAATCGAAAGCCATATTAACCATCAAAGGCTACATATCTTTTTCATCTACTCTGCCAGTGTACACAAGAATTATTTGACATTCAAGACACTTTACTGCATTCATCCTACTCATGAATATCCATTTATTACTTTTGTTATTATTCACAATTGTTGAGAGGTTCCTGAAATGAATTGGACTCAAGGAAATATGCAAGCATTTGAAAGTGCTTTTGCTTCAACAGAAATGACAAACTGAACTTTGTACATCCCCTTCAAAGAAGCACCAGGAGTTGAATCTGCTCAAAAGTGAAGAAAAGTACATTTGAGCAAATGTAGCTCTATACTCTGAGAATACGGCAACAGATCATACTTCAGCTATTAGAAGACGACCAACTATCATATTGTATGTACAATAATGCTCCATTGCATCATGTTTTTGCATATTACTGGTAGAGTGTTGTACATGTATATAAACTACCATAATTTTAGCCGGACTAATTTATTACCTCTCCTCCATTTCACTAGGTGAGGCTGAAAAGAGAATCAGTGGCATACTCTAATGGTATATACAAAGTGGAAACTTGTACTCTTACTAGCTACTGTCTACCTTCTGGAGACAAGAGTCCGCACCAGTGCCCAGTCCTCATGCCATGTCATGCTCTGGAATGATGCCCAGATTGAGGAATTTGTAAGAACAAGCACACATATAGTTATTTAAATAGCCTTTAGAGCTAAACATTCCTAAAACAATATTTACTGCACTACTTGGTGACTTCCTGGCTTAAATATTTAGTATGATCTCCATGTATACGTTTGCAAAAAAAATGTAAAGTTAAATCATAGTGGTCTCATTCCAGACTTCCTCGCTCTGTGTGTATCATTTAATGCAAAAATCAGCCAAGTGAGTGAAGCTAGTGTCGTGATAAAAAGATAATAGCATGCCTTTATTGGGCAACGATGTTTAGAGAAATGCATACAACATTTCCTTCATGGGATATATAATCATGCAGTTTTTACACAACATATCAATTATAGGAACCCAGCTATAGATTTTGAATGGACTAAGAAACCTAGTTGGGTGTGATGAAGCTTGTAACTTATATTGTAGCACATTATTAAATATTAGTAAATGACTGCTAATATGCTGATGATAAAAACTGATGATACTCTCTGAAGTGATATAAACTCTTTTCACTCTGCAGAATACTGGCACAAGACTTTAATGATGATTCTGTCTCTTCATCAAAATATTGGAGTAATATTCCAGCAGAGACTACGCCTGAAACTCAAATGGCGGGTGATCATCAATAGAGCTTCATTCCAATACTAATGAATATAGCAACAGATAAATGAGTATCACTTCACACTTCGAATCAGTAATAAGAAGACAGGTTGGCTTTCAATTGTCATGTATGTACAATTAATGCTGCATTGCATCATGAGTTTGCATATTATTGCCTGACTAATTTATTACCTCTCCTCCATTTCAGTAGTCTACTAAAATTAATGAGGGTGAGAAGAGAATCATTGACAAATACTCTAATGCTACAATGGTACAGAGTGAAAACTTGTACTACTCTGGCTATCTGCTATGTACCTTTGGAGACAGAGTCCATACCAGTGCTCGGTCCTCACGCCATGTAATTCTCTGCAGTGAGTGTCATTTAATGCAAATGAGCAAAGAGAGTGAAGCTATATAGCGTCATTATAACAGATGATAACAAGCCTTCATGGAATGTAAGACCCAGCTATATGTTTGAGGAAACTAAGAAACCTAGCTAGGTAAGATGAAGGTTGTAGGTTGTATATCTAGCATTGTAGCACATTATTAAATTTTAGTGAATGATTGCTTAGATGCTGATGATAAAATGCTAAAAAAGCTCAACCTGCAGAATAGGCTGCCTTTGCTATTGAAACTATGGACTTGCTCCATAAAACTGGACTATAGCAGCCAGGAGAAAGTGACTCTCAAGATCCTGATTTATTTCCCTCCCAAGAAAACCAATACAAGGACCTGAACAATCCAACGTTTTAGTATCATGCGGATAAAAAAAATGCAGTGTGAGCTGAACAATAAACATGCTATTCACTCTGCAGAGTAATGGATAGTTTGCCTTCAATTGCACAAGACTTTACTGATTTCTTCATCAAAATATTGAGGCGTTATCTCAGCAAAGACTAGCTACCCCTGGAACTCAAATGCCCGGCGATGATCATGCAACATTCACTTCACACTTCAAGTGAGTCGTACAAATGACATTAATTTCTCTGTTTGCTAATACCATTTAATTTACAGTTACAGGGAAATGATTATAGTGACTAGTGAGAGCTAAACAGTGACCAGCAAATCTCATAGGACCTTTGATGCCAAATTGATGGTTACCTTTTATCTTATAACTTCAAAGGCATGATTGATTTAAAACCTCAAGCAGATGATAATATTTTTTTAATAATTGTTGGTCCCATGGAGTGCCTTATCTGTTATCTCTCCAGGTCAACCTGCAGAGTAGGCTGTCTTTGCTATTGAACCTATGGACTTGCTACATAAAACTGGACTGGCAGCCTAGAGAAAGTGACTCTTAAATCCTGATCTATTTCCCTCCCAAGCAAACCAATACAAGGACCTGAACAATCCATCGTTTCAGTATATTACGGATAACAAAATGCAGTGTGAGCTGAACGATAAACATGCATATAGCTGCATGCATGTGTAACGAATACAGTTTCCCATTAGCTGTGCTGTCTGCACACAGAGAACAACTTTGTCTCTCAATTATCATGCAAGCTGAGATCAATTCGGATATTTTAACGACCTGTCAGTACAAGTCTTAGGGTGATGTTTCTGCAGTATTATCGGCACCATCCTTTATGTTAAGAGAAAAACAAAACAATTCCACTCCATAGCAGCACCTTGTCTGGTATAAGAGAAGACGTGTAGTCGATACTGAATACTCACTGCTATGCATCTTATGCGTTTGACCAGATTTACTTTGTCAGGACACAAATGGCGTAGCTATTCATTGACAACCAACGCAGAGCCACAGATCAAAAATATGAACGATGCAGGTAAAAATAACTGTCATACTTGGCAATGCTTATTACATTTGACTTACTGGCAGTTAATGACTCTTGATAGCACTTTTTTACAATAAGTACAGGCAAGTCAGCGTAATGTACCATATTGTAGTTATAATGCTGTAAAATACTTCAAATCTTGAAGTATATATTTGTTTAGGTTTGTAGCTTTATATATGTGATCACAGAACACAGTGAAAGTCCCCTTATAAATCTTTATATCTAACAGTATTCTACCTTGTTTTATTTTTTTTATTAACGTAAAGGCCTTCTCATACAATTTTTAATTTTAGTTTGTTATGGTGTACAATAACTTTATGTGAATGATCTTGAATCGGTGCTGTGCATTGTATTGTGCTCTATAAAATCATAGCTATTGGGATTTTTGTATACATTTCAACCGCCAGCTGTGCAAATTAATTGTTTGTCATGGATAGTCATTGAACCAAAACAATGTCAGAAATTCATGGTGTGTTCGTAGAGAGCGATTCAGAGCGGGACTTTCCCGGGGGAAGTCCCATCTTGCGAGTGCGTCACCAGGAGCGCGCAATGACATGACGTTGAAGTATTATGCGCGTGACTGATCAAGCTAGTTTATCCAGTTAGCAAATCGTGAATGTTAGTTATTTGAGCAAGCGCTATGTGCATGTGCTTATGCATTTTGCAGAAAATTTTTGATCTAGCTACAAGTTTAATAGTACGATATCGTGCAGTGCACGTAAGTTCATTAGTATAATAAATGTAAATGATGCTGCATCCAGTCTCGTATCAGAGCCCTCTCCCCGCGGCGAAAAGTGAAGAAAAAAAAATGCAACAAAAAACAAAACGAAAATGTGGGAGGGAGGGGGGGGGGGGGGGGGGGGCGGGTAGATAAGCGAACTTACGTGCAGTGCATTAGTATAATAAATGTAAATGATGCTGCATCCAGTCTCGTATCAGAGCCCTCTCCCCGCGGCGAAAAGTGAAGAAAAAAAAATGCAACAAAAAACAAAACGAAAATGCGGGAGGGAGGGGGGGGGGGGGGGGGCGGGTAGATAAGCGACTAGGGGTAATGTGCGGTAATGTCGAAAGCGATTGTGAGTGAGATATCTCGTCCTGCAAACTCATGTCAAGCTTAGCTATTAGGGAAGCACAGTTCCAGGGATCAAGAAGTGAGATTTCATCCGCCACGTCCCGAGTCGCGTGTGTAGCATGCCCGAGTTAACTAAAAGAACAAGACGTCAATGATTTGCCTAATATGGTGCATGTCTATTAATGTGTTTGTGTAGTGCACATATCTGTCCAGTATACAGCTCACTGTTCCAGTGCCTCCAGTATCTGTTGTATCTGATTCTGGCTGATGCATAGTGCATAGTGAGGCCAGCAATTTTATTGGGGTCATGCATTTCTCAGCACAAGCAGTCATGAAGTACACATGAATGTTATAATTTGTACTGTAATATAGTTCGTGTGTACAACATAGCAACTGTGGGGTACTTTTTGGTAATTCCATATTCGTTTTCACTCTCCAGCTCATTACTATAGCCTTTGTGGCTGAACACCCCAAAAATCTTCAGCGGTATGGCTTCACATACAGGTATGGATATAGTGGTCCATCATACTAACAATTCAGCTTCTGCACAGTTCATTAGCTTAATGTCTGTGTATTAACTCTGAGTAACATGGCAAAATAGATATAAGGATGTACTTTATATTAATCAGTGTTGTCTGAGATGGGTGGGGGGGGGGGGGGGTACATAGCCTCCCACTTTTGACAATCCAGGCTGTGATGCCACATAAGGCATACAGGGAGGCCTTCAGTTGCAATCAGAGTGAGTGAGATGCCAATGGTCCAATGGCAGGCTGCTGACTAGTAATTGGATTGAGCCTTTGTTGAGGCTCCACCCTTTATTGAATGGGAGGGACTGAACTTGTTGGATAAAACTTTAAACTTCGAACTTTGTACATTATGCACGTGTGTACAGCTACCGATATTGTTCAAGCAAGCCTCATCAGCCAGTGACCTCTAAGTTTCCAAGGGGAGAAAGAAGGTGGTATACCGTACACGAGATGCTACGAGAGCGCTTCCTGACCAGTGGAAATCGAGTTTGCAAAAAAAAATTGTGCACTGAATGCAGAAAATAACAATCAGCTGCTGCGCAGCCTCACTCTTAGCCCCCTCACTTTTAATCTCCTTCCAACACCTCTGTTAATGCCTTATATAAATTCATATTGAGACATATGGGTGCTAACGCTCAACTGAGAAAGAGCTGTAGAAACCTACTCTGACTTTGAGTACCCTATTGCCCTCAAAACCACTTCTGGAGTTAATTGCTTATCTCCTGACTGCAAGGAGCTAGCTAGAGTGAATGTCGCTGTAGATGATCGACAGCAGGAAATATGCCATGTGACACATAGCAGACTAATCTACAGTGTGACTAATGCACGCGGTAAAACAAGTATGGAAATAACACTATAGTTATGCTGCATTGCCTTTAAACCATACCTTGTAACTATACTACAGTGGGTATACAGTCAACTACATATACCGATCTATGTCTTAGATTCTATTTGCCCTAAGTGTATATATTACCTGCATGAATTTCATCTGGAATGTGGTGGATGAATCACCTTGTACTGCCTCTTATTCTTATACCAGTAATGTGTTCAATCATGGCTCTCTTATAAATGCAAGCTAGTTTTAGCTTTGCACTGTGTATTAGCTTAACAATGCAATGCAGATTAGGCGTACAATTTTGGCTTTTACGTATTTGTATCCTATACCTGCATATAGGTTCGATCAGATTGACGAAAAATGATTGGGGTGAGCTCCAAATACTGCCTATCAAAGAAAAATGGTACAGTCTAGGCTTAAAACTCGGCATCAATTCTCAAGAACTGGATAAAATCAAGCAAAATGAAGCCAGTAACCAGTTCAAGTGTCAAGTTAGAATGCTCAAAATGTGGCTACAGGGAGATCAAGAAGTAACCTGGGAAAAGCTAATCAATGCTTTACATGCACTGAATGAAATTGATTTGGCAACTGACCTCCAAGATCACATAAATCACAGGCTAAAACAATCAGATGGAATTTCAGAAGGGGATGCTATAGTTACTGTGAGTGCATACTTCTTTGCAAACAACTCCTTAAGTATGACCCAACCCCATTATGTTATGCAATGTTTTCATCTTTTATATAGCTTTGAATGAATGGTAATAATTTACTTGTTCAAAATCTCTACTCATATAGAAGAAACAGACTTGCAAAACAGCGACTACACCACAAGAGACTTCAGAAACAGCTCACACCAAAATTCCATACCATAGAAGTTCTGAATCTGGTGTTGGTATACAGAAACAGGTATGTGTATTGTTTGCTTGATTGAATGTATGTTTTATGGCCAGCAGAGCTGGTCTGGTTGGTCTAGCTGTGGCCAAACTATTATCCAGCATTCAACTAATCAATATTCATTGTAATGATCTTCTGCATGTGCATAAATGCTAGAAACAGCAATGTGAGCACACTGCTGATGAAACAGCACACCAACGCTATAAAGTGCCCTGTTTAAGATCGCCAACATAGCTAGAATCGGAAGCATATATAATGACCAGTCGTTCTGTTCAAAATTAGTAGTGCCAATGGGTTGCTATTATCATAGGGTTTATTTATTGATGGGGTAATTTAAATCGGGATAAACGATAAACCGTTCACAGGCTGCTTCAGTAATATAAACGTAGACTTCAGTCTTCTCAGGCAAGCGTGCAGGGCAAGCGAGTCTGGAATATGGCCGACATTGCTGCCATTGCTATGAGGATTGCCTGGTTCTAAGTACATGGAAGTGTATCTCCTGGTCTTGATTCGCTCTTGAATACATAATGGCTGGCCTTTCACTCGAGAGTTTTTCAACCTTGCTAGCTTCATTTGTCATCGAGTTCTAGGCCTAGCTACCAGTTAGTAAATGCGTTAGTTGCTATGTATGTATGAATGAATGTATGTATGTATGTATGTATGTATGTATGTATGTATGTATGTATGTATGTATGTATGTATGTATGTATGTATATATATATATGAATGAATGTATGTATGTATGAATGTATGTATGTATGTATGTATGTATATAGATGTATGTATGTTTGTACGTATGTATGTGTGTATGTATGTACGTGTGTATGTATATATATAGATATGTACGTATTTATGTATGTATGTCATATAATTATATGTATATTAGTCTATCAAGCTAGACTCCTCTCTGTGCAGAGAGCGCAGTGGGCGCAGAGAGAGTCTAGCCCGATAGACTAATATGTATGTATGCATGTATGCATGCATGTATGTGTGTACTATGAATGTATGTATGTATGTATGTGTGTATGTGTGTGTGTGTGTGTGTGTGTGTGTGTGTGTGTGTGGGTAAATGCATGTACAGATTTGGTTCACTGATTTGCATCCTAACTGTATAGGCTCAATTGAGAATGACAGAAAATGACTGGGGAGAGCTACAGACATTGCCCATTGATGAAAATTGGTACAGTCTGGGCTTAAATCTGGGGATCAGTTCTCAAGAATTGGATAAAATCCAACAAAGAGGACCCAGTAACCCCTTTAAGTATAAGGTGGAAATGTTCAGAATTTGGCTACATGGACGTCGAGAAATACCTTGGGAAAGGTTAATCAATGCCTTGTATGCAATTAATGAAATTAGTGTGTTAACTGAACTGCTAGATCACCTTAATGACAGACCTTCAGGCTCCAGTTTACTTGGTGACCACTCACTGGATACAAAGCAAATGGATACGATTCAAGAAGAGGATGCTAAAGTTATAGTGAGTAAAAGTTACACTGCAAGTAACTCATTAGCTACACAGATGTAGTAGGCCTTCGTTAAAGAAAATATACAGTAGACTCGTTGAATCCAGCTGACTGTACTTACTGCTATTCCTACACAATATATTAAGCTTCACAGATGTGTTAAGGTTCACCAATTATGTTGGTATGACAAAAACACATCATGATTACTGGTCTGGGTAAAATCTGCCCATTCCATTTGGGAGCTTTCTTTGGTACTGCTACTTGTTATAATGGTGAACATGTCAGGCCCATACGAAGTAATTTTCGATTGGTCTGGCGGGGCAGCGGGGCAGGGAAAGATAGATTTAGGCGCCGCGCATGAAGTGTGCCTGCTAGGGGGGTCTGGGGGCATGCCCCCCTCCCCCAGGAAAATTTTGGATTTTAGACCATCTGAGATTGTTTCTGGTGCAATCTTGGGGTGAAATAGCACGAGTCGGATGTGCTGCCAAACCTAGCTATTATACTTGAAGCCTTTAACGCTTGCAGAATTTAAAGGCGTGGCTCTCAGGCTGCATAATAATTATTGCGATTTTGTAAAAATGTAGCCATAATTACGTCACACGCGTGATGCCACTACGCATACGTACGTTAGTGTCTATGTTATCGGTGTAGCATTTGGCGGTTTTTTCACTTACCAAGTCTAGGAAGTAACGGAATATTTGCTAATTTTGTTGAAAGGCTATCTGCTGCAGCCATTTTTTGGGTTGATGGGCTGAACTTTGGTCCGGCGGCCGCCGCACCTGCCGGACCTGCTCCTACAGCCCTGCATGTAAAGGCTTACTATCCCAAAAACCAGAAATGCTGTGGGTTTTTAGCTTTAGTTGAAGCCAAATAATAGTTAGACGCCGAGACCAAGGGATCTACGCGATTTAGAAACCCGAAGGCCCGATTCATTACAGAGATAGCATAGCCTAATGAAGCCAATTTAGTCATGTAAAATGGAAGTGATATTTATTTTCAAAACAGAATTAATACAAAGGAAAGTCAAATACATGCCTAGTCATAAAGAAGAAAGAACAAAACACATTATGAAGTAAACAGAATTAATACAAAGGAAGCTAAATTGCAGGATATTGTGTCAATGTACTCTAAGTAGTTATAGGGTTTTAAGAATCACTCTTGTCCAGTGATTCATTACAGAGATAGCATAGCCTAATGAAGCCAATTTAGTCATGTAAAATGGAAGTGATATTTATTTTCAAAACAGAATTAATACAAAGGAAAGTCAAATACATGCCTAGTCATAAAGAAGAAAGAACAAAACACATTATGAAGTAAAAAGAGCTAGGA
The DNA here is from genome assembly GCA_963921505.1 of Phakellia ventilabrum. NCBI lineage: Eukaryota > Metazoa > Porifera > Demospongiae > Axinellida > Axinellidae > Phakellia > Phakellia ventilabrum. The sequence goes on along the minus strand of OY997380.1, from coordinate 7,483,848 downwards.
CAAGAAAGCAAAAAACAACTAAGTTAGGTATAGGGGATTGAACCAATACCCTCTGTTTTTCGGTCCAAGGTCTTCCTCATTAGGACACTGGAATCTCATCTATAGTGCATCTTTTAAGCAGATTTTGTACGGTTTGAAACACACATCAGCTATGGAAATCTTGTTTGTTTTGGTCATATCTGATCATGGAAACTGAAAGTGGAGAAGTCTTTGGTTTAGTTGCAGTTTTTACCCAAGGATTACAATTGTATAACGTTATGTTTTACTCTTCTATTACCCCTCCTATTACCCCTCCTTCATACCGAACATGACATTACAATACACCCACTTACACTTGGCTGCGTGTTATTATTGCTTTTATCATCCACAATCATGTGCATTTAACCTTTAGCTTTCAAAATTATTGCTTGCTCTAAATCTCCACTAATACAGAAACAAGCTTCATTACCACGCATAACTGCAACTACACCATTGAAGATTTCAAAACGAGCTCATGCTAAGTATCGACATCACAGAGTCATGAATGAAAGTTCCAAATCTGATACTGATATGCAGGATCAGGTATGAGTATTGTTGGTTTGATCAAGTGTGGTCTAAAACAATTCACTGCATGTTTCTTAACTGTCATATCTGTGATATAATTAAAGGAAATGACTTTTGTATAGTACAAGTTTACTGCTGACCTTAAACTAATTAAGGCTGCTACTCCTATTTGAGATAAGAACCCCATAATAAACTCATTATTTTTATATGTTAATATATACAATTATGAATGCTGTAACTTCCGTACTGCACTTCCCTCAACATACGTAACCTCTTAAGATGTACAGCAAAAATGTAAACAGCAAATTATGCAAGACAAGTTTTAATTGTACCAGTATCCCCTATTGGCTATATTATATTGCCCTTCATCCGAACCCAATCTGCCGGGATGTAAAAATAGGTATAAATTGTCTGGGTAGAGGGGTATTTGAGATTAAAGCTCCAAAATATTGAATATTTGTTTTTCTAATACTTCAGGTTGACAGGCATTTTCGTACAAAGAAATTGAAACAGAGACCAATTTACGGGCCCCAAGATATAAAAAAAATAATTCTAACACATAAAGTTCGAATGAGAATAGTGTGTATTGGTGTTACAGGGTTTCCTAATTCTGGCAAGAGTACCCTAGTAAAAAGTTTTTTGAATATTGGTTTGGATAGCGAAAACCCTATGATGAAGGGGTCCTTTAATGGGATATCAATGTATGAAGCAGTGAGATGGAAAGATAAGATCACAGGGAAATGTGAGTGGGCTCCTGTGAGAAAGCAAGATGCCATATTTGTATCCGTTGCTTATGCTTTAATGCAAATGAGCATGGAAGAGCACAATAGTTCATATCCTACACTTTTACGTTGTGAATGCTTTTCTTTTGACGATCCTCACATTGATATCCATTTCAACCAAGTGCTTGAAGGTGTTAGGAGGACTATCAGTGGGGATGCATTTCCTGTCTCCCTTCGCCGTACTATAACACTCGTAAATCTAATGGATATAGGCCACAACAGGCTGCTCTATGAGGTCTTACCCATTTTTGCTAGTGGTCTTAGAAACTTTCTACTCCTGAATGTTATCAACTTACAACAAGCTTTATCAGGTCTATCAAAGCGGCACAAAGTGGAGGAAACACCTAAATATAAGAAAAGGAAAGATGATCAATTACTCAATATTCGTTCTACGCTTGCCTACTATACAATGTTCGTTTTTGCAGCAAGGAACACTACAGTTTCGAGGTCGGACCATTCAGCACTTCTTGTAGGCACCCATGCAGATCTACTCAACAGAGAGGAAATAGCTAAGGTTATAAAGAATGTACAAGTAGGTATCATGGCTAGAGCTCATGATTATGGCCCTGGAGATGTTATTTGCCCACAATTTGTAACTGTTAATGCACGAAACCCAGAGCAAGTGAGAGCAACTGTCCAAAAGTATCTTGATAAGTTAATAGAAAAGCACTGTACATTTGAAAGAGAGATACCCCTATCGTGGATTTTCCTTCGAACGGTATTATACTCCATGAAGAGAATGTACATGCAAAAATGTGAGCTAATGAAATATGCCAACAAATGTGGTTTAAAAGGTGAAAGTGAGTTGGGGGAGTTTCTAGAACTATTTAAAGATGTAGGTAGCATCCTCTATTTTCCCAATGAAGAATATAAAGTTTTGCATGACAATGTGATACTTGATCCTGTTGCCTTTATTAATGGCATGGATAAACTTTACTATAATGACTGTGAAGACATTAAAGATGGCAGCCTCAAATCTGATTGTGAAGTACTTACACACGGGTTTTTATCACATAATTTAGCACATTATTTATGGCCTGAAGAAAGTGATTTCTATCTCCAAGTTCTACAAACAGTTCACTTGATTGCACACATACCTTTTCAGAATATAATTCCAGAGTTTAAATGTGCATTATACTTCGTGCCAACACTGAGGCCGGATTTCTATGACAAAAAGCCCTGTAGAGATAGTAGTTCACTAATAATCAGAGGTGAAACTTTTCTCCTAGGCCACTTAGCTGTCTTTAAGCAATCAGACTTTCTAATCTATCTCCTACATCACTACAATGGCAAATTTCGCTTTGTGCCAAACAAAGAATATAATGTCTTGCAGTTTCAGTGGTGCGATCCTGAACCACAAGCAGATGTATACATTCGCTTTATTGTAGTGTATGCTGAAATAGATATTCAGCCACTTCCACAGGCCCAAATAAAAAATCCAGAGCTTCTCGAGCTCCGTGGTGCTCTCAAGACAGCAACCATTGAGATATTTGGAAAGTCAGATGAAGACTTTAATTTGGGATTTATCTGCCCACATTCTAATGGAAAGGAATACCCAGATGGGTTGCATTTTCTCTCGCTGAACCTTTTAACAGAGGATAGGGAAGACCTCTACTGCTATAAATGCCAAAGGTGTACTCCACTTAAAAATGAACAGATGCACTGGATAAGTGCTCTATATCAGGTATGTATGTGTACATAATTAATGAATCTGTAAATAATAGCTTCCCATGTCATAGCATATCTTATCACTTATAGGGGCCTCAAGAGTGTCTGCCTCAAGGTAAGTTAGAGACTTTGATTGCATTCTACCACCTTTAAGTGCATACCGTATGTAGTGTCTTACAGGCTCCTCTCTTTTCTTATTAGATGGTTTGAGTGTACAAGAGGCTACTGAACTTGCTCAGAAGTTATCTAACTTGACTGAAACAGAGTTGCAGACTTTTGCTTATGCTCTTGGCTTCACTCAGACTGAAATTAATCACGTTGAGGAATCACAGCCATCTACTTATGATGTTCTATTCATTTTACTACTAAGACTCAGACAAAGGAAGCCTATTACGGCACAGAAATTCCTGGCACGAGTACTCTCTAATTGTGGCTACTATGCCATGGCGGTAAAGCTTCGTCCAAAATGTAAGAATCCTATTACTGTATATTGCAGTAAGCTGTGTACAGTATGGTTTATTATATTTATTCTCTGATTTGATGATTCCCTATTTCTTTTTTATGTAACAGTTTTTGCTGAGGGCACTCCAACCACCATTCGTTTGAGCATGAAGGAATTAGCTGTCATCTCCCAGTATATAACAGACTGGGAGTTACTTGCCGAGCACCTCAGTATTCCTCCTAGCCAGATTCAACACATCAAAAATCAGCATGGCAGTACTGGCTGCAGTAAACAATGCTACCAGATGTTGAAATGTTGGGAAGCAAACCATGCTGCACGCCAGATATCTAACATGGAAACAGCAACCTCTGTTCCCCTTTTTGCTCAAAGCACGCAATCATCTAAACAATCATTCTCTGACCAGTCAGGAGTAGTAGGTACAAGAGCTGCTCTTATCTCTGCCTTGAAGAAGACTGCAAGCAATGACCAACAACTGGTTACGTATTTAGAAACCGGGTGAGAGTGGATTTTATTCTCATTTCTCATCCATAGTACATCCTTTTTTTTTTGCATAACAATAGTAGTGGTTTGCATAACAATAATAGTGGTTTGCATAACAATAACAGTGGTTGGAGGTTTAATTTTGTTGCTGTACAAACTATCCAATTATTAATTACAATTTTAACACCTTTTCTTTTCTGCAGGCATTGTGACATTTTATTGAAATAAAAGTGTGCAGTTAAATAGTGGAGTAAACTAATTAAAACATAACAACCAATGCATACGAAGAGGAATTTGAACTTATCCAAGGCCAATTAAACAACAAGCAATTGACAATTACTATATTGTAAGAAAAATAATTGCTCAGCTTTCTTCACTCTGACTCTCTATAATGCATTTAAGCGATTTTTTCGACATGGAGACCATCACACATTCTTGTATAGCTCTTCCAGACCACGACAGACAGACCAGTTCATATCTACCTCACCTATTTCCAGAGAGAGTTGTTCATCCAAGCAGTATATGAATAAGGTGGGTTTGTGTTCAATTTTGTACCCATATGCAACTATCATGTCATTTTAAACTACAAGCCGCCGTACTACCATTGCAGCCAGGTCTGAATTCTGTCTACAGATAGTCGTATTCAATGAAGCAACTAACTGGCATGGAAACGTCATGATTATACACTTGTATTTGGTGTGGTTTTGAACTATGAACAGGTACTATGCCATTTGACAATGCAGTCTAGACACAGTGTTTTCTTAACATTGTATGGAGTCGTTTAGGCAAGTGGCATGAAACTTTCTACTCCTCTCATGTACAGAACAAGCAGATTATTAATTGCTCATTAACACTTGCCTATTTACAGCGGAAAGATCGCAATTACAACAAACTATTTCTCAATAAGCACGTCTTATGGTCACTCATGCTGATCAACTCAACAAGAAAGAATGTGACTGCTGGTATTAAAGCTAGACCAAATAATAGTAAACATCATCAAACACCACAACTGAGGTGCAGAAATTATGAAATACAATAGTAGTACAAATGCTGTCAATGATTATGTCAGACAAGTTCTGACATGCTAGAACGTACTTCACAAACAATATTAACTCAAGCAATACCATAATCAATATAAAGTCTAAAATAATTGTGGCCAAAGTTATATCCAATGAAGTACATGACTCTATAGTACACTTAAACACAGTTCGAACTCGGAAAGAGTCATGAATCAGTGAACTGGACACAAGTTTTAAGAGTCTGCAAGGTAATAGGTTATACCATCTTACATATAACAAGCTAATAGATGATGACCACCAGTTTATAAGGGATATTCGCATCTGTCATGGATCTTTGAATTTCTTATACTCTATGGAGAGGATGTACGTAACAAGAAGTAAGCTAATATGGATTAAAAGACGTTGTTTTTTTGGTATTGTCCTGTACTCCACCACCATCAATGAGTATAGAATTGTCCATGAAATGTAATACTCAATCCTTTCTATTTTATTCATGCATGGCATTGATAGCATTACTATGTCATGGAGATGCATGAGGACTACCAATGTGACTACCAAGTTCTATTTTCCACTTCACCAACCGTTGAAGCAATTAGACTTAAACTTCATCCTTCTCAGTGCGCTTGAAACTTTCAGATATTCAGCTTGGGAGGAAATTCTGATACCAAAATTCATGTATCATCAGTGGTTTAAAGTTTTCATCATGGCCTACGGACAAGTCATTCGACTTTATCATCTGTACCACTACTGTAACAATGGCAGACATTTAGCTACACATATTATTCCCTTGTGAAGTATACTGAAATTGATATTCAATCATGCACTGCTTATTGGAAGGCTCCTCTCTTATTTGAAGACAGCAAGCACTGAAATGTCAAGTGAGTATTTCAATTTGGGGTTCACTTGCCCCTGCTGTACCACGAATGAGTATCCAGACAGGTTACATCTTCTTTCTTTCCACCCATTAGCTCAGGAGAGGGTTAAACTCTACGGCGAGCAAAAGCACTGGATAAGAGCTCCATACAATGTGAAAAGGACAATAAGTTTGCGAGTTATTGTATTCATCAACATTATACCTTATTGTAGGAACCTCCAGAGTGTCTACCATGAGGCAAGGTATGTTTAGTTTTGCTTTTGTGTACTAATTATGGAGCAGTCAAAGACATATTTAATTTATACTGTCTAATTATAAATTTGTCTCTGATGGATGAAATTGCTCAATAGCTATATAGCTGTCATGTGTATACCATGTGTATACCATGCACAAACTCTGCAGTCAACCATCTACTTCTGAGATTCAGGCAGATAGAGCTAGTGATAGCACGGCCTGGCAGAAGCCCTCCTCAAGTGTGAATACCATACCTGAAACTTTACGTTTTAATGCATGCAGTACGTAGAAAATAATACAATTTTTATTCTGAAACCTATTGTCTGTAGATCTCTTATTCTTATTGGTTCTACTCCTATCACACATGATCATCCCTTCACACGAAAGAGTCTGCTGTCATAGTATATCCCAGCACATATCAGACTGGCAAGCACTAGCTAAGCACCTCAACATTTCTATATATTCCCACGTTAAATACATCAAGCAAGCATAAGAATGCTGCTGTAGCTATATCAGATGCTGAGATTCAGGGAAAGCTATAATCCACTCCAAGCAGCTACCACTGTTACAGTACTGCTCTCAGACCAGCACCGGCCTATACCTTTCTCAGTTAAATTACTCCTCTGAACAATGTTCTTCAAACTATTTTCTTTTCAGAGTCAAGCTAGCTAACTACTGTATAGCCGCAGAGGGAATAATAGTCTGTTTGGAATGATGAACAAAATGAATGGAAAGAACTGATTCAGAAGTGAATGAATGGATCACTCATTTGTGCAATGATATGGACGGGAATCCACTGCCAGAAATGTACTGAGTGGACACAGAGCACATAAAAAAACAAAACACAACAAGTAAGATATATACCGTAGAATCGGGATAGTAGGCACGGTGCTTACTTTCGAAATTAGCGGCAAGAATGGGTGCTAACATTCTAGGGGTGCCTACTTTAATGGGGTGCTTATAATCGTGCTAAATTTGAACACTAATTAATGGCTATTATGCATGCGCTGCAGTAAAGTTGGCAGGGGCAAGCATTCTCCGCGTATTTGAAATAACGATAGTTGGCTGATGCAACAACATAACTGTGGCGCCGTGTGAGCCTGTAGATATGAAAAAGCTGGCGCTGAGCTGGGGGTACCGATCGTAACGAGCTCGAATTGTGAGCGTGATTGGACCGTACGCGTGTGTATGTATGCCCTGGAACAGCGTGGGTGCCTTTTCTTGTAGGGTGCTTACTTTCGTGTGGGTGCCTATAAACGGGATGCGGTTGTCAATTGGGTGCTTATATTCATAGGGTGCTTACTTTCTATGGGTGCTTACTATCCCGACTCTATGGTACCTTCCTAGTCTAGCAGCATAAAAACCACAGTATTTAATGGTATTGTTGCTATTATGCATGCGCTGCAGTAATCTTGGCAGGTGCAAACATTCTCCGCATATTTTGATAGTTGGATGATGCAACAACATAACTGTGGCGCCGTGTGAGCCTGTAGATATGAAAAAGCTGGCGCTGAGCTGGGGGTACCGATCGTAACGAGCTCGAATCGAGAGCGCGATTGGATCGTACGCCTGTGTATGTATGCCCCGGAACAGCGTGGGTAAGTGGTCAGACTCGAAACGCATCACAGGCTTATTAATTCATAATAAATGCCAGTAGCTGTAACCTCTAAACTGCTGTCTAGCTATGTAGGGATGTTTTTCTTGTGTAATCACACTAGCTACCTACGTATGTCTGTAAACAATAGGCTACTCATAATATTGTGATGGCATAGCTATACGTTGTGCATTGGGTCTGCATTACAGGTATATAGTTCCCCCTAGCCTACCTGTTCGGATCATAATGCATGCGTATTTTTGTATGGCCAATAATATGCACATCGCAATATAATTTATGTTTTTTTTATTCTTGCCACCCGCATGCATTGGCTGCTCAGATCTTGAGTCTCAATTCAACTTCTGTGTGCCGTTAATCCTTGAGTATATACATTGAGAGCCACTCAACAATGGTATGCTAATTAATGTATTGCTACATGTTTGAACGTCTATATATTTATTATGCATCTGCCAATTTGATTATAGCTTTTACCATAAAAGCATAAGGCATATGTATAAGTTCATGTACTCGTAGGATTAACCTGCCGGGTTAATTACTATCATGATTAGCGGACATTCTGTATCACAGTGCATACACGTATGTATGCTCACATAAACAAATCCATATAACTTAATTATGTAATCAACCCAGCTAAACTTCAAGGAATTTGGGGGAAAACTAAGAGATCTGACTGTATAAAGTACACACCCTAGCTATATTTAGAGTCTGGTAATTTGTTTTCTGCAGGTGATTTAATATGACAATAATAACAGGTTTGGGTACGGTCTAGAGGCTAATTGGTGGGTTTTAAAGTAGAGCTAACTGTGTTGCCTCAATAATGAGATAATATAAATTAGTGCATGACTGTGCATACACTTACATTGCTATATAAAGACTAGTGTATTATATCTTACTGGCTCTCTAGTTACATGGCCTTTGGAAAAGTTGCTCGTTTTCCAGTAACCTGACCAACTCGTCTTTTGACTTCAGGTCTGAAATGTTTTACTTTTGTAAATCTCAGCATCAGTTTCTTTGGATAGTTTATTTCGTTTAGCCCGTTTAGATAGTTTTAAGTGATCTGTGACGCTTTATTATTTAATTCTTAACGAGCAATCATTTCCGATGGTCCTATGGAATTACAATTAAGTCAAGCTTGTAATATTTTGAGTCTACTCTACATCTTCATCCATTGTTACTCACTGGATGACACTGTTTAATACATTGCAGGCAGAAGGAAGTATAAACAGCCCTGAAGCTGCTCGGCAAGATTTAATGGTTAAACTAGTAGCCAAGGTGCAGTACCTCAGCAGAGAGAATGAACAATTGAGAAACTGCTGCCTTGAGCATGATAAGTGCTCTGATCACAAGCAAAGGTATACATTGTAATCAACTCTTACAGTTAACGGTCCATAGGATATCTGTATAATTTTGCACCAAAAGAATAGCTACTAGACTGATTTTAAATTTCAATTCCAAAATTAGAGCTGTAAATTTGGTATATGCTGTACATCATTCACTTATTGATACCGTATTTCAGTGGCATCTTGGACTCTAAAAGATTATCTTAAATGGTCCTGAAGGCTAGTTTTGAGCATGATAAACAAATTTGTACTCTTTGTCGCACTCTACAGAGCAACGGATGAACTTGAAAGTTGCCCCTACGTGAGACAAGAGCCTAGTGATGATACCGATCCCTTTGTTGAAGTCTTGGGGCAATACCTCAGGGGAGAGTATCCGCGAAGCCCTAATGGCAAGTAATAATGACAACCAATGTAGATCTAGAGTTTCACTATAATTCCTACATATTGTCACGTTCATGGCCAAAACTCCGGGCGGCAAGCGGGTGCGGCGGTAAAATAGGACAGAGTTTCCAGCAGCACTCAAATATATCTCATGAATCAACAGTAAAAGGACTGGCTTTTATACTTACAGAAAAGAAGGTGTGAACATGTAACAAGGTAGACTTGATAAAACAAGACAAACTCGGTATGAACAGGAATAATAGGGACAGGAGATAGACAGGGCGTAGGACAATTGCGTTAGGAAAAAGGCACAACTTTTAACAAGGGCAACAAGGGCACATACCTAAACACAAGGGATCAGTGTTCTAATTACTATTCTTGACGTTCCCGTCACAATATCACTCTTTTTGATTGACAGTTTTCAACGAACTGCCCATCAGATCATTATTTCATCGTGTGAGAATTGGAGTAGTTATGAATTTAAAGCCTTGTTAAGAGCTATTGGGATTACCTTGTATATGTATAGTTAGATATTAATCTGGGATACATCTCTGGCTGTTCTTGCTCTCGTCCGACTGTACAATCTCTGGCTGGAGGTCTTACAAGCTCTTCCTGCATCTGTTAGTGTGTGCTCAATGGCGTAAGTGCTATGGCAGCAATTACTCTTGTTAACCGGTTGGTAACTTTGTTATTACATTATATACCTGTACAAATTTATATGCTTAGCCTAGTGCTTATCATCCTAGCTATGTGGAGCCTCTGAAGGTACAGTTGTAGGTCATGTGTCAGTCCCATAAAGCGTCTCATCTATATCGTAATGCAGGTCAACCTGCAGAAGAGGCGGTACCTGCTGTTGAAACTCTAGAACTGCTGCATAAGACTGGACAAGCAGCCAGGAGAAGGCGATCGCTCTCCAGATCCCGATCCATTTCTCAAAGTAGAAATTCCATACAAGAACTGGAGCAACCCAAACACGGCAACACATGCTGCAGAAGGGATAGCATAATGCAGTGTGAGCTGAATAGTACTTTAATGTACACTTAAGTACACTCCATGCCTCGTGTGTAAATCCTGCCCCCTCCACAAATTTTTTTCCCAAAATGTAGAATAAACACACACACACACACACACACACACACACACACACACACACACACACACACACACACACACAACTACACACAGTACAACATGAGGCAAATGACATCACCAAATTGTACTTACAAGCCCTTTTCAAAGATCGCCAATGGAAGAAGTTTGAAGATCTTCTCAAACTAATTGACAGTGGACAATCAAGAGATGCATCCATGCTTTACCTCATCACAGAATCACTACAGCTGTACATGAGAACTCATGACTTTCACACCAACCCCGAGAGACTAGTATCCGCTCTGCAAGCAGTCGGCTGCTCCTTTGCCAGCAAGGTGCTAGCACCGATGAAAAGCGGCAGTAATAAGCGGTGTTCTGCCCCGCCAGTGTTCACCGATTCTCTTACCATGGACAGTAGTGCTCAGACTCTTGCAGCAATATCCGAGAGAACAGTGTGTCAGTCACATCCAACTTTGTCTCATTAGCTACTCATTTGTTTATACAGTCACAAACACAATTTTTTCTCCTCTAATTTACTACTATGCCGCACACAGTTTTTCCTAATAGCTACTATGCCACACACATTTCTTACTACTATGCCACACACAGTTTTTCTTACTATTATGCCACACACAGTTTTCTTACTACTATGCCACACACAGTTTTCTTACTACTATATACCATGAAGAAGTGTGAAGGAGATGCTTGCTGGCCTGGGAGTGTGCCAAAAAAATGGCTAGCCGGCTTGGAGGGCGTGCTGGCAAGTTTCGCGTTTGCGTGATTTACGTTGGCTTCTATGCCACACAGTTTTTCTTACTACTATGCCACACACAGTTTTTCTTTATACTACTATGCCACACAACTACTATGCCACACACAGTTTTTCTTTATACTACTATGCCACACACAGTTTATAAGTGCAGTTTATTTAGAGTAGTCCAATGCTCTTAAAGTTGAGGACATCTCCTTGAATGTAGTACAATGTGTTATTAATGTAATCCTTGTTTCATTGATTTGAGTATAGTTCATTATGCATACACACTTTTGTACCTTAGCCTGGCACTGCTAAACCCACAAAACTATCAACATAGTTTGCGTGATTTATGTTGGCTTCACGTTTGCGGTCCCTAGGCCTTGTCGCACCTAATACGGCGCGGCATGAACTTCCGGCCAGAACGTTCCCCAGAGAAAATGAAGCCTTCAGCTTGTCCACTCATACGCTGCCCTTTGCTGATCTGTTGACGTAGCTGATATATACCATGGCAGAAGGTATTACTAGCTAATAGTATTAAGAGCCAACAAAGTTGCTGTGTAGTTATCTAACTACCTGTAGTTGTTTTTGTTTACGCCCTTTTGTTTGCATGTTAAAGGGTACACTGGAGGGAGGGGGGTGGGGGTGGGGGGACACCAATAATGGAGTATAGCTACCTGCATATGCCCTGTTGGCTCCAGAAATCTTTGAAAAAACATGGTCCGTTTGCTTAAGTTTTGGAGTTCAAACCAACAGTCTTATATATTAATCAGCCAGTACAGACATAGATAGGGTAAAACGTTTATAGTGTAGGGGAGAATCCTCTCAGATATCAGTCTACAATAACAGCTTGACTAAGCACATTCCTAAGTATAAACGAATTAAAAAATCGATTCACAAAAGGTGAATATGTTGGTCTGGCTACAGTTCCTGTAGTTACCTAGGTGTTTACACCCCTATATTTGGAAAACGGTCCACTTGGTTACCTTTTTTGGTAATAATTGCCTCTCATGTGAATAGCTAGTTCTTGTGGTTGGTAATGGGAGTAGCTAATCTGATTGCAATTGGTTTGTACTGCATGGTGCATTGGACCAGGTCCTCCATTATTCTGCATAAGAGGCTGGCTATGCAAAGTTACTCAAATTTATGATGATACAGTAAGTTTTCTATAATCTATGGCACAAAACAACTCCCTCGTTTTATCCATCTCATAAGGTTATTAAAGGAGCATATATAATATGATAGTATTATATCCCCAGATTTCAGAGTTGCACTAGTAGAGTATTGACCAGCTACTAACAAACCACATTGCATATAAATTGTAAGGGTGCATGTACATATTCCGATGCCAGGTGTGTCTACCCAACTGACTCTCAAGGATGTTGAGAAGGAGCTTGAAGAGGTCACTGACTATCACTCACTTGGGCTGCATGCATGCAACTAGACGTGCCACAGACAGTAGTCAAACACATCGAGGCTACCTATCACGGCAGTTGCCGCCGAAAGTCAGAAGTAATCACGTGGTGGCTGGCAAATGTCAAAGATGCCTCATGGGCCGTCTTGGGCAGGGCTGTGGAGAGGATGGGAGAGCACAGCCTCTTAGCTGAGTCCTTGAAGAAGAAAGTAGAGGATTCACGTCTGAAAGGTAGGCTGATCTTGAAAATTATGAACTGCATCAATGGTATAATGTAAAACCTGAGTGGTTTCAATTCTTTAGCCTGACTAACAATCAGGAATTTTGCAGGACTATTATACATAGCTATTAATAACTTTTTGAATAACAGTATTATGGCAGCAATTGTTATACTAGGCATTGCAAACTAAAAACAATATTGCATGAGGGTGTGGCCAAATCTTGACAGTTCTATGTCACATATCAGTGACAATAGTCCTACAAGTATTAACATAGCAGTAGAACTGGCAATGTTTTATTTAAACTGACCAGTCTTACTAAGGCACCATCCAATGCATGATTCTTGTTTCTGAGGTAATTCTTGTTATGAGGTAATTTGCTGCAAGTGCTCGTTTTAATTAATAGGCAGTTCACAGTCAGACAGCAGACTACTAGTTACTATCTATGTGCCAAAGACTAGCACACTAGTGGACTGGATCAGTTACCTAGTCTTGTTAGAGCAGCAGATCAGGGCATTTATGGATTTATGGAACGCTCTATTATCCATGCTGGAACATATATGGGAATGATAAACACCAATTTTTACAAGCCCGAAACAGCCACAATAAAAAATGTCATATGTACCTATAGCTAGCTGTAGGCTCCTTGCTTGCCTTTCACTGCACTGTCCTTTATTGTGAGAAATGGTCTTTCTAAACTGCTCTGACTGGTCATACGTTAGCCAAAAGCATGTTAGGGCATTGTTGTTGCATTTTTGTGTGTCTATGCATGTGACCACGCCTTATGATTTAATACAGTTGCTTGGACAGTTTTACCGCTGGAAGCAAGCATCTTTAATGTTTTGAAAATTGTATCTTGATACTAGCTAACTTGTTTAACTATATGCACATCATGCCAAAATGCACACTGAACCCTGTTCCAAACAATAAAGTTGTCCCTCCCCGAGTTCTTATGATAGTTATAAATAAACTTTGATATCAAATGTAAAAGAAAGCGTTATATTATATGAGACATTATTGCTGACCCCATAAATATATCCATGCTGACTCTTCTCATAGATAATAGAGCATGTTCTATCATCTATGCTTTTATAAAGCATGCAGTACTTTATAATTATTATATAATTATATAATTATATATTATATAAGTACTGCATGCAACAATTAAGCTTCAATTATGTCACTCCCTGCCCCAAGTGTGTCACCCTCTACTTTTTACTGCTGTGGTGGCAATACATGTACAATCACTGACTTGAGAGGCAGGCAGAAGATTAGCTGCACTGCACTATACCTTAGGTGTACCTACCTGATCCACCTTCTGAGAGAATCATTTCCAGGATAGAAGACAGTTGGACAATGAGATCCAGCAGCTTCTCTTTACCTTACATTCCACAAAAGAACGAGGCAAACAAGACTTGCCACGGCTGGTTGTCAACTAAAATATATCCTTGCCATTGAAAAACTCTCGAACCACACCCTTCAGCCGAGTTTCTCAACAGACACCCTGATTTTCCGCAGACATGCACTTGGATTCAATTTAGCTCAGCTTTGCTCCTCATGAAATAGTACCAAAGAAATTAGTAGGTACACGGTTACAGACCAACTAGATAGAGTGTATACTTTTAAAATTGAAGCGGATGGCGTCCTCACAGCTGTGACGTGGGGTGCCCCTGCACACTGCAAAAACTTTAATCCAGAGGTAGTTATTGCACTTGAAGCTTTAGTGCCAAAGAATGTACACTCAAAGTGAAGACCAATTAGATCACTTATCCTCCCATTGGCTTGTCTCCAAGAAGGAAAACAATTAAGCCAGGCCATGTTTACTATGAGACATACCAAATATTTGAGTTAATTGACCCTATGCTAGAATTTATTGTACCCACTCATCACTGTCCACCAGAACCCAGTGAATCTACTAATACCAATACTGACACTAATAGTGGCAATGATTTAGATCCTTACGAGGCTATACCTGGAGCTGCTTCACCACAGCGAGCAAATACAACTTGTGTTCCCATCTATCACTATCGGCCGGAAGCCACACCTAGTGCTAATGAATGTGAATATGAAGATGTGTTGGGCAGTGAGATTTGTAATTCTAATGGGGATGAAAAATATTCTGGGAGTAGTGAGGCTGCACACGCGCAGGGGATACTACTAGTCACCCAATCACCCCCAGTATAGTATATGTACACAAACATCATCTTACGGAACTCCACAGTTGAGTCCAAATAGTAAACCTTCCGAATCAGTTGTCAATACCCAAACTGCAGTAAATCAACACATGGTAACTAAAGTTATTGAAGAGCAGCTAAATTATCACAGAGAAGAGATAAGTGGATGGATACAGGTGTTCGAGGACCAGCTAAAGTACCACAGAGAAGAAAGCCGTGGGTGGATGCAAGAGCATGAAGGAAGATTAATGCAATTACAACATGCGCAAGAAGCAAACGACTCTGAATCAATGCTTCCTGAAATTTCTGAATACCTTGCTTCAAGGGCTGACTTTGTAGCTGAGAATACTAACATGCAAAAAAAATTGAGTCAATGTTTGAACATCTAACAGGTCAAGTGGATGCATCGTACGATGAGTTTAGAAGGAGACTTGACTCATTTGAACAACAGCTTGGGGAATAACAAAACCGGGCGTATGAATACATTGCAAGCCAATCTTGCGATAGACTTCAGTCAGGTGCTGCTGAATCTGAATTAAGGTCAGATTCACAAGGTCAGAACTTACAAAAGGTGCATTCAATGCTGGAGCACCTCACAGTGGTCACAGCACAGACAGGTGAGTCAATGTCAGAATCATATGTACAGTTTACTAAGAGATTAGATTCAATTGAACAGCGACTTGAACAACAGAAAGGTATTTATGAACCATCTCATCCACACTACCAGTCAAAGGAGACAGTGCTGGAGCCATCACTGTGCACTGCACAAGATGACACTCCATCAGCTTTTCCTAATGAAACACCACCGTTATATCAACCACAAGTGATACAATGGATTGATGTAATGACTGAATTACACAAAAAGCTATAAAAACAGCTTATGGAACGGATGGAATCCTTTGAACAAAAGCTGACTGAACAACAGAATCAGATTTATTCTTCATTTAAGCAACTTTCAGAACAGCAGATTCCAACACCCCATGCTGCTAATCAAGGTAGATGCAAGAACACTGGTATATTACAAGTAGTTAAGATGGCTGCTGATGCATGAAAGCATACACCATGTACTGTAATAATAATTGTATGAGCACTTTCTAAGCTTGTGCTATGTAAGTGATTATGATGATAGCAAAGCTTCCGTATACAGCTACATAAAATTTCAGTGTACACAATAATAGTAAAAGTAGCCTCATCATTGATTCAATTCCATCATGTCTCAGGTTTTCAATCAACTAAGTCTGAACCAACAGTGAAAGAAGTGGCACGCATACTAAATGGATTTTGCCGACCATATGAGTTTGGAGTTCAGCTAGACATTTCAGTACCTGCTCTAGACCAGCTTGACCACGATCACGGTTTAAACATAGGGAAGTTCAGAATCAAAGTCATTGAGCACTGGTTGAAGAATACTGAGACACCAACATGGGAGGCTCTGGCTCAAGCTTTGAAGGATATTGGTTTGGCCCGGAGAATTCTTGAAAAATATGGTAAGACAAAAATGACTATATAGCTAGTATAAATGCCAGTGACTCGCTATACAGTGGAACCTCTGGATGTTAGGACATGTCCTAAAATTACAGACGTATCCTTAATGCAGAGGTAATACATATTCATAATGATTGGGACAATATACAGTTTATTCAGACTGTCATTTAACAGAAGTTCCATTGTAATATGATAATCTCAGATATATTGGTATGTGACTGCATGTATGGTTGCAGTATAGTAGTCTAATTGAAGGTCTCAGAACCATAGTAGGCTAACTGAAAATCGAGTATTGGAAATTGCATAAAATGCACATAAAAGAAGTAAAATATATGCATACACTACAATCATAAGTATTTCCTTAATTTTAGCAGCTCCTGAAGAGTATTCCTAAGTTTAAGGAGGTAGATTCAATACTTGTGGGTTCAATCACTCTGCATCTGAGACCTTCAACTGCATATTAGCTTGTGTGTGTCAATACCATGCATGCATACAAGTGATTCTATCAGTATATTAGACATGTATAACCTTCTTATACATACAGGTGCACATTGTGAAGGGTCAGTCGTGGGTTCACAATGACATATAGTTTGGAATTTTATCTGATGTTGCCTGGATTACGAAAGGCTGTATGTCATTACAAACTTTACCATACAGGCCAGAGCTAGCAGTATACTGCAAGTACCACCAATTTAGTTTTTCTTGCCATCTTTCATAGCCTTTAACATACAGGCACAGAAGAATCTATGCATCACTGTATTAGATATGCTTCCCTGGGCAGCTTTCCGAAAGAAAACAGCACAAAATTCTGGAAACTAGCTAGCTACCCCAGTATACCAACAAGAAGCATATGAAAGCTGCTTTGTGTACCAGGCCAGTACAACAAATAGACTTAAATTACAGTGCTTACATTAGATATACAAGAAGGAAATCAATTTGAGACTGTTCAATATGAGACTTCCATTTGCATCACTTACTTACTGTCATTCAAAAAAGGATGGTCTTTCCTGCAATTTAGTATCTTTTGTAATGTATAATATTTTTTAACTCCACTTTTGTTCCAAAGTGGTTGCCTTGTACTAAGGCCTTCTCACTGCAGCTTGTGTTGCATGTGACAGTAGATAAAGCCGAAGTATATAAGGCCTACAAATGAGCCTATCATCCAATTGGAGCCTCTCTTCTTTGAGATATTTATGCCCTTCAGTTGATTTGTAATGATAACTTCTGATAAAGTTACAGATGACACACAACCTAGAACTGACTTGAATTGAAGCATTTTATACTCTATAAGCTGTCACTTTATCACTTGAATACTATAGACTAAATACTCTTGTGGGCCAATTCATGCAGTTCTAGCATACCGTAGAATCGGGATAGTAGGCACCGGTGCTTACTTTCCAAATTAGCGGCAGGAATGGGTGCTAACATTCGAGGGGTGCCTACTTTAATGGGCGCTTACAATCGCGTGAATATATGGCGTAGCGGTATAGCTGCTGTGGCTGCCTTTTGTACTACAGGTACGACCATTACACTTGTGGGTTTGGCTCTAGGAAAGATATTCATTTCTAGATTGGCTCATTACAATGCCTAACAGGCAGTGCTGCACAGCTGGCAAGAAGCACTACAACTACTGTGAAGAAGGCGGTGCTGCAACAATGTTGTATGCATAGTTTTCATGAATTTTATTAAACCATTGACCTTACTCATCGATTGCACTGTTCTGCGCGCACTTGCTGTGTGCTCTCCTTAGGATAGTGAAGCTTCCAGTAGTTTTTCCTGGTAAGTGCTGTAGTCTCTCTCTGTTGCTACACTACTTTGGCTTGGGTGCCTATTCTTATAGGGTGATTACTTTCGTGCGGGTGCCTATAAACGGGAGGCGGTTGTTGTAATTCAATTGGGTGCTTATATTCATAGGGTGCTTACTTTCTATGGGTGCTTACTATCCCGATTCTACGGTATGCATTGATCCATAGCATAAAGTGGAGTGCTGTCAACAGTCAAAAAACAACAACACTGTTCCCATCTTTGTAGCCGCCCATGGAAGTATGCAACACTTTATAGTGAATATTGTAATGATTTGAGCATCTCTGAAACCAATGACATGGATACAGGACTAATAATAGCAATGGGAAGGTATTTAATACTAGCTAAACCTACCGCAAAGACAACGAGACAAAGATGTTCTGGTCCAAATTAAAGCAGCTACTCCACCGTCACATCATAGAAGAGGTAGCTACAGCTTGTGAAGAGCTCAACCATGGTTATTGCAGACATGAACAAGAAGTAGAAAGGCAAATGATGTGTGCAAAACTTTACGTAAGAAGTGTACAAAATATGCTTGGAAGGGTTTCCAGAGCCAAACCACAATCCTGACATTGTGGTCATATATCTCAACCAGGAGGTAAGTGAAGACAATCAAGAGCAATGGATAGACAGCTATAGCAATTCTTGGAAACACCAGTAGGTCATGGACTCATTGTACATATGGATAACGTATTCCCATGTGCATTTGTCAACATTCCATAGACCATGGCCACACACCATTAAAATCTTTATTGCAATACGCTTGTGTGGACCAACCACCATTAAGACTGTTATTGTAATATGCTTGTGTTGACTAAAGACCATTAAGATTGTTATTATAATACGCTTGTGTTGACCAAACAGTATTAAGATCATTATTGCAATACGCAGGAAAAACATGAAGTCATTAACGTCGATCACTGACCTGCAACTGATGCAACCAGACTTTGTACAATCTATTTGTACACACCCGGTGTGCATACAGTCTTATGCATATAATATTCCAAGTACATAGCTACATCTCCATATCAGATGCAGTGTGTGCAACATTTGCAGAGTGTATAGCCATGCAGATGGAACCATTCAGTTACTGCATGCCTGCACATCAGGAGAGCCGAAATCAGGGTGCATTCCTTTTGTTTAACTAATGAGACAAAAAGTATATGCAAGGTTTATTCGTGTATTAGCTATTCTGTTAATTCGATTAACGGTGGAGAGTGTTAATGTTCTCTCCCTCAATTGAGCAATTTTTTCAGTCAAAATAAAAATTTTAAGTACTGTTGAAACAGGACATACTAAGTTCACTAATATGTTACAAAATTAAATTTCAGTATAAAATCGTGTGTGAGACATACAAACAGGAATGTATGGCTATAGCGGTACTAAACTAGTGACACCCAGTGTGTAAGGGGATCCTTTGCTTGGCTATCATATCATTAATTTCCAAGAGTCTCACTAGTGAGTAGAGGTGTATATTCCTCAGCATTGACGAGTCTGTCTGGCCATGGTGCCTCATCGTTTACTTGTCGACAGTTGCAGGGTATTGCAAGGCAGATGCAGGGTATTATAAGACAGAACTTCTGGTGAGCCTTTCGTACTAACCTCTTGTGAGCAAATGCTTTGTACAATAAAATAGCAATAAAGTACAAAAGTGTAATGCATATAAAAGGTGAAAGTATGATAGACTGGAGCCCTACATAGTGCACTACATCGATGGAGAGGGCTGAAATGCCAACAGCAATCAGTATGAGCAGTAAGAATGCATCAGCAATATTATGAATGGGAAACTTGTGGGGTGGAAGACAGACGTTAAGAAAACAGGAACCTAGAATAAAAGTATGGCTATAAATTCAGTGCCCATGGCATACGCCATAAGAATAGCGATTCGTAGCATAAGGTAGAGTGCTGTAAACCATCGACAGTCACGAGTACCATTGCTCCCATCTTTGTAGCTGTCCTGAAATACATCCATGAAAGTATGTAACACTTGAGAGTGAATATTGTAATGATTTAAGCATCTCTGAAAGCACTGACATGGATACAGGAGTAATAATAACAATGGAAAGATATTGAATACTAAAACTACTGCAACAGCAAGGATAGCAAATGGAAGATGGTCTGGTCCAAAATACTCCACTGTCCCATCGTAATAGAGGTACTGCTTGCTTCTGCCATGGATATTGTAGACATTAACAGGAAACAGAAAGGCAAACGATGTGTGCAAAAACGTTATATAAGATAGTAGAAGAAAAGTAGCAAACGCATTAATTAGTGAACCTTTAATATTTGATTTCTTTCTGAAGTGTACAAAATATGCGTGGAAGGGTTTCCAGAGCCACACCACAATCTTGACATTGTGGTCATGCATCTCAACCAGGAGGTAAGTGAAGACAATCAAGAGCAATGGATAGACAGCTATGGCATAATCCAGTGCCAAGACCTGGAGAGCAGTCATCTCAGGGTGAAGACAGAATGGATGGTAGAGTAAGCGAAAGAAATCCAGATTCCAAAAACCATACAGTGATAACCCAATGCGAGACATGAGTTTCAGGTTTGGTGTGTGTTGTACTACTATTTGCACTACAAAAGGTGCAGACAATATCTGGCATACTAGAACAAAAACATTCAACAGACCTGATGTTGCACTAACCCGGAAAGTAACCACCACAACAAACAATGCAGTGGGTGGGAGGAATGAAATAGCCATGTACTTTGCCCAATTACTGCTGTACTCTGTGCAATTCACACAGCTGGAGTCATAGGAATACACAGGTGACACAAACCCATCCCTGCATTTGCCACACAACTGTCCATCCCGATGAAAGTAGTGGTAGTAATAATATTATTTTGGACCATACCAACATTTTCCAACCACCAGTGATGTATTGTCACTGCTGTATGTCATACAATAATACTTATATATATCCACCTTTTGGGTTTCACTGTTACACACTACTGCCCTTACGACAGGATCACCACATTCACAAGCAGTGCTGCCATTCTTAGTGTGTACGGGAAACATCCAATGTGGACAAGATATGCCATCCTCACCATCGTCCAGAATAGTATTCTCACCACTTGACCTTTGATTAAGTGCCTGTCCCACATGAGCTATCTCTGCTGCCACTGAACTACAATTAAGAGAGTTGCAAATAGTGTAGTTCTTTCTCCACTGCGCTGTACTTTCTTCCACCAATACCATTAATGCGAGCAAAGAAATGAGATTTGCTAGAGACATGTTAACGTTGTTGTCCGGTTCACAACACGACTACAACTGTCATAGCAATAGCTTCTACACTTCATTTGTCAGCATTCCATAGACCCCACAGCATTAAAATCTTTATTGCAATGTGCTTGTGTTGACCAAACACCATTAATACTGTTATTGTAATACGCTTGTGCTGATCAAACGCCATTAAGACTGTTATTGTAATACGCTTGTGCTGATCAAACAGCATTAAGACTGTTATTGTAATACGCTTGTGCTGACCAAACACCATTAAGACTGTTATTGTAATACGCTGTGCTGACCAAACAGCATTAAGACTGTTATTATAATACGCTGTGCTGACCAAACACCATTAAGACTGTTATTGTAATACGCTTGTGTTGACCAAACAGCATTAAGACTGTTATTGCAATATGCTTGTGTTGACAAACCACCATTAAGGCTGCTATTGTAATATGCTTGTGTTGACCAACCACCATTAAGACTGTTATTGTAATACGCTTGTGTTGACAAACCAGCATTAATTTAAGACTGTTATTGCAATATGCTTGTGTTGACCAACCACTATTAAGATTGTTATTGTAATATGCTTGTGCTGACCAAACATACCACATTACATCATCTATAATAAACGCAATTGGCTGAAAAGTATTGGTTACATAGGCTCATAACCCACACTTTTATTCTTATTGCTAGAGGCAAGACGTTGCTACGCGGCGCTGATTGTGCGCATGCGCAATGCGGTATAAGTCAGATAGACCACACCCACTCATGGGTTATGCGCCATAACCCACTTGTTTGCATATATCCCTCGGCTTCGCCTCGGGATAACCGCAAACTCATGGGTTACATAGGCGCATAACCCACTTTGGGTGTCGTCTATCCTATACTTATAGTACGAGGTGTAGGTCTCTACGCTATTTACACGACCGAGGGCCGAAGGCCCGAGGTTGTGTAATAGCGTAGAGACCGAACCGAGTGCTATAACCGACTTGTATCATGGCCTACGGGCGCTTTTTTGTATGTGACCAATCAACTCCGTGCTGCATTGGATACGCTTAGTAATCACCTAGCGTATAAAAATTGCTTGCCTTAGCAACTCGTTTCATTTTGAATGAACGAAGCATGGAAGACGAACTCGATTCTATACTCTCTCAGCTCGACTGCCAACAGCTGCTATCGCTGGACGCGAACTTCGACCCTCGGCCTATCGACCCCACCTATTCGCGTGCACTTGAGCCACACCTCCCTTCGTCATGCACAATTCAGCCCCGCCTCGTAACCGAAGGCGAGAACTCGCTCCCTCGTTTTGACTTCAAGTCTGACGAAGAAGTGCGGCAAGTACAGAAAAGTGCTGTTCTAAGCAAACATCAAAGAAGATAAAATTGGATGAGTCATCCAATGATTCTTCTGTAACTGCATTCATTGCTGCATCGTCATCTTCATCATCTTCATCTGTTATCACTCCGTCAACTTCTTCATCTGTACCACCGACCTTTAATTTTACTGGTTGTTCATCTGTGACAATTAACTTTTGCACCAAGAACTAAACATGCGTGTATTTATGTGCAAGTTATCATACACTTTAATTTTGCCCATGCAGGCATGCTTATATATCATGATACCAGGATTGTACTGCTTCTGTCACTATGACTATATTACTGCTGTTTGAATTAAAACCTGGATATATAAATAGCTGCCTAATAGATCAAGGGCTATAAATGTGCCTCAAGATGTATACTAATGCCCTCAGAGATAGGTTAATAAGAACCCAGACAGGTCAATAAGAGGTTTTTTTTAACCTCCCATGCTGCAACATGATTGGTTTATTCAAACAACCATGGTACAAGGCTGCTATTGTAACATGCTTGTGTTGACCAATCACCATTAAGACTGTTATTGTAATACGCTTGTGTTGACCAAACAGCATTAATTTAAGACTGTTATTGCAATATGCTTGTGTTGACCAACCACTATTAAGATTGTTATTGTAATATGCTTGTGCTGACCAAACAGCATTAATTTAAGACTGTTATTGTAATATGCTTGTGTTGACAAACCACCATTAAGACTGTTATTGTAATATGCTTGTGACCAACCACCATTAAGACGGTTATTGTAATACGCTTGTGCTGACCAAACAGCATTAATTTAAGACTGTTATTGTAATATGCTTGTGCTGACCAAACACCATTAAGACTGTTATTGCAATACACAGGAAAAACATGAAGTCATTAACGTCAATCACTGACCTGCAACTGATGCAACCAGACTTTCTACAATCTATTTGTACACACCCGGTGTGCATACAGTCTTATGCATATAATATTCCAAGTACATACATCTGCGTATCAAATGCAGTGTGTGCAACATTTGCAGAGTGTATAGCCATGTAGATGGAACCATTCAGTTACTGCATGCCTGTACATCAGGAGAGCCAAGATCAGGGTGCATTCCTTTTTTTAACTAATGAGACAAAAATTATATGTAAGGTTTATTAGTGTATTGGCTATTCTGTTAATTTGATTAACGGTGGAGAGTGTTAATGTTCTCTCCCTCAATTGAGCAATTTCTTCAGTCAAAATAAAATTTAAAGCACTGTTGAAACAGGACATACACTAACTAAGTTCATTAATATGTTACAAAATTATATTTCTGTATACAATCGTGTGTTAAAACTGTTATAAATGTTGTGTGACAGTTAAAAAAATGTGCTGCAAAACCAGTTAAAGTGTATACTGAAATATAGGGTGGCAGAAACATACAAACAGGAATGTATGGCTATAGCTATACTAAATTAGTCCCACCTAGTGTGTAAGGGAATCCTTTGCTTGACTATCATATCATTCATTTGCAAGAGTCTCAGTAGTGAGTAGAGGTGCATATTCCTCAGCATTGACGAGTCTGTCTGGACATGGTACCTCATTGTTTACCGGTTGACAGTTGCAAGGTATTATAAGACAGAGCTTCTGGTGAGCCTTTCGTACAAACCTTATTGTAATATGCTTGTGTTAACGGTGGAGAGTGTTAATGTTCTCTCCCTCAATTGAGCAATTTCTTCAGTCAAAATAAAATTTAAAGCACTGTTGAAACAGGACATACACTAACTAAGTTCATTAATATGTTACAAAATTATATTTCTGTATACAATCGTGTGTTAAAACTGTTATAAATGTTGTGTGACAGTTAAAAAAATGTGCTGCAAAACCAGTTAAAGTGTATACTGAAATATAGGGTGGCAGAAACATACAAACAGGAATGTATGGCTATAGCTATACTAAATTAGTCCCACCTAGTGTGTAAGGGAATCCTTTGCTTGACTATCATATCATTCATTTGCAAGAGTCTCAGTAGTGAGTAGAGGTGCATATTCCTCAGCATTGACGAGTCTGTCTGGACATGGTACCTCATTGTTTACCGGTTGACAGTTGCAAGGTATTATAAGACAGAGCTTCTGGTGAGCCTTTCGTACAAACCTCTTGTGAGCAAATATTTTGTACAATATAATAGCAATAAAGTATAGAAGTAGAATGCATAAAAAAGTATCAGTAAGTGCTTGTGAAGGTATGATAGACTGGAGCACTACATAATGCTCTACATTGATGAATTGGGCTAAAATGCCAGCAGCAATCAGTATGAGCAGTAAGAATGTGTCAGTAATGTTATGAATAGGAGACTTGTGGGGGTTGAAGATGGCTGTTAAGAAAACCAAGAGTATAAGTATGGCTATACATTTGGCAAATTCAGCGTTTATGGTATACGACATAAGAATAGCAATTCGTAGCATAAGGTACAGTGATATAAACCATCGACAGTCACGAGTACCATTGCTCCCATCTTTATAGCTGCCCTGAAATACATCCAGAAAGGCAAATGATGTGTCCAAAAACTTTACAAAAGATATTAGAAGAAAAGTAGCAAACGCATTAATCAGTGAACCCTTAACATTTGATTTCTTTCTGAAGCATACAAAATATTCATGGAATGGTTTCCAGAGCCAAATCACAATCCTGACATTGTGGTCATGCACATCTCAACCAGGAGGTAAGTGAAGACAATCAAGAGCAATGGATAGACAGCTATGGCATACTCCAGTGCCAAGACCTGGAGAGTAGTCATCTCAGGGTGAAGACAGAATGGACGATAGAGTAAGCGAAAGAGATCCAGGTTCCAAATACCATACAGTGATAACTCAATGCGAGGCAGTAAGTTCAAGGTCAAATGTATGTGTTGCAAACTCATGTACAAAAAAGGTGCAGACACTATCTGACTAACTAGAATAAAAACATTCAACAGACCAGTGATGTACTGTCACTGCTGTGTGTCATACAATAGCACTGGCGTACTTCCCACCTTCTGGGTTTCACTGTTACACAACACTGCCCCATTCACAGAACTACCACATTCACAAGCAGTACTACCATTCTCTGCTACCTAATTAATAGTAGGAAATACTAAGGTCCTCTCTCTAAGCTAGTTAAATTAATTTTGGATGCAGTATTGAAACAAGACGTACTGAGTCTGTTAACGGTTACAAATTTAATTAGAATACAACACACTTTTTTAGTAGTTGTGAGACAGCTACAAAATGTGCTTACAAACTCAGTGCATACTGAAATATACGGTGCAGAGACACATGTATAACTAACAAACAACTAACGTACAGCTAGAATAAACATGTGAATTCTTTCCTTGATTATTACATCGATAAATTCATTGATTTACTATAGTCTCAGTACTAAGTAGAGGTGTGTATTCCTCAGCATTGACAAGTCTGTCTGGCCACACTTCCTCATCATTTGCTTGTTGATAATTGCAGGGTATCATACGACAGAGCTTTTGGTGAACTTTCTGTACACACTCCTTGTGAGCAAAAAGTTTGCAGAACAAAATGGCAATAAAGTACAGAGGTGGAATACACAAAAAGCATCAAAAAGTGAATGTATAATGTCATTGGAGTGAACTGCTATATAGTGTATTACATTAATGAAGATCTCTAAAAGGAAAATGGAAATCAGTATGAGCAGTAAGAATGTGTCAGTAATGTTATAAATGGGAGACTTGTGGGGGTGGAAGGTGGCTGTTAAGAATACAGGAACCAAAAATAAAAGTACAGTTATACATAGGGCAAACTCAGCGTTTATGGTATACGACATAAGAAAAGCGATTCGTAGCATAAGGTAGAGTGATGTAAACCATCGACAGTCACGAGTACCATTGCTCCCATCTTTGTAGCTGCCCTGAAATACATCCATAAAAGTATGCAACACTTGAGAGTGAATATTGTAATGATTTAAGCATCTCTGAAAGCACTGACATGGATACAGGAGTAATAATAACAATGGGAAGATATTGAATACTAAAACTACTGCAACAGCAAGGATAGCAAACGGAAGATGTTCTGGTCCAAAGTACTCCACTGTCCCATCATAATAGAGGTACTGCTTGCTTCTGCCGTGGATAGTGTAGACATTAACGGGAAACAGAAAGGCAAATGATGTGTGCAAAAACTTTACATAAGATAGTAGAAGAAATGTAGTAAAAGCATTAATTAGCGAACCCTTAATATTTGAATTCCTTCTGAAGTGTACAAAATATGCATGAAAAGGCTTCCAGAGCCACACAATTATCCTGACATTGTGGTCATGCATCTCAACCAGGAGGTAAGTGAAGACAATCAAGAGCAATGGATAGACAGCTATGGCATAATCCAGTGCCAAGACCTGGAGAGCAGTCATCTCAGGGTGAAGACAGAATGGATGGTAGAGTAAGCGAAAGAAATCCAGATTCCAAAAACCATACAGTGATAACCCGATGCGAGACGTGAGTTTCAGGTTTGGTGTGTGTTGTACTATTGTTTTCACTACAAAAGGTGCAGACACTATCTGACATACTAGAACAAAAACATTCAACAGACCTGATGTTGCACTAACCCGGAAAGTAACCACCACAACAAACAATGCTGTGGGTGGGAGGAATGAAATAGCCATGTACTTTGCCCAATTACTGCTGTACTCTGTGCAATTCACACAGCTGGGGTCATAGGAATACACAGGTGGTGCAAACCCATCCTTACATTTGCCACACAGCTGTCCCTCTCGATGAAAGAGATCACATACTTTGGAAACATTTGAAGGGAGAGGATAGTAATCAAGAAACTCACTTTTGTGGTAGTAATAATATTTTCGACCATACCAACATTTTCCAACTACCAGTGATGTATTGTCACTGCTGTATGTCATACAATAATACTTATGTACTTCCACCTTCTGGGTTTCACTGCTACACACTACTGCCCTTGCGACAGGATCACCACATTCACAAGCAGTGCTGCCATTCTCAGTGTGTATGGGAAACAGCCAATGTGGACAAGTTATGCCATCCTCACTATCAGCCATGAATAGTATTCTCACCACTCATCCTTTGATTAAGTGCCTGCCCCACATGAGCTGTCTCTGCTGCCACAGAACTACAGTTAGGAGAATTGCAAATAGTGTAGTTCTTTCTCCACTGCGCTGTACTTCCCTCCACCAAAACCATTAATGCGAGCAAAGAAATGAGATTTGCTAGAGACATGTTGTCTGGTTCACAACACTGCTACAACTGTCATAGCTACAATACTCTTCGTATTATTATATTGAAAAACATGGTTTGTACAAACTGTTGATCATTGGGGGGTTGTCCCTGGACTTATTACTGCTGACAGTGTTTAGTGACCCAATTAACCTTTCAATTTGTTCTAATGTGAGGTTAATTACTTGGGGGAGTTTATGCATAAGCATGCAGAATTTTATACAGAGGTGGCATTCATCATGTTATGGAGTGTCTCATACTGAAAATGTTTACACCAGGAGCCCATAACCCAAAGGGGTTATGGGCTCCTGTTTACACTACTAGCTATATATTTTGGAAATTAAAACTGCTCAAGTACGTAAACTTACACTGTACAGATCAACATTCAGTGAATAACATTTTTTTCACTGCACCATCGACAGAATCACCACATTCACAAGCAGTGCTGCCATTCTCAGTGTGTATGGGAAACAGCCAATGTGGACAAGTTATGCCATCCTCACTATCAGCCATGATAGTATTCTCACCACTTATCCTTTGATTAAGTCCCTGCCCCACATGAGCTGTCTCTGCTGCCACTGAACTACAGTTAGGGGTGTTACAAATAGTGTAGTTCTTTCTCCACTGTGCTATACTTCCGTCCACCAATACCACCAATGCGAGCAAAGAAATGACGTTTGCTAGAGACATGTTGTTGTCTGGTTCACAACACTACTACATCTGTCATACACTACTCTCTCTATATATATATAATATTGAAAAACATGGCTTGTGCAAACACCCTGGGGGATCATCCCTGGACTTATTACTGCTGAAAGCGAACAAATTGTTTAATTACCCATACCAACATTTTGTTCCCCTGAGACGTTAATGATTTGGGGGGTGCCCCCTGGTCTCAGTCCTACACTCACCCTACACATACTGATGTATATACATTCATCGCACATGTACTATTCAAGCCGGCAGAGTACCAACTTCCACTACCTAGTATTTCTTGCAGTTTGGAGAAATATGGGTCCTATTTTTCAATTTATAAAACATACTGGGTAGCTAGTGGAGCTGGAGAACGACAGCAGCATTTAATACTACCACAGAAATTACAGGGCAGTATTATATGTGCATGTCCACGACAGCCTGCTCTTAGTGGGAATTTAACCTATGCAAGTTGAACACACTTTCTAGCTACATATTTCCATAGCTAGCATTGTTGTTAAATTGTAATACTATTGAGGGGCGAGTACAATTAATCATTGAAAAACGTAGGCAACTAAGTTCAAGGGGGGTGGGGGGTGGTAAGATTCTGGCAAGGGGCAGCAAGCCATGCAGCTACCTGTAACTAAACATGACCTAGCATAATTGTTTACATATAAAACTGGAGCTGCATTTCTAACATTGTTATGGTCATCATATACTCTTTCAGTTCCATAGAAAAGGAAAACACACATTAGCTACATCAAATTTCTTTGGGATAGCTGCGCAGGCACTAAAGCGTAAATTAGCTTAATTGTTTGCTTTTCTATCTGAAACATGAGCGGTTTTGTTAATATTTTTATGGCCATCATACACCCTTTCAGTTCCATGGAAAAGGAAAACACACATTAGCTACATCACATTTCTTTAAGATAGCTGGAGTGCTGCGCTTAGCCTGGAGTGGTAAAAAGGTTAAAAAAGCATGCAAATGTATAACATAATAGCTAGCTTTAATTAATATGCATACATGATCTAGCTTGCTTCTGACGAATCTGTTTGTGTATATAGGCACATTGCTTGATAGTTAAGTTGTAACTGAGCTAACCCTAGCTGAGTTAAAGGAACCCTTTTGTTTTTGCAGTGCATGCACAGTAGCTATGAGATAGTTTGTGAGACTGATACAGAGGTTGTGGGACAGTTAAGGAAATCTGCTCATAAACTCACTATAGTTATGTCGAAATATGCGGTACAGAAGCATACAAACAGGAATGTATAGCGGTAGCTATTACAAATAAACAACTAACAAATTCTTCGTTATGACTATCAGTAGCTAGCTAATGTCATTGATTTTCAACAGCCTCAGTGCTGAGGAGAGGTGTGTATTCTTCAGCATTGATGAGTCTGTCAGCTGGACACAGTTCCTCATCATTTATACGCACTTGTCGAGAATTGCAAGTAAGACAGAGCTTCCGGTAAACTTTCCATACGGAGGTCTTGCGAGCAAAAAGTTTGTAGAATAAAATAGCAATAAAGTACAGAAGTGGAATACAGAAAAAAATATCAGCAAATATATGTAAAAGTTTTCCAGAGTGAAGCACTACAGTATATTTTACTGCTTCAGCAGAGATAATTAAAATGCCAATGGAAATCAGTATGAGCAATAAGAATGTGTCAGTAATGTTATAAATCGGAGACTTATGGGGGTGGAAGGTGGCTGTTAAGAATACAGCAACCAAGAGTAAAAGTATGGCTATGTATCAAGGTCCGCGTTAATGGCATATGCCATAAGAACAGTGATACGTAGCATAAGGTAGAGTGCAGAAAACCATCGACAGTCACGAGTATCATTGCTCCCATCTTTGTAGCTGCCTTGAAAGACATCCATGAAAGTATGCAACAGTTGATATTGAATATTATAATGATTTAAGCATCTCTGAAAGCACTGACATGGATACAGGACTAACAAAAACAATGGAAAATTATTATAGACTAAAAATACTCCAAGGGCAAGGATAGCAAACGGAAGATGTTCTGGCCTAAAGTACTCTACTGTCCCATCATAAAAGAGGTACTGCTTGCTTCTGCCATGGATATTGTAGAGATTGTAGAAGAAAAGTAGCAAAAGCATTAATTAGCGAACCCTTAATATTTGAATTTCTTCTGAAGTGCACAAAATATGCATGGAAGGGTTTCCAGAGCCAAGCCACAATCCTGACATTGTGGTCATGCATCTCAACCAGGAGGTAAGTGAAGACAATCAAGAGCAATGGATAGACAGCTATGGCATAATCCAGTGCCAAGACCTGGAGAGTAGTCATCTCAGGGTGAAGACAGAATGGATGGTAGAGTAAGCGAAAGGAAATCCAAGATTCCAAATACCATACAGTGATAACCCAATGCGAGACATGAGTTTCAGGTTTGGTGTATGTGTAATACTATTTTCATGTACTACAATAGGTGCAGATACTGTCTGACATACTAGAATAAAAACATTCAACAGACCTGATGTTGCACTAACCCGGAAAGTAATCACGACAACAAACAATGCTGTGAGTGGGAGGAAATGCAATAGCCATGTACTTCACCCAATTACTGCTGTACTCTGTGCAATTCACACAGCTGGGGTCATAGGAATACACAGGTGGTGCGAACCCATCCTTGCATTTGCCACACAGCTGTCCCTCGTCGATGAAAGAGATCACATACTTGGGAAATATTTGAAGGGAGAGAATAGTAAAACGGAAGGCCACTTTTGTGGTAGTAATAATACTTTGAACTATACTGACATTTTCCAACCACCAGTGATGTATTGTCAACTGCTGTATGTCATACAGTAATACTTACGTACTTCGACCTTCTGGGTGTTCACTGCTACACAACTACTGCCCCTGCGACAGGATCACCACATTCACAAGCAGTGCTGCCATTCTTAGTGTGTACGGGAAACATCCAATGTGGACAAGATATGCCATCCTCACCATCGTCCAGAATAGTATTCTCACCACTTGACCTTTGATTAAGTGCCTGCCCCACATGAGCTGTCTCTGCTGCCACAGAACTACAGTTAGGAGAGTTGCAAATAGTGTAGTTCTTCCTCCACTGTGCTGTACTTCCATCCACCAATACTACTAATATGAGCAAAGAAATGAGATTTGCTAGAGACATGTTGTTTTGTAACTACTTCACAATACTATACAACTGTCATGCACACACTACTTTAAGTATATATTGAAGAACATGGTTTGTGCAAAAACCACTGGGGATCATTCCTGGACTTATTACTGCTGACAGTGAACAAATTGTTTAATGACCCATATTAACGTTTTGGTCCCATGTGACGTTAATGATTCGGGGAATGCACCCTGGTCTCACTCCATACACATCTACCGATGGAGGTGATTTCCTTCCACAGACAGTTCTTCATTCCCATTAAGCCATTCATCAAAACCCCTTTGCAGGGGGATGTGGGGGGAGGAGGGGGAGGGGGGAAGTACATCTATTTTAAACACTTTTTCGTGTGGATTTGCATGCTTTATGTCAAGGCCAGCAAATAGGTGGTGGAAAACCATCCTTGCATTTGTCATGCAGTTATCCTGCCCATTGAAAGCACTATAAATACATCAGAATGTCTTACAACCTGACACTGTACATTTTGAACCACTAATGATGTATTGTCAGAGTTGTTTACCATGCAGTAACACTGTGTCACACTACGCCTTTGAAATCTTAAATGATTCTTTAGTCCTACATATTTTCAAAAGCTAGGATTATTTTGAAATTCTTAGCTCCAATGGGAGTATGATTTCAAGCATGAATAATTCTTGGAAAGACCGTTACATCACGGACTAGTCGCATGGGTGAATAATGTATTCCCTATATGCCTAATATAACATAGACCAAACACTATTAATATTGTTATTGTAATAATAATGTTTTATGCAGAAAAATGTGAAGTCATTATTGATAATCGCTAACATGTAGTGATATAACCTGATTTTTACAATCTATTTTTATTTTCCCAGTGTGCATTTTTATCTGCCCAGTTTGTATAAGAGTATAAACCTAAGACTGTATGTCTTAGGTTTATACTCTTATACAAACCTCTCCATAAATTATCTGATATGCAGCAAATGCAATATTTGTGGAGTATATAGCCATGCTGATGGAACCATTCAGTAACTGCATGCCTGCACATCAGGAGAGCCAAGATCAGGGTGCATTCTTATCAGTGTCACTATTTACACTACAACTGTGAAAATACTGCTCACTTTGAACTGATATGGAGCCATGTAATAAAGGTGGAAAATGTGGTTTGTACAAACATCATGGGGGGGTTATTATATTCATCTGCTGATCATGACAGTAGAGGGTGATTGTTTAACAACCCATTGAAGATGTTTACACCTGGGAAATATTAGGCATGATTGTAATTTGCTATGTCATTTGAGCTCAATGATACTGGGCATGAAGGATGTATCAAAGGGGGCCAAGGTTTTTGATCATATAAATGGATTAACCACTTTCACCTTCTGTAGGGAGAGATGTGGCCGCTATTCATACCCTCCCAGTAGCCTAGTACTAATGACAACCTAAGCTGAGAGCCTCGATGCGATCCACACTAAGGGCACTTTTTTCTTTTCCTAGCTCCTTTTGCAGTACTGTTCTTTCTTCTTTCTTATTAGTTAAGTGGCTAGTCGACAATGTAGCATTTATTAGAATGGTGTAATTTTTTGTGGAATGATTTCCTTCATAATATTATGTCACATGAATCACATTTTACCCCTAGGGAAGCAATTGGGTTTCCATGGTAACAGCTCTCCTTGCAAAAGCAGTTTTATCATATGACCGTATGATTCACGTGTATAATTTAAGAAGTGGTTAATAAAGATCTTTACACTATTAAATGCCTCTGAATGTCCTGTGCATTATGACTGTTGTATGCCATGCAGCAACACTGTTGCATTGTCAAATGCTAGCATTGTTTTGAAATTAGACTAGGCTTAGTTCCAATGGGAGTACGATTTCAAGCACCAAAATTATTTGGAAAGGACCATTACGTCATGTACGTGCAGATAATGTATTCCCATATGCTTAATATTATATCATAAACAAAACACCATTAATATTGTTTATACACTCACCAGTAAAGATGTAGCACTGAAACAAGACATACTGAGTCTGTTAATCTTCAATTATAGCTTGAGATTATCTCTGAGACTAGTATTGCTACAGTAGTTGTGGGTCAGTTAAGTAAAATTAATGTGCTTAAAAACATTAGTGTATACAAAAATCTAATGTGCAAATGCATACACACAGAAATGTATAGCTACAGCCGCAACAAACAACTAACTCGCAGCTAGTATTCAAGGGAATCTTTTGTTCGACTATTATGTCAGTAAATTCATCGATTTCCAACAGTCTCAGTACTGAGTAGAGGTGTGTATTCCTCAGCATAGATGAGTCTGTCTGGCCACACTTCCTCATCGTTTACTTGACGATAATTGCAGAGCTTCTGGTGAACTTTCCGTACAGCGTTCTTGTGAGCAAACAGTTTGTACAACAAAACAGCAATAAAGTACAGAAGTGGAATACAGAAAAAAATATCAGCAAGTGCATGTGAAAGATGACGAGAGTGGAGTGCAATATAGCTTGTTACATTAACGGAGATACATGAAATACAAATGGAAATCAGTATGAGCAGTAAGAATATGTCAGTAATGTTATGAATGGGAGACTTGTGGGGGTGAAAGGTGGCTGTTAAGAAAATAGGAACCAAGAGTATAAGTATGGCTAGAGGCAAGGCAAAATCATTGTTTATGGCATACACCATAAGTACAGCAATCCGTAGCATAAGGTAGAGTGATGTAAACCATCGACAGTCACGAGTGCCATTGCTCCCATCTTTGTAGCTGCCCTGAAATACATCCATGAAAGTATGTAACACTTGAGAGTGAATATGGTAATGATTTAGGCAACTCTGAAAGCACTGACATGGATACAGGAGTAATAATAACAATGGGAAGATATTGAATACTAAAACTACTGCAAGAGCAAGAATTGCAAACGGAAGATGCTCTGGCCCAAAGTACTCCACCATCCCATCATAATAGAGGTACTGCTTGCTTCTGCCATGGATATTGTAGACATTAACAGGAAACAGAAAGGCAAACGATGTGTGCAAAAACGTTATATAAGATAGTAGAAGAAAAGTAGCAAACGCATTAATTAGTGAACCTTTAATATTTGATTTCTTTCTGAAGTGTACAAAATATGCGTGGAAGGGTTTCCAGAGCCACACCACAATCTTGACATTGTGGTCATGCATCTCAACCAGGAGGTAAGTGAAGGCAATCAAGAGCAGTGGATAGACAGCTATGGCATAATCCAGTGCCAAGACCTGGAGAGTAGTCATCTCAGGGTGAAGACAGAATGGATGGTAGAGTAAGCGAAAGAAATCCAGGTTCCAAATACCATACAGTGATAGCCCAATGCGAGGCAGGAGTTTCAAGTTATTCTTATGAGTTACAATTGTACGTACTACAGCAGGTGCAGACGCTGTCTGACATACTAGAACAAAAACATTCAACAGACCTGATGTTGCACTAACCCGGAAAGTAACCACAATAACAAACAATGCTGTGAGTGGGAGGAATGAAATAGCCATGTACTTTGCCCAATTACTGCTGTACTCTGTGCAATTCACACAGCTGGAGTCATAGGAATACACAGGTGGTGCAAACCCATCCTTGCATTTGCCACACAGCTGTCCATCTCGATGAAAGAGATCACATACTTGGGAAATATTTGAAGGGAGAGAATAGTAATGAAATAGACCTCTGTAGTGGTAGTAATAATACTTTCGACCATACCAACATTTTCCAACCACCAGTGATGTATTGTCACTGCTGTATGTCATACAATAATACTTCTGTACTTCCACCTTCTGGGTTTCACTGCTACACAACACTGCACCAGCGACAGGATCACCACATTCACAAGCAGTGCTGCCATTCTCAGTGTGTATGGGAAACAGCCAATGTGGACAAGTTATGCCATCCTCACTATCAGCCATGATAGTATTCTCACCACTCATCCTTTGATTAAGTCCCTGCCCCACATGAGCTGTCTCTGCTGCCACTGAACTACAGTTAGGAGAGTTGCAAATAGTGTAGTTCTTCCTCCACTGTGCTGTACTTCCCTCCACCAATACCACTAATATGAGCAAAGAAATGAGATTTAGCTAGAGACATGTTG
The DNA here is from genome assembly GCA_963921505.1 of Phakellia ventilabrum. Classification (NCBI taxonomy): domain Eukaryota; kingdom Metazoa; phylum Porifera; class Demospongiae; order Axinellida; family Axinellidae; genus Phakellia; species Phakellia ventilabrum. The sequence continues at coordinate 7,447,769 of OY997380.1, read as the reverse complement.
TTGTCCGGTTCACAACACTTCATGACTACAACTGTCATACACTACTCCCTCTATATATATTGAAAAACATGGTTTGTGCAAACACCCTGCACTGGGGGATCATCCCTGGACTCATTACTGCTGACAGTGAACAACCTGTCTAATGATCCCTATAACATTATGTTCCCCTGAGACGTTGATGATTAGGGGAGATTCCGAATGCACCCAGGTCTTACTCCATATAGTTTATGCATAAGCATGCATGCATCACTGCAAAAACAATAGGATTACTTAACCCAGCTCAGGTTACATGAGTTGCAGTTTCAATATCAAAGAATGTGCATACAAGGAGATCAATTACATTGTTTGACCACTATTGGCAGTAAACAATTAAGCTAAATCACGTATAACAGGTATAACAGGTAGGTACAATTGAGGAATGCTAGAAGTGCAGCTGTGCTTCTGACGTTTCTTAATTGCAGGAGCCGTAGAAATGTTATAAGTGCAGCCTCACTCGCTATAGCTATAATATAGGCTTTTGGATGAAGGTTGTACCCAGCAACATGTCAGTCTAAGCTAGTGCAGCTGTAGAATGGATCAGCTTGGCTAGAGTCTCATTATGTATGTAGTTAGTGGATACCAGAATCCCACCCTTGTAAAAGCATTACTACCGCAGAAATTTCAGTGTGTATGGGAAACAGCCAATGTGGACAAGTTATGCCATCCTCACTATTAGCCAGAATAGTATTCTCACCACTCGTCCTTTGATTAAGTGCCTGTCCCACATGAGCTGTCTTTGCTGCCACAGAACTACAGTTAGGAGAGTTGCAAATAGTGTAGTTCTTTCTCCACTGTGCTATACTTCCCTCCACCAATACCAATAATGTGAGCAAAGAAATGAGATTTGCTAGAGACATGTTAGCTATCTAGTTCACAACATTAGCTAGCTATTAGCTACAACTCTCTATTATATTGAAAAACAAGGTTTGTACAAACACCCAGCACTGGGGGATCATCATACTGAAAATGTTTACACCAGGAGCCCATAACCCAAGAGGTTATGGAGCTCCTGTTTACACTACTAGCTATATATTTTGGAAATTAAAACTGCTCAAGTATGTAAACTTACACTGTACAGATCAACATTCAGTGAGTAACGTAAAAAGAATTTTTTTTCACTGCACCATTTGCAGAATCACCACATTCACAAGCAGTGCTGCCATTCTCAGTGTGTTATGGGAAACAGCCAATGTGGACAAGTTATGCCATCCTCACTATCGTCCAGAATAGTATTCTCACCACGTATCCTTTGATTAAGTGCCTGCCCCACATGAGCCGTCTCTGCTGCCACAGAACTACAGTTAGGGGTGTTGCAAATAGTGTAGTTCTTCCTCCACTGTGCTGTACTTCCCTCCACCAATACCACTAATGCGGGCAAAGAAATGAGATTTGTTAGAGACATGTTGTTGTCTGGTTCACAACACTACTACAACTGCCATACACTACTCTCTCTCTGTATATATAATATTGAAAAACATGGCTTGTGCAAACACCCTGGGGGGTCATTTCTGGACTTATAATACTGCTGACAGTGAACAAATTGCTTAATAACCCATATTAACATTTTGTTCCCCTGAGACGTTAATGATTTGGGGGGTGCCCCCTGGTCTCAGTCCTACACTCACCCTACACATACTGATGTATATACATTCATCGCACATGTACTATTCAAGCCGGCAGAGTACCAACTTCCACTACCTAGTATTTCTTGCAGGTTGGAGAAATATGGGTACTATTTTTCAATTTATAAAACATGCTGGGTAGCTAGTGGAGCTGGAGAATGACAGCAGTATTTAATACTACCACAGAAATTACAGGGCAGTATTATATGTGCATGTCCACGGCAGCCTGCTCTTAGTGGGAATTTAACCCATGCAAGTTGAACACACTTTCTAGCTACATATTTCCATAGCTAGCATTGTTGTTAAATTGTAATACTATTGAGGGGTGAGTACAATTAACCATTGAAAAAAATAGGCAACTAAGTTCAAGGGGGGTTGGGGGGTGGTAAGATTCTGGCAAGGGGCAGCGAGCCGTGCAGCTACCCGTAACTAAACATGACCTAGCTTAACTGTTTACATATAAAACTGTTGCTGCATTTGTTATGGTCATCATATACTTTTTCAGTTCCATAGAAAAGGAAAACACACATTAGCTGCATCAAATTTCTTTGGGATAGCTGCGCATGCACTAAAGCGTGACCTAGCTTAATTGTTTGCTTTTCAATCTGAAACATGAGCTGCATTGATAATATTTTTATCCATGGCCATCATACACCCTTTCAGTTTCATGGAAAAGGAAAACACACATTAGCTACATCACATTTCTTTAAGATAGCTGCGCTTAGCCTGGAGTGGTAAAAAGGTTAAAAAAGCATGCAGATGTACAACATTATAGCTACCTGTAATTAGTATGCATACATGATCTAGCTTGCTTCTGACGAATCTGTTTGTGTAGCTATAGGCACATTGTTTGATAGTGAAGTTGCTTCTGAGGTAACCCTAGCTAGGTTAAAGGAACCCTTATGTTTTTGCAGTGATGCATGCACAGTAGCATTAAGGAAATCTGCTCATAAACTCAGTAGCTACATACTGAATATACGGTACAGAAGCATACAAACAGGAATGTATATCTATAGCTACTACAAATAAACAACTCTCAAATCGTTATCATATCAGTAGCTATAATTTCATTGATTTTCAACAGCCTCAGTGCTGAGGAGAGGTGTGTATTCTTCAGCATTGATGAGTCTGTCAGCTGGCCACAGTTCTTCATCATTTATATGCACTTGTCGAGAATTGCAAGTAAGACAGAGCTTCCGGTAAACTTTCCATACAGAGGTCTTGCGAGCAAAAAGTTTGTAAAATAAAAAAGCAATAAAGTACAGAAGTGGAATACAGAAAAAAATATCAGAAAGTATATGTAAAAGATTTCCAGAGTGAAGCACTACAGTATATCGTATTGCTTGAGCAGAGATAATTAAAATGCAAATGGATATCAGTATAAGCAATAAGAATGTGTCAGTAATGTTATAAATGGGAGACTTATGGGAGCAGAAGGTGGCTGTTAAGAATACAGCAACCAAGAGTAAAAGTGTGGCTATGCATAGTGAAAGGTCCACGATAATGGCATATGCCATAAGAACAATGATGCGTAGCATAAGGTAGACTGCTGAAAACCATCGATAGTCATGAGTATCATTGCTCCCATCTTTGTAGCTGCCTTAAAATACATCCATGAAAGTATCAAACAGTTGATATTGAATATTATAACGATTTAAGCATCTCTGAAACCACTGACATGGATACAGGACTAACAAAAACAATGGAAAAATATTGAAGACTAAAAGTACTCCAAGGGCAAGGATAGCAAACGGAAGATGTTCTGGTCAAAAGTACTCCACTGTTCCATCATAAAAGAGGTAACGCTTGCTTCTGCCATAGATATTGTAGACATTAACAGGAAATAGAAAGGCAAATGATGTGTGTAGAAACTTTACATAAGATAGCAGAAGAAAAGTAGCAAAAGTATTAATCAGTGAACCCTTCACATTCGATTTCTTTCTGAAGTGTACAAAATATGCATGGAATGGTTTCCAGAGCCAAACCACAATCCTGACATTGTGGTCATGCATCTCAACCAGGAGGTAAGTGAAGACAATCAAGAGCAATGGATAGACAGCTATGGCATAATCCAGTGCCAAGACCTGGAGAGCAGTCATCTCAGGGTGAAGACAGAACGGATGATAGAGTAAGCGAAAGAAGTCCAGGTTCCAAATACCATACAGTGATAACCCGATGCGAGATTGTAATTTCAGATTAGTTGTATGTGTTTTGATTACACGTACTACAGCAGGTGCAGACACTGTCTGACATACTAGAACAAAAACATTCAACAGACCTGATGTTGCACTAACTCGGAAAGTAACCACAACAATAAACAATGCTGTGGGTGGGAGGAATGCAATAGCCATGTATTTTCCCCAATTACTGCTGTACTCAGTGCAATTCACGCAGCTGGGGTCATAGGAATACACAGGTGGTGCAAACCCATCCTTGCATTTGCCACATAGCTGTCCATCGCGATGAAAGAGATCACATACTTGGGAAATATTTGAAGGGAGAGGATAGTAAAAAATAATACCGGTACCAAGATAAAGTTGTGCAATATAACAGCCATACCAACATTTTCCAATTACCATTGATGTATTATCACTGCTGTACGTCATGCAATAACACCTGCGTACTTCAACCTTCTGAGTTTCACTGTTACACAACACTGCCCCTCTCACATTATCACCACATTCACAAGCAGTGCTGCCATTCTCAGTGTGTGTGGGAAACATCCAATGCGGACAAGCTATGCCATCCTCACTATCAGCCAAGATTGTACTCCCACTTACTGTTTGATTGTCTTTAACACTACTCATAGCAGTGCCAAGTGCCTGGCCCACATGAGCTATCTCTGCTGCCACTGAACTACAGTTTGGGGTATTGCAAATAGTGTAGTTTTTCCTCCATTGTGTTACACCTCCCTCCACCAATATCACTAATGCAAGCAAAGAAATGAGATTTGCTAGAGACATGCTGTTGTTTACTTCACAACACTCCTACAACTGTCGTACACTACTCAATTTGAACTGTAATGGAGTTATATATACTAAACATGGTTTGTGCAAACAACACTGGGATTATCCCTGGACTTATATCATTTGATGACCTACATTAAATTATGTTCCCAATCTGTATCATAATTGAAGTATGAAGTAATAATTTGGGGGGTGCACCCTAGTCTTTTTCAGTAGATTCAAGTATGCCTGCCACAGTTTATGCACATATATGCCGGAACTACCATTTTTTTATACAAACATTGTATTGGTTATTTTACAGAGTGTCTCGTTCTCTACATGTTTGCATTAAGAAATATATGTTACTACTTACACACTGGGTTTTATGCACTGCCAAATGTAAAACTTTAAGCAAAAAGAAGGGTGGGCATATAGCTTATGTTTAATGTGCACTGCCAAGTGTAAAGATTTGCAGGGGGCGTGAATAGGCTTTATTTCACGTGTGAGAATTGAAATAGTTTGAGATATTTGAAGGAAGAAAATATAATTGTACAATCTCTGATTGTTCTTGCTCTCGTCCTCTGGCTGGAGGTCTTACAAAGTCTTCCTGCATATGTGAGTGTGTGATCGATGGCGTAAGTGCTATGGCAGCAACATGAGTATTATTGTTGTTAGCTGGTTGGTAACATTGTTATTACATTATATACCTGTACCAGATTATATGCTACTGTTTATCACTCTAGCTGTGTGAAGCCTCTGAAGGTATAGCAGTATTTCATATCGTAATGCAGGTCAACCTGCAGAGGAGGCTGCTCCTGCTGTTGAGACTCTGGATCACTCCATATAGAAAACAGTAAGTGTAACATATTCGTAGAGTATGATATTATATAGACATGCAAGTGGAACCATTCACAGACTGCACGTGAGGAGAGTCGAGATCAAGTGTATTCTCTTTTCTGTTTAATACTGAAACGCTTCAATTATGATATTAGATGTAAGCTTTATTAGCTACTCTGCTACCTAATTAATAGTAGGAAATGCTAAGGTGCTCTCTCTAAGCTAGTTAAATTAATTTTGGATGCAGTATTGAAACAAGACGTACTGAGTCTGTTAACGTTTACAAAATTTAATTACAATACAACACACTGTTACAGTAGTTGTGAGACAGCTACGAAATGTGCTTACAAACTCAGTGCATACTGAAATATACGGTGCAGAGGCACATGTATAACTAACAAACATTTAACGTACAGCTAGAATAAACATGTGAATTCTTTCCTTGATTATTACATCAATAAATTCATTGATTTCCTATAGTCTAAGTACTAAGTAGAGGTGTATATTCCTCAGCATTGACAAGTCTGTCTGGCCACACTTCCTCATCATTTGCTTGTTGACATTCGCAGGGTATCATAAGACAGAGCTTCTGGTAAACTTTCTGTACACACTTCTTGTGAGCAAAACGTTTGTAGAACAAAATGGCAATAAAATACAGAGGTGGAATACACACTAAAGCATCGAAAAGTAAATGTATAAGGTTACCGGAGTGAACTGCTATATAGCGTATTACACTAATGAAGATCGCTGAAAGGGAAATGGAAGTCAGTATGATCAGTAAGAATGTGTCAGTAATGTTATGAATGGGAGACTTGTGAGGGTGGAAGACAGATGTTAAGAAAACAGGAATCAAGAGTATAAGTATGCCCATACATAATGTAAACTCAGTTTTCATGGTATACGACATAAGAAAAGCGATTCGTAGCATAAGGTAGAGTGATGTAAACCATCGACAGTCACGAGTACCGTTGCTCCCATCTTTATAGCTGCCCTGAAATACATCCATAAAAGTATGCAACACTTGATAGTGAATATTGTAATGATTTAAGCATCTCTGAAAGCACTGACATGGATACAGGACTAATAATAACAATGGAAAGATATTGAATACTAAAACTACTGCAACAGCAAGGATAGCAAATGGAAGATGGTCTGGTCCAAAATACTCCACTGTCCCATCGTAATATAGGTACCGCTTGCTTCTGCCATGGATATTGTAGACATTAACAGGAAACAGAAAGGCAAATGATGTGTAAAAACTTCACATAAGATAGTAGAAGAAAAGTAGCAAAAGCATTAATTAGCGAACCCTTAATATTTGAATTCCTTCTGAAGTGCACGAAATATGCATGGAAGGGTTTCCAGAGCCAAACCACAATCCTGACATTGTGGTCATGCATCTCAACCAGGAGGTAAGTGAAGACAATCAAGAGCAATGGATAGACAGCTATGGCATAATCCAGTGCCAAGACCTGGAGAGTAGTCATCTCAGGGTGTAGACAGAATGGATGGTAGAGTAAGCGAAAGAAATCCAGGTTCCAAATACCATACAGTGATAACCCAATGCGAGACAGTAAATTCAGATTAGTTGTATGTGTTAGTATTGTTTGCACTACAAAAGGTGCAGACACTGTCTGACATACTAGAACAAAAACATTCAACAGACCTGATGTTGCACTAACCCGGAAAGTAACCACAACAACAAACAATGCTGTGGGTGGGAGGAATGAAATGGCCATGTACTTCACCCAATTACTGCTGTATTCTGTGCAATTCACACAGCTGGGGTCATAGGAATACACAGGTGGTGCGAACCCATCCTTGCATTTGCCACACAGCTGTCCCTCTCGATAATAGAGATCACATAATTGGGAAACATTTAAAGGGAGAGAATAGTAATCAAAAGGCTCACTTTTGTGGTAGTGATAGTATTTTCGACGATACCAACATTTTCCAACCACCAGTGATGTACTGCCACTGCTGTATGTCATACAATAATACCTACGTACTTTCACCTTCTGGGTTTCCCTGCTACACATAACTACACGTTCGAGAGAATCACCACATTCACAAGCAGTGCTGCCATTCTCAGTGTGTATGGGAAACAGCTAATGTGGACAAGTTATGCCATCCTCACTATCAGCCAGAATAGTATTCTCACCACTTATCCTTTGATTAAGTGCCTGCCCCACATGAGTGGTCTCTGCTGCCACTGCACTACAGTTAGGAGTAGTGTAGTTCTTTATCCACTGTGCTATACTTCCCCCCACCAATACCATTAATGTGAGCACAGAAATGAGATTTGCTAGAGACATGCTGTTGTCTGGTTCACAACACTGCTACAACTGTCATAGCTACACTACTCTTCGTATAATTATATTGAAAAACATGATTTGTGCAAACCATTAATCATTGGGGAATTGTCCCTGGATTTATTACTGCTGACAGTGAACAAACTGTTTAGTGACCCAATTAAACTTTCTAATGTGAGGTTAATTATTTGGGGGAGTTTATGCATAAGCGTGCAGAATTTTATACAGATGTGGCATTCATCATGTTATGGAGTGTTTCATACTGAAAATGTTTACACCAGGAGCCCATAACCCAAGTGGTTATGGGCTCCTGTTTACACTACTAGCTATATATTTTGGAAAATGAAACTGTTCAAGTACGTAAACTTACACTGTACAGATCAACATTCAGTGAGTAGCGTAAACAGAGTTTTTTTTACTGCACCATCGACAGAATCACCACATTCACAAGCAGTGCTACCATTCTCAGTGTGTATGGGAAACAGCCAATGTGGACAAGTTATGACATCCTCACTATCAGCCATGATAGCATTCTCACCACTTATCCTGTGATTAAGTCCCTGCCCCACATGAGCTGTCTCTGCTGCCACTGAACTACAGTTAGGGGTGTTGCAAAATTTTATAGTGTAGTTCTTCCTCCACTGCGCTATACTTCCCTCCACCAATACCACTAATGCGAGCAAAGAAATGAGTTTTGCTAGAGACATGTTGTTGTCCGGTTCACAACACTACTACAACTGTCATACACTACTCTCTCTCTATATATATATATTGATTTGTGCAAATACCCTGGGGGATCATCCCTGGACTTATTACTTATTATGGGTCCTATTTTTCAATTTATAAAACATACTGGGTAGCTAGTGGAGCTGGAGAACGACAGCAGTATTTAATACTACCACAGAAATTACAGGGCAGTATTATATGTGCATGTCCACGACAGCCTGCTCTTAGTGGGAATTTAACCTATGCAAGTTGAACACACTTTCTAGCTACATATTTCCATAGCTAGCATTGTTGTTAAATTGTAATACTATTGAGGGGCGAGTACAATTAACCATTGAAAAAAATAGGCAACTAAGTTCAAGGGGGGTTGGGGGGTGGTAAGATTCTGGCAAGGGGCAGCAAGCCGTGCAGCTACCCGTAACTAAACATGACCTAGCTTAACTGTTTACATATAAAACTGTTGCTGCATTTGTTATGGTCATCATATACTCTTTCAGTTCCATAGAAAAGGAAAACACACATTAGCTGCATCAAATTTCTTTGGGATAGCTGCGCATGCACTAAAGCGTGACCTAGCTTAATTGTTTGCTTTTCAATCTGAAACATGAGCTGCATTGATAATATTTTTATCCATGGCCATCATACACCCTTTCAGTTTCATAGAAAAGGAAAACACACATTAGCTACATCACATTTCTTTAAGATAGCTGCACTTAGCCTGGAGTGGTAAAAAGGTTAAAAAAAGCATGCAGATGTACAACATTATAGCTACCTGTAATTAGTATGCATACATGATCTAGCTTGCTTCTGACGAATCTGTTTGTGTAGCTATAGGCACATTGTTTGATAGTGAAGTTGCTTCTGAGGTAACCCTAGCTAGGTTAAAGGAACCCTTATGTTTTTGCAGTGATGCATGCACAGTAGCATTAAGGAAATCTGCTCATAAACTCAGTAGCTACATACTGAATATACGGTACAGAAGCATACAAACAGGAATGTATATCTATAGCTACTACAAATAAACAACTCACAAATCGTTATCATATTAGTAGCTAGCTAATTTCATTGATTTTCAACAGCCTCAGTGCTGAGGAGAGGTGTGTATTCTTCAGCATTGATGAGTCTGTCAGCTGGCCACAGTTCTTCATCATTTATATGCACTTGTCGAGAATTGCAAGTAAGACAGAGCTTCCGGTAAACTTTCCATACAGAGGTCTTGCGAGCAAAAAGTTTGTAAAATAAAAAAGCAATAAAGTACAGAAGTGGAATACAGAAAAAAATATCAGAAAGTATATGTAAAAGATTTCCAGAGTGAAGCACTACAGTATATCGTATTGCTTGAGCAGAGATAATTAAAATGCAAATGGATATCAGTATAAGCAATAAGAATGTGTCAGTAATGTTATAAATGGGAGACTTATGGGAGCAGAAGGTGGCTGTTAAGAATACAGCAACCAAGAGTAAAAGTGTGGCTATGCATAGTGAAAGGTCCACGATAATGGCATATGCCATAAGAACAATGATGCGTAGCATAAGGTAGACTGCTGAAAACCATCGACAGTCATGAGTATCATTGCTCCCATCTTTGTAGCTGCCTTAAAATACATCCATGAAAGTATCAAACAGTTGATATTGAATATTATAACGATTTAAGCATCTCTGAAACCACTGACATGGATACAGGACTAACAAAAACAATGGAAAAATATTGAAGACTAAAAATACTCCAAGGGCAAGGATAGCAAACGGAAGATGTTCTGGTCCAAAGTACTCCACTGTTCCATCATAAAAGAGGTAACGCTTGCTTCTGCCATAGATATTGTAGACATTAACAGGAAATAGAAAGGCAAATGATGTGTGTAGAAACTTTACATAAGATAGCAGAAGAAAAGTAGCAAAAGCATTAATCAGTGAACCCTTCACATTCGATTTCTTTCTGAAGTGTACAAAATATGCATGGAATGGTTTCCAGAGCCAAACCACAATCCTGACATTGTGGTCATGCATCTCAACCAGGAGGTAAGTGAAGACAATCAAGAGCAGTGGATAGACAGCTATGGCATAATACAGTGCCAAGATCTGGAGAGCAGTCATCTCAGGGTGAAGACAGAACGGATGATAGAGTAAGCGAAAGAAGTCCAGGTTCCAAATACCATACAGTGATAACCCGATGCGAGATTGTAATTTCAGATTAGTTGTATGTGTTTTGATTACACGTACTACAGCAGGTGCAGACACTGTCTGACATACTAGAACAAAAACATTCAACAGACCTGATGTTGCACTAACCCGGAAAGTAACCACCAGAATAAACAATGCTGTGAGTGGGAGAAATGCAATAGCCATGTACTTCACCCAATTACTGCTGTACTCTGTGCAATTCACACAGCTGGAGTCATAGGAATACACAGGTGGTGCAAACCCATCTTTGCATTTGCCACACAGCTGTCCATCCCGATGAAAGTAATCACATACTCGGGAAATATTTGAAGGGGGAGGATAGTAAAAAACAATACCGGGACTACGTTTATGTTGTTCAATATAACAGCCATACCAACATTTTCCAACCACCAGTGATGTATTATCACTGCTGTATGTCATATATACAATAACACTTGTGTACTTCCACCTTCTGGGTTTCACTGTTACACAACACTGCCCCTCTCACATTATCACCACATTCACAAGCAGTGCTGCCATTCTCAGTGTGTGTGGGAAACAGCCAATGCGGACAAGTTTTTGCCATCTTCACTATCAGCCAAGATTGTACTCCCACTTACTGTTTGATTGTCTTTAACACTACTTGTAGCAGTGCCAAGTGCCTGGCCCACATGAGTGGTCTCTGCTGCCACTGAACTACAGTTTGGGGTATTGCAAATAGTGTAGTTTTTCCTCCATTGTGTTACACCTCCCTCCACCAATATCACTAATGCAAGCAAAGAAATGAGATTTGCTAGAGACATGCTGTTGTTTACTTCACAACACTTCTACAACTGTCGTACACTGCCCAATTTGAACTGTAATGGGAGTTATACCGTAATCTCCCGAAAATACGCCCATGGGCGGTGAACTTTAGTGGCTACTCAAAGAGGGGGGTGGGCTTATTTTCGAGTGTTTTGGTATTTCGCTCGAAAATAGGCCCACCCTATAAGTTAGTATACACCCACCCAGACATAACAGGATGTGAAGGGCTTCATAAGATTTGTTTGCACAAGTGTCAAGTGTACCAACACACACACAGAAGATTTCATTATGCAGCATGCTTGTGTGGTTAATGGGGTGGGCTTATTTTCGAGAGTAAATGACCCTCTACAATAACTTTTGGTTGAAGAGGGGGGTGGGCTTATTTTCGAGGGTGGGCTTATTTTCGGGAGATTACGGTATATACTAAACATGGTTTGTGCAAACAACACTGGGATTATCCCTGGACTTATATCATTTGATGACCTACATTACATTTCGTTCCCAATCTGTATCATAATTGAAGTATGAAGTAATAATTTGGGGGGTGCACCCTAGTCTTTTTCAGTAGATTCAAGCATGCCTGCCATAGTTTATGCAGGAACTATCATTTTTTAAACAAACATTGTATTGATTATTTTACAGATAGTCTAATTCTCGACATGTTTGCATTAAGAAATATATAATATATGTTACTGCTTACACACTGGGTTTTATGCACTGCCAAATATAAAACTTTAAGCAAAAAGAAGGGTGGCGTATAACTAGCTTATGTTTAAGGTACACTGCCAACTGTAAAGAGTTATGGGGTGGGTGAATAGGCTTTATTTTATCGCGTGAGAATTGAATTTAAAGCCTTGTTAATAGCTATGTATTAGTCTGGGATATTTGAAGGAAGAAAATATGATTGTACAATCTCTGCTTGTTCTTGCCCTCGTCCTCTGGCTGGAGGTTTTACAAGCTCTTCCTGCATCTGTGAGTGTGTGGTCAATGGCGTAAGTGTTATGGCAGCAACATGAGTATTATTGTTGTTAGCTGGTTGGTAACATTGTTATTACATTATATACCTGTACTAATTTATATGCTATTGTGTATCACTCTAGCTATGTGAAGCCTCTGAAGGTATAGCAGTGGGTCATACCGTAATTGACTCATTGCATGTGTGGATAACGTATTCCCATGTGCATTTGCCAATATTCCTTACACCACACATCATTAAAATTTTTATTGCAATATGCTTGTGTTGACCAACCACCATTAAGGCTGTTATGGTAATATGCTTGTGTTGACCAAACAGTATTAGTGCAATACACAGGAAAAACATGAAGTCATTAATGTCGATCACTGACCTGTAACTGATGCAACCATACTTTGTACAATCTATTTGTACACACCCGGTGTGCATACAGTCTTATGCATATAATATTCCAAGTACATACAGCTCCATATCAGATGCAGTGTGTGCAACATTTGCAGAGCGTATAGCCATGCAGATGGAATCATTCAGTTACTGCATAATAAAACATGCTGTTGTTTACTTCACAACACTCCTACAACTGTCGTACACTGCTCAATTTGAACTGTAATGGAGTTATATATACTAAACATGGTTTGTGCAAACAACACTGGGATTATCCCTGGACTTATATCATTTGATGACTTACATTACATTTCGTTCCCAATCTGTATCATAATTGAAGTATGAAGTAATAATTTTGGGGGTGCACCCTAGTCTTTTTCAGTACAGTTTATGCACATGTATGCCGGAACTATCATTTTTTATACAAACATTGTATTGGTTATTTTACAGAGTGTCTCATTCTCGACATGTTTGCATTGAGAAATATATATATAATTCTGCTTACACACGGGATTTTATGCACTGCCAAATGTAAAACTTTAAGCAAAAAAGGAGCTTATGTTTAATGTACAACATAGTTTGGTTGCCTCAAGCAGTATTCAATTGTAATTATCTCATTGCTTATACTATGTAGCTTCACGCTTTTTACAGCACTAATACTGCAATATGTGATCACTTAGTACTCCAAAGTACATGTACCTATCTCACAATCCTGCTGAGATATTGAAGCTACAGTATGTGCCTCATGGGCATTAAAACTTTCTAACCAAAATATGACCCCAGGATCAGCTAGGCAGGGTGACTGTCACAACCTGTGAATACTTAAGAGTGTTTATTAGGGTCAGACGGAGAACTTTTTTGTATAACTTGTGGGTTGCTAGAGTTATGTCCCTGTAATTTCAGAAAAATTGTGAGTTTTCGCATGCTACAGTGGTTATAGCTGTTATTTCTCTGTAATATTAGACAAATCCTTTAAAAAATCTCCATCTGACCCTAATAAATACTCTAAACTATTCATAGGTCGTGATAGTCACCCTGCCAGCATGGTTGACACTGTAGTCAAATTTTGGTTAGAGAGTTAGTGCCCATGAGGCATACCAGCTGCAGCTTCAATATCTCAGTAGTTTTTTTAATACACATACATATCCTTTGATGTGTTAAGCAATCACATATTGTAGTAATAGTGCTGTAAAACATAGATAGCTATGTGGTATAGATGATGAGATATTCGTAATTGAACATTGCTTGAGGTCGCAAAACAATGTTTTGGTATTCCGCCACCTTAAGGGGGGGGGGGGGGAGGGGGTGAATAGGCTTTATTTTATCGTGTGAGAATTGAATTTAAAGCCTTGTTAAGAGCTTTGTATTAGTCTGGGATATTTGAAGGAAGGAAATATGATCGTACAATCTCTGGCTGTTCTTGCTCTTGTCCTCTGGCTGGACTTTGCTCACCTACCCCCCCCCCCTCAAATTTTGCAGTTTAAACGATCAGGGGTTGATGCCCAGATGAACTGGTAATAAAGTGCTGAGTACTATGATATTAAATAATATTGTTACCAAACCTTTAGGGGAGGGGACTTGGGTTTAGGGCGGGGATATGTACCCCCCCCCCCCCCCATAGCCTGCCCCAATATTTGTATGATTATGTTTTTTTGGCTCTAAGGACATGTGTTTGCAAACAGAGTTCAATCTGTTTTCTATTTCCATTTCTATTTTCATTTCTGTTCCCATCGTTCCTAGTTTTACCACTGCACTACAGTCCTTGGTGGCTTGGTTTATTTATGTCTTCGGCACTTTACCAATCTTAAATCATCATGATAATGATCTCAAAGGTGTATTGTTGTATATATAACAGTGAGACATAGTGCTACTGTATGGTACATCTACAGTTAGCTAGCAAGGCAAAGATGTACAGTACCCAGTATCTTTTCTCTTCAACTTCTTTTTCAATGGGCAGGACAGCTGTGCAGCAAATGCAAAGCTGGGTTTGCACCACCTGTGTATTCCTGTATTTAAACTCCAGGTATGTAAAATACACAGAGTACAGCAATAATTTGGGAAAATACTAGTGCTAGAAAATACATGGCTCTTTCATTCCTCCCAACGACAGCATTGGATTTCTTGTTGTAGCTACTTTCTACTACACTTCATGTAAGAAGTCAAAGGAATTCCTCTAAAGTCAGGTTGAACTGCACTATTTCTGGTGCTGGCTACATACTGTTGTTGATTTTGTTATTGCTGTTGTTGTTGTTACTCTGTATTTTGTTGTTATTGTGTTTAAGTAGGGCGAGTGAGTAAAGATGTGGATGTATCTAACAAATCATAATTTAGGTATGTAAGGCAGACACTAGGGGTGAAGTCCTTCCACCAGTTCTTGAAAATATGTAAAAAGCATAGTAAAGCTAAGTAATGAGATATGAATACTGCTTGAGGCAACCAAACTATGTTTTGGTATCCCGCCACCTTAACTCTATACGCTTGGCAGTGTACATTAAACATAAGCTATATGCCCACCCTTCTTTTTGCTTAAAGTTTTACATTTGGCAGTGCATAAAACCCAGTGTGTAAGCAGAATTATTTAATGCAAACATGTTGAGAATGAGACACTCTGTAAAATAACGAGACACTTTGTAAAATAACCAATACAATGTTTGTATAAAGAATGACAGTTCCGGGCATGCATGTGCATAAACTGTGGCAGGCACATGCTTGAATCTACTGAAAAAGACTAGGGTGCACCCCCCAAATTATTACTTGATACTTCAATTATAATACAGATTGGGAACAGAATTTAAAGTAGGTCATCAAATGCTATACTTCCATCCACCAATACCATTAATGTGAGCAAAGAAATGAGATTTGCTAGAGACATGTTATTGTCTGGTTCACAACACTGCTACAACTGTCATAGCTACACTACTCTTCGTATAATTATATTGAAAAACATGAATTGTGCAAACCATTAATCATTGCACTGCAAAAACAGAGTGCTCATTTTAAACCATATAGGGTTGCCTCAGTTGCAATACTGGCATCAGAGAATGCACTTTACACGAATATTTTTTCCAATTAACAACGCATAGCTACCTTTCCCATGCAGCCTGTTGCTATCTCCACCACAGAAACACGATGTAGCTGGGTTTCCCTGAGTAAAGTGGTCTTACTGATGTGCACTTAGCTGTACATTCTGTGGTGCAATGCAACTGAGTTAACCTTATATGGGTTAAAACGACCACTCAATTTTTACAGTGTGGGGGAGCATCCCTGGACTTATTATTGCTGACAGTGAACAAACTGTTTAGTGACCCAATTAACCATTCAATTTGTTTCCATGTGAGATTAATGACTTGGGGAGGTTATGCATAAGCATGCAGAATTTTATACTAATGTGGTATTCATCAGTTTACAGAGTGTCTCATACTGAAAATGTTTACACTACTAGCTATATATTTTGGAAATGAAAAACTGTTCAAGACGTAAGCTTACACTGTACAGATCAACATTCAGTGAGTACCGTAAAACACATATTTTTTCATTGAACCTGTAAGTTATATACACTATCTATGAAAGCTTTACACCTCAATGATACCATGGCTGGCCAGCCTTATTCCTAGTCTATTCAGCAGACCTGATGTTGCACTAACCCAGAAAGTAACCACCACAACAAACAATGCTGTGGGTGGGAGGAATGCAATAGCCATGTATTTTGCCCATCTACTGCTGTACTCTGTGCAATTCACACAACTGGAGTCATAGGAATACATAGGTGGTGCGAACCCATCCTTACATTTGCCACACAGTTGTCCATCCCGATGAAAGTGATCACATACTTGGGAAATATTTAAAGGGAGAGGATAGTAAAAATTAGTAATATCAGTATATTCTGCAAAATAACAACCATACCAACATCTTCCAACTACCAATGATGTATTATCTCTGCTGTATGTCATGCAATAACACCTACGTACATCCACCTTCTGGGTATCACTGTTGTACAACACTGCACCTTCGACAGAATCACCACATTCACAAGTAGTATTGCCATTTTCAGTGTGCATTGGAAACAGCCAATGTGGACAAGTTATGCCATCCTCACATTCAGCCTTGATAGTATTTTCACTACTTATCCTTTGATTAAGTACTTGGCCCACATGAACTGTCTCTGCCGCCAATAAACTATTAAAACTAATCAACGGTTGTAGGGTATTATAACACAGATCTCCTGTACAGATTTGTGAGCAAGCAGTTTGTAGAATAAAATGCAAAAAGGTACAGAGTGGAATAACTACACAAAAAAGCATTGGTAAGTGCATATACATTTTTTTTGGAAGAGCTCAAGTGGAGCACTACTATAGTGAACGACTAGCCTCGTACCCAGACCTGTTGCCGCTGGGTACGAGGCTAGTGAACCACTTGAGTGGAGAGGATTGAAATGCCAGTGGAAACCAGTACGAGCAGAAGATTGTGTCAGCAGTTTTAAGAATGGGAGACTTATTGGGATGGAGGATGGCTGTTAAGAAAATGGGAACAAAGAATAAAAGTATGGTTATACATACATAGTTATGGCATATGCCATAAAAACATTGATCCCTAGCATAAAGTAGAGTGCTGTAGACAGTCACAAAAACCATTGTTCCCATATACTCACTGCTCTAAAATACATCCATGGAAGTATGCAACACTTTATAGTGAATATTATAATGATTTGAGCATCTCTGAATCAAATGACATGGATACAGGACTAATAATAGCAATGGGAAGGTATTTAATACTAGCTAAACCTACCGCAAAGACAGTGAGACAAATATGTTCTGGTCCAAAGCAGCTACTCCACCGTCACATCATAGAAGAGGTAGCTACAGCTTGTAAAGAGGTTATTGTAGACATGAACAAGAAACAGAAAGGCAAATGATGTGTGCAAAACTTCACGTAAGAAGTGTACAAAATATGCATGGAAGGGTTTCCAGAGCCAAACTACAATCCTAACATTGTGTTCATGCATCTCAACCAGGAGGTAAGTGAAGGCAATCAAGAGCAGTGGATAGACAGCTATAGCAATTCTTGGATATACCAGTAGGTCATGGACTCATTGCATGTGCATTTGTCAACATTCCATAGACCACACACCACACGCAATATGCTTGTGACCAACCACCATTAAGGCTGTTATTGTAATATGCTTGTGTTGACCAACCACCATTAAGCATAAAAAAGTATTAAAAAGTTCTTGTGAAGGTATGATAGTCTGGAGTCCTACATAGTGCACTACATCGATGGAGAGGGCTGAAATGCAAACAGCAATCAGTATGAGCAGTAAGAATGCGTCAGCAATATTATGAATGGGAGACTTGTGGGGGTGGAAGACAACTGTTAAGAAAACAGGAACCAAGAATAAAAGTATGCTTATACACACGACAAACTCAGTGTTTATGGCATATGCCATAAGAATAGCGATTCGTAGCATAAGGTAGAGTGTTGTAAACCATCGACAGTCACGAGTACCATTGCTCCCATCTTTGTAGCTGCCCTGAAATACATCCATGAAAGTATGTAACACTTGAGAGTGAATATTGTAATGATTTAGGCATCTCTGAAAGCACTGACATGGATACAGGAGTAATAATAACAATGGGAAGATATTGAATATTAAAACTACTGCAATAGCAAGGATAGCAAATGGAAGATGGTCTGGCCCAAAGTACTCCACTGTCCCATCATAATAGAGGTAACGCTTGCTTCTGCCATGGATATTGTAGACATTAACAGGAAACAGAAAGGCAAATGATGTGTCCAAAAACTTCACATAAGATAGTAGAAGAAAAGTAGCAAACGCATTAATCAGTGAACCCTTAACATTTTATTTCTTTCTGAAGCATACAAAATATGCATGTAAGGGTTTCCAGAGCCAAACCACAATCCTGACATTGTGGTCATGCATCTCAACCAGGAGGTATGTGAAGATAATCAAGAGCAATGGATAGACAGCTATGGCATAATCCAGTGCCAAGACCTGGAGAGCAGTCATCTCAGGGTGAAGACAGAATGGATGGTAGAGTAAGCGAAGAAATCAATACCATACAGTGATAACCCGATGCGAGACGTGCGTTTCAGGTTTGGTGTGTGTTGTACTATTGTTTGCACTACCAAGGTGCAGACACTATCTGACATACTAGAACAAAAACATTCAACAGACCTGATGCTGCACTAACCCGGAAAGTAACCACCACAACAAACAATGCTGTGGGTGGGAGGAATGAAATAGCCATGTACTTCACCCAATTACTGCTGTACTCTGTGCAATTCACACAGCTGAGGTCATAGGAATACACAGGTGGTGCGAACCCATCTATGCACTTGCCACACAGCTGTCCATCACGATGAAAGAGATCACATACTTGGGAAATATTTGAAGGGAGAGGATAGTAATGAAATAGACCTCTGTAGTGGTAGTAATAATACTTTGGACCATACCAACATTTTCCAACCACCAGTGATGTATTGTCACTGCTGTATGTCATACAATAATACTTATATATATCCACCTTTTGGGTTTCACTGTTACACACTACTGCCCTTACGACAGGATCACCACATTCACAAGCAGTACTGCCATTCTCAGTGTGTATGGGAAACAGCCAATGTGGACAAGTTATGCCATCCTCACTATCAGCCAGAATAGTATTCTCACCACTTGACCTTTGATTAAGTGCCTGTCCCACATGAGCTATCTCTGCTGCCACTGAACTACAATTAAGAGAGTTGCAAATAGTGTAGTTCTTTCTCCACTGCGCTGTACTTTCTTCCACCAATACCATTAATGCGAGCAAAGAAATGAGATTTGCTAGAGACATGTTAACGTTGTTGTCCGGTTCACAACACGACTACAACTGTCATAGCAATAGCTTCTACACTTCATTTGTCAGCATTCCATAGACCCCACAGCATTAAAATCTTTATTGCAATGTGCTTGTGTTGACCAAACACCATTAATACTGTTATTGTAATACGCTTGTGCTGATCAAACGCCATTAAGACTGTTATTGTAATACGCTTGTGCTGATCAAACAGCATTAAGACTGTTATTGTAATACGCTTGTGCTGACCAAACACCATTAAGACTGTTATTGTAATACGCTGTGCTGACCAAACAGCATTAAGACTGTTATTATAATACGCTGTGCTGACCAAACACCATTAAGACTGTTATTGTAATACGCTTGTGTTGACCAAACAGCATTAAGACTGTTATTGCAATATGCTTGTGTTGACAAACCACCATTAAGGCTGCTATTGTAATATGCTTGTGTTGACCAACCACCATTAAGACTGTTATTGTAATACGCTTGTGTTGACCAAACAGCATTAATTTAAGACTGTTATTGCAATATGCTTGTGTTGACCAACCACTATTAAGATTGTTATTGTAATATGCTTGTGCTGACCAAACAGCATTAATTTAAGACTGTTATTGTAATATGCTTGTGTTCACTGTAAAAACAGGAGGGTTGTTTTAACCCAGCTTGTTTACCACAGTTGCATTTTAAAGATCAAAAACAACCCTCATGTTTTTGCATTCACACAATTTAAGTTTCAAAAACAACCCTCATGTTTTTGCAGTGAATGCACAAAACACGAGGATTGTTTTTCATCCTTAAATTGCAACTGTGGTAAACAAGTTGGGTTAAAATAACCCTCCTATTTTTGCAGTGTTGACAAACCACCATTAAGACTGTTATTGTAATATGCTTGTGACCAACCACCATTAAGGCTGTTATTGTAATATGCTTGTGTTGACAAACCACCATTAAGACTGTTATTGTAATATGCTTGTGTTGACAAACCACCATTAAGGCTGTTATTGTAATATGCTTGTGTTGACAAACCACCATTAAGACGGTTATTGTAATATGCTTGTGTTGACAAACCACCATTAAGGCTGTTATTGTAATATGTTTGTGTTGACAAACCACCATTAAGACTGTTATTGTAATATGCTTGTGTTGACCAACCACCATTAAGACGGTTATTGTAATACGCTTGTGCTGACCAAACAGCATTAATTTAAGACTGTTATTGTAATATGCTTGTGCTGACCAAACACCATTAAGACTGTTATTGCAATACACAGGAAAAACATGAAGTCATTAACGTCAATCACTGACCTGCAACTGATGCAACCAGACTTTCTACAATCTATTTGTACACACCCGGTGTGCATACAGTCTTATGCATATAATATTCCAAGTACATACATCTGCGTATCAAATGCAGTGTGTGCAACATTTGCAGAGTGTATAGCCATGTAGATGGAACCATTCAGTTACTGCATGCCTGTACATCAGGAGAGCCAAGATCAGGGTGCATTCCTTTTTTTAACTAATGAGACAAAAATTATATGTAAGGTTTATTAGTGTATTGGCTATTCTGTTAATTTGATTAACGGTGGAGAGTGTTAATGTTCTCTCCCTCAATTGAGCAATTTCTTCAGTCAAAATAAAATTTAAAGCACTGTTGAAACAGGACATACACTAACTAAGTTCATTAATATGTTACAAAATTATATTTCTGTATACAATCGTGTGTTAAAACTGTTATAAATGTTGTGTGACAGTTAAAAAAATGTGCTGCAAAACCAGTTAAAGTGTATACTGAAATATAGGGTGGCAGAAACATACAAACAGGAATGTATGGCTATAGCTATACTAAATTAGTCCCACCTAGTGTGTAAGGGAATCCTTTGCTTGACTATCATATCATTCATTTGCAAGAGTCTCAGTAGTGAGTAGAGGTGCATATTCCTCAGCATTGACGAGTCTGTCTGGACATGGTACCTCATTGTTTACCGGTTGACAGTTGCAAGGTATTATAAGACAGAGCTTCTGGTGAGCCTTTCGTACAAACCTCTTGTGAGCAAATATTTTGTACAATATAATAGCAATAAAGTATAGAAGTAGAATGCATAAAAAAGTATCAGTAAGTGCTTGTGAAGGTATGATAGACTGGAGCACTACATAATGCTCTACATTGATGAATTGGGCTAAAATGCCAGCAGCAATCAGTATGAGCAGTAAGAATGTGTCAGTAATGTTATGAATAGGAGACTTGTGGGGGTTGAAGATGGCTGTTAAGAAAACCAAGAGTATAAGTATGGCTATACATTTGGCAAATTCAGCGTTTATGGTATACGACATAAGAATAGCAATTCGTAGCATAAGGTAGAGTGATATAAACCATGGATACAGGAGTAATAATAATAATGGGAAGATATTGAATACTAAAACTACTGCATCAGCAAGGATAGCAAACGGAAGATGTTCTGGCCCAAAGTATTCCACTGTCCCATCATAATAGAGGTAACGCTTGCTTCTGCCATGGATATTGTAGACATTAACAGGAAACAGAAAGGCAAATGATGTGTCCAAAAACTTTACAAAAGATATTAGAAGAAAAGTAGCAAACGAATTAATCAGTGAACCCTTAACATTTGATTTCTTTCTGAAGCGTACGAAATATTCATGGAATGGTTTCCAGAGCCAAATCACAATCCTGACATTGCGGTCATGCATCTCAACCAGGAGGTAAGTGAAGACAATCAAGAGCAATGGATAGACAGCTATGGCATACTCCAGTGCCAAGACCTGGAGAGTAGTCATCTCAGGGTGAAGACAGAATGGACGATAGAGTAAGCGAAAGAGATCCAGGTTCCAAATACCATACAGTGATAACTCAATGCGAGGCAGTAAGCTCAGGTCAAATGTATGTGTTGCAAACTCATGTACAAAAAAGGTGCAGACACTATCTGAATAACTAGAATAAAAACATTCAACAGACCTGATGTTGCACTGATCCGGAAGGTAACCACAACAACAAACAATGCTGTGAGTGGGAGGAATGAAATAGCCATGTACTTCACACAATTACTGCTGTACTCTGTACAATTCACACAGCTGGAGTCATAGGAATACACAGGTGGTGCAAACCCATCCTTGTATTTGCCACATAGCTGTCCATCGCGATGAAAGAGATCACATACTTGGGAAATATTTGAAGGGAGAGGATAGTAAAAAATAATAATACGTTTATGGTCTGCAAAATAACAGCTATACTGACATTTTCCAACCACCAGTGATGTATTGTCACTGCTGTATGTCATACAATAACACTTGCGCACTTCAATCTTCTGGGTTTCACTGTTACACAACACTGCCCCTTTCACAGAACTACCACATTCACAAGCAGTACTACCATTCTCTGCTACCTAATTAATAGTAGGAAATACTAAGGTCCTCTCTCTAAGCTAGTTAAATTAATTTTGGATGCAGTATTGAAACAAGACGTACTGAGTCTGTTAACGGTTACAAATTTAATTACAATACAACACACTGTTTTAGTAGTTGTGAGACAGCTACGAAATGTGCTTACAAATTCAGTGCATACTGAAATATACGGTGCAGAGACACATGTACAACTAACAAACAATTAACGTACAGCTAGAATAAACATGTGAGTTCTTTCCTTGATTATTACATCGATAAATTCATTGATTTACTATAGTCTCAGTACTGAGTAGAGGTGTGTATTCCTCAGCATTGACAAGTCTGTCTGGCCACACTTCCTCATCATTTGCTTGTTGATAATTGCAGGGTATCATACGACAGAGCTTTTGGTGAACTTTCTGTACACACTTCTTGTGAGCAAAAAGTTTGCAGAACAAAATGGCAATAAAGTACAGAGGTGGAATACACAAAAAAGCATCAAAAAGTGCAAGTATAATGTCACTGGGGTAAACTGCTATATAGTGTATTACATTAATGAAGATATGTAAAAGGCAAATGGAAGTCAGTATGAGCAGTAAAAATGTGTCAGTAATGTTATGAATGGGAGACTTGTGGGGGTGGAAGATGGCTGTTAAGAAAACAGTAACCAAGAGTATAAGTATGGCTATACATATGGCAAATTCAGCGTTTATGGTATACAACATAAGAATAGCAATTCGTAGCATAAGGTAGAGTGATGTAAACCATCGACAGTCACGAGTACCATTGCTCCCATCTTTGTAGCTGCCCTGAAATACATCCATAAAAGTATGCAACACTTGATAGTTAATATTGTAATGATTTAAGCATCTCTGAAAGCACTGACATGGATACAGGAGTAATAATAGCAATGGGAAGATATTGAATACTAAAACTACTGCAACAGCAAGGATAGCAAACGGAAGATGTTCTGGTCCAAAGTACTCCACTGTCCCATCATAAAAGAGGTAATGCTTGCTTCTGCCATGGATATTGTAGACATTAACAGGAAACAGAAAGGCAAATGATGTGTGCAAAAACTTCACATAAGATAGTAGAAGAAAAGTAGCCAAAGCATTAATTAGCGAACCCTTAATATTTGAATTCCTTCTAAAGCGCACAAAATATGCATGGAATGGTTTCCAGAGCCACACAATTATCCTGACATTGTGGTCATGTATCTCAACCAGGAGGTAAGTGAAGACAATCAAGAGCAATGGATAGACAGCTATGGCATAATCCAGTGCCAAGACCTGGAGAGTAGTCATCTCAGGGTGAAGACAGAATGGATGGTAGAGTAAGCGAAAGAAATCCAGGTTCCAAATACCATACAGTGATAACCCAATGCGAGACAGGAGTTTCAAGTTATAGGTATGAGTTACAGTTGTACGTACTGCAGCAGGTGCAGAAACTGTCTGACATACTAGAACAAAAACATTCAACAGACCTGATGTTGCACTGACCCGAAAAGTAGCGACAACAAGAAACAATGCTGTGGGTGGGAGGAATGCAATAGCCATGTACTTTACCCAATTACTGCTGTACTCTGTGCAATTCACACAGTTGGGGTCATAGGAATACACAGGTGGTGCAAACCCATCCTTACATTTGCCACACAGCTGTCCATCGCGATGAAAGTGATCGCAAACTTGGGAAATATTTGAAGGGAGAGGGTAGTAATGATATATACGACTGTAATGGGAATAATATTATTTTGAACCATACCAACATTTTCCAACCACCAGTGATGTATTGTCACTGCTGTATGTCATACAATAATGCTTATGTACTTCCACCTTCTTGGTTTCATTGTTACACAACACTGCACCTCCGACAGGATCACCACATTCACAAGCAGTGCTGCCATTCTCAGTGTGTATGAGCAACATCCAGTGTGGACAAGTTATGCCATCCTCACTATCAGCCAAGATTATACTCCAACTTACTGTTTGATTGTCTTTAACACTACCCGTAGCAGTGCCAAGTGCCTGGCCCACATGAGCGGTCTCTGCTGCCACTGAACTACAGTTTGGGGTATTGCAAATAGTGTAGTTCTTTCTCCATTGTACATGTGTTACACCTCCCTCCACCAATATCACTAGTGCGAATAAAGAACACTGTTACAACTGTCATACACTACTCAATTTGAAATGTAACGGAGTTATATACACTAAACATGGTTTGTGCAAACCACAAGGGCATTATCCCTGGACTTATATCATTTGATGACCTACATTAAAATTCTGTTCCCAATCTGTATCATAATTGAAGTATGAAGTAATAATTTGGGGGGCACACCCTACTGGCTAGTCTTTTTTAGTAGATTGAAGCATGCCTGCCACAGTTTAATTATGCACATGTATGCCGCAACATCATTTTTTATACAAACATTGTATTGGTTATTTTACAGAGTGTCTCGTTCTCGACATGTTTGCATTAAGAAATATATACTGTATATATATTATTACTGCTAACACACTGGGTTTTATGCACTGCCAAATGTAAAACTTTAAGCAAAAAGAAGGGTGGGTGTATAGCTAGCTTATGTTTAATGTACACTGCCAAGCGTAAAGAGTTACGGGGGGTGTGAATAGGCTTTATTTTATCGTGTGAGAATTGAATTTAAAGCCTTGTTAAGGAGCTTTGTATTAGTCTGGGATATTTGAAGGAAGAAAATATGAGCGTACAATCTCTGGCTGTTCTTGCTCTCGTCCTCTGGCTGGAGGGCTTACAAGCTCTTCCTGCATCTGTGAGTGTGTGGTCAATGGCGTAAGTGCTATGGCAGCAACATGAGTATTATCGTTGTTAGCTGGTTGGTAACATTGTTATTACATTATACACCTGTACCAGTTTATATGCTAGTGCTTATCACTCTAGCTATGTGAAGCCTCTGAAGGTATAGCAGTAGGTCATACCGTAATACAGGTCAACCTGCAGAGGAGGCTGCGCCTGCTGTTGAAACTCTGGATCACTCCATATAGAAAACAGTAAGTGTAACATATTTGTAGAGTATGATATTATATAGACATGCAAGTGGAACCATCGACGGTTGCAGGGTATTATAACACAGATCTCCTGTACAGATTTGTGAGCAAGCAGTTTGTAGAATAAAATGCAAAAAGGTACAGAGTGGAATAGCTACACAACAAAGGCATTGGTAAGTGCATATAAAAATTTGGAAGAGCTCACGTGGAGCACTATTATAATATACCACTCGAGTGGAGAGGATTGAAATGCCAGTGGAAATCAGTACGAGCCATAAGATTGTGTCAGCAATGTTAAGAATGGGAGAATTATTGGGATGGAGGATGGCTGTTAAGAAAATCCGAACAAAAAATAAAAGTATGGTTATACATACATATGGCATATGCCATAAAAACATTGATCCATAGCATAAAGTACATAGAGTGCTGTCGACAATCACAAAAACTATTGTTCCCATCTTTGTAAAATACATCCATGGATTCAAGTATGCAACCCTTTATAGTGAATATTGTAAGGATTTGAGCATCTCTGAAACATATGACATGGATTGCTATTATTAGTCCTGTATCATACAGGACTAATAATAGCAATTGAAGTATAATAAATACTGGCTAAACCTACTACAAGGACAGCGAGACAAAGATGTTCTGGTTCAAAGCAGCTAATCCATCGTCACATCAAAGAAGAAGTAGCTACAGCTTGTGAAGAGCTCAACCATGGTTATTGTAGACGTGAACAAGAAACAGAAAGGCAAATGATGTGTGCAAAACTTCATGTAAGAAGTGTACAAAATATGCATGGAAGGGTTTCCAGAGCCAAACTACAATCCTGACATTGTGGTCATGCATCTCAACCAGGAGGTAGGTGAAGACAATCAAGAGCAATGGATAGACAGCTGTAGCAATTCTTGGAAATTCCAGTAGGTCATGGACTCATTGCACGTGTGGATAATGTATTCCCATGTGCATTTGTCAATATTCCATAGACCACACACCATTAAAATCTTTATTGCAATATGCTTGTGTTGACCAAACACCATTAAGGCTGTTATTGTAATGTGCTTGTGTTGACCAAACACCATTAAGACTGTTATTGTAATATGCTTGTGTTGACTAAAGACCATTAAGATTGTTATTGTAATACGCTTGTGTTGACCAACCACCATTAAGGCTGTTATTGTAATATGCTTGTGTTGATCAACCACCATTAAGATTGTTATTGTAATACGCTTGTGTTGACAAACCACCATTAAGACTGTTATTGTAATACGCTTGTGCTGACCAACCACCATTAAGATTGTTATTGTAGTGCGTTTGTGTTGATCAAACAGTATTAAGATCATTATTGCAATACGCAGGAAAAACATGAAGTCATTAACGTCAATCACTGACCTGCAACTGATGCAACCATACTTGTACAATCTATTTGTACACACCCGGTGTGCATACAGTCTTATGCATATAATATTCCAAGTACATAGCTACATCTCCGTATCAGATGCAGTGTGTGCAACATTTGCAGAGTGTATAGCCATGTAGATGGAACCATTCAGTTACTGCATCCCTGTACATCAAAAGAGCTGACATCAGGGTGCATTCCCTTTTTTAACTAATAAGACAAAAATTATATGTAAGGTTTATTAGTGTATTAGCTATTCTGTTAATTTGTCATTGATTATCAGTGGAGAGTGTTCATGTTCTCTCCCTCAATTGAATTTCTTCAGTCAAATAAAATTTAAAGCACAGGACATACCTAACTAAGTTCATTGATATGTTACAAAATTAAATTTCAGTATAAAATCATGTGTGAGACTGTTATAAATGTTGTGTGACAGTTAAGAAAATGTACTCTCAAAACCAATTACAGTGTATACCAAAATATAGGGTGGCAGAAACATACAAACAAGAATATATTGCTATAGTTGTACTAAACTAGTCACACCTAGTGTGTAAGGGAATCCTTTGCTTGACTATCATATCATTCAATTCATTAATTTCCAAGAGTCTCAGTAGTGAGTAGAGGTGTATATTCCTCAGCATTGACAAGTCTGTCTGGCCATAGTGCCTCATCGTTTACTTGTCGACAGCTGCTGCAGGGTATTGTAAGGCAGAGCTTCTGGTGAGCCTTTCGTACATACCTCTTGTGAGCTAATAATTTGTGCAATATAATAACAATAAAGTACAGAAGTGGAATACCAAAAAAAAAATCTGTAAGATTATGTGAAGGTTTGGCAGAGTGGAGCACTATATATTTTACTACATTGATGGAGATAACTGAAATGCTAACAGCAATCAGTGTGAGCAGTAAGAATATGTCAATAATGTTATGAATGGGAGACTTGTGGGGGTAGAAGGTGGCTGTTAAAAAAACAGGAACCAAGAGTATAAGTATGTCTATATGCAAGACGAAATCATTGTTTATGGTATACATCATAAGTAGAGCAATCCGTAGCATAAGGTAGAGTGATGTAAACCATCGACAGTCTCGAGTACCATTGCTCCCATCTTTGTAGCTGCCCTGAAATACATCCATAAATGTATGTAACACTTGAGAGTGAATGTTGAAATGATTTAAGCATCTCTGAAAGCACTGACATGGATACAAGAGTAATAACAACAATGGGAAGATATTGAATACTAAAACTACTGCAACAGCAAGGATAGCAAACGGAAGATGTTCTGATCCAAAGTACTCCACTGTCCCATCATAAAAGAGGTACCGTTTGCTTCTGCCATGGATATTGTAGACATTAACAGGAAACAGAAAGGCAAATGATGTGTGCAAAAAGTTCACATAAGATAGTAGAAGAAAAGTAGCAAAAGCATTAATCAGTGAACCCTTAACATTTGATTTCTTTCTGAAGCAAACAAAGTATGCATGGAAGGGTTTCCAGAGCCAAACCACAATCCTGACATTGTGGTCATGCATCTCAACCAGGAGGTAAGTGAAGACAATCAAGAGCAGTGGATAGACAGCTATGGCATAATCCAGTGCCAAGACCTGGAGAGTAGTCATCTCAGGGTGAAGACAGAATGGACGATAGAGTAAGCGAAAGAAATCCAGGTTCCAAATACCATACAGTGATAACCCAATGTGAGACAGGAGTTTGAGATTTGGTGTGTGTTGTACTATTGTATGCACTACAAAAGGTGCAGACACTGTCTGACTAACTAGAACAAAAACATTCAACAGACCTGATGTTGCACTAACCCGGAAAGTAATCACGACAAGAAACAATGCTGTGAGTGGGAGGAATGCAATAGCCATGTACTTCACCCAATTACTGCTGTACTCTGTGCAATTCACACAGCTGGGGTCATAGGAATACACAGGTGGTGCAAACCCATCCTTACATTTGCCACACAGCTGTCCATCCCGATGAAAGTAATCACATACTTCAGAAATATTTGAAGGGAGAGAATAGTAAAAAGGAGGACCACTTTTGTGGTAGTAATAATACTTTGCACTACACTGACATTTTCCAACCACCAGTGATGTATTGTCACTGCTGTATGTCATACAATAATACCTATGTACTTCCACCTTCTGGGTTTCATTGTTACACAACACTGCACCAGCAACAGTATCACCACATTCACAAGTAGTGCTGCCATTCTCAGTGTGTATGGGAAACAGCCAATGTGGACAAGATATGCCATCCTCAATATCAGCCAGAATAGTATTCTCACCACTTGTAAGTGCCTGTCCCACATGAGCTGTCGTCTCTGCTGCTACTGAACTACAGTTAGGAGAGTTGCAAATAGTGTAGTTCTTCCTCCACTGTGCTGTACTTCCCTCCACCAATACCACTAATATGAGCAAAGAAATGAGATTAGCTAGAGACATGTTGTTGTCCGGTTCACAACACTTCATGACTACAACTGTCATACACTACTCCCTCTATATATATTGAAAAACATGGTTTGTGCAAACACCCTGCACTGGGGGATCATCCCTGGACTCATTACTGCTGACAGTGAACAACTTGTCTAATGATCCCTATAACATTATGTTCCCCTCAGACGTTGATGATTAGGGGAGATTCCGAATGCACCCAGGTCTTACTCCATATAGTTTATGCATAAGCATGCATGCATCACTGCAAAAACAATAGGATTACTTAACCCAGCTCGGGTTACATGAGTTGCAGTTTCAATATCAAAGAATGTGCATACAAGGAGATCAATTACATTGTTTGACCACTATTGGCAGTAAACAATTAAGCTAAATCACGTATAACAGGTATAACAGGTAGGTACAATTGAGGAATGCTAGAAGTGCAGCTGTGCTTCTGACGTTTCTTAATTGCAGGAGCCGTAGAAATGTTATAAGTGCAGCCTCGCTCGCTATAGCTATGATACGTGACTTAGGCTCATAGATGAAGGTTGTACCCAGCAACATGTCAGTCTAAGCTAGTGCAGCTGTAGAATGGATCAGCTTCGCTAGAGTCTCATTATGTATGTAGTTAGTGGATACCAGAACCCCACCCTTGTAAAAGCATTACTACCGCAGAAATTTCAGGACAGTATTATACATGTCCACAACTGCCTGCTCTTAGTGGGAATTTAACCCAAGTTAAATGATGTTAATGCATGCAGGAGCAGAGGCTGAGCAGCCCTTCTCCAGCAACCACGGCTTTGGCAGAAAACGTAGAGACTATAAGTGATCCCCACCCTGCTCACCATCTCCGCCCGGCTTTTCTAGTGAGATGGTGTGAAAGGTGCAGGGTTAGGATCATAATTAGGTGCCTTAGAAAGAGTAGCTAGGCTGAGTGTACATGTGTAATCATAGTTATTACTTGTTTATAGGCAGATTAAAATTATATAGCCTATACTGTTTATTGGATACTGTGAACTCACATGAACTATGCAATATGACTCGTATAGCTCTGCGTGGTGCTGTGCTACATTTGCAGAGTATAGCTATGCAGATGGAACCATTCATGGACTGCATGCCTGTAGCTACATCAGGAGATTCAAGAGGTAATGATAATATTATATGTAATTGGATCGGAGGTTGGTACTCTGCTGTAGTGGAGGTTGGTACTCTGCCGGGGGAGGGGGGAAGGGGGGGGGGGGAGGGGGGGGGAAGGGCTGTGATATTAGGTACAAACCTGGTAGCTATGCACAACAGATGGCAGCTAGGAGCACAACCTATCACTGTGGCACTACTACCACAGTTTGTGAAGAGTTGGGATGGCGGTCAATTTTGCTATTTCAAGCGCTTAGTGATGGAAATGACCTATTTCAGGCCGAGAGCCTGAGGGGTAACAGATACGTATAACACACTTTCTAGCTACATATTTCCATAGCTAGCATTGTTGTTAAATTGTAATACTATTGAGGGGCGAGTACAATTGACCATTGAAAAAAATAGGCAACTAAGTTCAAAGGGGGGGGGGGGGAGGGTAATATTCTGGCAAGGGGCAGCGAGCAGTGCAGCTACCTGTAACTAAACATGACCTAGCTTAATTGTTTACATAAAACTGGAGCTGCATTTGTAACATTTGTAACATTTTTATGGTCATCATATACTCTTTCAGTTTCATAGAAAAGGAAAAAGCACATTAGCTGCATCAAATTTCTTTGGGATAGCTGAACTAAAGCGTGACCTAGCTTAATTGTTTGCCTTTCTATCTGAAACGCGAGCTGCATTGATAATACTTTTGTGGCCATCATACACCCTTTCAGTTCCACATTATAGCTACATCACATTTCTTTAAGATAGCTGCGCTTAGCCTGGAGTGGCAAAAATGTTAAAAATGCATGCAGATGTACAACATTGTAGCTACCTGTAATTAATATGCATACATAATCTAGCTTGCTTCTGACAGATCTGCTTGTATAGCTATAGGCACATTGTTTGATAGTGAAGTTGCTTCTGAGGTAACCCTAGCTGGGTTAAAGGAACCCTTATGTTTTTGCAGTGATGCGTGCACAGTAGCTATGAGATAGTTTGTGAGAATGATACAGAGGTTGTGGGACAGTTAAGGAAATCTTCTCATAAACTCAGTACATACTGAATATACGGTACAGAAGCATACAAACAGGAATGTATATCTATAGCTACTACAAATAAACAACTCTCACATCGTTATCATATCAGTAGCTAATGTCAATCATTTTCAACAGCCTCAGTGTATGAGTAGCGGCGTATATTCCTCAGCATTGATAAGTCTGTCTGGCCATACTACCTCATCATCTACATGCACTTGTCGACAATTGCAAGTAAGACAGAGCTTCTGATAAACAGAAGGCTTGTGTGCAAACAGTTTGTAGAATAAAATGGCAATAAGGTACATAATTAGAAAGTATATGTAAAGGTTTTGTAGAGTGAAGTAAAGTATATCGTATTGCTTGAGCAAAGATAGTTGAAAGAACAATGGAAATCAGTATATATGAGCAATAAGAATGTGTCAGTAATGTTATAAACGGGAGACTTGTGGGGGTGAAAGGTGGTTGTTAAGAAAACAGGAAGCAAGAGTAAAAGTATGGATATATATAGCACAAAGTCCGTGTTTATGGCATATGCCGTAAGAACAGTGATGCGTAGCATAAGGTAGAGTGCTGAAAACCATCGACAGTCACGAGTACCATTCCTTCCATCTTTGTAGCTGCCCTGAAATACATCCATGAAAGTATGTAACACTTGAGAGTGAATATTGTAATGATTTAAGCATCTCTGAAAGCACTGACATGGATACAGGACAAATAATAACAATGGGAAGATATTGAATACTAAAACTACTGCAATAGCAAGGATAGCAAACGGAAGATGTTCTGGTCCAAAGTATTCCACTGTCCCATCATAAAAGAGGTACCGCTTGCTTCTGCCATGGATATTGTAGACATTAACAGGAAACAGAAAGGCAAATGATGTGTCCAAAATTTTCACATAAGATAGTAGAAGAAAGGTAGCAAAAGCATTAATTAGCGAACCCTTAATATTTGAATACAAAATATGCATGGAATGGTTTCCAGAGCCACACAATTATACTGACATTGTGGTCATGCATCACAACCAGGAGGTAAGTGAAGGCAATCAAGAGCAATGGATAGACAGCTATGGCATAATCCAGTGCCAAGACCTGGAGAGTAGTCATCTCAGGGTGAAGACAGAATGGATGATACAGTAAGCGAAAGAAATCCAGATTCCAAATACCATACAGTGATAACCCAATGCAAGAAATGAGTTTCAGGTTTGGTGTGTGTTGTACTATTGTATGTACTACAATAGGTGCAGATACTATCTGACATACTAGTATAAAGACATTCAACAGACCTGATGTTGCACTAACCCGGAAAGTAACTACATGCTGTGGGTGGGAGGAATGAAATAGCCATGTATTTCACCCAATTACTGCTGTACTCTGTGCAATTCACACAGCTGAGGTCATAGGAATACACAGGTGGTGAAAACCCATCCTTACATTTGCTACACAGCTGTCCGTCGCGATGAAAGAGATCACATACTTGGGAAATGTTCAAAGGGAGAGGATAGCGGGAAAAAAACAATTTTGTGGTAGTAATAATACTGTCGACCATACCAACATTTTCAAACCACCAGTGATGTATTGTCACTGCTGTATGTCATACAATAATACTTATGTACTTCCACCTTCTATGTTTCACTGTTACACGACACTGCACCAGCGACAGGATCACCACATTCACAAGCAGTGCTGCCATTCTCAGTGTGTATGGGAAACAGCCAATGTGGACAAGTTATGCCATCCTCACTATCAGCCAAGATTGTACTCCCACTTACTGTTTGATTGTCTTTAACAGTACCCGCAGCAGTGCCAAGTGCCTGGCCCACACGAGCTGTCTCTGCTGCCAGCAAAGAAATGAGATTTGCTACAGACATGCTGTTGTTTACTTCACAACACTCCTACAACTGTCGTACACTGCTCAATTTGAACTGTAATGGAGTTACATATACTAAACATGGTTTGTGCAAACAACACTGGGATTATCCCTGGACTTATATCATTTGATGACTTACATTACATTTCGTTCCCAATAAAGAATGAAGTAATGAAGTAATAGTTTGGGGGGTGCACCCTAGTCTTTTTCAGTAGATTCAAGCTGCCTACCATAGTTTATGCAGGAACTATCATTTCTTAAACAAACATTGTATTGATTATTTTACAGAGAGTCTCATTCTCGCATTAAGAAATATATAATATATGTTACTGCTTACACACTGGGTTTTATGCACGGCCAAATATAAAACTTTAAGCAACAAGAAGGGTAGCGTATAACTAGCTTACGTTTAATATACACTGCCAAGTGTAAAGAGTTACGGGGGTGTGAATAGGCTTTATTTCATCATGTGAGAATTGAATTTTAAAGCCTTATAAATAGCTTTGTATTGGTCTGGGATATTTGAAGGAAGAAAATATGATCGTACAATCTCTGCTTGTTCTTGCCCTCATCCTCTGGCTGGAGGTCTTACAAGCTCTTCCTGCATCTGTGAGTGTGTGGTCAATGGCGTAAGTGCTATGGCAGCAACTTGAGTATTATCGTTGTTAGCTGGTTGGTAACATTGTTATTACATTATATACCTGTACCAGTTTATATGCTACTGTTTATCACTCTAGCTGTGTGAAGCCTCTGAAGGTATAGCAGTGGGTCATATCGTAATGCAGGTCAACCTGCAGAGGAGGCTGCACCTGCTGTTGAGACTCTGGATCACTCCATATAGAAAACAGTAAGTGTAACATATTTGTAGAGTATGATATTATATAAACATGCAAGTGGAACCATTCACAGACTACAAGTGAGGAGAGTCGAGATCAAGCGTATTCACAAACAGTTAACGTACAGCTAGAATAAACATGTGAATTCTTTCTTTGATTATAACATCAATAAATTCATTGATTTTTTTATAGTCTATGATACATTGTAGAAACCATATTATGCATAGGCTATCATTTTTTTGATAATGACTGCAAATTTAATTACAATACAACACATTGTTTTAGTAGTTGTGAGACAGCTACGAAATGTGCTTACAAACTCATGCATACTGAAATATACGGTGCAGAGGCACATGTATAACTAACAAACAACTAACGTACAGCTAGAATAAACATGTGAATTCTTTCCTTGATTATTACATCAATGATTTCCTATAGTCTCAGTACTAAGTAGAGGTGTATATTCCTCAGCATTGACAAGTCTGTCTGGCCATACTTCCTCATCATTTGCTTGTTGATAATTGCAGGGTATCATACGACAGAGCTTTTGGTGAACTTTCTGTACACACTCCTTGTGAGCAAAAAGTTTGCAGAACAAAATGGCAATAAAGTACAGAGGTGGAATACACAAAAAAGCATCAAAAAGTGAATGTATAATGTCATTGGATTGAACTGCTATATAGTGTATTACATTAATGAAGATCTCTAAAAGGAAAATGGAAATCAGTATGAGCAGTAAGAATGTGTCAGTAATGTTATGAATGGGAGACTTGTGGGGGTGGAAGATGGCTGTTAAGAAAACAAGAACCAAGAGTATAAGTATGTCTATACATATGGCAAATTCAGCGTTTATGGTATACGACATAAGAATAGCAATTCGTAGCATAAGGTAGAGTGATGTAAACCATCGACAGTCACGAGTACCATTGCTCCCATCTTTGTAGCTGCCCTGAAATACATCCATAAAAGTATGCAACACTTGATAGTGAATATTGTAATGATTTAAGCATCTCTGAAAGCACTGACATGGATACAGGAGTAATAATAACAATGGAAAGATATTGAATACTAAAACTACTGCAACAGCAAGGATAGCAAACGGAAGATGTTCTGGCCCAAAGTATTCCACTGTCCCATCATAATAGAGGTACTGCTTGCTTCTGCCATGGATATTGTAGACATTAACAGGAAACAGAAAAGCAAACGAAGTGAATAAAAACTTCACGTAAGATAGTAAAAGAAAAGTAGCAAAAGCATTAATCAGTGAACCTTTGATATTTGAATTCCTTCTAAAGTGCACGAAATATGCATGGAAGGGTTTCCAGAGCCAAACCACAATCCTGACATTGTGGTCATGCATCTCAACCAGGAGGTAAGTGAAGGCAATCAAGAGCAATGGATAGACAGCTATGGCATAATCCAGTGCCAAAACCTGGAGAGTAGTCATCTCAGGGTGAAGACAGAATGGATGGTAGAGTAAGCGAAAGAAATCCAGATTCCAAATACCATACAGTGATAACCCGATGTGAGACGTGAGTTTCAGGTTTGATGTGTGTTGTACTATTGTTTTCACTACATAAGGTGCAGACACTGTCTGACATACTACAACAAAAACATTCAACAGGCCTGATGTTGCACTAACCCGGAAAGTAACCACCACAACAAATAATGCTGTGGGTGGGAGGAATGCAATAGCCATGTACTTCACCCAATTACTGCTGTACTCTGTGCAATTCACACAGCTGATGTCATAGGAATATACAGGTGGTGCAAACCCATCCTTGCATTTGCCACATAGCTGTCCCTCTCGATAAAAGAGATCACATACTTTGGAAACATTTGAAGGGAGAGGATAGTAACCATAAGGCTCATGTTTGTGGTAGTGATAATATTTTCGACCATACGAACATTTTCCAACCACCAGTGATGTATTGTAACTGCTGTATGTCATACAATGATACTTCTGTACTTCCACCTTCTGGGTTTCCCTGCTACACAACACTGCCCCTGCGACAGGATCACCACATTCACAAGCAGTGCTGCCATTCTCAGTGTGTATGGGAAACAGCCAATGTGGACAAGTTATGCCATCCTCACTATCAGCCAGAATAGTATTCTCACCACTTATCCTTTGATTAAGTGCCTGCCCCACATGAGTGGTCTCTGCTGCCACTGCACTACAGTTAGGAGTAGTGTAGTTCTTTATCCACTGTGCTATACTTCCCCCCACCAATACCATTAATGTGAGCACAGAAATGAGATTTGCTAGAGACATGCTGTTGTCTGGTTCACAACACTGCTACAACTGTCATAGCTACACTACTCTTCGTATAATTATATTGAAAAACATGATTTGTGCAAACCATTAATCATTGGGGAATTGCCCCTGGATTTATTACTGCTGACAGTGAACAAACTGTTTAGTGACCCAATTAAACTTTCTATTGTGAGGTTAATTATTTGGGGGAGTTTATGCATAAGCGTGCAGAATTTTATACAGATGTGGCATTCATCATGTTATGGAGTGTTTCATACTGAAAATGTTTACACCAGGAGCCCATAACCCAAAGGGGTTATGGGCTCCTGTTTACACTACTAGCTATATATTTTGGAAAATGAAACTGTTCAAGTACGTAAACTTACACTGTACAGATCAACATTCAGTGAGTAGCGTAAACAAAGTTTTTTTCACTGCACCATCGACAGAATCACCACATTCACAAGCAGTGCTACCATTCTCAGTGTGTATGGGAAACAGCCAATGTGGACAAGTTATGACATCCTCACTATCAGCCATGATAGCATTCTCACCACTTATCCTGTGATTAAGTCCCTGCCCCACATGAGCTGTCTCTGCTGCCACTGAACTACAGTTAGGGGTGTTGCAAAATTTTATAGTGTAGTTCTTCCTCCACTGCGCTATACTTCCCTCCACCAATACCACTAATGCGAGCAAAGAAATGAGTTTTGCTAGAGACATGTTGTTGTCCGGTTCACAACACTACTACAACTGTCATACACTACTCTCTCTCTCTCTATATATATATTGATTTGTGCAAATACCCTGGGGGATCATCCCTGGACTTATTACTTATTATGGGTCCTATTTTTCAATTTATAAAACACACTGGGTAGCTAGTGGAGCTGGAGAACGACAGCAGTATTTAATACTACCACAGAAATTACAGGGCAGTATTATATGTGCATGTCCACGACAGCCTGCTCTTAGTGGGAATTTAACCCATGCAAGTTGAACACACTTTCTAGCTACATATTTCCATAGCTAGCATTGTTGTTAAATTGTAATACTATTGAGGGGCGAGTACAATTAACCATTGAAAAAAATAGGCAACTAAGTTCAAGGGGGGTTGGGGGGTGGTAAGATTCTGGCAAGGGGCAGCAAGCCGTGCAGCTACCCGTAACTAAACATGACCTAGCTTAACTGTTTACATATAAAACTGTTGCTGCATTTGTTATGGTCATCATATACTCTTTCAGTTCCATAGAAAAGGAAAACACACATTAGCTGCATCAAATTTCTTTGGGATAGCTGCGCATGCACTAAAGCGTGACCTAGCTTAATTGTTTGCTTTTCAATCTGAAACATGAGCTGCATTGATAATATTTTTATCCATGGCCATCATACACCCTTACAGTTTCATAGAAAAGGAAAACGCACATTAGCTACATCACATTTCTTTAAGATAGCTGCACTTAGCCTGGAGTGGTAAAAAGGTTAAAAAAAGCATGCAGATGTACAACATTATAGCTACCTGTAATTAGTATGCATACATGATCTAGCTTGCTTCTGACGAATCTGTTTGTGTAGGTATAGGCACATTGTTTGATAGTGAAGTTGCTTCTGAGGTAACCCTAGCTAGGTTAAATTATGTTTTTGCAGTGATGCATGCACAGTAGCATTAAGGAAATCTGCTCATAAACTCAGTAGCTACATACTGAATATACGGTACA
This sequence comes from Phakellia ventilabrum, assembly GCA_963921505.1. NCBI lineage: Eukaryota > Metazoa > Porifera > Demospongiae > Axinellida > Axinellidae > Phakellia > Phakellia ventilabrum. The sequence continues at coordinate 7,409,014 of OY997380.1, read as the reverse complement.
GAAGCATACAAACAGGAATGTATATCTATAGCTACTACAAATAAACAACTCACAAATCGTTATCATATTAGTAGCTAGCTAATTTCATTGATTTTCAACAGCCTCAGTGCTGAGGAGAGGTGTGTATTCTTCAGCATTGATGAGTCTGTCAGCTGGCCACAGTTCTTCATCATTTATATGCACTTGTCGAGAATTGCAAGTAAGACAGAGCTTCCGGTAAACTTTCCATACAGAGGTCTTGCGAGCAAAAAGTTTGTAAAATAAAAAAGCAATAAAGTACAGAAGTGGAATACAGAAAAAAATATCAGAAAGTATATGTAAAAGATTTCCAGAGTGAAGCACTACAGTATATCGTATTGCTTGAGCAGAGATAATTAAAATGCAAATGGATATCAGTATAAGCAATAAGAATGTGTCAGTAATGTTATAAATGGGAGACTTATGGGAGCAGAAGGTGGCTGTTAAGAATACAGCAACCAAGAGTAAAAGTGTGGCTATGCATAGTGAAAGGTCCACGATAATGGCATATGCCATAAGAACAATGATGCGTAGCATAAGGTAGACTGCTGAAAACCATCGACAGTCATGAGTATCATTGCTCCCATCTTTGTAGCTGCCTTAAAATACATCCATGAAAGTATCAAACAGTTGATATTGAATATTATAACGATTTAAGCATCTCTGAAACCACTGACATGGATACAGGACTAACAAAAACAATGGAAAAATATTGAAGACTAAAAGTACTCCAAGGGCAAGGATAGCAAACGGAAGATGTTCTGGTCCAAAGTACTCCACTGTTCCATCATAAAAGAGGTAACGCTTGCTTCTGCCATAGATATTGTAGACATTAACAGGAAATAGAAAGGCAAATGATGTGTGTAGAAACTTTACATAAGATAGCAGAAGAAAAGTAGCAAAAGTATTAATCAGTGAACCCTTCACATTCGATTTCTTTCTGAAGTGTACAAAATATGCATGGAATGGTTTCCAGAGCCAAACCACAATCCTGACATTGTGGTCATGCATCTCAACCAGGAGGTAAGTGAAGACAATCAAGAGCAGTGGATAGACAGCTATGGCATAATACAGTGCCAAGATCTGGAGAGCAGTCATCTCAGGGTGAAGACAGAAAGGATGATAGAGTAAGCGAAAGAAATCCAGGTTCCAAATACCATACAGTGATAACCCGATGCGAGATTGTAATTTCAGATTAGTTGTACGTGTTTTGATTACACGTACTACAGCAGGTGCAGACACTGTCTGACATACTAGAACAAAAACATTCAACAGACCTGATGTTGCACTAACCCGGAAAGTAACCACCAGAATAAACAATGCTGTGAGTGGGAGAAATGCAATAGCCATGTATTTTCCCCAATTACTGCTGTACTCAGTGCAATTCACGCAGCTGGGGTCATAGGAATACACAGGTGGTGCGAACCCATCCTTGCATTTGCCACACAGCTGTCCATTGCGATGAAAGTGATCACATACTTGGGAAATATTTGAAGGGAGAGGATAGTAAAAAACAATACCGGGACTATGTTTATGTTGTGCAAAATAACAGCCATACCAACATTTTCCAACCACCAGTGATGTATTGTCAATGCTGTATGTCATACAATAACACTTGTGTACTTCCACCTTCTGGGTTTCACTGTTACACAACACTGCTCCTCTCACATTATCACCACATTCACAAGCAGTGCTGCCATTCTCAGGGTGTGTGGGAAACATCCAATGCGGACAAGTTATGCCATCCTCACTATCAGCCAAGATTATACTCCCACTTACTGTTTGATTGTCTTTAACACTACCCGTAGCAGTGCCAAGTGCCTGGCCCACACGAGCTGTCTCTGCTGCCACTGAACTACAGTTTGGGGTATTGCAAATAGTGTAGGTTTTCCTCCATTGTGTTACACCTCCCTCCACCAATATCACTAGTGCAAGCAAAGAAATGAGATTTGCTAGAGACATGCTGTTGTTTACTTCACAACACTCCTACAACTGTCGTACACTGCTCAATTTGAACTGTAATGGAGTTATATACACTAAACATGGTTTGTGCAAACCACATGGGAATTATCCCTGGACTTATATCATTTGATGACCTACATTAAAATTCTGTTTCCAATCTGTATCATAATTGAAGTATGAAGTAATAATTTGGGGGGTGCACCCTAGTCTTTTTCAGTAGATTCAAGTATAGACCTACCTGCCACAGTTTATGCACATGTATGCTGGAACTATCATTTTTTTATACAAACCTTGTATTGGTTATTTTACAGATTGTCTCGTTCTCGACATGTTTGCATTAAGAAATATATACTGTGTATATGTTACTGCTTACACAGTGGGTTTTATGCACTGCCAAATGTAAAACTTTAAGCAAACAGAAGGGTGGCGTATAGCTAGCTTATGTTTAATGTACACTGCCAAGTGTAAAGAGTTACAGGGGGTGTGAATAGGCTTTATTTTATCGTGTGAGAATTGAATTTAAAGCCTTGTTAAGGAGCTTTGATTAGTCTGGGATATTTGAAGGAAGAAAATATGATCGAACAATCTTTGATTGTTCTTGCTCTCGTCCTCTGGCTGGAGGTCTTACAAGCTCTTCCTGCATCTGTGAGTGTGTGGTCAATGGCGTAAGTGCTATGGCAGCAACATGAGTATTATCGTTGTTAGCTGGTTGGTAAAATTGTTATTACATTATACACCTGTACCAGTTTATATGCTAGTGCTTATCACTCTAGCTATGTGAAGCCTCTGAAGGTATAGCAGTAGGTCATACCGTAATGCAGGTCAACCCGCAGAGGAGGCTGCGCCTGCTGTTGAAACTCTGGATCACTCCATATAGAAAACAGTAAGTGTAGAGTATGATATTATATAGACATGCAAGTGGAACCATCGACGGTTGCAGGGTATTATAACACACATCTCCTGTACAGATTTGTGAGCAAGCAGTTTGTAGAATAAAATGCAAAAAGGTACAGAGTGGAACAGCTACACAAAAAAGCATTGGTAAGTGCATATAAAAATTTTGAAGAGCTCAAGTGGAGCACTATTATAATATACCACTTGAGTGGAGAGGATTGAAATGCCAGTGGAAATCAGCATGAGCCATAAGATTGTGTCAGAATGTTAAGAATGGGAGACTTATTGGGATGGAGGATGGCTGTTAAGAAAATCCGAACAAAAAATAAAAGTATCGTTATACATACATATGGCATATGCCATAAAAACATTGATCCATAGCATAAAGTACATAGAGTGCTGTCGACAATCACAAAAACTATTGTTCCCATCTTTGTAAAATACATCCATGGATTTAAGTATGCAACCCTTTATAGTGAATATTGTAAGATTTGAGCATCTCTGAAACATATGACATGGATTGCTATTATTAGTCCTGTATCATACAGGACTAATAATAGCAATTGAAGTATAATAAATACTGGCTAAACCTACTACAAGGACAGCGAGACAAAGATGTTCTGGTTCAAAGCAGCTAATCCATCGTCACATCAAAGAAGAAGTAGCTACAGCTTGTGAAGAGCTCAACCATGGTTATTGTAGACATGAACAAGAAACAGAAAGGCAAATGATGTGTGCAAAACTTCACGTAAGAAGTGTACAAAATATGCTTGGAAGGGTTTCCAGAGCCAAACTACAATCCTGACATTGTGGTCATGCATCTCAACCAGGAGGTAGGTGAAGACAATCAAGAGCAATGGATAGACAGCTGTAGCAATTCCAGTGGGTCATTACACGTGTGGATAACGTATTTCCATGTGCATTTGTCAATATTTCATAGACCACACAACATTAAAATCTTTATTGCAATATGCTTGTGTTGACCAACCACCATTAAGACTGTTATTGTAATATGCTTGTGTTGACAAACCACCATTAAGGCTGTTATTGTAATATGCTTGTGTTGACAAACCACCATTAAGGCTGTTATTGTAATATGCTTGTGTTGATCAACCACCATTAAGATTGTTATTGTAATACGCTTGTGTTGACCAACCACTATTAAGATTGTTATTGTAGTGCGTTTGTGTTGATCAAACAGTATTAAGATCATTATTGCAATACGCAGGAAAAACATGAAGTCATTAACGTCAATCACTGACCTGCAACTGATGCAACCAGACTTTGTACAATCTATTTGTACACACCTGGTGTGCCTACAGTCTCATGCATATAATATTCCAAGTACATACATCTGCATATCAGATGCAGTGTGTGCAACATTTGCAGAGTGTATAGCCATGTAGATGGAACCATTCAGTTACTGCATCCCTGTACATCAGAAGAGCTGACATCAGGGTGCATTCCCTTTTTTAACTAATGAGACAAAAATTATATGTAAGGTTTATTAGTGTATTAGCTATTCTGTTAATTTGTCATTGATTACCGGTGGAGAGTGTTCATGTTCTTTCCCTCAATTGAGCAATTTCTTCAGTCAAAATAAAACTTAAAGCACAGGACATACCTAACTAAGTTCATTGATATGTTACAAAATTAAATTTCAGTATAAAATCATGTGTGAGACTGTTATAAATGTTGTGTGACAGTTAAGAAAATGTACTCTCAAAACCAATTACAGTGTATACCAAAATATAGGGTGATAGAAACATACAAACAAGGATATATTGCTATAGTTGTACTAAACTAGTCACACCTAGTGTGTAAGGGAATCCTTTGCTTGACTATTATAACATAATCATTCATTTCCAAGAGTCTCACTAGTGAGTAGAGGTATATATTCCTCAGCATTGATGAGTCTGTCTGGCCATGGTGCCTCATCATTTACCTGTCGACAGCTGCTGCAGGGTATTGCAAGGCAGAGCTTCTGGTAAGCCTTTTGTACATACTTCTTGTGAGCAAACAATTTGTGCAATATAATAACAATAAAGTACAGAAGTGGAATGCCAAAAAAAAAATCAGCAAGAAAATGTGAAGGTTTGGCAGAGTGGAGCACTATATAGTGTACTACATTGAAGGAGAGAGTTGAAATGCTAACAGCAATCAGTGTGAGCAGTAAGAATATGTCAATAATGTTATGAATGGGAGACTTGTGGGGGTAGAAGGTGGCTGTTAAAAAAACAGGAACCAAGAGTATAAGTATGTCTATATGCAAGACGAAATCATTGTTTATGGTATACATCATAAGTAGAGCAATCCGTAGCATAAGGTAGAGTGATGTAAACCATCGACAGTCTCGAGTACCATTGCTCCCATCTTTGTAGCTGCCCTGAAATACATCCATAAATGTATGTAACACTTGAGAGTGAATGTTGAAATGATTTAAGCATCTCTGAAAGCACTGACATGGATACAAGAGTAATAACAACAATGGGAAGATATTGAATACTAAAACTACTGCAACAGCAAGGATAGCAAAAGGAAGATGTTCTGGTCCAAAGTACTCCACTGTCCCATCATAAAAGAGGTACCGTTTGCTTCTGCCATGGATATTGTAGACATTAACAGGAAACAGAAAGGCAAATGATGTGTGCAAAAAGTTCACATAAGATAGTAGAAGAAAAGTAGCAAAAGCATTAATCAGTGAACCCTTAACATTTGATTTCTTTCTGAAGCAAACAAAGTATGCATGGAAGGGTTTCCAGAGCCAAACCACAATCCTGACATTGTGGTCATGCATCTCAACCAGGAGGTAAGTGAAGACAATCAAGAGCAGTGGATAGACAGCTATGGCATAATCCAGTGCCAAGACCTGGAGAGTAGTCATCTCAGGGTGAAGACAGAATGGATGATAGAGTAAGCGAAAGAAATCCAGGTTCCAAATACCATACAGTGATAACCCAATGCGAGACAGGAGTTTGAGATTTGGTGTGTGTTGTACTATTGTATGCACTACAAAAGGTGCAGACACTGTCTGACTAACTAGAACAAAAACATTCAACAGACCTGATGTTGCACTAACCCGGAAAGTAATCACGACAAGAAACAATGCTGTGGGTGGGAGGAATGCAATAGCCATGTACTTCACCCAATTACTGCTGTACTCTGTGCAATTCACACAGCTGGGGTCATAGGAATACACAGGTGGTGCAAACCCATCCTTGCATTTGCCACACAGCTGTCCATCCCGATGAAAGTAGATCACATACTTGGGAAATATTTGAAGGGAGAGAATAGTAAAAAGGAGGACCACTTTTGTGGTAGTAATAATACTTTGCACTATACTGACATTTTCCAACCACCAGTGATGTATTGTCACTGCTGTATGTCATACAATAATACCTATGTACTTCCACCTTCTGGGTTTCATTGTTACACAACACTGCACCAGCAACAGTATCACCACATTCACAAGCAGTGCTGCCATTCTCAGTGTGTATGGGAAACAGCCAATGTGGACAAGATATGCCATCCTCAATATCAGCCAGAATAGTATTCTCACCACTTGATAAGTGCCTGTCCCACATGAGCTGTCGTCTCTGCTGCCACTGAACTACAGTTAGGAGAGTTGCAAATAGTGTAGTTCTTCCTCCACTGTGCTGTACTTCCCTCCACCAATACCATTAATGTGAGCAAAGAAATGAGATTTGCTAGAGACATGTTGTTGTCCGGTTCACAACACTATGACTACAACTGTCATACACTACTCTCTCTATATATATTGAAAAACATGGTTTGTGCAAACACCCTGCACTGGGGGATCATCCCTGGACTCATTACTGCTGACAGTGAACAACTTGTCTAATGATCCCTTAACATTATGTTCCCCTCAGACGTTGATGATTAGGGGAGATTCCGAATGCACCCAGGTCTTACTCCATATAGTTTATGCATAAGCATGCATGCATCACTGCAAAAACAATAGGATTACTTAACCCAGCTCGGGTTACATGAGTTGCAGTTTCAATATCAAAGAATGTGCATACAAGGAGATCAATTACATTGTTTGACCACTATTGGCAGTAAACAATTAAGCTAAATCACGTATAACAGGTATAACAGGTAGGTACAATTGAGGAATGCTAGAAGTGCAGCTGTGCTTCTGACGTTTCTTAATTGCAGGAGCCGTAGAAATGTTATAAGTGCAGCCTCGCTCGCTATAGCTATGATACGTGACTTAGGCTCATAGATGAAGGTTGTACCCAGCAACATGTCAGTCTAAGCTAGTGCAGCTGTAGAATGGATCAGCTTCGCTAGAGTCTCATTATGTATGTAGTTAGTGGATACCAGAACCCCACCCTTGTAAAAGCATTACTACCGCAGAAATTTCAGGACAGTATTATACATGTCCACAACTGCCTGCTCTTAGTGGGAATTTAACCCAAGTTAAATGATGTTAATGCATGCAGGAGCAGAGGCTGAGCAGCCCTTCTCCAGCAACCACGGCTTTGGCAGAAAACGTAGAGACTATAAGTGATCCCCACCCTGCTCACCATCTCCGCCCGGCTTTTCTAGTGAGATGGTGTGAAAGGTGCAGGGTTAGGATCATAATTAGGTGCCTTAGAAAGAGTAGCTAGGCTGAGTGTACATGTGTAATCATAGTTATTACTTGTTTATAGGCAGATTAAAATTATATAGCCTATACTGTTTATTGGATACTGTGAACTCACATGAACTATGCAATATGACTCGTATAGCTCTGCGTGGTGCTGTGCTACATTTGCAGAGTATAGCTATGCAGATGGAACCATTCATGGACTGCATGCCTGTAGCTACATCAGGAGATTCAAGAGGTAATGATAATATTATATGTAATTGGATCGGAGGTTGGTACTCTGCTGTAGTGGAGGTTGGTACTCTGCCGGGGGAGGGGGGAAGGGGGGGGGGGGAGTAAGGGCTGTGATATTAGGTACAAACCTGGTAGCTATGCACAACAGATGGCAGCTAGGACCACAACCTATCACTGTGGCACTACTACCACAGTTTGTGAAGAGTTGGGATGGCGGTCAATTTTGCTATTTCAAGCGCTTAGTGATGGAAATGACCTATTTCAGGCCGAGAGCCTGAGGGGTAACAGATACGTATAACACACTTTCTAGCTACATATTTCCATAGCTAGCATTGTTGTTAAATTGTAATACTATTGAGGGGCGAGTACAATTGACCATTGAAAAAAATAGGCAACTAAGTTCAAAGGGGGGGGGGGGGAGGGTAATATTCTGGCAAGGGGCAGCGAGCAGTGCAGCTACCTGTAACTAAACATGACCTAGCTTAATTGTTTACATAAAACTGGAGCTGCATTTGTAACATTTGTAACATTTTTATGGTCATCATATACTCTTTCAGTTTCATAGAAAAGGAAAAAGCACATTAGCTGCATCAAATTTCTTTGGGATAGCTGAACTAAAGCGTGACCTAGCTTAATTGTTTGCCTTTCTATCTGAAACGCGAGCTGCATTGATAATACTTTTGTGGCCATCATACACCCTTTCAGTTCCACATTATAGCTACATCACATTTCTTTAAGATAGCTGCGCTTAGCCTGGAGTGGCAAAAATGTTAAAAATGCATGCAGATGTACAACATTGTAGCTACCTGTAATTAATATGCATACATAATCTAGCTTGCTTCTGACAGATCTGCTTGTATAGCTATAGGCACATTGTTTGATAGTGAAGTTGCTTCTGAGGTAACCCTAGCTGGGTTAAAGGAACCCTTATGTTTTTGCAGTGATGCGTGCACAGTAGCTATGAGATAGTTTGTGAGAATGATACAGAGGTTGTGGGACAGTTAAGGAAATCTTCTCATAAACTCAGTACATACTGAATATACGGTACAGAAGCATACAAACAGGAATGTATATCTATAGCTACTACAAATAAACAACTCTCACATCGTTATCATATCAGTAGCTAATGTCAATCATTTTCAACAGCCTCAGTGTATGAGTAGCGGCGTATATTCCTCAGCATTGATAAGTCTGTCTGGCCATACTACCTCATCATCTACATGCACTTGTCGACAATTGCAAGTAAGACAGAGCTTCTGATAAACAGAAGGCTTGTGTGCAAACAGTTTGTAGAATAAAATGGCAATAAGGTACATAATTAGAAAGTATATGTAAAGGTTTTGTAGAGTGAAGTAAAGTATATCGTATTGCTTGAGCAAAGATAGTTGAAAGAACAATGGAAATCAGTATATATGAGCAATAAGAATGTGTCAGTAATGTTATAAACGGGAGACTTGTGGGGGTGAAAGGTGGTTGTTAAGAAAACAGGAAGCAAGAGTAAAAGTATGGATATATATAGCACAAAGTCCGTGTTTATGGCATATGCCGTAAGAACAGTGATGCGTAGCATAAGGTAGAGTGCTGAAAACCATCGACAGTCACGAGTACCATTCCTTCCATCTTTGTAGCTGCCCTGAAATACATCCATGAAAGTATGTAACACTTGAGAGTGAATATTGTAATGATTTAAGCATCTCTGAAAGCACTGACATGGATACAGGACAAATAATAACAATGGGAAGATATTGAATACTAAAACTACTGCAATAGCAAGGATAGCAAACGGAAGATGTTCTGGTCCAAAGTATTCCACTGTCCCATCTTAAAAGAGGTACCGCTTGCTTCTGCCATGGATATTGTAGACATTAACAGGAAACAGAAAGGCAAATGATGTGTCCAAAATTTTCACATAAGATAGTAGAAGAAAGGTAGCAAAAGCATTAATTAGCGAACCCTTAATATTTGAATACAAAATATGCATGGAATGGTTTCCAGAGCCACACAATTATACTGACATTGTGGTCATGCATCACAACCAGGAGGTAAGTGAAGGCAATCAAGAGCAATGGATAGACAGCTATGGCATAATCCAGTGCCAAGACCTGGAGAGTAGTCATCTCAGGGTGAAGACAGAATGGATGATACAGTAAGCGAAAGAAATCCAGATTCCAAATACCATACGGTGATAACCCAATGCGAGAAATTAGTTTCAGGTTTGGTGTGTGTTGTACTATTGTATGTTCTACAATAGGTGCAGATACTATCTGACATACTAGTATAAAGACATTCAACAGACCTGATGTTGCACTAACCCGGAAAGTAACTACATGCTGTGGGTGGGAGGAATGAAATAGCCATGTACTTCACCCAATTACTGCTGTACTCTGTGCAATTCACACAGCTGAGGTCATAGGAATACACAGGTGGTGAAAACCCATCCTTACATTTGCTACACAGCAGTCCGTCGCGATGAAAGAGATCACATACTTGGGAAATGTTCAAAGGGAGAGGATAGCGGAAAAAAAACAATTTTGTGGTAGTAATAATACTGTCGACCATACCGACATTTTCAAACCACCAGTGATGTATTGTCACTGCTGTATGTCATACAATAATACTTATGTACTTCCACCTTCTATGTTTCACTGTTACACGACACTGCACCAGTGACAGGATCACCACATTCACAAGCAGTGCTGCCATTCTCAGTGTGTATGGGAAACAGCCAATGTGGACAAGTTATGCCATCCTCACTATCAGCCAAGATTGTACTCCCACTTACTGTTTGATTGTCTTTAACAGTACCCGCAGCAGTGCCAAGTGCCTGGCCCACACGAGCTGTCTCGGCTGCCAGCAAAGAAATGAGATTTGCTACAGACATGCTGTTGTTTACTTTACAACACTCCTACAACTGTCGTACACTGCTCAATTTGAACTGTAATGGATCTATATATACTAAACATGGTGTTGTGCAAACAACACTGGGATTATCCCTGGACTTATATCATTTGATGACTTACATTACATTTCGTTCCCAATAAAGAATGAAGTAATGAAGTAATAGTTTGGGGGGTGCACCCTAGTCTTTTTCAGTAGATTCAAGCTGCCTACCATAGTTTATGCAGGAACTATCATTTTTTAAACAAACATTGTATTGATTATTTTACAGAGAGTCTCATTCTCGCATTAAGAAATATATAATATATGTTACTGCTTACACACTGGGTTTTATGCACGGCCAAATATAAAACTTTAAGCAACAAGAAGGGTAGCGTATAACTAGCTTACGTTTAATATACACTGCCAAGTGTAAAGAGTTACGGGGGTGTGAATAGGCTTTATTTCATCATGTGAGAATTGAATTTTAAAGCCTTGTAAATAGCTTTGTATTAGTCTGGGATATTTGAAGGAAGAAAATATGATCGTACAATCTCTGCTTGTTCTTGCCCTCATCCTCTGGCTGGAGGTCTTACAAGCTCTTCCTGCATCTGTGAGTGTGTGGTCAATGGCGTAAGTGCTATGGCAGCAACTTGAGTATTATCGTTGTTAGCTGGTTGGTAACATTGTTATTACATTATATACCTGTACCAGTTTATATGCTACTGTTTATCACTCTAGCTATGTGAAGCCTCTGAAGTTATAGCAGTGGGTCATATCGTAATGCAGGTCAACCTGCAGAGGAGGCTGCACCTGCTGTTGAGACTCTGGATCACTCCATATAGAAAACAGTAAGTGTAACATATTTGTAGAGTATGATATTATATAGACATGCAAGTGGAACCATTCACAGACTACACGTGAGGAGAGTCGAGATCAAGCGTATTCTCTTTTCTGTTTAATACTGAAACCCTTCAATTATGATATTAGATGTGAGCTTTATTAGCTACTCTGCTACCTAATCGATAGCAGGAAATGCTGAGGTGCTCTCTCTAAGCTAATTTTGGATGCAGTATTGAAACAAGACATACTGAGTCTGTTAACAGTTAAAAGTTTAATTAGAATATACAACACACTGTTACAGTAGTTGTGAGACAGCTACGAAATGTGCTTACAAGTTCAGTGCATACTGAAATATACAGTGCAGAGGCACATGTATAACTAACAAACAATTAACGTACAGCTAGAATAAACATGTGAATTCTTTCTTTGATTATAACATCAATAAATTCATTGATTTTTTTATAGTCTATGATACATTGTAGAAACCATATTATGCATAGGCTATCATTTTTTTGATAATGACTGCAAATTTAATTACAATATAACACATTGTTTTAGTAGTTGTGAGACAGCTACGAAATGTGCTTACAAACTCAGTGCATACTGAAATATACGGTGCAGAGGCACATGTATAACTAACAAACAACTAACGTACAGCTAGAATAAACATGTGAATTCTTTCCTTGATTATTACATCAATGATTTCCTATAGTCTCAGTACTAAGTAGAGGTGTATATTCCTCAGCATTGACAAGTCTGTCTGGCCACACTTCCTCATCATTTGCTTGTTGATAATTGCAGGGTATCATAAGACAGAGCTTTTGGTAAACTTTCTGTACACACTTCTTGTGAGCAAAAAGCTTGTAGAACAAAATGGCAATAAAGTACAGAGGTGGAATACACAATGAAGCAACAGACAGTAAATGTATAGGGTGATTGGAGTGAACTGCTATATAGTGTATTACAGTAATGAAGATCGCTAAATGAATAATGGAAATCAGTATGAGCAGTAAGAATGTGTCAGTAATGTTATGAATGGGAGACTTGTGGGGGTGGAAGACAGATGTTAAGAAAACAGGAACCAAGAGTATAAGTATGCCTAACCATAAGGTAAACTCAGTGTTTATGGTATACGACATAAGAATAGCAATTCGTAGCATAAGGTAGAGTGATGTAAACCATCGACAGTCACGAGTACCATTGCTCCCATCTTTGTAGCTGCCCTGAAATTCATCCATAAAAGTATGCAACACTTGATAGTGAATATTGTAATGATTTAAGCATCTCTGAAAGCACTGACATGGATACAGGAGTAATAATAACAATGGGAAGATATTGAATACTAAAACTACTGCAACAGCAAGGATAGCAAACGGAAGATGTTCTGGCCCAAAGTATTCCACTGTCCCATCATAATAGAGGTACTGCTTGCTTCTGCCATGGATATTGTAGACATTAACAGGAAGCAGAAAAGCAAACGAAGTGTATAAAAACTTCACATAAGATAGTAAAAGAAAAGTAGCAAAAGCATTAATCAGTGAACCTTTGATATTTGAATTCCTTCTAAAGTGCACGAAATATGCATGGAAGGGTTTCCAGAGCCAAACCACAATCCTGACATTGTGGTCATGCATCTCAACCAGGAGGTAAGTGAAGACAATCAAGAGCAGTGGATAGACAGCTATGGCATAATCCAGTGCCAAGACCTGGAGAGTAGTCATCTCAGGGTGTAGACAGAATGGATGGTAGAGTAAGCGAAAGAAATCCAGGTTCCAAATACCATACAGTGATAACCCAATGCGAGACAGTAAATTCAGATTAGTTGTATGTGTTAGTATTGTTTGCACTACAAAAGGTGCAGACACTGTCTGACATACTAGAACAAAAACATTCAACAGACCTGATGTTGCACTAACCCGGAAAGTAACCACAACAACAAACAATGCTGTGGGTGGGAGGAATGAAATGGCCATGTACTTCACCCAATTACTGCTGTACTCTGTGCAATTCACACAGCTGGGGTCATAGGAATACACAGGTGGTGCGAACCCATCCTTGCATTTGCCACACAGCTGTCCCTCTCGATAATAGAGATCACATAATTGGGAAACATTTAAAGGGAGAGAATAGTAATCAAAAAGCTCACTTTTGTGGTAGTGATAGTATTTTCGACCATACCAACATTTTCCAACCACCAGTGATGTACTGCCACTGCTGTATGTCACACAATAATACCTACGTACTTTCACCTTCTGGGTTTCCCTGCTACACATAACTACATGTTCGAGAGAATCACCACATTCACAAGCAGTGCTGCAATTCTCAGTGTGTATGGCAAACAGCCATTGTGGACAAGATATGCCATCCTCACTATCAGCCAGAATAGTATTCTCACCACTTATCCTTTGATTAAGTACCTGCCCCACATGAGTGGTCTCTGCTGCCACTGCACTACAGTTAGGAGTAGTGTAGTTCTTTATCCACTGTGCTATACTTCCCCCCACCAATACCATTAATGTGAGCACAGAAATGAGATTTGCTAGAGACATGCTGTTGTCTGGTTCACAACACTGCTACAACTGTCATAGCTACACTACTCTTCGTATAATTATATTGAAAAACATGATTTGTGCAAACCATTAATCATTGGGGAATTGTCCCTGGATTTATTACTGCTGACAGTGAACAAACTGTTTAGTGACCCAATTAAACTTTCTAATGTGAGGTTAATTATTTGGGGGAGTTTATGCATAAGCGTGCAGAATTTTATACAGATGTGGCATTCATCATGTTATGGAGTGTTTCATACTGAAAATGTTTACACCAGGAGCCCATAACCCAAGTGGTTATGGGCTCCTGTTTACACTACTAGCTATATATTTTGGAAAATGAAACTGTTCAAGTACGTAAACTTACACTGTACAGATCAACATTCAGTGAGTAGCGTAAACAGAGTTTTTTTCACTGCACCATCGACAGAATCACCACATTCACAAGCAGTGCTACCATTCTCAGTGTGTATGGGAAACAGCCAATGTGGACAAGTTATGACATCCTCACTATCAGCCATGATAGCATTCTCACCACTTATCCTGTGATTAAGTCCCTGCCCCACATGAGCTGTCTCTGCTGCCACTGAACTACAGTTAGGGGTGTTGCAAAATTTTATAGTGTAGTTCTTCCTCCACTGCGCTATACTTCCCTCCACCAATACCACTAATGCGAGCAAAGAAATGAGTTTTGCTAGAGACATGTTGTTGTCCGGTTCACAACACTACTACAACTGTCATACACTACTCTCTCTCTCTATATATATATATTGATTTGTGCAAATACCCTGGGGGATCATCCCTGGACTTATTACTTATTATGGGTCCTATTTTTCAATTTATAAAACATACTGGGTAGCTAGTGGAGCTGGAGAACGACAGCAGTATTTAATACTACCACAGAAATTACAGGGCAGTATTATATGTGCATGTCCACGACAGCCTGCTCTTAGTGGGAATTTAACCCATGCAAGTTGAACACACTTTCTAGCTACATATTTCCATAGCTAGCATTGTTGTTAAATTGTAATACTATTGAGGGGTGAGTACAATTAACCATTGAAAAATATAGGCAACTAAGTTCAAGGGGGGTTGGGGGGTGGTAAGATTCTGGCAAGGGGCAGCAAGCCGTGCAGCTACCCGTAACTAAACATGACCTAGCTTAACTGTTTACATATAAAACTGTTGCTGCATTTATTATGGTCATCATATACTCTTTCAGTTCCATAGAAAAGGAAAACACACATTAGCTGCATCAAATTTCTTTGGGATAGCTGCGCATGCACTAAAGCGTGACCTAGCTTAATTGTTTGCTTTTCAATCTGAAACATGAGCTGCATTGATAATATTTTTATCCATGGCCATCATACACCCTTTCAGTTTCATAGAAAAGGAAAACACACATTAGCTACATCACATTTCTTTAAGATAGCTGCACTTAGCCTGGAGTGGTAAAAAGGTTAAAAAAAGCATGCAGATGTACAACATTATAGCTACCTGTAATTAGTATGCATACATGATCTAGCTTGCTTCTGACGAATCTGTTTGTGTAGCTATAGGCACATTGTTTGATAGTGAAGTTGCTTCTGAGGTAACCCTAGCTAGGTTAAAGGAACCCTTATGTTTTTGCAGTGATGCATGCACAGTAGCATTAAGGAAATCTGCTCATAAACTCAGTAGCTACATACTGAATATACGGTACAGAAGCATACAAACAGGAATGTATATCTATAGCTACTACAAATAAACAACTCACAAATCGTTATCATATTAGTAGCTAGCTAATTTCATTGATTTTCAACAGCCTCAGTGCTGAGGAGAGGTGTGTATTCTTCAGCATTGATGAGTCTGTCAGCTGGCCACAGTTCTTCATCATTTATATGCACTTGTCGAGAATTGCAAGTAAGACAGAGCTTCCGGTAAACTTTCCATACAGAGGTCTTGCGAGCAAAAAGTTTGTAAAATAAAAAAGCAATAAAGTACAGAAGTGGAATACAGAAAAAAATATCAGAAAGTATATGTAAAAGATTTCCAGAGTGAAGCACTACAGTATATCGTATTGCTTGAGCAGAGATAATTAAAATGCAAATGGATATCAGTATAAGCAATAAGAATGTGTCAGTAATGTTATAAATGGGAGACTTATGGGAGCAGAAGGTGGCTGTTAAGAATACAGCAACCAAGAGTAAAAGTGTGGCTATGCATAGTGAAAGGTCCACGATAATGGCATATGCCATAAGAACAATGATGCGTAGCATAAGGTAGACTGCTGAAAACCATCGACAGTCATGAGTATCATTGCTCCCATCTTTGTAGCTGCCTTAAAATACATCCATGAAAGTATCAAACAGTTGATATTCAATATTATAACGATTTAAGCATCTCTGAAACCACTGACATGGATACAGGACTAACAAAAACAATGGAAAAATATTGAAGACTAAAAGCACTCCAAGGGCAAGGATAGCAAATGGAAGATGTTCTGGTCCAAAGTACTCCACTGTTCCATCATAAAAGAGGTAACACTTGCTTCTGCCATAGATATTGTAGACATTAACAGGAAATAGAAAGGCAAATGATGTGTGTAGAAACTTTACATAAGATAGCAGAAGAAAAGTAGCAAAAGCATTAATCAGTGAACCCTTCACATTCGATTTCTTTCTGAAGTGTACAAAATATGCATGGAATGGTTTCCAGAGCCAAACCACAATCCTGACATTGTGGTCATGCATCTCAACCAGGAGGTAAGTGAAGACAATCAAGAGCAGTGGATAGACAGCTATGGCATAATACAGTGCCAAGATCTGGAGAGCAGTCATCTCAGGGTGAAGACAGAAAGGATGATAGAGTAAGCGAAAGAAATCCAGGTTCCAAATACCATACAGTGATAACCCGATGCGAGATTGTAATTTCAGATTAGTTGTATGTGTTTTGATTACACGTACTACAGCAGGTGCAGACACTGTCTGACATACTAGAACAAAAACATTCAACAGACCTGATGTTGCACTAACTCAGAAAGTAACCACAACAATAAACAATGCTGTGGGTGGGAGGAATGCAATAGCCATGTATTTTCCCCAATTACTGCTTTACTGAGTGCAATTCACGCAGCTGGGGTCATAGGAATACACAGGTGGTGCGAACCCATCCTTGCATTTGCTACACAGCTGTCCATCGCGATGAAAGTGATCACATACTTGGGAAATATTTGAAGGGAGAGGATAGTAAAAAACAATACCGGGACTACGTTTATGTTGTGCAAAATAACAGCCATACCAACATTTTCCAACTACCAGTGATGTATTGTCAATGCTGTATGTCATACAATAACACTTGTGTACTTCCACCTTCTGGGTTTCACTGTTACACAACACTGCTCCTCTCACATTATCACCACATTCACAAGCAGTGCTGCCATTCTCAGGGTGTGTGGGAAACATCCAATGCGGACAAGTTATGCCATCCTCACTATCAGCCAAGATTGTACTCCCACTTACTGTTTGATTGTCTTTAACACTAACCGTAGCAGTGCCAAGTGCCTGGCCCACACGAGCGGTCTCTAATTCCACTGAACTACAGTTTGGAGTATTGCAAATAGTGTAGTTTTTCCTCCATTGTGTTACACCTCCCTCCACCAATATCACTAGTGCAAGCAAAGAAATGAGATTTGCTAGAGACATGCTGTTGTTTACTTCACAACACTACTACGACTGTCGTACACTGCTCAATTTGAACTGTAATGGAGTTATATACACTAAACATGGTTTGTGCAAACCACATGGGAATTATCCCTGGACTTATATCATTTGATGACCTACATTAAAATTCTGTTCCCAATCTGTATCATAATTGAAGTATGAAGTAATAGTTTGGGGGGTGCACCCTAGTCTTTTTCAGTAGATTCAAGTATGCCTGCCATAGTTTATGCACATATTGCCGGAACTACCATTTTTTTAATACAAACATTGTATTGGTTATTTTACAGCGTGTCTCGTTCTCAACATGTTTGCATTAAGAAATATATACTGTATATATGTTACTGCTTATACAGTGGGTTTTATGCACTGCCAAATGTAAAACTTTAAGCAAACAGAAGGGTGGCGTATAGCTAGCTTATGTTTAATGTACGCTGCCAAGTGTAAAGAGTTACAGGGGGTGTGAATAGGCTTTATTTTATCGTGTGAGAATTGAATTTAAAGCCTTGTTAAGGAGCTTTGATTAGTCTGGGATATTTGAAGGAAGAAAATATGATCGTACAATCTTTGATTGTTCTTGCTCTCATCCTCTGGCTGGAGGTCTTACAAGCTCTTCCTGCATCTGTGAGTGTGTGGTCAATGGCGTAAGTGCTATGGCAGCAACATGAGTATTATCGTTGTTAGCTGGTTGGTAAAATTGTTATTACATTATATACCTGTACCAGTTTATATGCTAGTGTTTATCACTCTAGCTGTGTGAAGCCTCTGAAGGTATAGCAGTAGGTCATACCGTAATGCAGGTCAACCCGCAGAGGAGGCTGCGCCTGCTGTTGAAACTCTGGATCACTCCATATAGAAAACAGTAAGTGTAACATATTTGTAGAGTATGATACTATATAGACATGCAAGTGGAACCATTCACAGACTGCACGTGAGGAGAGTCGAGATCAAATGTATTCTCTTTTTTGTTTAATACTGAAAAGCTTCAATTATGATAATTAATAGATGTAAGCTTTATTAGCTACTCAGCAACCTAATTAATAATAGGAAATGCTAAGGTGCTCTCTCTCTAATCTAGTTAAATTAATTTTGGATGCAGTATTGAAACAAGACGTACTGAGTCTGTTAACGTTTACAAAATTTAATTACACTACAACACACTGTTACAGTAGTTGTGAGACAGCTACGAAATGTGCTTACAAACTCAGTGCATACTGAAATATACGGTGCAGAGGCACATGTATAACTAACAAACAATTAACGTACAGCAAGAATAAACATGTGAATTGATTATTACATCAATAAATTCATTGATTTCCTATAGTCTCAGTACTAAGTAGAGGTGTATATTCCTCAGCATTGACAAGTCTGTCTGGCCACACTTCCTCATCATTTGCTTGTTGATAATTGCAGGGTATCATAAGACAGAGCTTCTGGTAAACTTTCTGTACACACTTCTTGTGAGCAAAAAGTTTGTAGAACAAAATGGCAATAAAGTACAGAAGTGGAATACACAAAAAAGCATCAAGAAGTATATGTATAAGGTTAATGGAATGAACTGCTATGTAGTGTATTACATTAGTGATGCTCGCTAAATGGAAAATGGACGTCAGTATGAGCAGTAAGAATGTGTCAGTAATGTTATGAATGGGAGACTTGTGGGGGTGGAAGACGGATGTTAAGAAAACAGGAACCAAGAGTATAAGTATGACTAAACATGAGGTAAACTCAGTGTTTATGGTATACGACATAAGAATAGCAATTCGTAGCATAAGGTAGAGTGATATAAACCATCGACAGTCACGAGTACCATTGCTCCCATCTTTGTAGCTGCCCTGAAATACATCCATGAAAGTATGTAACACTTGAGAGTGAATATTATAATGATTTAAGCACCTCTGAAAGCACTGACATGGATACAGGAGTAATAATAACAATGGGAAGATATTGAAAACTAAAACTACTGCAACAGCAAGGATAGCAAACGGAAGATGTTCTGATCCAAAGTACTCCACTGTCCCATCATAAAAGAGGTACCGCTTGCTTCTGCCATGGATATTGTAGACATTAACAGGAAACAGAAAGGCAAATGAAGTGTGTAAAAACTTCACATAAGATAGTAGAAGAAAAGTAGCAAAAGCATTAATTAGCGAACCCTTAATATTTGAATTCCTTCTGAAGCGCACAAAATATGCATGGAAGGGTTTCCAGAGCCAAACCACAATCCTGACATTGTGGTCATGCATCTCAACCAGGAGGTAAGTGAAGACAATCAAGAGCAATGGATAGACAGCTATGGCATAATCCAGTGCCAAGACCTGGAGAGTAGTCATCTCAGGGTGAAGACAGAATGGATGATACAGTAAGCGAATGAAATCCAGATTCCAAATACCATACAGTGATAACCCGATGCGAGACGTGAGTTTCAGGTTTGGTGTGTGTTGTAATATTATTTTCACTATAAAAGGTGCAGACATTATCTGACATACTAGAACAAACACATTCAACAGACCTGATGTTGCACTAACCCGGAAAGTAACCACCACAATAAACAATGCTGTGAGTGGGAGAAATGCAATAGCCATGTACTTTACCCAATTACTGTTGTACTCTGTGCAATTCACACAGCTGAGGTCATAGGAATATACAGGTGGTGCAAACCCATCCTTGCATTTGCCACACAGCTGTCCGTCGTGATGAAAGAGATCACATACTTGGGAAATGTTTAAAGGGAGAGGATAGTGAAACAAATCTTTTTTGTGGTAGTAATGATACTTTGCACCATACCAACATTTTCCAACCACCAGTGATGTATTGTCACTGCTGTATGTCATACAATAATACTTATGTACTTCCACCTTCTGGGTTTCACTGCTACACACTACTGCCCCTGCGACAGGATCACCACATTCACAAGCAGTACTGCCATTCTCAGTGCGTATGGGAAACAGCCAATGTGGACAAGCTATGCCATCCTCACTATCATCCACAATAGTATTCTCACCACTTGACCTTTGATTAAGTGCCTGCCCCACATGAGCTGTCTCTGCTGCCACTGCACTACAGTTAGGAGAGTTGCAAATAGTGTAGTTCTTTCTCCACTGCGCTATACTTCCCTCCACCAATACCATTAATGTGAGCAAAGAAATGAGATTTGCTAGAGACATGTTAGCTATCTAGTTCACAACACTAGCTATTACAACTGTCATACACTACTCTCTCTATATAGCTATATTGAAAAACATGGTTTGTGCAAACACCCTGCACTGGGGGATCATCCCTGGACTTATACTGCTGACAGTCACAAATTGTTTAATGAACATTTTATTTCCGTGACATGTAAACGATTTGGGGGGTGCACAGTGCCTGGTCATAGTCCATAGAGTTTATACATAACATGCATCACTGTAAAAACAAAGAATTACTTTAACCCAGCTTGGGTTACCGGAGTTGTAGTTTAAATGTCAAAGAATGTGCATACAAGGAGATCAATTACATTGTTTGACCACTCGTATTACAGGGTAGCTACCTTTACCATTATACGTTATTATGACATCAGGGGGGTAATAGTAGGCAATAATTAGAATATGATGCCATGGCGCTCGCACGAACGTAGCGGGACGAAGGAATGCTAGAAGTGCAGTTGCACTTGTGACGCTTCTTAACTACCACAAGTAGCTAAGTGTCTGTCCCACATGAGCTGTCTCTGCTGCCACTGAACTAGCTACAGTTTGGAGTAGTGTGGTTCTTTCTCCACTGTGCTATACTTCCCTCCACCATTACCCATTAATGTGGGCAAAGAAATGAGATTTGGTAGAGACATGTTGTTGTCTGGTTCGCAACACTGCTACAACTGTCAAAGTTACACTACTCTTCGTATAATTATATTGAAAAACATGATTTGTGCAAACCGTTGATCATTGGGGGATCATCCCTGAACTTATTACTGCTGACAGTGAACAAACTGTTTAGTGACCCAATTAACCTTTCAGTTTGTTCCCATGTGAGGTTAATGACGTGAGAAGTTGGTGCATAAGCATGCAGAATTTTATACAGATGTGGCATTCATCATGTTAAGGAGCGTCTGATACTGAAAATGTTTACACCAGGAGCCCATATTAAACCCAAAGGGATAACCGTTATGGTCTCCTGTTCACACTACTAGCTATATATTTTGGAAATAAAAACTTCAGAGGTAATACATATTCATAATGATTGGGACAGTATACAGTTTATTCAGACTGTCATTTAACAGAGGTTCCATTGTAATAATTATGATAATCTCAGATACACTGGTATGTGACTTCATGCATGGTTGTAGTATAATTGAAGGACTCGGAACCATAGTAGGCTAACCTAAAATCGAGTATTGGAAATTGCATGAAATGCACAAAAAAGAAGTAAAATATATGCATACCCTACAATCATAAGTGTTTCCTTAATTTTAGCAGCTCCTGAAACACAAGTTGAGTATTCCTAAGTTTAAGGAGGTAGATTCGATACTTGTGGGTTAGATCACTCTGCATCTGAGAGCTTCAACTGCATATTAGCTTGTGTGTGTCAATACCATGCATGCATACAAGTGATTCTATCAGTATATTAGACATGTATAACCTTCTTATACACACAGGTGCACATTGTGAAGGATCAGTCGCGGATTCACAATGACATACAGTTGGGACTTTTACCTGGATTACGAAAGGCTGTATGTCATTACAGACTTTACCATACAGGCCAGAGCTAGTCAGTATACTGCAACTACCACCAATTTAGTTTTTCTTGCCATCTTTCATAGCCATTAACATGCAGACACAGAAGAATCTGTGCATCACTGTATTAGATCTGGCTTCCGAAAGAAAACAGAACAAAATTCTGGAAAATAGCTACCCCAGTATACAAATGAGAAGCATGTGAAAGCTGCTTTGTGTACCAGTACAACAAATAGATTTAAATTACAGTGTTTACATTAGATATACAAGAAGGAAATCAATTTGAGACTGTTCAATATGAGACTTCCATTTGTATCACTTACTTACTGTCATTCAAAAAAGGATGGTTTTTCCTACAATTTTGTATCTTTTGAAATGTATATTTTTAACTACACTTCTGTTCCAAAGTGGTTGCCTTGTACTAAGGCCTTCTCACTGCAGCTTGTGTTGCATGCGACAGTAGATAAAGCCGAAGTATACAAGGCCTACAAATGAGCCTATCATCCAATTGGAGCCTCTCTTCTTTGAGATATTTATGCCCTTCAGTTGATTTGTAATGATAACTTCTGATAAAAGGTACAGGTGCCACACCCAGGAGCAATTTTTGACTGAGGCCTTCAAGTCAGTGGGACTCTCCAGCAATGATATAGGACTTATTGAGTGTGATAAAATCTCAAAACACATAATGAATAGTGAATACCCACTCAATCTATGCCAAATGGTTAAAGGATATCTCTACCCTAAAAAATGTACACGTATTTACTCTTACAAACTGCGGAAAGCTGTAATATGTGTATTACCTTGCAAAACCTGAAATCAAAAGTTTATTACTCAGTTATAATAAGGGCATGTATGTATGTTCATCTGACTTGAATTGATGCATTATATACTCTATAAGCTGTCACTTTATCCCTTGAATGCTATAGACTAAATACTCTTGTGGGCCAATTCATGCAGTTCTAGCATATGCAATAAAAACATTGATCCATAGCATAAAGTAGAGTGCTGTCAACAGCCAAAAAACAACAACACTGTTCCCATCTTTGTAGTCGCCCATGAAAGTATGCAACACTTTATAGTGAATATTGTAATGATTTGAGCATCTCTGAAACCAATGACATGGATACAGGACTAATAATAGCAATGGGAAGATATTGAATACTAGATAAACCTACTACAAGGACAACGAGACAAAGATGTTCTGGTCCAAAGCAGCTACTCCACCGTCACATCATAGAAGAGGTAGCTAGTTACTGTAGACATGAACAAGAATTAGAAAGGCAAATGATGTGTGAGAAACTTCACGTAAGAAGTGTACAAAATATGCATGGAAGGGTTTCCAGAGCCAAACTACAATCCTGACATTGTGGTCATGCATCTCAACCAGGAGGTTAAGTGAAGACAATCAAGAGCAGTGGATAGACAGCTATGGCATAATCAAGTGCCAAGACCTGGAGAGTAGTCATCTCAGGGTGAAGACAGAATGGATGGTAGAGTAAGCGAAAGAAATCCAGGTTCCAAATACCATACAGTGATAACCCAATGCGAGACATGAGTTTCAGGTTTGGTGTGTGTTGTACTATTGTTTTCACTACAAAAGGTGCAGACACTATCTGACATGCTAGAACAAAAACATTCAACAGACCTGATGTTGCACTAATCCGGAAAGTAACTACCACAACAAACAATGCTGTGGGTGGGAGGAATGAAATGGCTATGTACTTCACCCAATTACTGCTGTACTCTGTGCAATTCACACAGCTGGGGTCATAGGAATACACAGGTGGTGCGAACCCATCTATGCATTTGCCACACAGCTGTCCCTCTCGATAAGAGAGATCACATACTTTGGAAACATTTGAAGGGAGAGGATAGTAATCAAAAGGCTCATGTTTGTGGTAGTGATAATATTTTCGACCATACAAACATTTTCCAACCACCAGTGATGTATTGTAACTGCTGTATGTCATACAATAATACTTATGTACTTCCACCTTCTGGGTTTCACTGTTACACAACACTACGCCAGCGACAGGATCACCACATTCACAAGCAGTACTGCCATTCTCAGTGTGTATGGGAAACAGCCAATGTGGACAAGTTATGCCATCCTCACTATCAGCCAAAATAGTATTCTCACCACTCATCCTTTGATCAAGTGCCTGCCCCACATGAGCCGTCTCAGCTGCCACTGAACTACAGTTAGGAGAGTTGCAAATAGTGTAGTTCTTCCTCCACTGTGCTGTACTTCCCTCCACCAATACCATTAATGTGAGCAAAGAAATGAGATTTGCTAGAGACATGTTAGCTATCTAGTTCACAACACTAGCTATTACAACTGTCATACACTACTCTCTCTATATAGCTATATTGAAAAACATGGTTTGTGCAAATACCCTGCACTGGGGGATCATCCCTGGACTTATACTGCTGACAGTCACAAATTGTTTAATGAACATTTTATTGATTTGGGTGGTGCACAGTACCTGGTCTTAGTCCATAGAGTTTATGCATAAGCATGCATCACTGCAAAAACACAACAATTACTTTAACCCAGCTTGGGTTACCGGAGTTGTAGTTTCAATGTCAAAGAATGTGCATACAAGGAAATCAATTACATTGTTTGACCACTCGTATTACGGGATAGCTACCTTTACCATTGCTATGTCATTATGACGTCTGGGGAGTAATAGTAGGCAATAATTAGATTATGACGCAATGGCGCACGCACGAACGTAGCGGGACGAATGAATGCTAGAAGTGCAGTTGCACTTGTGATGTGACTGGAAGCGCACCACAAGTAGCTAAGTGCCTGTCACACATGAGCTGTCTCTGCTGCCACTGAACTACAGTTTGGAGTAGTGTAGTTCTTTGTCCACTGTGCTATACTTCCCTACACCAATAGCTACCCATTAATGTGAGCAAAGAAATAAGATTTGCTAGAGACATGTTGTTGTCTGGTTCACAACACTGCTACAACTGTCATAGCTACACTACTCTTCGTATAATTATATTGAAAAACATGATTTGTGCAAACCGTTGATCATTGGGGGATCATCCCTGGACTTATTACTGCTGACTGTGAACAAACTGTTTAGTGACCCAATTAACCTTTCAGTTTGTTCCCATGTGAGGTTAATGACGTGAGAAGTTGGTGCATAAGCATGCAGAATTTTATACAGATGTGGCATTCATCATGTTATGGAGCGTCTGATACTGATAATGTTTACTACACCAGGAGCCCATATTAAACCCAAAGGGGTTATGGGCTCCTGTTCACACTACTAGCTATATAATAAAAAACTGCTCAAGTACGTAAGCTTACACTGTACAGATCAACATTCAGTGAGTACTGTAAAACACATATTTTTCCTCATGTTGGCATGTTTACAATACAGTTTGAGATTGCTTGTGAGACTGATACAAATGTTATGGGACAACTAAAGAAATGTGGCCACAAAGCCGGTATAGTAATATCAAAATATACGGTACAGAAGCATACAAACAGGAATGTATAGTGATAGCTATCACAAATAAACAACTCACATATCACTTGTTTGACTATCATATCAGTAATTTCATTGATTTCCAACAGCTTCAGTGCTAAGTAGAGGTGTATATTCCTCGGCATTGATAAGTCTGTCTGGCCATGGTTCCTCATCGTTTACTTTTCGACAATTGCAAGTAAGGCAGAGCTTCTGCCATACAGAGTTCTTGCGAGCAAACAGCTTGTAGAATAAAACAGCAAAACCGCACAGAAGTGGAATACAGATAAAAATATCAACAAGTGTATGAGAAAGTTTTTCAGAGTGCAGTGCTACATAGTGTACTTCTTGAGTTGAGAGAGTTGAAATGCCAGTGGAAATTAGTATGAGCAGTAAGAATGTGTCAGCGGTGTTATGAATGGGAGACTTGTGGGGGTGGAAGGTGGCTGTTAAGAATACAGGAACCAAAAATAAAAGTACAGTTATATATAGGGCAAACTCAGTGTTTATGGCATACGCTATAAAACTACCAATACGAAGCAAAAGGTAGAGTGCTGAAAACCATCGACAGTCTCGAATACCATTGCTCCCATCTTTGTAGCTGCCCTGAAATACATCCATGAAAGTATGCAACACTTTAGAGTGAATATTGTAATGATTTAGGCACCTCTGAAAGCACTGACATGGATACAGGACTAATAATAACAACGGGAAGATATTGAATACTAAAACTACTGCAACAGCAAGGATAGCAAAAGGAAGATGTTCTGGTCCAAAGTACTCCACTGTCCCATCATAAAAGAGGTAACGCTTGCTTCTGCCATGGATATTGTAGACATTAACAGGAACCAGAAAGGCAAATGAAGTGCGTAAAAACTTCACATAAGATAGTAGAAGAAAAGTAGCAAAAGCATTAATTAGCGAACCCTTAATATTTGAATACCTTCTGAAGCATACAAAATATGCATGGAAGGGTTTCCAGAACCAAACCACAATCCTGACATTGTGGTCATGCATCTCAACCAGGAGGTAAGTGAAGACAATCAAGAGCAGTGGATAGACAGCTATGGCATAATCCAGTGCCAAAACCTGGAGAGTAGTCATCTCAGGGTGAAGACAGAATGGATGGTAGAGTAAGCGAAAGAAATCCAGATTCCAAATACCATACAGTGATAACCCGATGCGAGACGTGAGTTTCAGGTTTGGTGTGTGTTGTACTATTGTTTTCACTACATAAGGTGCAGACACTGTCTGACATACTACAACAAAAACATTCAACAGGCCTGATGTTGCACTAACCCGGAAAGTAACCACCACAACAAACAATGCTGTGGGTGGGAGGAATGCAATAGCCATGTACTTCACCCAATTACTGCTGTACTCTGTGCAATTCACACAGCTGAGGTCATAGGAATATACAGGTGGTGCAAACCCATCCTTGCATTTGCCACACAGCTGTCCCTCTCGATAAAAGAGATCACATACTTTGGAAACATTTGAAGGGAGAGGATAGTAACCATAAGGCTCATGTTTGTGGTAGTAATAATATTTTCGACCATACAAACATTTTCCAACCACCAGTGATGTATTGTCACTGCTGTATGTCATACAATAATACTTATGTACTTCCACCTTCTGGGTTTCACTGTTACATAACACTGCACCAGCGACAGTATCACCACATTCACAAGCAGTACTGCCATTCTCAGTGTGTATGGGAAACAGCCAATGTGGACAAGTTATGCCATCCTCACTATCAGCCAAAATAGTATTCTCTCCACTCATCCTTTGATTAAGTGCCTGCCCCACATGAGCCGTCTCTGCTGCCACTGAACTACAGTTAGGAGAGTTGCAAATAGTGTAGTTCTCTCTCCACTGTGCTATACTTCCGTCCACCAATACCACTAATACGAGCAAAGAAATGAGATTTGCTAGAGACATTCTGTTGTCTGGTTCACAACACTGCTACAACTGTCATAGCTACACTACTCTTCGTATAATTATATTGAAAAACATGATTTGTGAAAACTGTTGATCATTGGGGGATTGTCCCTGGACTTATTACTGCTGACAGTGAACAAACTGTTTAGTGACCCAATTAACCTTTCAATTTGTTCTAATGTGAGGTTAATTACTTGGGGGAGTTTATGCATAAGCATGCAGAATTTTATACAGACGTGGCATTCATCATGTTATGGAGTGTTTCATACTGAAAATGTTTACACCAGCAGCCCATAACCCAATGGGGTTATGGGCTCCTGTTTACACTACTAGCTATATAAAACTGCTCAAGTACGTAAACTTACACTGTACAGATCAACATTCAGTGAGTAACGTAAAAAAGAGTTTTTTTCACTGCACCATCGACAGAATCACCACATTCACAAGCAGTGCTGCCATTCTCAGTGTGTATGGGAAACATCCAATGTGAACAAGATATGCCATCCTCACTATCAGTCAGAATAGTATTCTCACCACTCATCATTTGATTAAGTGCCTGGCCCACATGAGCTGTCTCTGCTGCCACTGAACTACAGTTAGGGGTGTTACAAATAGTGTAGTTCTTCCTCCACTGCGCTGTACTTCCCTCCACCAACACCACTAATATGAGCAAAGAAATGAGATTTGCTAGAGACATGTTGTTTTGTACTTCACAATACTATACAACTGTCATGCACACACTACTCTAAGTGTATATTGAAAAACATGGTTTGTGCAAAACCCACGGGGGATCATTCCTGGACTTATTACTGCTGACAGTGAGCAAATTGTTTAATGACCCATATTAACATTTTATTCCCATGTGACATTAAGGATTCGGGGAATGCACCCTGGTCTCACTCCATAGAATTTATGTATAAGAATGCAAAATTTTATACAAATATGAATTCATTATTTACAGAGTGCATGTCTCATACTGGAAATGTTTACACTTAGCTATGAGCATGGCTGGATTCAACATGCCTACTATATAATTATATATTTTCGGAAATGATAGACTGCTCAAGTACATTAGCTTACGCCATTAAGAAAATACACCTATATGGAGGCCACTCTTCCTACACTTACCATCTTTTTTTTGGTACAAAAGTTCATAATTTCTGGCATTTGCGATTTAGTCACGCCCAGGTTGTGATACATCACATCTGCATCTCTGCTCACCCGACATACGTATAGCTACACTTGGCAATGTGGTGTGCCCAAGATCACTGTAGAGCTCAACCTTATGCCATTCACTTACAAGGTTTGATACTTAGAGCATGGCCAAGTTAACTAAAGAAAGGCAAGTAATTAATAATTATCTTCAATCAGGCTATAGGCAGATATGGCTATAGGTCTTCAATAGTCTCAGTACATACACCACAATTGGGTCATATAATTACCTTCTGCTATGGTACATAATTTAACTACATCAACAGATCAGCCTAGCTACGCTTCAACTTTCCCTGGGGAGCTTCCTGGCTGAACGTTCATTGTCATATAGCTGCAAGACTGCATGGGTTGTTCTGATGAAATACATATAGATCTACTGATGGAGGTGATCTCCTTCCTCAGACAGTTCCTCATTCCCATTTAAGTATTGATTTGCTGGCAGTGATCCTATGAACTGAAGAGAATGTAAAGAAAATTCACATTTTATATCATAATTATTCTTCTATGCATAGCTAGCTAGCTAACTACAGGGAAGGTATTCAAAGCACACAATGTGTGAATAATTGTATAAAGCTACTGTGAATTTATGCTGTAGCTAAAAGCCCTTGCGCCATAAACTTCGCAAAACTTCTCTTACTTATTTGTAGTGGTATTAGCTATATAAAATAGCTAAATTGTTACTGGTCCCCTAGCTAGCTAGCTAGCTATATTAGTGCACACTAGGAAAAGTGGCATGCGAATACAACTGTTCCAAATAATACACTGAGATTGTGAAACTGTTGAATTTTTATTCAGCTAACTATGCACTTGCTACCGGTCCTAAGTGCATAGTTAGCTTAGGAATAAGGGTGCGGGCGATTATTGCATTATCATGCAATAATCGCTGCTCAGCGCCGCGCTATACGTGCAATAATCACTACTGAGCTAGCAAAACCTGCTGCTGTGAACATGCAATATTCTATAATCTATGGCTTTCCCGGTGGTTGAGCATGCACAAACTACGGCTTTTGAGAAGGACTGTTATCTGAAGATATTGTTCGCTCATACTGGACGTGCTCGATGCAGCCACGCCCACTATAATATTTGGCGAATGCCTGGAATCACATTCATAAAACTTCCGGCCAGAAAAAAGGTTCGATGGCAATGTGTAGCTATGTATTAGTAGTCTGGCCGCATTTTTCCGACGTCGCACTCTTTAAAAAGTTACAGGCTTGTGCTTTGTTGCTATTGCTGAATCATGGCAGAAGGTAATTAGCTGTGACCTACCTAGCAATAGTCTCGTACCCACTCACCCCTCCCACACTCCGACGCCCAGAACCCTGGAGGGCTCTCAAGGGGGGAGGGCTCTGAGTACGAGACTAAACTACCTATACCTGTAGTAAATAGTAAGGACCTATTATAGGCCTGTAACTAGCTATGATATTTTTAATGATGTAGTACTACTAAGTACTATAGTAGCCTTGTTCCCAGGATCTCACTTTGTTCAGTTCGCTTTTCCTTTGTGTAGCTGAAAAAGGTGGGGGTCTGGGGATGAGGCTAGTGCTATATCTAAGACTATAAATTAGGGTTATCTATGCAGGAGGGAGTAGAGTGGTAATAATTGTGTGCTGCCAGGAGATTCTGGCATTGGTACTCATTTCTTTGTAGTTTAATGAAGTTGAGATCCAGTACGTAAGGTATGCCCTATCGTGACTGGGTGTTAATCAGTACTAGTAGCTAGCTAGAATTGGTAATGACTTCATATGTCACTAAGGCTGCTGTACAATGGGAGATTGTTTAATTTTGCCACTGAATGTGTGGTTAGCTATATATACGTATAGCTATACCTGACTTGCAAACTGGCTGGTGAATGGCTAGATTTGTTATTCACATTCCTACTCTTTGTACCACCGTTCACATGTTCTGTGCATGTTTGGGCTATGATTATTATAATAGTAAACATGGCTGCTTATGGGGGGCATTGTAGTGTGTGGGCTTATGAATGTTCTTATTGGGAGAGTACCCAATGACCAAAACAGCTTCTGGTATGATAATTATAATATTACACAGAATGTGAATAAGCTACTCCATCACCTGACCAATGGTTTGAACAGGAATTGATGATCTATGCAGATGGTGCATATATATATATTATATATACTGGCAGTAAAAATTTGCACTAAAAGTAGCTACCCCGTATTTACTATGTGTTTCATGGCAGGTGTGTTTACCCGACTGACTCTTAAGGATGTTGAAAAGGAGCTTAAAGAAGTCACTGACTATTACTCACTCGGGCTGCAACTGGACGTGCCACAGGCAACAATGAACTATATTGAAGCTGATTATCAAAGTAGTTGCCGCCGAAAATCAGAAGTACTAAAGTGGTGGCTGGCTAATGTCAAAGATGCTTCCTGGCCTGTAGTGGGTGGGGCTGTGGAGAGGATGGGAGAGCATGGCCTCTTAGCTGAGTCCTTGAAGAAGAAAGTAGAAGATCCGTGCCTGAAAGGTAGGTTAAAACTTGATGGTTTGTTCATTTTGTTGCCTAACCAAAGTTGCAGAGTTTTCGCAAACTCCTTGGGGGTGGAGTGGTCAGCGGTCGCAACAGCAGGGGGCGCGCAGTGGCCGATTATATTTGTGCGCAAAGTGTGGAAACAAATATTGACCAATTTTTTAGCAGCCAAAAAGCTGCTCTAGTGGTATCTTGCTACATTGAGGTAATGCACTAACAGCCTAGTCTAACATCGTGTACATGTATCTTCTCATTATACCGTACTTAAGTCATTCTGACCAATCAGCGTACAGGATTCGGGTGCAATAACGGGTCGTATTCCCGTTGCTAGCTAGCAACCGTGTTGCAATGCAATCGGATTCACGCAGCACTGGATGGGATTTCGGTACCTGATTCCGTTCCATTCATACGCTGTGGTTTGCTGAGGGAGCGCTCGAGCGTAGGCAGGCCAGATGGCGGTCCTTGCTCATAGATTGCTGGAGAATTGCTGCAAGAAGGCACGGTAAGCTATTATACTCCGTTTATAGCGAGTTTTGTTGTGTTTCCGTGTGTCTATGCATGTAGCCACGCTGCCAGCCTATCGTTTTGTGCCAAAATAGCGTTAGGTTCAGGCTAAATAGTTCGCTATCGTACATACTAGCCGCCTTTCATGCTTTGCTAGGTTTGGTTTTGCCGAGTTTTAGAGCCTTTGTCTAGCCATTTTATCGGATCTTGCCACGATTGTGGCCGCGATTTTCGCTGTACCAAGCTGCAGCTTACTTGCCTTAATTTCTGGATGCCTTCTACAGACCTTGCAACTCTTGTCTGAATGACTTAGGCATGGTATAAGTTGTATCCCTGCCAAGCTGGATATAAGACCCTTATATCCCGCTTGGCAGGGATATAACCTATACATATAAGCAGAGATCAAGCACACAGCCAGCTTACTCGAGATATCAGATAGAGCATAGACTGTGTCCTATTGAACCGCTTTTGCTATAGCAAAATACCACTTATGGTATAGCTGTATGCAAGGTACAGCTACTAGCTGTTGATGGTCTGGAGGTGTTTCTTTCCCTTCTGATCATGAGCTAGTTGTTGCTTGATTTTGAGCTACCGTCACCATCTAGTCAGCAGCAACACGATTCTCATTTTAGCATTAGTTCATGCCGTTTTCAGCTGACTTTTTCCAGTGGGCATGGCTGCTTCATTTGCAAACTGAGTCTAGTTACTATGCTGTGCTAGGAGAGAGAGACATGCAATTCATAGCAACGATACGACGATGATCCCTCTATACTTATACAAAATCTTTGTTTGAAAAGTGGTCAGGTTGAAACCATGTTGTTAAACCTCCTTTCATCAGTGCTGCACAGCTGGGACCTATTTGTAGAACAGATTGGAGTACCTTCTACTAAGGTCTCAGAAATTTGTACAGCGAATATATTCACACCTGCCCTAATTGGCTTTTCACATGCTTTAAGCATGCGATGGGAGTCGTGGGTAGCCAATTGCCACCCCACATATGAAGCTATCATTGCTGTCCTTGATCCCAAGCCAGGCCAAACTAATCCTGTCATGAACAGGGGTCTTGTTCGTGACGTGAAGGAATTCATAGCTAAAGAACAAGGTGAGTTTTAGGCTATTCTATAAGCGTAGTTCTAGTCTGTATAGTGGTATTCTAGTACTCTAGTGTAGGTATTCAATAAAAGTAACTAGAAACCTGGCTGTGACCAATGAGATTGTAGGATAATCGACAACTATAGTGAGTAAACTTAGTATCCGCAATGTTTAATTAACTGCCCGGCTGGTACTAACTTAAAGATTGCTTTACGCTCCCACGTCTGTGTGTGCGTGTGTGTGCAGTTTCTAGGAGTGCTTACCAGTTTTTGTGTCTTCATGCTAGCTGCCGATACACAGTACATGCCTTATCACTTCACTCACATCGTCTTCATTTAGCTATGATCAACCTATGATCATAGCTACCGTCTGACATCAACCATTTACACCCGTGATAAAATCAACCAGGCTCCCTTCTCCTATCCTTCTCTAATTTTGTTGCATGCGGGGTTGAGCATGGGAATGAAGCTATTTGCCTACCACTCTTCTGTTTAAGAGCTTCTGCGGCTCAATGAGTAAGATCATCCAAGTACCAGCTCTTTCCCTCCTGTCCCTTTGCTTGCTTCGGTCACTTAGCAGGGAGGCCTTGGAACAAAGCTACAACTCACAGTGCAAGCATACTATATTTGAGCTACATATACATACAATTGGCATGTTCAAATACAAGAACGTGTAGATTAAAATTAGTTACTAATCAGTCATATGATGCAATTAAGTCATTATGCTAGATCATTGCCATGAATTTGGGATTCCCTGGCTGCACAATAATATCAAATTGGAATGTGATCACTGGCGAGAGATTCTTACCACAATGAACATAACTAAATCCTGTACTAACAGTAATTGCCGAGCGCAGCGAGGCCTATAATCGTGACATGTGGCTCAGAATCTCAGCTAGCGTTTATACAATATATATATATATATATATTTGTCCGTCCCCTCCCCCAGGGGGCCCCCGGGGCAATGGCACATGTTCAAAATGGCGTCTCTGGCAGTTATATAGATGCCCTCTTCGAACTTGTAGACCACATAGTTTTACCAAGGAAGGCCTACTACAGCTCCCAGGTTAGTAGAGTTTGTGTACCCGTTGTGTAAGTAGAGATATGAGCGCTGGAGATGGATGGCACAATCGAGCGATGCGAACATGAGTTTCAAGCACTATAGCCCCTCTGTCTGCGCTCTAGTGGTATCTGTGGCTGATTCTCGGAAAACCTTGTAGCTAGAGACATAATTCACCCAGATGTCAGTCGTTTTTCGTAACTGCTCCAGAATACCTGTTCAGCTATTATTCTCACGACTAGCTGACTCACGAAAATAGTCGGCCCCGTGTGCATCCGGGGGCTACCCCAGCCCGTATCCCGGGGTGTGATGATGTCAGGAAAAGGTCTGCAGGCATAGAAATGATTATACACATGATACAGCTTAGAGATCTAATTTGAAGGCCAGGTTTTTTTTTTTACAGTCATCCTTAGGTAGTGTAGCCTTAATACATAGCATCTACCTGTCTATATTAACACTTTATTTGGGGGGGGGGGGGGGCGAATTTCCAAGGGCTCCATCCTGTATAAAACCCTGTTTGGGAGATTGATGTCTATCTGCTATAGGATCAGCCATGGCTGCTATGGGAGAGTGGAAAGACGGGCTATCCTGATCGCATTGCTCAATCATGCCATCCATTTCTAGCGCTCGTAGGTTTACTTATACGGAGGCTACACACACTGATTCTACTAACCTGGGAGCTGTAGTAAGCCTTCCTTGATAAACTGTGAGGTAGACTTGTCCAGATCCAGAAGTTTGAAGACAGCATGCATGTAACTGCCAGTGACACCATTTTGAACACTTGCCTTGATGGGGCCCCATAAAGACTCATACACATTGTGTAGTGTGTTTTTTTGGCCGTAAAACCTCATAAACACTGAAATTGGAGAAACTCTAGATTGAGTTTCTTAATGGTATACGTTTTGCCTCTTTTTTGACCCCTCCTTCATACTAAATATTCTTTATACTTGGCAGAGTATCCTCGCTATGCAACATGGTGGATACTACTTTCCAGCTTACCCTTTTCAAGAAGTTGACACGGGGGGTGGGCACTAGATATATGGTAATAAAACAAGGAGAGAGATCATAGTGGAGTAGCTGATAAGAAACAAGGTCTGTGCTGGAGGGCACGATATCCGGGGGGACATTGTGCTCTACTGTATAATGTCCCCCATTGTGTAGATTTCTGCAACCCGCCGCATGTTGGCCTGGGGTTAGGATTGCTGCACATGTACATATGTGCCAGAATCCAAGTGATAGTTCTGGTTATGGATTGCTACTGATTATCTATGCATACACAACAGTGATGGTGCAGAGAAACCAACAGCAGAAAAGGAACCTTGCAGCTCAGGCATTTAGAAGACACCATCTTGCTCTTCATGATGCTCTTGCACAACCAAATATGGTCAGTGACTGGGAACTTGCCAGAAAACTCTACAATGGATCAGTAATTACTTCAGAAACCAGAGAAGCAATCCTATTAACACCTGGAATCACACCTAGACAGCAAGCAGATTTGCTTCTCGGTGCAGTGGAATCCTCCATCAATATTGATCACACGAGGCTCAGGAAATTTACTCGAGTGTTGAAGAAAGTCCCTGTCCTGGAGCCTATCGCTAAACGATTACGCCAGTCTTATAGTAAGTTCATAAATTATTGTGTTTGAGTTTTGTTCATGCCCTATACTATGGCTGCTGTGACTTTATTGTAATACCTAAAATTTTTGCCTAAAATTGTAGGAGGTATACAATCCAAAGGTTTGAGGTTCATTGTTGATTGTATTCTGATGATGAAAACATTCACATCAGATGATGACACTGACCTCATGTACTATATGCGTGGTCTATGACTGTAATGAGTATATGTATGAATTTAAGCAGTACCAATGCCAAAATATGCCTCCGACACCAATGCCAACACTGATACTGTATTTGTAAGCAAATAAACCCAGTATCCAATTATAAGGCACGGATTGATGCACCTACTGAAATCCTTTCATTGCAGATCTTGCAAATTGCTTTGGAATTGTCATTATCACAGACA
This sequence comes from Phakellia ventilabrum, assembly GCA_963921505.1. Taxonomy (NCBI): domain Eukaryota; kingdom Metazoa; phylum Porifera; class Demospongiae; order Axinellida; family Axinellidae; genus Phakellia; species Phakellia ventilabrum. The sequence continues at coordinate 7,372,815 of OY997380.1, read as the reverse complement.
CTGAAATAGGCCCAAATTGAGCCTTGTGAGCGATCAGTAGCAAGTTCTAGCTATCCTAGGACTGACGTATTCGCTGTTTTGTTGCTATGAAGCATTAGCATTAACCAAAGAAGTCAGATAGACTCCACCTACTCATAGGTGCTGATAATTATTATTATGAGACAGTGCATGGGTATAATGAGTCCAAAACAAAACCAGTTATTTTAAAGAGCCTTGCTATTTTGCTGTATGCTACCTGCTTGCATGGTGCAGTCTTGATGGATACAAAATGTGTGAAATGTATAGCTTAATTTTAGTTTAGTTTAGGTTAAACTACTTCAGCAAATTTGTTGTAAATTATTAATTTTATTGGCAATATTCTCAATATGGGTGATGTAACTGATAAGTGGCCCAACCCCTTCCTCTACAACTTACTACAGTAGTTAGCACTGACATTAAATCTTAATAGTGAGCTAGTTGTTTGCTTAAAGCTTAGTCCCACCAAAAGTGTCTCATAAGGACAGTGGCTTCATTGGTATTGGAGTGATATCAGCGATATATCAATATCAGCAGTACATGTAGCCAACACTCACGTGACTTGTAGCACATGGCTTCAGAAATTAAAAATTAGTCAAAAGTTGAGAGGCCACTGAACTAAACTGTTTCTATCTACTGGAGAATTGCAGCTTTACAACGTGGCACACCATGTTCTGTTAATCAACCCTCGCATATGCGCGTCAAGGGTTATTGCAGTCGGTCTGTCACTCTTGTCATTCTGTCATTCTGTTATTCTGTCATCATGTCTTTATGCAAGATTTCTTGCAAACAAATGCTGATGGTACCAAACTCGATATGAAAGATGAGGATCATGGTCTCAATGCTCTGATGTCTTGTCTTTATGGTGTCGACAGTAAGCGTGCATATGGCGTGATCGACGATACCCGAGATTTCTCGCAAACGACGACACCAAACTTGATTTGAAGGATGAGGGTCATGGTCTGTATCCACTGATGGGTTATTCTTGTCAGTCGACGGGCCTACTCGTGTGGATGCGTGCTCTATTTAGGTGGTGTTTCCCCTAGCCCCTCCCCCAATGACAGCGTGCATATAGCTGGATCATAAACAGTACCCACGGATTACTTGCAAATGACAAATGCTGATGACACCAAACTTGATGTAAAGTACAGGGACCATGTTGGGTTATTTTTGTTCTATAATTATGATATTAGGTCGATGGGCATATGCATGCACTATTTAGGGGGTGTTTCCAAACTAATTTTGTCATTACGACCACACTCAGCTGCCTACAAGTATGCAAAATAAAACTGGCTGCTTTCTTGTCTGTACAGTTCAGCGTCCTGTGAGTGTCAGTAAGGGGGCTTTCACAAAGTGCCCGTCTGTGAGATTATCTCACATGTACAGTGGAACCTCTATACTGTGCTCAGGACAACATTAATTATTTTTATGGCTACATGCAATGTAATTATAAGAGGTGGCTAAAATACAGAGATCCATTATACAGTGGAGTGGCTGCTACATACAGGGACCCTATTATGCATGCATGGAGGTTCCACTGTATACAAAATCATGCAAACGAATATACCTGAGGTTGTAGGCCTGTACTCCAAAATTATTACAGTTGATGCTATATATTCAGTATCCCTCATCATTGCTACGCGAGGGTTATGCACTTTTAAAGTGCTTTTCATTAAGTTAACGTTAAAGTGGCACTATTGAGCACCTCATACCTATAGTTTTCTCACTCCAACTTCTACATACACATGTAGAACATGTCTCAAATATTGTATCATATCACTTCTGTAGGTAAACTCGTCTCGGAGGCTCAAATCTCAGACTCCGGATCTGATACTGATCCCACTGAACAGAAGTCTCCCCAATTCCAAGGTATAATAACTAACAGACATGAATCAAATTGTAATCTTTTATGGGTGCACAGTTGATGAAGTTTAGTATTACTTACAGCACAGGCAGCTGTGTAAGCAGGCCTTACCTTAGCCTAGTTCCAGGTCTGTACCCCAGCTTTTGGCGATTGCAGTACTGTTAGCGAATGCATGGTGTGCAGATCTGTACCTCTTTCTCTCGTAAATTGTTTGAGTATAGACCCAATTGTGAAATGCGTGGCTGGTACTACCGTATAATTTCTACTTATTTGCGCCAAATTAAATAATTTCATTTTGGTTAGTGAATTCATTGGAGGAAATTAATTAACAAGATTTCATTTTTTACGTGGTATGGTGAATAAATAGAGCATTAGTATGAAATTATTAGATACATTATGATGTGAAGCTAGAAAGTACCATCCAACCTTGTGACATCCTGATGGCAGACACAAAATTCTAGCTACAAGCAGTGCAAGTACCGTCTAGTACCATCTTCCGATTGAACGGCAGGCTGGTAACTTGACTACATGTAGAAACATACAGAAAACGTGACTAAACCGAGAGCAGTAGCTTACCGTGCTTCCTCGAGGGATCCGACACAGATGAACTCTTGCATAGTTTGCTCTGAAATGCTACTGCCACACCCACTTCCTTTGAAAGCTAAATTTCTGTCTAGTTCCTTCCAGTCAACCGACAGAAATTATTGAGGCGAGCCTGAGCGAGCCCCACACTAGTCATGTCAGCAGTGCATTTTCTCTGTATTAAATATTGTATGTACGTCGTGCCGCAAATTCGATGTTCACATAATTTAACACTTTGCAATCTAATTTTGCAATTCCAATTTCTCGCGCTCTCACTTAGCAGTTGGATTTCTCGTGTTTCCACTACACGTACATACAAAACACGTGGCAAAACCACTGGTTTTTCCTCGGCTATGGATGCTACAAAAGTGCAAACTACTTCCTCAGAGGGAACTACTGAATCATGCAGTGCAGAGAGAGAATGGGCTACGCCATAGAAGAGAATGAGAGAGGGCCTGCCGTGTTTCCTAAAATCCAGAACAGAGAGAAGAAACGTTGCAGAAGCAGAGAATAAGGGATAGGACTAGGCACGCTGCTCAGACTGCCGAAAGAATAGGAGCAGACCTGCAACAAAGAAGGCGCAGACTGGCAGTCAAGACTGACGAGGTGAGAAAGACTAGGCTGCAGTGAATGACTGACAGACTTGCCGATGAGACTGCTGAGGAGAGAGAAGCCAGGCTGTGGAAAATGACTGCTTCCAACCATGCGAGATTGGCTGCTGAGACTGCTGAGGAGAGAAAGGCCAGGCTACAGTCTGACAGAGTACTAGTGAGGCACAGACAACAACAGGTCATGCAGGCACAGCTCCCATTGTTGCAACAATCTTCTATCCGAACTAAGATGTTTAAATTTCATGGCTACGCTGGACGCGCTGAGTTGTACGTGAGATTCCCTGGTCTCAAGATTCACTCACATTCTACTGAGTGTCTGCAATGTAGCTGGGACGAGCATACACTTAAATTACACTCCTCGACCAACAACATGGATCCTGCCCCTGTACCACCTCTTCAGGCTAGCACATGTATTGCATTCTAGATGAAGTTACAGTGGCACTGAAGTATCAATTTTGTATTGATTAGTATGACATGTTGATCATTCCATTGAAGGGTGTGAATTGACATATATTTGTTGTGTCTATTAGTATGATATCATCCTACATGTTCAACATTTCCATTGCAGGCTTTAATACAGGTGGAGGAAATGTTAATTTCAAGGGGTTTGCCAATCATGTCTACCGTTTGCCTCACGGACAGTATGGGTACCGTGGACATGTCACCAATCTGCTGCAAGATATAGCCTCATTTGCCAACAGCTCCTTCACATTCACAATTCTCGCAAAGGCTCGCCCCAGCATTTGCCTACCGTAAAAATATTGAAAAATGGGTGTGGTCATGGTGACGTCTCTTATTATACGCAAGTACAATGAATGGCAAATCAGATGCTCTTTTCTTTACTTCCTGACGAACATACGTCTGTTCGTCAGGAAGTAACTAATTAGTGTAATTGTAGAGGAGGCCGAGGTCGGACAAGCTACGCAAATAAGTAATAATTGATTTTAGTTCCGCGTGACCGGAAGGGGTGGGGAAAAGATGCTTAACGTGCAAAGCGGGACGGAACGAGATGGATGGATGACGGCAGCTTTTCTATTGAGAGCTACTCACTTCGATCGAAAATGCCTGACACTGACAACAAACCCCAAGGCCCACTGGACGTAATTGGTGTTGGATCGTCGCATTGCAATCAGATCCCTAGCTTTAGCGTCATAACAGTAGAGCTGAGAAACATTAGAGGGAGCTTTTGGGACGACGAAGAGAAGCGGACCGGGATCTACAATCTGTTCATGAAGGAAGACCCATCCGGCGAGGTGCGCAAACGCTTTCCAGATGGTCACTCCTTCCTGCCGTTCCGAGCTCTCACCGAATCAGTGGACTGTTTGCACCCAGAGCCAACAAAGGCCTCACAGCTGTCAGGGCAAAACACAAAACTTAACACTAGCAATATTGTCTCTTCCTTAAAAGTTCATTTTTGAAGTGATAGGCCAGGGGAAAACAGGCAAAATCTTCAATTCTTTCCCTATTGTGTTTGCAATACTTAACGGCTTATTAGCGTCGATCACATACAAGATTGCCTTTTGATTGAATATGTCATGTGATTTTAATGAGACCTGATTATGAAAGGTCAACCGTGGCCGACCTTAGTCTCGCGGGCCAGCCCCCTTCCGCGAGAATGCGGAAGGGGGCTGGCCCGCGAGACAAGGCCGACCTCTGAACACACACACACACAACACTACCCAAAACTCCTATTTGTAAGCGTATTTTTCCGAGCAAAGCGAGGCTATACTCTTTCTTTTTTTTTGGAGCCACAATAATAGTGACATGAGGCTATACTCCAATTCGATTGACCTTTTTTCGTCGTCGTCGTCGTAACCTGTTCCAGCCAGTTCTCCTGGTATAGCCTATCAAACACACAGTGAACACTTACCTTCGCTATAAAACTCCTAACGGGGAGACTTAGAAGCGATCACTATCACAGTAAGCTTGCTTCGGCCTCAGGTCTTCTAGGCACATAATAGCAAGTAGCCATTTTGTTTTGTGGGTGTGTGTTTGACCTTTTTCATTTGTGGGTGGGTGCTATGGGCGTGCCACACCCAGCAATTCTCACAAAGCGAGGACATCCCTACACATTGTGTATCATTAGTATTTTTCGGACCGGAAATGAAATATTAGAAGAGTGATTAATGGCGGCTCATTTCGAGCGGTTTTGGGGTAGAGAAAACAAGGCTGGCACTCTCTCCAGTGTAACACGGCACAATTGTTCAACACACCATGCAAAACTTCCTTCTTTGTTGAATGCATTTTGTACAGCCAGCCATTCAAACAAAAGTGTGACAGATGGAGTCAGATTTCCAGTGGCACTCTTCCAAGGGACCTCAGAGCAGCCCCACCCAGCGTCGGTACCTTTTTCGTTCACAGCACCTGGGAAGCTGTAACTTCGCGGAGGAAATGTAAACAGGTAGATCTTTACCATACTGCAGAATTGTAGTGATTGACAGCCAAACTTGGGTGCTACAACCCCTCTTTATTCCCTCTTTTCCTTCCCAACAAATTATTAACTTCAAGCTACAGAGAACAATAACTGCTGGCTATAATGTTTTATAATGGCTGTCCATCTGTATCTTCTGGCCAGCCATCTGACCTGCAAGAGATGAACACGTGATGATGAGCATTCCACTACTTGCATCACTGTAATACAGATAAAGATTGCATTAAATAGCAATTGAGATAAGGTTCCGCTAATTGCGGCCAGAGGTCCACAAGCCTTCGATATACAGTGCAAGTAATTTGGGAGGGGGGGGGGGGGGGTACAGCTTTTGTACAGCAGCTCTGTAACAATATATATCTAACCAATTATACACCACTCTTTATCACTTCAAAGCGTAAGAATAAGCTTATCCTTTTTCGTACTTTTCATATTAGGGAATGCCAAAGATTAGGTCCACTAAACGTTACCTTCAAGCTGAAAATGCCACCTACATGTATGCAATGATCAGAAGACACCAGCAACAGCGTGCATTAGCGTACATTGCGAACCCATTCAGGCATTTCTGAATAATTAATGGAATGTTAACGTTTCTGGCAGAAAAAAATACCCATTCTGAATACCACAATTCTAGATTCTTGCTATGTAACACACACAGGTCTGCCTTTTGGAGGTACACTGCGCAGACTGAGTGTGCAACATGCAGTCAACAGAGGTGACCAGGCATGACATTTCATCCCTGGTAAGATTAGCGACTACATGCAATTGATATTGAAAAGGAACTAACCTCTGTAGCCTACATCTGCAATGGATGTTATTAGGCGCATCTTGTAATCAGCAAAACAGAGCCTCCTCACAGCATAGACAGTGGGCAGCTTTGTGCCGTTACTAGCCTTGAAGCATCAGCATCCTGTGGGGAAAAGAGTGCAATTCTAAATAAAGCACAACAGAAAGTAGCTATTGCAGTCGGCAGGCGGCTATGCTAATTAAGGTTAGTGACCAAATGCGAGTTTCTACGAGGTTTCTAAAATCGAGGAGAGACTCGCATTGGTCACTAACTGCCTTAGAAAATTGGCGAAGAGAGTGGAATGGGAGTGATGGATTGGCACTAACTGGCTTAGAATCGTTGTACAGCTAGCTAGCTGTGTTGAAAGAGAGTTTAGTTAGAGTCTCTATCAAGGACAGAAGGCACAGGGATTGCCCTGCTTGTTCAAGCATATGAGAAGCTGTGTGGACTGAAATCCAGAATGAAGATCTTCTCCCTTCATGCTACACTACCATTAGCTACATGTACAAACATGCTCGGTAACCCACAGCAAGTCTACATGTATGCACATTAGCAACTCGGACGAAATAAAACCTGAAATGGAACGGAACAATGGTGGAATGTTCTGTCCCATTCCGCCTACTAAAGTATGGAATGTAACACTAGCTCTGCTTTGCCTTGCTGCTACAGAAAGCCTGTGACAGGAAAACAGCCCCAGCCTCGTGTTTGATAGTATATAGAAAAATCCCTTTCATCGCAATGAGATGCTGTCCATGATAAACAGACACACTCCTCCATGCGAGTAAGTTGGCCCACAAGGTTGTGTGACAGATGTACTTAAGGGTCTGGCTCGTAAACTACCGAGGCTATGTTAAACTGGTTGCAAGCTTATGCTATTAAAACATAACTTACATAGTACAACTTCAATAGCTGCCGTACTGTTCAGAGAACTGTTTCCATGCTATGTATTCTTATAGTCTCGTGCTTTTCATGAGGATTCTTGTAACTCACTTAGCCTTGTACCCAGGCCTTCCCACTCCTATCCCCAGCCTTCCCTAATGTCTGGTACGAGGCTAGTGGTACATGTAGCCGTAATTCAATACATTTATAGTAGGTGGAACTGATGGTAAGAAACGTTCTGCTACCATTTTATTCCAATTTTAGCAACCACATGAATTAGTCATTACTTAGGGAAGCTGGAAAAATGCACCAGCTAAGGAATATACTGGCCACATATGCAGAAACCATACTTTAGTGCACATGCACACTAAGTCTCCTCACCTTCTTGCATCTTTTATTGGCTGCTGATAGATGTCACGGCTGCACCGATCTTGTATCACAAAGTGGCACAGAACCCATAGTGACACCGGAGAGGAAGATGCAGGATGAGGTAAAGACTTGGGTGCAACAGCATTCATATCATTCAAGTCGTGTAAATTATACCTTTTCTAGGCACAGTGCTGTTGCTGACTACTCCTGCTCTTATGCCCTGCCTAACCACAGACACTTCAAGAGATACTTCACGGAGTTTGTATGCAAAACTAATCATCGGAGGGAACCTTTGGTACCTTTTTCGTTCACACACAAAAACTTCATTATTTTTGAATAATTACCTGCTAAAAAACTTACTCTTTTTGATCTGAGTCATTCAGCGTGGTTGGAGACCGATGTCTCGAGGAATTTGTCACTCTGCGGCTGGCTTGGGGCTTCTCTCAAGACAGCTGCTGAGGTTACAGCCGCCCTGGACACATGTCACGTAATATTTGGACCCCCGAAATATTCGTTCCCCCCGGAACGGATATTTCAACTTCCGCGTGAAATAAACGATCCCCCCTTGAAATATTGGTTCCCCCTTCCTATATGCACCATCGTGGAAGCCGAGAAGCGCTATCTCCTAGTTTTTAGCTTATCCTATCTTCTACTAGTTCTAGCTTCTATATAGCTCCTAGGTGAGTCCTAGCTAACCCTTCCTAGCACCTAACTCTGGACTACCAACCGGCGAATGATAACTGTCGCAGTAATTAATGATTACGCTCGAGTGGGCGGAGCTGCTAGTTACAAGATTCTAGCTCTTTATATTTATAAGTGTGCTTGCACATAGTTTTAGTACAGTCACTGTAGACATACATAGCTAACTATGTATCAGTAGAACCATAGATAAGCAATATTATCTATGGTAGAACGCTGGATTTACAGTGAGTGGCATGAGTGGGTGGAGCTCGTAACTCGAGCTTTCAGTACTGTCACCATGTGAAAGCATATTGCAAGATTTAAAATCGAATAATAACGTTAAACAAAGAGCTAACTCTCTGCTAAAACATCTGTCTACCCACCGGCTTTATCGAAGGACAAGAAAAAGCGCCGTGAAACGTACTGTCCTGGGGGAACAAAAATTTCAGAGGGGGTCCATATATTTCAACACTTGCGCTGAAATATAAGTTCCGGGGGGTCTAAATGTTTAGAAATATAAGGACCGGGGGGACCATTTTTGGGGGGTCCAAATTTTTCGTGACACACCACATAGACGTACAATCAGGCAAAAACACTTATACGAAACTAAATTAGCTCTATTTACACACTTTCTTCCAGTCTAGTCTCGGTGATTACTGTTCTAATCACCTGGCTCCCTAGCCTCGTACCCAGGCCACGCTACGAGGGTACGAGGCTACTGGCTCCCGAAATCGCTAAAACTCAGCCATTTTGTGCTGACAACGCACTCACGTGAAAAATAAAATTGGGGGTGTGGTCATGCGTTGCGGTCTGCGCAAGCAATCTTAGGACCAGCCGGGCGCGCGAGATACGGCGACTATCATTGTTAAGACTGTGTTTTGAAGGTGCTAAACGCCTAGTGGAGAAATATTTTTCAGACAGACATGACAGCCAGCCAAACCAATTGCTTAACCCCTCCTCCGCTTATGCGGCACGGAGTAATAACTATATACATGTCTGTACCTTCGCAGCTATTGTCTGTTGTCAGGAATCACAAATTATGAGGACACCTGTCAGGTGTTCTCTTGTTGTTGGTGAGGGTATACATTGCTGTGAATAGTGTCCAACTCAATTCCAATTGCCTGCTGTCATGGATCAATCATTGATAAACAACTGTTAGCTAAGGGTGCTTGTTGTTTGGCTTAATAATTATACTGGTACTTAAAAATACAACTACATCATGAAATTTGTCAGGAGTAGGTACGTGTTATTATGGGATTCAGTTTGTTTCAAAATTCGTTGCTAAATTTACCCAACGCTAGCACTAGATCCGGACTATTGCTAGTGCTAAAGTTACCCATCGCTATTGCTAGATTCATTATCACTAGCGCACCATTGCTAGTGCTACATTCACTATCGCTAGCGCTAAGCAGAGTGTTAGCCATCAATCACCTTTTACTACTGTGACACCTACCAGTACCATACCATCTACCACTGTTGCCATTGTAGCTGGAGCAGGCGATTGATCGCTAACACTCTGCTGCTGTTGCTGCAGTATCACCTGTGACACTGCCTCAGCCACAACACTGCTGAAGGTGCACACATTGACGTGCTCATGCTACAGCTATCTAGCTCGAGGATGTGAATACTGAACTCATGACATGAGTGGCGCACTCTCTTTCTAGCTCTCTCTTCCACATAATTATGTATATTGCGCATGTGTATAATTTACCATTGACCTTTGGACTGTCGTATGTGGAATATGAAATCATGAACTGTAAAGCAGATTTTAAGAACTGAGGATGGAATGGAGAAAATTTTGATTCCATTCAACAGCTTATGCCAGCCAATGTTAGAATGGTTATGGAATGGATTCTATGCTATAGAATGCATTCTATGTTATAGAATGCATTGTGTAATAATATAGAATGCATTCTATGTTATAGAATGCATTGTGTAATAATATAGAATGCATTCTATATATAGCTATATATTATACAATGCAATACATATTATAGAATGCATTATCATGGAGTACCCATATGTAGGGATGGCACGGGAAAAAATGGCCGCTGTATTAAGTGTGTACAAAATAATGTACTGAAAAGTCTGCTATACGTGTAGTCATAAATGTTTATGAGCTGTACCTGTCATTCTCGGGTGTTTTCATAACCCAAAGAGATTAATAGCATTGCTAGAAAGCACTGCTGAAGTACGAATCGGTATTTGTCCTTCTCCTTGTTTCTCGTTCTTGTTCTTCTTAAGCCAGGCTAGCACAATAATGACTAAAGTGATTATAATGATTCAAATACGAAGAAGCGGCATTGTCAATCGGCATTGCACTCATACCAGAGCGCTTTCAAGGTTTTTGGCAGATTTACTAGCGCTCTCGAGTGAACGCTTGCCGTTCCACGCCATTTTCATTGATAACAATTAATAAACGTAACCGGAAGCTTATAACACTAAGCACGTGTTTGGATTGCCTACGTTGTTTGCGAAGACTGTATGGATCCATCGCTTCTACCAAGACGTGCTTCATCATAGCAGTGAGTTGCTAGAAGACATATATTAGTGTAATGATACAGAAATACAACAGTTACTGCTAGACGAGACTAACCTTGATGATGTGCATTAAATAGAGTCGGTACCCGCCTCGCTCTCCGCTCTCGATAATTGGATGCTTACATGACAGGCCAAAAACCTTATATTAGCTTTCTCACAGGAACACTTCAAACCCAGCTTAGAGTTATTTGATGTGTCTGAAGAGTGCTGGTGCAGTATCATGCAGTGAAGTAGCTATATCCACCACACAATGATCTGTGTGGAGGAAGCTTTAACCACCTTGTGTAGGCCCGATTGATACTGGTCCTTCGTGAATCAGTCACCTATGACCTCATCCTGCAAGAAAACACAGCAATTAGAACATCATTGGCTTGTGGATTGTACTAATGCCTCAACCGGAGGTAAATCATCCCCATTAAGTTTATTCATGGTACATTCACGGCTATACAGTACTCGCCAATAATTGATAGCTTACGTTCCTGTGTTGGTTTTAATGGTGGGGTCAGACTTTGGGCAGGGCTCTAGCAGATCCGATAATTTAGCATTCTAGCAACAGAGTCTAAAATTGCATTTTGTGGATTGTTATGCAGAAGGGGTTGTTAGATGAAATGTCCCACCTTAAAGGCCTTGGATGGATTACGATACGTGATACTTGGAGTGTATGGGAAATTTCACAATACTGTATGAAGGAATTAAGTTATTGCTGATTGAAGTGAGGTAGTTGACTAATGAATCAAAGACTGGCACTGGCAGGGAAACATCAATCAACTGTGACCTCAGTGACTGCTTGAGACAAACGGCAATAGTCACAAAAATGGCTGGAGCTTACTGGACAGAAAGGTCACTTTTCTACTGTACCTTGGATAGGGAAGAATTGGTGAGCAAACATCGATCTGCCAAACTGGCTTGAAGGCTTTGAAGCAGCCTCACAAACATTAGCTATTAGTGACTCAAGCCATGTATTCAGCCTACTCAAACAGCATATAAACAGCATCTTAGCAACAGCAGAAATTGAAAGACAACATCAAGGCACTGCTCAGTCACAGCAAGTGCCAAAATTGCACTTGAAAGTGCTATTAATTCACCCCCTTCCTCCCGTTTCCATTCTGGTCGCCATTGTGAGAAAATGTAAACAATACTGTAAATCTAATTAATGATACAAGGTCATGTAATTATTCATGAAATTATGCTGATTAACAGATATGCACAGTCGTACCTACATTAATATACACGTGTATGAGTACAGTGGATCTGTTTTCTGTATGTTGTACATTATATATATGATTCACACTTCCCGAAAATTTTGTATGTGTGACTTCATGTTATTTTACTGAGGAAGATTTAAATGAGTTATGAAGTTTTAATGAATCTGTGGGAGCAAGAGTGCATGAGCTGCATGCAATAATGCTGTACTCTCTGTGTGACTAACCATACAAGATACTAGGTGCTATAATAATAGAACAACTAACAGTCAATATGTAGGTGCCAATACCTATATGAAACAGGACTATTAAGGTTGAGTGTTTGTTGGGATACTCAGTAAGGGTAGTTGCATGAAAATCAGGGGCTTGATAGACTATTTGGCTGATCAATCCACCAGATTAAATTTGGTTATAGTGAGATCCATAATTATTTATGTACAATACTTTTTTTTTTTTACTATAATAGGCAATGGAAACACTGGTCTGCTTGAACCTGTAGTTATATGTATGCCCCCACAAAACTCGCTTGGAGCATACAAACCCACAGAGCCTTCACATGACAGGATTTATAGTGTTTATAAAACTGAAGATGCTGTACCTGGCTGTAAGGGGACTCATCCTGAATCTCAGGACCTTAAATTTGAAACTATTAAAATTCGCGGTGCATTCAATGCCCTATGGACAAAATTACGGAGATTTCTTGTTAATCAAAAGGTGCAGGTTAAAGATTTTGTATCATTTCTAAAGAAAGTCCCAGCATACACTAGCAACGAGGAGTCTCTCTTTGAGTCAGTGATTCCTGAACTCTCGCAAATGACAGATTTAATTGATGTCTTTGAATTTATTGCTGACTACTGCTCCTGGTTTAATTTTTCATTCATTGATAATATATTTGTCGCTTACTGTGACAATGATGAATCTATTAAAGAAGCTAAAGCAGAGTATTGTCAACAGCTTCGTAAATACTGCAAGCATCGAGTTTGTAAGTGCTATGGGTCCCTGAAGAATGGATTTGGAATTGGGAGGAGGAGAGACTGTACACACATTACAGTGAAAGTTGATGTAGAATGGAACTTGATTCGAATAGAGCAACTGGAAGAAGTGATGCATTGTCTTGCAGATATTTTTAAGACTCAGAGGCATACATTGTATCTTCGCTCTGTTGAAAAAGGATGTATACAATTGACAATCCTAGCTCCTGAACTGATTAATAAATTGTTTCCTCTCTTGGTAGAACAAGTACCAGCATTGATAGAAGCAAGAATTACGCAGCTACACTGCAACAACTATCATTTCTTCTCACATTTAGTGAGGCAAAGCCACATTGAAGATTATAAGGTATGGAAACTCTCTGGTAAAAGTGTACTGCATGTGTATATAGTACATACTGCTAGCCACTACCATAATAATGATATTGCCAGATGAATCTATTCTACGCTACTCTCACTTACGAAGTGCTGGCTAGTGAAAGTAATTGGAGTTGTGTGCTGTTCAGGTAGCCTCATTCCCAGACTATCCCCATGCCTAGGAATGATGCCTCTGTTTGGTAGAAATGAACTGCCAGCTGGTATCTAACAGATCTTTAGGTACCTCATTGGGCAGGCATACTTAAATGTGACTAGGTCTAGCTATATAGCGTAAATATTCAAGTAACCTAATAAGATTGATAGTTTATATCTACTAGGGTAAATCATTCAGTAGCCTCATGCAGGATTTAGCTGTATATGCATGCAAATGGTAATTGCCATATACAGACCCAGGAGTTAAGCATACAAGGTAAGGAGTGGGGCTGGGTGGGGCAAGATGAGGGGAATTTTTGTGAGGCTGCCAAGCTGGAATCAATGCTGCTTGCTGGAGAGAGAAGCTACAAAACAAATAACTGGTGTTTGGGAGATTGATGTCTCTATCTGTAACATATTTCAAGGATCAGCCATGGCTGCTACCAGAGTGTGGAAAATGGGCTATACTGTTCGAAGCCCACCTTCTCATCGTTCGATCATAAGCCTTCCTTGGTAAAACTATGTGGTATACTCATCTGCATTTGTAACTGACTCTTTGTGTGCTCTAAGTTCAAAGACAGCATCCATGTAACTGCCAGAGATGCCATTTTGAACATGTGCCTTACCTCCCTGGGGCTCAGCTGATTGCATTCCCAAGTATGACACACAAATTTATTCATATATATTATTATAATATTATATACTAGCGATGTAAATCTTCTGCTGGACCACTGCTCTCTACATTATTGCCTCACTACGCTCGGCAATAAACCAGCCGGATATTTATCCAACTGAAGGTTATACTCGTCAACAGGTCAGTTCCTGCTCTTGCGCAAGCAAAGTAGCAAAACTCTACTATATATAAACTGCTTACTGTCTCTTTATTTCTAGCAAAAGCGCTATCACAACTGAGGCATAACTTAGACAAAATAAGCCTAGAAACTTAGCTACTAACAGCTGCTGCTTTTTCTGTAAAATGTTTGCATACATTGTACACTGCCAATGTGAAGACTTAAAGGTAAAGTAGAGTAGTGTTTTGGTATCAAAGAAAGGTCACAGATGATCAAAAACTAATCCATGCATGAAACTAAAAAACTGTAGCTAAACGCTTCTCTGGTTACTGCCAAAAAAACAGTGCATACTTATTATTTTTGTATAGGTATCTGTGTGGCCCACAATGGAGAAGCTGCGAAAAAGCGACCGGTGCTTGGGAGATTGCTATCTCTGTCTGCAACATATGTTCAAGGATCACCCATGGCTGCTGCGGGTGAGTGGAGAGGCGAGGTCGGCTGCTCTAAACTCACAAGCGTATCGCTCGAATGTGCCGTCCGTTAATTGCGCTCATATCTCTACTGATACAGAGGCTACATAACCTCTACTAACCTGAGAGCTGTAGTAAGCCTTCCTTAGTAAAAGTATGTAGTAAACTTGTCCAGATCTCTGACGCTTCGTGCGCTTTAAGTTCGAAGACGGCATGCACGTCTTCACTACCAGAGACGCCGTTTTGACCACGTGCTTTGTAGGGGACCCATAAGGAGACATATAAAATATATATAGTTTTGTTTTCTTTATACTGTGCAGAGTATCCACATGTCTGCTCGCTCACAGTACAATCATGAATCTGTGGTACAGTCTGCTTGCCAATTGTACCTATACTTGGCACACCTTAACTCAACCATGTACCACCAGTAAAACGCAAAAAGACAGAAAGAGTAGCCCAACCTGATCAGTACTCATACTATACACTCACAGTTTCAACTGTAGTTAATATTAGCTAAATTTGTGATGTCATATCTGGTCTATGTATTGAGGTGACCATTGTTTGCGGCACCTTAACCCTAACAGAAACCTAAACCATGATTAGTATCGTGATTGAATTAATTGAGAAAATACAGTTTGCTGTCTAATTGGCCTATCTATACTCTGCTCCTCTGCTTAGAGAGTGCAACAGGCAAGGTCATGAGCTCAATCTGAGTTGGGCATGTGCGGAGTGTGTACTCCGGCTGGTACTAAGATTTCTTTACATTCTCACACCTGTTTGCCTGGACTTCTCAAGTGTGCCAAGTTATGTCATTATATTACTATATGCCACTCTGGCTATGGGTACAGAGAAGCTCGAGGCTACTGGATGCTTGCATGCCCAATAGGCCAATGTATGTTGCTGCTTAGTTTGTGTTGCCTAGATGACGAAAAAGTGGTAGTTAGCAGTGATAGTTGTTTTTGCAAACTTTGTCAGCTAACTTGAAGCACACTATCAAATTCCCATGTCAGAACTTTCACTGCAAGATGAGACAAGCTGATCCCTTCCACGGCTGCATTTAGCTTAGATCAGTGGCAGGAAATAGCCACCACGTATTGCAGCCAAAACTACAAGTCACGGATTGTGAAACTTCCTTAGATCTACTTAGATTGGATATCCCATAATTAAACTGTCTTAACCTAGATGGTAAAAAAACAACAATAACATCTCAAAGGTGTTATCTACATAAAGGTCCCCTGACTTATTGAGCAGCAGTAATACCTCGGTATACTACTGTAATTGGATGTAAGCGCAATTTTCCCAGCTTTTACCATTGCATTTCGTGATACCCGTATAGCGGGTTATTTTCGTGGGTGCAAATTTTCGTGAAAAGCTCAAGAGGTCGTTAGAAATAATTTTCTTGGTTCTAAATTTTGTGCCGATTCGATCGCGAATACGCGATGACGTAATATGAACTTTGACTTAGTATACGTGATTCGATTTTGCACGAATTGGAGCGCTTCAGCATTGAGTCGTGCATGAGAGGCTACCAAGTCTGTAAAGGCATATGGGAGGCCAGTATTGGAGAAGAACTACCATACCGCCGTGGTAGTGGAGAGGTACGGGCCTGACTTTTTCGTTTAATATCGCCTCTGCTTTCTTCAATCACAGCATGAAGGGTGGCTTGTGACAGAGGATCAGGGCATTGTCAACGGGACACAGGTACTATAGAGAGCTATAGTGAAAGTCGACTTAGCGCCTAGTCTGCTCGACTTTGTACAGCACATGTAACCGATCGTAAAATTTGTGGGTGGAAAATTTCGTGACTCGTCAGTTGACCACAAAAATAACGAAAATTGGCACCCCACAAAAATAACCCGCTATACGGTAACAATAATAACTAGAGGTATTCCAAGAACACATACCTGACGCTCATGGCATAGGAGGTTGGAACCGAATGCGGATGTACACAGATTCCTGTGTATGTACATTTAAGTTATGTCATGGTTCTCCAAAGAGCCACAGTTTGTGAAAAGTTGGGATAGCTGTAAGGTACATTTTTAGAAGCAGCAGGTAGGGTGCCTTCATCTAGTATAATACTAGCTTTATGCTCCCTTACATGTAAGTGCTATACTTCCGGCTATTTCAGTAGTATTTCTAAACTTCAGAGGCTCATAGCTCCAAAACCTGTGGGGGTGTCTTCCCACAAACTGTAATTGCTAGAATCAGTGCCTTTCAAATGGCGCTAGTCGCATGATTCTAGCGCACTTCATTATGGAGCTACAGCCGCTCAAGCACACATTATTTCCGCCCACAATTTTGTACTGCCATTTTGGCTTACCCTGGCTACTAGCAGCGAAGGCCTCATGCAGGTCTCCAAACGCCGCAAATGAGTTTATAGCCATCCCGAATTTTCACAGACTATGGCAGCGGTGTCTGTAGCCACTTTTTTCGGCGATAAGCTCTGCTTAAAAACTTGATGACAAGCTGCATCGCGATTGTGTTGGCGTAACCATTGCCGTATTAAAATTGTGGACGACACCGATAATAAGAAAGAGCTGGAAATCCCGAGAAGAGAACCACTTTTGCGCCGATCAGGTATATATATAATAAGATACGGCGACTATCATCATTGAAACTGTATTTTGAAGTCGTTAAACACGCTAAATCGCGTGTTGGAAAGAGATTTCAATTTTTTATGACAGACACCGGACGCCGGACGCCGGACAGAACCAATTGCTTAACCCCGCCGCATATGCGCGGGTTAACTACTAGGTATACACATTGCGCAGATAGCCTCGCGCAGAGGTATGACATAAGTTAAGTTAGTTAGCACAAAACCACACCCACTAGAACGTTTGGGAGCTGCATCGCCCACACAATTGCCGGAGAAGCTACTACTACACAAATGGGCCTTCAGGAGACGAATGTCTTTGTATACAACACAGTTCCAAGGACCAGTTATGGCTGCTACACAAGAGCAGAGTTGCTTGAAACTCACGTTTGTATCGCTGGCGATCGATCCGCGTACCGTCTGTCTCTAGTGGTCAGATACCTACTGAAACAGAGGCTACACAAACTCTAATCGCGTTGGAGCTGTAGTAAGCCTACCTGGGTAAAAAGAAGTGATCGATTTGTCCAGATCTCTGATCTTTCGTGCGGCAGAAGTACAAAGGCGCATCCATGTAACTGGTCAGGACGCCATCTTGAACACGTGCTTGGTCCCCCGGGTGGCCCTCGGGGCCGGAAGCGTTCCATTACAGATGGTAATAACGCATACACATACGGCAGTGGCGGCAGAAACATGAAACAAGTGGGGGGGAGTGGGGGGCTGATAGAGTTGGGCTGCAAAAAAAATTTTCACTTACATGTGCTAGCCTAAAGAGGTGGTACCGGGGCAGGATCCATGTTGTTGGTCGAGGAGTATGACTTAGGTGTATGCTCGTCCCGGCTACATTGCAGACACTCAGTAGAATGTGAGTGAATCTTGAGACCAGGGAACGTCCAGCGTAGCCATGTAGTGTGCATGAAATTTAAACATCTTAGTTCGGATAGAAGATTGTTGCAACAATGGGAGCTGTGCCTGCATGACCTGTTGTTGTCTGTGCCTCACCAGTACTCTGTCAGACTGTAGCCTTGCCTCTCTCTCCTCAGCAGTCTCAGCAGCCAATCCCGCATAGTAACGAAAAACCAGTGGTTTTGCCACGTGTTTTGTACGTACGTGTAGTGGAAACGCGAGAAATTCAACTGCTAAGTGAGAGCGCAAGAAATTGGAATTGCAAAATTAGATTGCAAAGCGTTAAATTATGTGAACATCGAATATGCGGCACGACGTACGTACGATATTCATACAAACATTCAGACCGCTGACATGACTAGTGTGGGGCTCGCTCAGGCTCGCCCCAAATAGCACATATATACTAGGCAAATGCAGGACATTGTGGGGCGAGCCTGAGCGAGTGTCTGTGCATTATATTAGCAAATGGGCATTTCAAAGTGGAAGTAATACAACAATGATAGCTCATAGATACTGCAGTAACCACTCCAACAGTAGCATGGACCTGTTGTAGCTGCTACAAATCACTACAACCACGGTCTACTATGATAGCAAACAAGACTACATCCAGCAGTGTTAAAGTCTAAGCATACATAAAGACAAGGCTGAAGATTGTGCTCAGTTACTAGTAATTCTAGGTTAAACATACCTGAAACTAAATGCTGGTTGGGCTGATCTCTTCTTGCTGCAGCTGTTACCGACAGTGCTGACTCAGCCATTTCGCAATGCATTTGCAGTTAACCAAAACTGGATTACTACCACTGTCTAACCCTTCTTCGCCGTGTAAGCAACATAAAAACTAACTTATATTGACGTACCTTGGCCTATTGGGCCTGCAAACTTCCAGTAGCTTCCATTCTGTCTGCTCGTGCACACACAATCAGTGGCGTACACGTACGTACCACGTATACGCGTACTGCGCTTCGCATACGTAATGCGTAATACGCAAAATTAGAGGTCGAGATCCTCGCGATGGCACCCAGGCCGCATTGACTTGACCACAACGGACCTGGCCATTTCAGAAGGAAATGTGTCCCTCCATTAATCTTTTTATTTATAGCACTCTTATTTATGTTATTTTTTTAATTTTATCCTCTTTCCTCTCCTTACGTTGTATAATATGACATATGTACTTATTGTTAAAAAATTAAAAAAAATAATAATAATAATAATAATAATAATTTAGATTCGGTAAGACGTACGTACCATAAGACACGATAGCAGAATTCGACTCGCTAGGGTGGGGCTCGCTCAGGCTCGCCCCAATAAGGAACGTAACCTGAGATTTAATTGCATTCCTAAGCATGACTGAAGTTGCACACATATATATATATTTGCCGAGTCCAGCGAGTCCAATAATCGCGACGTATGGGCTCAGAATCTCAGCTAGTGTTTATACATATATCTATATCTCGAGCTGTGGGTCACGTTTTGTCCCGGGGGGCCTTCGGGGCAACGACACATGTTCAAAATGGCATCCCTGGCAGTTACATGGTACCGTCTTCAAACTTGTAATGCACAAAGAATCAGAGAGTTGGACAAGTCTACCACATAATTTTGCCAAGGAAGGCCTACTACAGCTCCCAGGTTAGTAGAGTTTGTGTACCCAATGTAAAAGTAGAGATGTGAGTGCTTGACACGGACGGCACGATCGAGCGATGCGAACGAGAGCTTCAAGCACTATGGACGAGCCCCCCACTTTGGTAGTACATTAGTTTAGGTGTGACCTAGTCTCAAACTTCAGCAGTTACGTACCTTGCTTCCAGCTGCCTGTGGTATCGAGGAGGCCGTGAATCTGGAGGCTATGACATCGTTCAAAAGTACATGACATAATTGCATTCCGCACGTGGTAAAATTCCAAATATATATCTTTGGTGTATGCGTACGTAAATTAAAGCATAGATTAAAGCAGCAGTAGGCGGGCTAGGATCACCTGTAGTGCTTGCTAAGAGTATCAGTAAGTTTGTAGAATTGCAAAATCTTACCTGTAGCTACCGTGTTTTCCCGTGTGCTGTACACCTTTGGTGGCTGATAAAGGTACAGAGGCAGTGTTGAAAGCCATTTAATATTGGTAAGTGGGTGCATGAAGGCTAATTCCAACCTTTATCAGTGTTTCTCCATTATAGAGTCTTATCTGGAAGCTTGCATTGTTGATATACGTTATGCCTAGTTTCGTCCCACGTATGTGGAGGGTCTGCGGATGAGACTAGACCAACTGCTAGCGTTCTTACCCAGAAAATTGATGTGGTGCACTCAATTTTCTTCAACCACCCCACTGGTATTAACATCTCAGAACTGTCCTCATTACAATCGCTACAAAATTGTCATAGCATGGGCTGTTCTGTTGATACAAACACAATTACCTTTCAAAACCATTTTCTTACATAATTAAAACAAATCCTACTGTATCTATAGCTACTGCAAAATATCACACAACAATAAGGAAACATTGCTTTGTGGTAGAGCTTTGTTTCAAACATGTTTTAGTGAAATACAGGAAGACATGAATGCAGCAACAGAGAAACAGATGGAGATACAGGTGAAATATTTGCTATAATATCGTGGTCATCAAAATGGGTCTGGTATATTTTTACACACAAGCGGCTCATTCATTAACTATTGCTGCTTTCTAATCATTGAATACACGTCTACATCAAAGTTAACTATAATTGCCGAGCGCCTTAGCGCAAGGCAACTAATTGTGCAGTGTGGGCTGAAATCTCAGCTAGCGTACATGAATACGAAAGCTTAATATGCCTCGCGTAGCTACCAGAGGCATGCTATGTATTAAGGCTGCACAACGACTGTAGAAAAAAAACCTGGCCTTCAAAAGTAAATCTCTAACCTGTATCACGTGTATTAATCCCTGGGAGGCATGCCTGTACTAACATCATCACATCCTGGGATGCTGGGGTTACCCGATGCACCCGGGGCGACTATTTTCGCGAATCAGTCGCGCAAATAATAGCTGAACAGAGAAGCTGGAGCAGGTACGAAAAACGACTGATATCCAGGTGAACTATATATGTCTCTATCTACAAGATTTCATGAGAATCAGCCACGAATGCCACGAGAGAGCAGACAGAGGGGCTGTTAGTAAATACGTACTTGAAGGGTCTAAAACATAATGAATTCTCGATATTGTAGTATCGATGTTTAGCAAATATCATTACTACACTGATGTTGGCAACGGATTGATGGCATATGATGGTTACATTGATGCCATCAGTTGGATTTGACGTGGATGTTTTGCATACATTTAGGCCAATGTTTAGCAAACATTGACTGCTTGTCGATCAGTCTTACATTGATGTGGTCAGTCTTACGCATCAATGTTTAGAAAACATCGATGAGGTTTGACTACATTGATGTTTAGTAGACATCGATCTAAGGGATCGCTGTTTAGCAAACATTGATCACTTGCATCGATGTTTAGTAAACATTGATCACTTATATCAATGTTTAGCAAACATTGATCACTTATAGCAAATATTGATAGGTATTTCTATATGTGATTGCTTAATATATACATCAATGTAAGTGATCAATGTTCACTAAACATCGATGTAGGTGATTGGTGTTTACTAAACATCAATGCAAGGGATCAATATTTATTAAACAGTGATGCAAGTAATCGATGTTTACTAAACATCGACGTATTCAAATCTCAATCGATGTTTACTAAACATGGATGTAAGAGTGATTGAAAAGGAGTTGATGTTTGCTTAAGAATTGTTTAGTTAATGCATGCTAAACCTTGATGTAAAACTCAATAATTGATGGCATCAATGTAACCATCTATGCCATCTATTCGTAGCAAATGTCAGTGTGGTATTGATGTTTGATAAACATTGAGAATTCATCATTACTTTTCATACCCTTCAAGTACATTTTACTAAACATCAACCAAGGATTTTGCTGTTTTAACAAGTCGTTTTAATGGATATATACTAAATATTACTGTCCCCATAGATCACAGTTGTCTCTATTTCTCCTTTCTGTGACCCCTTCATCATCTTAAATAGTACATTAATTTCATCCTCCTTAAATTTCATACTTAACAGTGAATTGTATTTACATAATTATACTAGGTCATTATCTGCTTTGTTTTGAATAGGCTATAGATATAACAGTATCAAGCCATGGCCACGTGTCAAAAGAACAACCTACATACGATGTAAAGGAAGCCAGCAAAACCATTTCCACAATTCATTTACATCGAGTATGCCAGCAAGGTGACATTGGTTTAACCAAGTACCTCATCACACATACAAGAATTGCAACTACTACCCCACTACATGTTCTATGTAAAATAGGACACCTTAAAGCAGTCAAGTACTTCGTCACTGAATGCAACTACTATCCACAACGTACAAATAGTGATGGTGCCAAACCACTACACGTAGCTTGTTTTAATGGGCACCTTGAACTAGCCAAGTACCTCATCGATGTGCGCCATTGCAATCCAGAATGTACTACAAATGATGGTGCCACACTGCTACACTTAGCATGTTGCAATGGGCACATTGAGATTGCCAAGTACCTCATCAATGAATGCAGCTGCAATCCAGAATGTACTAGAAATGATGGAGCCACACCTCTACACTTAGCATGTCACAATGGGCACCTTGAACTAGCCAAGTACCTCATCGATGTGCGCCATTGCAATCCAGAATGTACTACAAATGATGGTGCCACACTGCTACACTTAGCATGTTGCAATGGGCACATTGAGATTGCCAAGTACCTCATCAATGAATGCAGCTGCAATCCAGAATGTACTGGAAGTGATGGTACTACACCACTACATGATGCATGTCAGAATGGGCACCTTAAGGTAGCCAAGTACCTCATCAATGAGTGCAACTGCAATCCAAAATGTACTAAAAATGATGGTGCCACACCTCTACACTTTGCATGTTGCAATGGGCACCTTGAACTAACCAACTACCTTGTAACTGAATGCAAGTGCAATCCAGAATGTACCAGAAGTAATACCTCTACACTTAGCATGTTGCAATGGGCACCTTGAAGTAGCCAACTACCTTGCAACTGAGTGCAAGTGCAATCCAGAATGTACTAGAAGTAATGGTGCAACACCACTACATGATGCATGTCTCAATGGACACCTTGAGGTAGCCAAGTACCTCATCAATGAGTGCAACTGCAATCCAGAATGTACTAAAACTGATGGTGCCACACCTCTACACTTAGCATGTTGCAATGGGCACCTTGAACTAGCCAACTTCGTACCAAATAGTGATGGTGCCAATCCACTACACGTATGCATGTTTTACAATGGGCACCTTGTAGCCAAGTACCTCATGATGAGTGCGCCATTGCAATCCAGAATGTACTACAAATGATGGTGCCACACTGCTACACTTAGCATGTTGCAATGGGCACATTGAGATTGCCAAGTACCTCATCAATGAATGCAGCTGCAATCCAGAATGTACTGGAAGTGATGGTACTACACCACTACATGATGCATGTCAGAATGGGCACCTTAAGGTAGCCAAGTACCTCATCAATGAGTGCAACTGCAATCCAAAATGTACTAAAAATGATGGTGCCACACCTCTACACTTTGCATGTTGCAATGGGCACCTTGAACTAACCAACTACCTTGTAACTGAATGCAAGTGCAATCCAGAATGTACCAGAAGTAATGGTGCAACACCACTACATGATGCATGTCTCAATGGACACCTTGAGGTAGCCAAGTACCTCATCAATGAGTGCAACTGCAATCCAGAATGTACTAGAAGTAATGGTGCAACACCACTACATGATGCATGTCTCAATGGACACCTTGAGGTAGCCAAGTACCTCATCAATGAGTGCAACTGCAATCCAGAATGCACTGGCAGTAATGGCACAACACCACTACACTTAGCATGTTGCAACGGGCACCTTGAGGCAGCCAAGTACCTCATCAATGAGAGCAACTGCAATCCAGAATGCACTGGCAGTAGTGGCGCAACACCTCTACACTTAGCATGTAGCAATGGGCACCTTGAACTAGCCAACTACCTTGTAACTGAGTGCAAGTGCAATCCAGAATGTACTAAAAGTAATGGTGCAACACCACTACATGATGCATGTCTCAATGGACACCTTGAGGTAGCCAAGTACCTCATCAATGAGAGCAACTGCTATCCAGAATGTACTAAAAATGATGGTGCCACACCTCTACACTTAGCATGTTGCAATGGGCACCTTGAACTAGCCAACTACCTTGTAACTGAGTGCAAGTGCAATCCAGAATGTACTAGAAGTAATGGTGCAACACCACTACATGATGCATGTCTCAATGGACACCTTGAGGTAGCCAAGTACCTCATCAATGAGAGCAACTGCTATCCAGAATGTACTAAAAATGATGGTGCCACACCTCTACACTTAGCATGTTGCAATGGGCACCTTGAACTAGCCAACTACCTCATCAATGAGTGCAACTGCAATCCAGAATGTACTAGAAGTAATGGTGCAACACCACTACATGATGCATGTCTCAATGGACACCTTGAGGTAGCCAAGTACCTCATCAATGAGTGCAACTGCAATCCAGAATGTACTAGAAGTGATGGTGCAACACCACTACACTATGCATGTCACAATGGACACCTTGAGGCAGCCAAGTACCTCATCAATGAGTGCAACTGCAATCCAGAATGTACTAGAAGTGATGGTACAACACCACTACAGTATGCATGTCACAATGGACACCTTGAGGCAGCCAAGTACCTCATCGATGAGTGCAACTGCAATCCAGAATGCACTGGCAGTAGTGGCGCAACACCACTACACTTAGCATGTAGCAATGGGCACCTTGAACTAGCCAACTACCTTGTAACTGAGTGCAAGTGCAATCCAGAATGTACTAAAAGTAATGGTGCAACACCACTACATGATGCATGTCTCAATGGACACCTTGAGGTAGCCAAGTACCTCATCAATGAGAGCAACTGCTATCCAGAATGTACTAAAAATGATGGTGCCACACCTCTACACTTAGCATGTTGCAATGGGCACCTTGAACTAGCCAACTACCTTGTAACTGAGTGCAAGTGCAATCCAGAATGTACTAGAAGTGATGGTGCAACACCACTACATGATGCATGTCTCAATGGACACCTTGAGGTAGCCAAGTACCTCATCAATGAGTGCAACTGCAATCCAGAATGTACTAGAAGTAATGGTGCAACACCACTACACTATGCATGTCTCAATGGACACCTTGAGGTAGCCAAGTACCTCATCAATGAGTGCAACTGCAATCCAGAATGTACTAGAAGTGATGGTGCAACACCACTACACTATGCATGTCACCATGGACACCTTGAGGCAGCCAAGTACCTCATCAATGAGTGCAACTGCAATCCAGAATGTACTAGAAGTGATGGTACAACACCACTACACTATGCATGTGACAATGGACACCTTGAGGCAGCCAAGTACCTCATCGATGAGTGCAACTGCAATCCAGAATGCACTGGCAGTAGTGACGCAACACCACTACACTTAGCATGTAGCAATGGGCACCTTGAACTAGCCAACTACCTTGTAACTGAGTGCAAGTGCAATCCAGAATGTACTAAAAGTAATGGTGCAACACCACTACATGATGCATGTCTCAATGGACACCTTGAGGTAGCCAAGTACCTCATCAATGAGAGCAACTGCTATCCAGAATGTACTAAAAATGATGGTGCCACACCACTACACTTAGCATGTTGCAATGGGCACCTTGAACTAGCCAACTACCTTGTAACTGAGTGCAAGTGCAATCCAGAATGTACTAGAAGTAATGGTACCACACCACTACATGATGCATGTCTGAATGGACACCTTGAGGTAGCCAAGTACCTCATCAATGAGTGCAACTGCAATCCAGAATGTACTAGAAGTAATGGTGCAACACCACTACATGATGCATGTCTCAATGGACACCTTGAGGTAGCCAAGTACCTCATCGATGAGTGCAACTGCAATCCAGAATGTACTAGAAATGATGGTGCCACGCCTCTACACGTAGCATGTTGCAATGGGCACCTTGAAGTAGCCAACTACCTTGAAACAGTACTAAGTGAAAGATATAAAGTGGTAAGCCAATTTCCAGTTTAGATCATATAGCTAAACAGCCATAGAAAGTTAAGAGTCATTTTACTTGTACTGTAAAGCCAAATGCAAATCCATAAATTAAGGACAAGGAACAAGGTTACTGTAATGTATGACTGTGTAAGCTTTATACTAATTATGCAAGCCTACATATGAATATTCTCGTGCCCAAACTCACACTCATAAGGAGTGGCCTGGTTATGCAATTCCAATTCCTGGGGCTTGACTGTCTGCTTTCAGTACAGTTGGTGTGAAGGAGGTATATTATCTATGGTGCAACACAATTTGTTACCTCGCTTCCCGCTCGGCATTATCTTATTACGTGGTTTAGTGGGCAATATGGCGAGATCAGTATTGCACGAGTGTGTGCAAGTATTTCAGTTCCCGAGCCGTAGGCAAGGGAAAGTAGTGTACACAAGTGAAATGCCTCGCCATATTGCCCTCTAAAACCAGGTAATGAGGTGTTAATTATGTACTGCCTTCTCGCAATGTAAGCCGCGCCTACTGTCACGAACTTTTTGTCCACTGCCCCAACAAAAATCTAGCTGCCTAGCTATCATGATGAGCTACAAAAAGAAATAAAAGTTTTTTCTTGAGTGTGCCTGTGGCTCGATCAGGAGAAGCGGACGGGATCACCGACCTACGCTATGACTTAGTCCTCAATTTCCTTGTGTACTTATGAGCAATTTTGTGAGAGAAGTATTCCTTTCGCTACGTTTTAGTAGCTTGGTAGCTCCTATTGCTGTTATTTCTCTTCAATGCTCGCGGTATAGGAAAATACTATTGCAGGATTTTGACAACTGACTCTAGTACATAATAATTAATGTTTGGTATGAAGGAGGGGTCACAGTGGAGTATAATACCATTGTGATCCTTGGTTGAAAACTATTAAAGAAAATATATGTGAAACTCCTCTACTTTCAGTTTCTGTGAGGAATTATGGCCAAAACAAACAATACCCAATTTACGTGGGTCCTTATGGGTCCTCGTCCTCTACAAAGCACGTGTTCAAAATGACATCTCTGGCAGTTACGTGAATGCTGTCTTCAAATTTGTGGTACATGAAGAGTCAGTGACTACACAGTTTTACCAAGAAAGGCTTACTGCAGTTCCCAGGTTGGTATAGTCTGTGTAAGTAGAGATACGAGCGCTAGAAACGGAAGGCATGATCGAACGATGCGCATGAGAATTTTGAATAGCACAGCTTGTCTCTCCACTCTCCTGTAACAGCCATGGCTGATCCGTGAAAATTTGTTGCCCAAGTCGTTTTTAGTAGCTTCTTCAGTAGCATTCTGGGTTAGTTTTTATTCTCGCGATAGCTCATGAAAATATCCGCATCTTGCCATGCCCAGGTCGTGTTTCGCATGTCTGCCGTACTTACGCATAGACAATATACCTATGACTTGCGGTACAAGGTCCGCTAGTCTAACTCGCTAAAGGGAGGGTCTAGCGAGCTAGACTAACAGTCTGCTCGCATGCCGTACTCACACTTGTGCTTATGCTTGGCAGAAGAGTGGTTTAACTTGTACCATAAAGCCAAAACAAGTGCATAAAAACTAGCAACAGGGCTATAGGTCTGTAGGGGAGTTTACCTTCCAATTGCACTGTATATTTTAAAATAAAAACAAATACCACTGTAACTTTGTTGTCAATATTATATCATAAAAGCTAGCCCCTTTTGACTGGCATTATTGAAGCATTCTTGCAGTACAGTGAGCTAAGTAAGCTTAGGTGTCAGAATGGGATGATGGCACTTTTATAAGTGGATAGAAATGAGCTCGTTCTGTAACTCTATAAAGCATGGAATGAGTTATGCTATCATAATTATATATAGGCATTTGGTATTCACAGGTTAGTAGAAAGAATGCAGGTTGTTGGAATACTGGAGCACTTTTCCGACCAGAAGTGAGTCGTAGTTTGAATTTGCAAGGAAGTTTACGAGCCTCCAGAAACCCTTCAAGAAGAAAGAAGTCTTCCCGCCTAGTGCTACCAGTTGTGAGTAGTGGATACCAGTCTTCAAGATCTCTGTCCGCTCCCGAACGTTCTGCAACATACAGCTGCAGTAGTGATGATGAGGGGAATGTGACTAGAGTGAGTCATACTACACAATCATGTAACTGCTTGGCATGTTACAATGGTCACCTTGAAGTAGCACAGTACCATTAGCTGAATGCAACTGCATTCATATATGTTTAGTAATTTAGTATAGGCTACCCTTAGCGGCCAACTGCACATTGCTAGATATATTTTTGACCTGATAATCTGCCTGTCATAGCTACAATGAGAAAGGTGTAAGCAAAATAATACTAACAGTAAGACTCAGCTAACTGGAGTTTTACAGGTGCAGCAGATATATTAAGTGGTAAAGCATTTTTGGTGTAGACCATGTAGCTCTTTATTAAACAGCCCGGCCAGAGAAGAGTGGTTTTACTTGCACCTTTAAGCCAAACAAGTGCATGAAAACTAGCGACAAGGCTATAGGTCTGTAGGGGAGTTTGTCTTTCAATTATGCTGTATATTGTATAATAAAAACAAAACATACCACTGTATATAATTATATATAACTTTGTTGTCAACATATCATAAAAGTGAGCCCTTTTTGCTGGCATTATTGTAGCATTCTGGCAGCATAGTGAGAGAATGGGATGATTTCACTATTTTATGTATAGCTTAGAGCATGGGCAGCTATGCTCTAGGCCATTTAGTATATGTACATATTTCCTGTATTTCTATAGATCTTCCTATGCTCTATGGGATTCTTACCATGCTCTATGACTATACCATGTTACTATAGTAACATATACTAAAAGTGGATAGAACTGTGCTCATTCTGTGACTCTATAAAGCATGAAAGGAATAATGCTCTAGTAATTATAGGTATGTGGTATTTACAGGTTACGAGAAAGACCGCAGA
Source organism: Phakellia ventilabrum (assembly GCA_963921505.1). Classification (NCBI taxonomy): domain Eukaryota; kingdom Metazoa; phylum Porifera; class Demospongiae; order Axinellida; family Axinellidae; genus Phakellia; species Phakellia ventilabrum. The sequence continues at coordinate 7,343,523 of OY997380.1, read as the reverse complement.
TGTTTGGAATACTGGAGCACCTTTCCGACCAGAAGTGCGTCCAAGTTTGGATTTGCAAGAAAGTTTGGGAGCCATCAGCTACCCTGCAAGAAGAAAGAAGTCTTGCAGCCCAGTGCTACCAGTTATGGGTAGTGGATACCAGTCTTCAAGTTCTATGTCTGCTGCAGAGCTTTCTGCGGCATCCAGCTGCAGCAGTGCTGATGAGGAGATATTCTGGAATATGACTAGAGTAAGTCATATCATGCATTAACTACCATCTCATAAGTACCCTGCTAAGCAGGCACACAAAAGAGTGTTATAGCTAGGGACTGTAGGTTAAGTACTGATACTCAATGATCCACTGTTATTGGAGTGTAAATGCACTTCCAAGTGTAAGTGGATGTACAGTGATGCAAATGGGGTTTAGATTCCACAGCTGAAACAAAGCCACTGCACGAGCACAAATATACATTCTTTATCTGCTCATAGTGAGAGAGGATACCATCCATAAGCTTAAGCTGACAGAAACGGATCCTATTATACGCTTTTCCCCCGAGGATCATAGTAATTACATTTTTGTAGCTACTCCAGAATGAGCTTCCGATGACGGTGAAGTGGGGTGGTTCATAGCCTGTAGCTGTGCTTGGAAGCAGCTTTGCTTCTGAAAGAAAGTCTTTATTAGTACTTAAGGACACCTATATGCTATATTCCATACACTTGAAGATCCAGTATACGTAGGGTCAAAACATCATGCATGATTTTTTTGTTAACATCTATTTGGCAACCCTCAAAGTCTGAGACTATCAACTATCTCTTCATATACTGCTTATGCATACGTCTCGACTAACGAGTGTGATGCTGTACTGAGACCAATCCCACTTCCAAGACTTGTATAGGAGCTAAGTACACAATGCATTTACATGCTAATGAGCTAAACTACTTTCCCAGTAGCAGTGTGTGAAATTACAGTCACCTGGGAACCGTATGCACCTTAAAAACAGCTCTGGGCGACTAGCTCTTATCTTCTAGGGGCCAATCTTGGCGACCTCGAGTAACTGTAGCATTGGATGATAAATTCACTGTCTACACTACAAAGTTTGGCTTATCACAACAGGTTTACAATTGACATACGATTTGGTAGCTGCTATACCTCATAATTTGACTTTTTGTGTGTGTTTGTAGCCGATTTGTAGTTCTTCTCTAGAACTAAAATAGCAAACAGTACAAGAGGTATAGCTCTTGTATTGTTTGCTATTTTAGTTCAGCTATTTTAGTTTAGCTATTTTAGTTCAGCCACGTGTATGAATGATATGAATAATTACGATAACCATGATAATCTACCACACCAAACCATACATAATATTAATTTCACACGCTGAGTAGGCAGGTGCAAATGTTTTGTTATGATTCCCAGCTGGGTGCACACGAAGCATATGAGCGGTTAGTGCTAAGATTGATTTACCTTTTTTACATTCGTCCACACGTATCATGTGTACATGATTGCATCATAACCGTCACCATACAGCAGTAGCCTACAAGTCCAACAGAGCTATTAAAAGTTTGCAGGACATGTATTACCTAGATGGTAAAAGAGCTGTAGGTAGTAACAGGGGCCCATGAACCCCGATCATGGGCTCCTGATAATGAATACACTCTTGTTCAGTGTTAATTATAAGTGCTAATTGGAGGTGCTATGCAACTGCTGTGTCAGCACATTACTGTAGGTTCTGGGCGAGTCTGGGAATGAGTCTAGCTACTTATAGCTACTTTGCTTGAGGAATATCATAAAAACGTAGCTGTCCCGCAATATCACCCTAGTACCATGAACTGCAATATACATATTACACTTAATGTTAAGCACTGCTGTCTAATATTACATCTTCTTTTTGGTACAGAGGCGGAAGAAATACAGAAGGCATAGACAGAATTAATTTATATTAAATTTTATATCACAGAAGCCTTGCAGTTCAAAGAATCCATATTAAATAGCATTTAATGTATTTTTATCGTTTATCGTTTGTTTCCTCTCACTTGGCACTGTAATTAATTTATGCATAGTGAACTAGATATGTGGTTTTGTAATACCTTTTCTGTAAGAGTGCAGCTAGCTAAGTTCCGTTTATCATTCAGTTCATGCAATTTCTGTATCTAGCTATATACTTGCTAATGCTGGCTGTTGTTAAATCATGTACAAGGTAACTGTCAATTAAAGCTGCAAGGCGTAGGCGGGGCTGCCATGCGCAAATTATGCGCCATATGCAGCACTATACTACCCATGGAGAAATTTTGAAATTAACCTGCATACGTCTTCATCAGCAACAGTCGACAGTACATTTTCAGTCACAAGCTTGGACCAGTATCTACCCATATTCCAGCAAATCCAACTGATCGTGAGTACAGGTGAATGCAAAGTGGGTGGGCATTTAATAGATCATTTACCGCTCCCGTGAGCTAGCCAATGAAATAGCAACAGAAGGGAGCTAAATCAGTTTATATCCCCTAATTATTTAGCTCCCTTCTGCTGCTATTATGTTACCTGCATAGCCTTGCAGTGTAGCACTTATGATAGGGGTTCATGATTGGGACATTTGAACGCTGTGTTTAATACAATTATAGTGATGCACAAAAATTCTCAGAGTTGTATACAATAATTGTATACAACTCCCGAGTCGGCCCTGTTGCTACATATCGAACAGTGAGTGCTTTCTGTGGCACTGTTAATTTCTTACTGCAAAAGAGCAGAAACTCAAGTAAATTATAGCCGACACGACACTTTTGTGGCACTATATTTTAAAATGAGATCCGAGTAGCCACGTCCCCAGGCTCCCTCCTTCAAAAATCCCCCAAAATAAAATGCGGGAGTGCCTGGAATCTTTCCTCGCTTGATTAACTATGCAGGAGTTGGGACCGATTGAAAGATGGCTGCATTTCTCTACCTTTGGCTGAAGACGTTCTTTAGCACTCCGTCTGTGGTACGGTGTGCAGTCAACTGGTTAATAATGTCTACCTATGTCACGGCACGCTGTAAACACAGCAGGCCTCCCCTGCGTTTAAACACATGGGGTAGGTGAGTGGTGGAAGAAAATATTGTAAAGTGGAGTACATAGTAAGCTGAGGATTGCATATATACGTGGCAATCTGACTGAGGCCCAACTTTTCCTGAATGTGGCCTAGGAATGAGGCAAACTCTGCCTGTGCCTGGCATGGAAAATTAGACTAACCCTGCCTAAGCTTGGCATGGGAATGAGACTGACCCTGACCTGAGAATGAGACTAACCTGACCTGGGAATGAGGCTACTCCAGCAGTACATGAAATTATAATACAAGCAACAATGATCAACTTTGTTGATAAACTTCTTATACTAACATCTTCCAGCATATGTACACAATGCACCGTATCAACATTAATATCTCATTCTTCCCTCGCTAGCCATGGCGGTGTCATCGTTGTTTGACACTGCCCTGCAGGCTGTGATGAGGGACTTCCCCCACCATGAGGGGGCTCTGTGCTACCTGCCCTCCAATGTGAAGACCAAACTGGCCAGGATTATGGCGAAGAGGGGACTGCTGAAGGAGGAGAATATGACTATGGTGAGGGAGGGAGGGAGTGGGGGAGGGTAGGAGAATATGATTTTGGAGGGGGAGGGGAGGAGAATATGATTTGGGAGGGGAGGGGAGGAGAATATGATTTGGGAGGGGGAGGGGAGGAGAATATGATTTGGGAGGGGAGGGGAGGAGAATATGATTTGGGAGGGGAGGGGAGGAGAATATGATTTGGGTGGGGAGGGGAGGAGAAAATGATTTGGGAGGGGGAGGGGAGGAGAATATGGTTTGGGAGGGGGAGGGAATATGACTGGTTGGGGAGGAGAATATGACTGGTGAGGGAGGGAGGGAGGAGAATATGACTGTTGAGCTCGAGGGAGGGGAGGGGAGGGGCCGGAGGAGAATATGACTATGGTGTGCGGAGGTGTTAATGTCCAATTTTGCTTCAAACATGAATGAAACCCTGGGCCTCCGTGCTGTGCACGTGTGGACAGGAAATTCAAGGAGCATCTTTGCCATGGCTATAGACATCCCTCTTGTAGCTCAATGGCACTTTAAATGGAAACATATACGAGTAGTTGCAAGAATCATGATATGAAAGTGGAAAGATATAGCTATCTTAGTTACGTCAACTGACACAGACGTTTCTGATTTTACCTGTGTGCTGCCATCTTCTACAACAGGTTCTTCACGACGGGGTCTTAGACCTTGACCTCAGTGAGTGTGACATCAGTGGGCGTGGCCTAGGTCATGTGACTACCCTGTGTCCGCGGCTTCAAAAGGTGGACCTCAATGCTCCCCACGGCTGTAGGAATGACATCAACTCTCGAGGTGAGATTCGAAGTTGACCTCGTCCCCTTGTTTCATTTTACCTACCGTATTTCCTCGATCGGACGCCTCACTCAATTAGTTGCACCGTTTGAGTCCGTTGTGGGATTGCTTGACATTTCTAAAACAGCGTAAATTACTACGTAAAATTCCTAAATGGGTTCATAGTTCACAGTAATAGACTTAAGACTTCGATCCTGCGACTTTTAGGTAGTCCCACGATGGACTGAAACGGTGCGTGTGCAGTACGATTGTACGATTGGTTTCGGTGACAAGCAGTGTCCGTACTCATAAGCCCATTTCCCTGTGAAGTTTATGAGGTCACATCGATTCCTTTAATGTCCAATTTTGCTTCAAACATGAATGAAACCCTGGGCCTCCATGCTGTGTGGACAGGAAATTCAAGGAGCCATAGTTTCAGACATCTAGCTCAATGGCACTTTAAATGGAATGGGTCTATTTACCTGTGGAAATCTCGGCCGAGTGTATGCTCGCATGCATGTTATAAATATACAGTTATATAATTAACTTCTAACTCCCTCCCTCTCTCCCTTCCCCTCCCTCCCCTACATCCCTCCCACCCTCCCTTCCTCCCTCCCTCCCTGCCTCCATCCCTCCCTCCCTCCCTCCCTCCCTCCCTCCCTCCATCCCTCCCTCCCTCCCTCCCCCCCTCTCTTCCTAGACTTCTGTCATTTCTTCACTCGCTGTAAGAGACTCCATGTGGTCAGTCTGAGATGTTGTGTGCTGCTGGACAACGCGGCTGTGGTTTGCCTCGTACAGAACTGTCCCATGCTCACATCGTTATGCGTGGGCGGATGTCATATGATTTCCGATCGGAGTCTCATTGCAATTGGTCAGAAATGCAAGTATCTACAAGTTCTGGACTTGACTAGAACAAAGGTATGAACTTGTTTGCTGTACGAGTTCTTCCTAGTCTGGTGTTGGGCCCAGCCCCAACTGTGGGGGAGGAGTCTGGGTTCCTGATCTAGTCTCATACCCAGCCCCCAACTGTGGGGTGAGTAGTCTGGGTACGGGACACATTTATGATCTTGTCTCATGCCCAGCCCCCAACTGTGTCGGGTGAGAAGTCTGGGTACAGGACTCTTACTGCTTTAGAAGTCTGGGTACGGGACTCTTTCTGATCTGGTCTCATACCCAGCCCCCAACTGTGTGGGGTGAGAAGTCTGGGTACAGGACTCTTACTGCTTTAGAAGTCTGGGTACGGGACTCTTTCTGGTCTGGTCTCATGCCCAGCCCACAACAGTTGGGGGTGAGCAATCTGTGTACAGGGCTCTTTCTGATCTGGTATAGCGGCTACATATCACTTATCATATAAGGAGTTTTGTGCAAGTGCTATTTGACAACAGGTGGAATTAGCATACATACACAAGTTTAACGCTCCTTCCCTTTGGGTTACCGTAAACTCTGATAAATAACCGGGGGCGGTTATAATTAGAATTAGTAGCCTCAATGGGCGGTTACTTTTACATGGGCGGTTATAATCACAGATCGGTTATTTTTGCAACACAACAGTTAATAGCGTGGCAAATTTGCAGTACATAATACTCAACAACTAGTTAATAGTCTTGCTCCACGCGCCTCTTCTTCAAAGACAGTTCCTTGTGCTGGACGCGGAGGATCCGTAACTTTTGCTTGTACCCTGTGGACTTCACCCGACAACATTAGTGGTTGTAGCAGGCTTTTCTAAACCATCCGGCACATGTCCGATGACCACGTCATCATTTGTGCTGTAGCAAACACTCATAAATATCCCCTACGTTGAGATCAGCCAGGTAGATATGGTGTCCCTTGATGCAGGAAGCCTTTAGGCAGGCAAGTTGAACGAACTCCATAGGTAGCTAGGGCTTTCTCGCTACACAAATTTCGACTAATGCTGACTTCTTGGTTCTTTTCCTCTACACAGGTCTGATTGTCGTCGCTATTAATACTCGTCTCTAGCCGCTCTGTTTAGACTTTCACACGTGCAAACGCTAATTAGCGTTACGTCATTAACTATGGGCGGTTATGTTTACATAGTAGGTATTGCACGCGAGTGAAATGTTGTTACATCAAATTGATCGGTTATACTAGAGGGGCGGTTATACTAGAGGGGCGGTTACCATTAAGGGGGCGGTTATTTATCTGAGTTTACGGTACTTCCACAACAGTTGGGGGTGAGCAATCTGTGTACAGGGCTCTTTCTGATCTGGTATAGCGGTTACATATCACTTACCATATAAGGAGTGTTGTGCAAGTGCCATTTGACAACAGGTGGAATCAGCATACATACACAAGTTTAACGCTCCTTCCCTTTGGGTTATGGGCTCCTGGTTTGAGCAATGATGTCTTTCAACCACACATGATCATCTCCTGTCCTTCTAGGTCTCCACTGAAGGTCTTACTGCCCTAGCCAACGGCCTGTGTGCTAAAGTACTAAAGGTGAGTTTAGGTGTATGTTAGTCTCACACTTGGTTAGAAAGAAGGTGTTTATATTTATACGATATTTTTTGCAAGGCAAGTAATCTTGCAGTTTGGGGATCGAATCTGAGCTAGTGTATGTATGTATCTATGTCTGTAATGCTTTCGGCCCTGGGGGGCAAGCATGTGTTCAAGATGGGGTCCTGCCAGTTTCATGGATGCCGCCTTTGTACTTCTGGCGCACGAAGGATTAGAGATCAGGACAAATCGATCACTTCTTTCTATCCAAATAGGCCTATCACAGCTCCAACGCGATTAGAGTTTGTGTGGCCTCTGTACAGGATGGGGAAGGACAGGACAGTGACCAGTTGTTTAATTCTTACTAGAAGTATGAATCACTGGTGGGAGGGGGTTGGGCGCGTACCCCCCTATTTTTACATTCTCTTTGAGGTTTATTCAAATTTATTGCTGACACAGCCAGCTTAATTTCTAGAAGCCTGAGCACATGGTCGTGCTGACAATGTAAAGGTACTGCAAACAGCGCAAGCTACTGGAGCATACGAGGGTAGCTTTCCACAAATCTTCACCTTCTTAATATCCTTTCGAGCATGCCAGTTGGGACTGGAGTGATTGTTCAGTCAGATGAAGACGATGGTGACCAGGGCTGAGGAATCGCTCTGATTACGATCTGTCTTGGTGAATGAAGATATGCAGCTGTAGAACAACCAGTAGTATACCATTAATATTGAAGATGTTACTGCCTTGTATACAGTTGTGTATTGTGTATTGTGTAAATCTATGGGGGAACATAGATTGGGGGGATATCCCCCTTACATGTACTTTCTCTCCAAAGAGCTACTAGGCTTTCATGGGTCCAGAAGCAACTTTAGAGCACTAATGGGGGGCTGCATACTCTTAGATACATGTACTCTAGTATTCCCGCTCTAATTTGATTATGAAACCCTGTATATTTACAGCTGCTGCTTGTAGTGTTAATATAATAATTATTGTACATGTATGACATGCGTAATTTATTTCCTTTACTAGGAGCTAAACATCAGTCACTGTCTAAACGTGACAGACGAGGGTCTCCAGAGTGTGGTGGAGGGGTGTCCTCGACTGTCCATCCTGGTCCTCCACAGCTGCCCCCTGCTCACCCCACACTCCCGGGACATCACCACCAGGGCCAGCCTCAAGCAACTCACTTGGACCGTCTACTGAGAGATATATTCAGCCGCATATTTTATGTAGTTTCATTTTTAATTACACGTGCATGGGAGATGCAAAGTTTATGCATGCAGTGAACCTCAATAGATTATAGCATGCCCAGCCAATTCATTCAAAAAATATTGGTTCTCACTACCAGGGCCAGCCTCAAACAACTCACTTGGACCATCTACTAGGAGATATATTTTTAGTGTATGGGAGATGCAACGTTTATACATGCAGTGAACCTCAATAGGTTAGAGCATGCAATCACTGGTTCTCAGTACCAGGGCCAGCCTCGAACAACTTGCTTGGACCATCTACTGAGATATATATATATATATTCAGCCACATATTATGTGTAGTTTCATTTTTAATTACACGTGCACGTGAGATGCAACGTTTATGCATGCGCATAGTGAACCTCAATAGGTTAGAGCATGCAATCACTTACAATTCATGATCATGGACGGAGCCAATTCATATTGGTTCTTACTACCGGGGCCAGTCTCAAGCAACTCACTTGGACCATCTACTGAGAGATGTGTTCAGCCGCATAATTATGTGTAGTTTCATTTTTAGTTATACGTGCATGGGAAATGCTAATATGTAGTAGCGGGAACGAGGCTGCGACATAATTATGCGACATATATAGCTACCTAGTCTCGCGAGCCAGCCCACGTCCTTCCGCAGGAAGTGGGCGGAGTCGATGCTGCCCCTGGCCTTATGTCGCGAGATGGCTGCTGCAGGCATGCTGCCATTGCTTTATCTACTTATTGTCGGGCTGTTACGGTGGGTAGCAACTACCTTAAGTTGCAATTGACTATATCATAGTTTTGTTAAAACTCATACAGGTAGATATAGCCATGCTATCATTGATCAGTGTACGTACATACCATAACGCTTTTTCTACTATCTATGGACATGCAAAATTTAGCATGCATAATTGGCATAATTATCATGTGCAACTTGTTAGCTATTAACTTCCTTTCCCAGGCCTCCGATCACGGCTGCGTCATACCTTGAACTGCCTCGAATCCACTTTGCCGGCCAGTTTCGAGCTGATCCCAACACCAGAAACAACATCAACTGCAACTATGATTTGAAGTATCCTCTCAGCAAAAACATTAGCTTGGACTACAATTTTAACGGAACTGGAGAGTTTTCATTCTTTCAGTGTGCAGTGACGTCTGTAGTGGATGAAGATGGTGTCTCCTCGACAACCGACCCACTTGTAAATGGCCCAATTTTCAACAATGAAAAGATGTCTTTTCCGAAATTGGTGGACTTGGATGTCGACTATCAATTGATTAAGGCATCCATATATGGCATGAATTTTGGAGTGAAATGGCAGGGAGGGAGTGGCCTGGCCTTTCGAGGAGACTGGCAGCTGAATGTTATTGCACAGGACCTGTGGACTAGGTCCATTTGCACCGATATACCGCAAGACATCGCGGAATCTCATCGAATTGGCACGAAGTCTGTAACCAAACTCAAGAATGTAAAGTGGGGAGATGACGTCAGCGAGTCTCCTGTTCTTCGGCAGCTCAAGGAAAGAGCAACTGAAAGTGGTGGTGACCTTTCAGTGTCAATGACCATCTACTTTTACACCAGAGACACCCCATCGTATCTCTTCACCAATTTCACTTTGGGTCACGTAGTTGGAACAATTGGCATTGCGAAACCAGATGAAGCCATGAACTTTAATGGAGATCGATTACTATCCTATGAAGGCGTTGGACAACCTCACCTCCCGCTCTCGATGAACGATTCCTGCTACAATTATCAGAAGAACCAAACAAATCATCCCTACTGGATGTACAAGGCACCTTTCCAGGTGTACACAGAAGATCAAAGACTGACGGTAGATCTCAGTAATTCCCTCCCCTTTGACCTCCAATGCAGCCTACGAGACCTCGGAGACCTCTGGCTGGGTATAATGAATGAAAAAGACGACTGCATCGAACTAATCGGGAAAAAACCGCTACCGTATCGTGAGGACAAAAACTGGCTGACCAAGACAGGAGGAGTGGTTGATTATGCCCTAACCAAACGTCAAGTGCATCTGCTTAAGTCTTCAAAGTTGGTGGTAGCCCGAGTCCTTACAGCAGTGATAGAACAGTGGCAGCAAGATGAAATGAAAACTGCGTCTGCTCCTCTCAATCTTCACCTTGAGTGCTCAAGTGAGTACACTGTTATTGAAATCATGCTTCAGGAGAATCCAAAGTTTGTACGACCTCTTGATTACTATGTCAGCCGGCTGGAATACCAGGAATCCTTTGAAGTGAGGCTATTGGTTACAAACTATGGAGAGCCATTAGAAAATGAAACCATTCATGTGTTCTTAAGTAACGATCCCATACCACGCGAAGGAGTGGTGCCTACAGCAGCAGAAGCCACAACAGACGAAAGTGGAATCGCCACATTCTTCTTTCGGGTTGAGATGAAGATTCCACCTAATAGAATGTACCACAAACAGCCGTGCCTTCCACATGAGACAAAGGTTCTACCCATTGAAGGTCAGGTGTACATGTTCAAGTATTACGCGAATGGGACGTGCATATATGACGTGAACAACACCGCAACACAATTGACATGCGTTAATGACGTCGCCATTCTGGCCTTTTCTTACAAGGAACTCCCGCCTGAACCGTATACCTGGGTCCGGGACGTTGGACCGATTTTCAGACAGTATGATCACCTCTACCCGGTGATGCACCAAATGGTCAATCTTGCCAACTACACTGCAGTCACTCTTCCACAGAACCTCCAGTTACTCAACTATTCCATGGGGCTGGATACAAGCCACCCAAGCTCCATGCCAGTAACCAGGGATTTATCTCCTACAGAGCGGAAGATGATCCTGAAGTGGCTCGAAAATCCAATATATGATACAAGCGGTGAGGCCGTCGTACCTTCCACTCCCTTGTGTATTCCTCCACCGACACTAGCAGCTGTCGACTATCATGAAAACTACTTCCACCCTCCGAGATGTGTGGCTGAGGGACTCACGTTTGGAAGCACACCGGATCAAGATCATGACTATTTCAAGGACATATTTCACACCGACGTAGGTACAATTGATTTCCAGAATCTTCCACGTCCCTTGTGGCGCTCCCACCTAAACCCCGAGTTTAGCAAAAACACTTTACAATGCTCTGTCCCCCACCTTCTTGAACAGCTACAGCAAGCAATTGAACTAGAGTTTGCTACCCTACCTGTCTACCTCACTTCGCTCTACTCCATTGTGGATGGCTGCAACACAGAAGTGTACGAACTGATCCGCTCCGTAATTATACAAGAAATGCTTCATTTGACACAGGCAGCCAACATACTCATTTCCATTGGTGGTACACCGATCATTGATAGCAAAGATACGGTTCCAAAGTTCCCCACGATTGGACTGCCTGGAGGAGTCCTTCCACACCTTAAGATTACGCTTGAGAAGGCATCACTGACACACATTTACAAGGTGTTTATGGGCATTGAAGTACCTCACAATTTATCTGTTGATGACGTGGATTCTGAGATCTTCAATGATACGATTGGACAATTTTACCAAGAAATAGAGTCATGCATTGAACAACTTGGAGATGAGATATTCCTAGGTCGAGTTGAAGAACAAGTGAAGTGGCCTTGGGATGCACCAACAGTTGGCACTGTCTACGTAGTCACTGATGTCGAATCAGCAAAAAAGAGTATTAACGAAATCGTTGAACAGGGCGAAGGTGCTGGACCCCTGGATCCCACGGAGGGAGACTCAGAAACGCTGGCTCACTTCTACCGATTTGAGGAGATTGTTTGCCAGAAGCATTTGGTTATTGATAATGATACTAAAACGTACGCGTATACAGGACCCCCGATCCTCTTTGATCCAGCCGGTGTGTGGCCGATGAGAGACAACCCCAGCAAGGACTGCATCCCTCCTGATAACAACTGCTACACTGAAGCCAAGGCATTCCATGATGCCTACCGCTCTCTCCTGAGGAAACTTCAAGAAGTCTTCAGCGGACGTCCTGATCTAATAAAAGATGCAGCTACTAATATGGAGTCGCTAGCGGTCCATGCCCGGAAGCTCATGTGGACCAAGATTCGCGATGACGAAGATATCACCTGTGGCCCTGTATGGGACTACAATTGGGATGACTGAACTGAGACTAAATGAGCCATTATTGATATGCACACATGTAATTCATTCTATAGCTCAACCCCCGTCCTTAAGTGTTCTTGCTTTCATTTTATAAAATGTAGTTAGTTTTGATAGTAGCATTTCCTCCATTGCCATGCACTTTTGTACTCTACTATACCATATAAGTTCAATGGCTCAAAGCTCAGCAATCAAATTAGCTACAAGTGAGTATACATTGCCAAAAAATTGTAGTTGTTGTGACACTTAGCTAGTGCTTACCCGAATTTTAGATGTCTGAGTATGATGAAGGTTAGGCTTCAAAGTAGGTTTTTTGTTCTTTGCTATGAGACTTGACATTCCACAGTCAATTTCCATAGTAAGGAACAAATTACCCACTTTGAGGCCCCTACCTTCATATATACTCAGACATCTGAAATTCAGGTAACCACTAAGCGGTCAAAATAACTACGTATTTTTGTAGTGATATATATAGTACTGACATGATATACCCAAGGGGAGCAATAAATATAGTATACTGCACAAACTGAGCTACATGTACTGTACGTAGTACCGGTACAGAGATTTGCAGGTTGGTTGAACGTCCTCTGCAAATATTCTAACTATGCGAACTGTGACCACTTAATTTCACGAAGGTCAGCTAGATGCACTGCAAAAACATGAGGATTCTTTTAACCCAGTTTGGCTACCTCAGTTGCAATTCAAGGGTCACCTCATATGCATGTAGTTGAAGGAATAACAAGTAGTAAGCTTTCCCTTGTTAGCTACAAGGGAATCTACACAGGTAGGGCCTATATATCTGATTATGTTTCCTGTGACTGGCTTCCCTAACCGAAGTATGTGGCTAGCTTTCTGGCGCCAGTCAAATTATCTGTATTTTTGCAAGTGATATCTGATACTGCTTATAGTTGATGTGAGTACCAAGAATAGCTATACAGTGAATAGTCTAACTTCCTACCAGATTCCTATAGTAGGGGGTGAGTCCATAGTCTAACTTCCTACCTGACAGTTAGAGTACCGACTGTGTAGTTATTCCTGGTACAGTCTCCATAATAATGCTTTTCTACTGGCTGTGTAGTTATTCCTGGTACATTCTCCATAATAATGCTTTTCTACTGGCTGTGTAGTTATTCCTGGTACAGTCTCCATAATAATGCTTTTCTACTGGCTGTGTAGTTATTCCTGGTACAGTCTCCATAATAATGCTTTTCTACTGGCTGTGTAGTTATTCCTGGTACATTCTCCATAATAATGCTTTTCTATATACTGGCTGTGTAGTTATTCCTGGTACAGTCTCCATAATAATGCTTTTTTACTGGCTGTGTAGTTATTCCTGGTACAGTCTCCATAATAATGCTTTTTTACTGGCTGTGTAGTTATTCCTGCTACAGTCTCCATAATAATGCTTTTCTACTGGCTGTGTAGTTATTCCTGGTACAGTCTCCATAATAATGCTTTTCTACTGGCTGTGTAGTTATTTCTGGTACAGTCTCCATAATAATGCTTTTTTACTGGCTGTGTAGTTATTCCTGCTAGGTTATCTGAGTTGCACAACAATGTGCATACGAGCAGGTAATTACATTTCTTGACCACTAGAGGTCTCCAATTGTAGATGGAAGGGTACACAATTAAGCTAAGTCACGTATTAGAGGCAGCTACAGTTAGCTAAGGGATTATAGAAATATTACAAATGAAGCTGCAATTATAACATTTCTACAGCTCCTGCAATTAAGAAACGTCCCAAGTGCATGCACAGCTGCACTTTTAGCATTCGTAAATTGTATAGCTACCCTGTAATATACGTGACTTAGCTTACTTGTTTACTATACCTATGCACATTCTTTGATCATGATATTGAAGTTGCAACTCAGGTAACCTGAGCTGGGTTAAAGCAATCCTTTTGTTTTTGCAGTGTGGGGGTACAGCTTTTAATCCTTGTATTTCAACTTTGAAGCAACCTGCAAACCTCTGTATTGCTAGGCTGCATTGTAAACGCGCACAGTATAACTGGTAATTGTGTGGCTGGTTAGAGCATAGTTTGAATTATTAATTAGGTGTACATGTACATAACCTGGATATACTAGAAATTGTAAGGTATCTTGCTACAAAGCTGGCTTATATAGTATGTCAGAGCTAATTTATGTACTCCTTCGATTGACATTAGAGTACAATGCCATTAATGTTCGTGTCTCTTGAAATGATCATACTCCAGTTGATATCTTTTTGCATAGCTATAGCTATAGGGATAGGTAACAATTTCCATACTACAGCAGCAGGGAATGCATTACACAGGCGAGTGGCAACCACCCGCTGTGTTTAGTTTGGCCAAAATACCTTGATCTGCCTTATTAGGTAACCTCATCTCCCGATAGTCGTTGGACTTTGATCTGCTTTATTAGATAACCCCATGTCCCAATAGTTGTTAACGAGTATAATTTGCTTATTGTGCTGAACCTCAGTGGATTGCCAAAGCAGACTATATTAGTTGGGACACAGAATGATAATGATTATTACATGCTCATTACAGAAACATGTAGTTACCTTTCCACTACTCATTCATGCTTTTCCCTTATTATGGCATAATGACTCATAGTAATATTAAATATGGTGGTGAACATCAATAGACTACAGCAGCAGCACTGATCGACCTACATTCATTATTAGCAGCCAAGTTACTTGTGGCAGGTATATAACCATATCATTCAATGTCACAATGTACCCTTTTTAATTACTGAATCATGTTTTGGGATTTATAGTATGTACTAGCTATAGTGTTCAGCCCAGGGTGCCCTCTGCATGTCTGTATAATGACCACACAGTGTGGTGGACATTACCTGCATGCATATCGCTCCTTCAAACAATAGACTGCTTGACTTTGCAGGTACTAAGACATATGTGAGTACATACTACCCCCACCCAGTACAAGTACACCTTCAGCAAGTTTGTTAATTTGTTTTGGCCTCTGTGCATTATGCTATATACCAGTGTATATTCATGCAGCTACAGCGTAAACCCTAGATATGGGATGCATTTCAAATCAGTACTAACAAAATTACCAGTGATTATAAATTTCTTAGGGGGGCATCTCCAACTATTTTGTTGAAGACAATGTCATTGTGACGTTAAGGGGGGGCGGGGGTCAGGGCCATGACGTTATCATTAGTTGAAGCGTATGTACCATGCTAGCATGGCTAGAAATGTACAAATTACCCTACTTGGCATCCTTGTATGCAGCAAGGAAAGCTTTCTGTACAATAGATCACTGCAGTAGGTATGAGTATGTCATGGTAACGTTCCCTTGGGCGTGACGTTATGAAGGGGGGAGGTCAAACTTACATGTACAATGACGTTATTTGAACAAAAATTTAGTTTGGAGATGCCCCCTTACATCCATACCACTGAAACTCAATATTCAGCATTGAATGATTACTTAAGCACACTAATAGCTAATAGCAGAGAAACACAAACTAGGATGTATAGCATCATACATATTGACAGCGTGGCATAAAAAAAGCATGTGATAAAAAGTAGCACTACTTTGCAGAACAAACACAGCGAAACAGAGATGCAGCTATCTCCATAGACAGCAACTACATGATACAAATAGTATCACAATTGATGCATATCCACAGTATGGCATAATATGTATACATGAGGAAGTAATGGGATCCAGTTTGTACCACTGAAACAAAGCAATCGGTTCTAGGCATGGTAAACACACTGCAAAGACATAATGTACATCGGATTAAAGACAATAGCAGAAAAATAAATGGATGTACAGCATCATAAACACTGGCGGCATGGCATAAAAAAGTAGTAGCAAAAGCAGCTCTAATTAAATTTTGCAGAACATTGTTACACAAACACTGAAATTGACAAGTAGCTATCTCCATAGAAGCAGCTACATCGTAGGTAGATAAAAATAGCATCATAATTGATGCATACACATAGGACAGCACAAGTACATAAATGAGGAAGTAATAGGATCCACTACACACCTTCTATCATATGAACAATGTCCTGGAGTCCATCAAGCTCTCGGAGGGCAGACACAAACTTGTCATAGTTGGCGGGATTCAGTTCCACTTGGGACAGGACTGCACGGATCAGTCGTCGGATTCTCTTGGAGTCGGTCACAGTCGGTAGGCAGGCCTCCTCCCAACATCCCTTGGTAATCAGCCTTTCTCTCAGCAGCTTGTCTGCGAGGTCCTCTGCTCGAGTGGTGTCGGCTAGCATCTCAATCAGCTGGTCAAATTGGGTGAACAGTCTAGCATACTGCTGTGTTGCCTGGCCACTGGAAGCTGCCCCATTTTGCTTGGGTGCTGTAATGTCCAGTTTGGGACTGTAGACATCCACTGTGGAAATGGGAAGTGCCTTCTGTGATTATGTCATCCAGTGATTACTACTTGAGGTCAGTGGGAGCACTACAGAAGGGGAAGTCCCTGGGGAAGTCCCATACCTACCACATACACAAACACTTCAGTAAAACAAATTCACGCACACATTCAAATGAAGTACCTACTTCCTGTGAGCATACTGGGTCTTGCTATGCTACATGATCTCCCATGTACATCTACAAATACATACTCAATCAGTAGCTCCAGAGCTACTGAAATAAGGTGGCTGGATACAGGCAATATCAAGGTCGTTAGACACCAGAGGACACAATATTCACTCACTCTTCAGATGTTTGGCAGGTGGTGTTCCCTCTGCTGTGATGTGACCACCGGCCGAGCGCTTCCAGCCTGACATTTTTGCTCTTCTGCCTGCTTCTAACTCTTTGCAGGTCCTTGGACTGCACTCCTGGTCAGTGAGAGTTGGGCTGTCATCGCTACTGAAGAGGTAGCTGTCACTGGGTCCACGACTGGCTCCACGACTGGATCTAGGAATGGGTCCTCGACTGGGTCCAGGACGGTCACTGAGGACTAAATGGGAAGACCTTAGAATAAACACAATGTTCTTGTCATTTACCACTGTAAGTTTCGGACTTTGACAAAGGTAATAAATTTTAAATTTGTTATTTGATCATCACTGCTGTCTGGTGTGCATGTGTGGTCACTCACGTTTGAGACTCTTGGCATTAGGTGTTCCATGTCTCCTCTCACAATCACCAGTCGACTGCTGTCTACCGAACTTCTCCTGTTGTATCCTGGCCAGCGCTTCCTTCAGAGCCACCAGCTTGGCTTCCAACTCCCACTTCACAGGTGGTGGACTGCACTCCTGGTCACTGGAATGGTCACTACCAGACAGTCCAGAGTCACCACTGGAGACACCGGGAGTGTCTTGGCGTTCCTCTAAACATTAATGTGATTGAGACAGCATTAATAAAGCATCACCACTATATAACATAACTAAGTATAATGCTACCAATTTCAAAAAAAAAAGTCACTAAATAAAAGCACATGGGCTTATTAATTAGTCATGCCGGCCAGGTACACTGTAGGAGGCACTGGCTCATACAATTTCTTCTGACCTTTGCCCTGTGAGGTGGAGCGCTCCTCCCTCCTCCCTCCCTGATGCTGGCTGGTCTCTGCCAGAGTCTGGAGCTCCTCCATGATGGCCAGGAGTGGCTCCCTCAACTCACTGGGGGAGAGGTCCTCACTGTCAGACTGACTCCCAGAAGAGGAGGCTGGGAGGAAGACAAGGCAGTGAGATACCATCATGTGAAATGAAGAGCTTTTCACACTACAAGCCCCTTTCCTAGTCCAGAGATACAAAGATAATCCTAAAATTTTGGTTTCTTAGAGGTAGGAGGAACATGCCAACCCTTTCAACTCTAAAAATGGCTTCAAAGTACATATATAGAAGGGAAGTTCAGAAGGTTAGACGAGATCTACCCAACATTCTCTAGACTATGCATATACACCAGTTACTCACTCCTAAACAAATCTAGTATGAATTCCAAGTGTGTTTGCCAAAAGTGCCTAAAAATTCTGTTCTCCCATGGTCTGACTGGTGAATTTACTGACAAATGCTAACGCACACACGACCATACTCAAACATGAAGTACACCCGCTAGCCCTCACCTCCATCTTCAGCTCCACTGTCAGCCACAGGTACAAACACCTCCTCCAGCTGCTGAGCCAGAGGGTGCTCTCCTACAGTGCGGCTCCTGAGAGCTGCACACATTTCCTCCCATGTGGGGTGGGGGGAGGACTGCAGCCAGTGCTGGAGAACTTCAAGGAGACAGTCGCTGGGGCTGCTGAACATCTGCCTGATCTGATTCAGGACAGCCACTGACACCCCCAGCTTCAGACCCAGGTCGTACCACTTCAACCGGGCTGGGTACAGCTCAGTGTGGATGGTGCAGAGGTCATCTTGTTTCAGACATACACCTACAGGAGAAGGAAGAAAAAAAAATGAAATACCCCCCCACTCTGAGCCGATGATAGATAAAGAGGGAACTGTGTGATTCATGCTGGTTGCAACACTGGGTAGTTAATGCAACATTGCACGGCTGATACATGACCGAATTTGTGAATACCTGGCACTTCCCACATTTTTGAATACATTTACTGCAAAGGCAGCAATGTTATGCACAATGAAACATGGGCAGTGTTCACAGGAAGCATTACTTTGCACCATGAGGATGATTTCTCAAAATGGCAATGCTACCAAGGTATCTCTGGAACAGATATACATGTAGCTACTAACTTCTGGGAAATAAATGCATGCTTTGAATGTCCTGCTGGTAAAATGTAATCTGTTTATAGGGCCCTTAAGATCGTACCTTTGGGGTCAAAGTACTTCTCCTCCAGCCTACGTGCAAGCTGGTACTCTCCTACAGTTGGGCTCCGAAGGGCATCCACCAGGTTCTGCCACGAGGGCTCTGGGCTTTCGGTCAGCCATTCATTCACTGTCTCACGAAGACAGCTAGCATGATCGAGATTGCTGGCTTTGATTCGGTCTACCACCTTGATAGAAAGGCCGAGTTTCAGTGCCAGTTTTTGCCACTTGTCCTGAATCTCAAACAGTTCATCATACACTGTTTCGAGATCATCAACTGTCAAATGTGTGGTTGATGAGCGATCCCTCCAGTCTAAAATAATCGATCATAAAAATTACGAGTCTCAAGTGTTTCTTACACAAACTAGAAGATTATGTAGCACATGTACATGTATGTTTTTGGAATTAATAAAGGGATTTTATTTCACTCACACTACACTTGTACATCACTACTTACCTTGGTCAGATGGTGAATTTTTGAGCAAAGATTTTCCAGCCCTCAGCAAACGGCAGATGTGCTTCGGATTCTTTTGTGCCCAATCTTTCAGCTTTTCGTACGTTTCTCCCCCCTCTTCATCTTGGCCTCGGCTGTAAACTACATTCGCTTGTGAAGGTAGCGATCGAATAGTGACTGCTCTTCTTCCCATATTGCCCAGAAGTAGCTTTGCAGCCAGGTCTCTCTTGCTCTGACTTTCTCTTTTCCTTTCTTGGTTGTACAGCTGAAGGAGCTCCTCCCACACATGCTGGATATGAACTGCTTTGATGCATACCCCTGATGTGTCATCCCTCCACACTGCAGGAAAATTTATAATTATCAATGTTTAATAACAGGAACACACTGATTCAACAAAGCAAGAATTATGTAACTACCATAGATAATGCATATATGGATTCCCGATAATAATCAGTATAGCACCAGTCTACAGTCTTTACTGCCAGATGTATCTCACAACCGTGGAGATAATACGACTGGCTGGTAAGTGGCTACAACAATGGCTGAAATAAACCAGGAGTGTAAGGCTACTGTTAAGTTTGAGTGTATAACCTCATATACAGGTCTGCCACAAACAGATTTTATCTCACAGCTGTGGAAAAAAATCAGTTTGTATCCATGGCTGTGAGATAAAATCTGGGTGTAATGCTACATACAAACCATTCTGAGGCCTTGTAGTATATTAAAGCATCAGGTGGTATTTCCACCCATAAATATTGAAGATATTGTGAAGACACTGTACGTTAACATTTTACCTTGCTGTGCATCAAAATCCAACAGCAATCGTTCCGTTGCACTCAGTAGCTGGTGAAAATGGGTGGGCTCCTCATGTACCATTTTCCTCAGCAGGTTGTAGTCCCTTTCTTGTATGAGTTTACCGTCACTGGAAACAACCTCTTCCCCTCCTCTGGATGGTCGTGTAGTGAAACCACTTTCTTTGGAAATGGCAAGCATCACTTTGGCTGCTACATCTGCTCTCTTTTGCAGACCTTCTTGAAGACCTTGATACCACTGGCTCACATGATTATGTGCCACAACTGCTGACTCCGAGTCTCCATTCCTCCATGTCAACTCTGCAAGACAAGGAGAGAAATGCTTGACAAGTTCACACATTGAAGCTACTGGGCCCTTAATCAGACCTAGTCTACCTTTCCAGTGGAATAACAGTGAGAGCTGCAAATTACAAAAATGCTGGTGAAACTATGCAGGGACTAGAGCATCATCATTCATGATTTACCTAAGTTGACCACATTCTTACATGTATAGGATATTCATTAACTGATGGGCAATTATAATATACTACATACATTTGTACCTTTCGTTTCAGCTTCCTGGAGATAGGGCTTTGCTCTCTCCAGCAGACTGTGGAGGTGGGCGGGGTCCTCATTTGCCATCTTAATCAGGTCGTTATAGGCCCCTTCAGCTATGTGGTCAATGTCCACCTGTCCACTCAGGGGTAGGGTGAGGTCCCTACCCTCAGTACCGAGGTAGAGGATGACATTGGCTGCCAAACCTCTCTTGTTCATCAGATCCCTCTGGAGATCCCGGCACATGATTAACACATCAGCAGGTTGAGTGACTGTTCGTAAGCTCATACAGTAAAACTGTTCCAGCTCTGTATCATTGCTATGCGTGATGTAAGTGGTACCTAGCAATGCTGGGAAAGAAATACTGGGTTGAGTAATCGTGTTTTTTATCATAATATTAATAAATATTGCGGATCTGTCAATTACACAACTGTGATCCTTCTGCATAAAACCAGTAGCCCAACTATCTGTAAATGTGCAATAAAAAAGTAAAAACAAAAGCTACATTACCTTGGAGGACCACCTGGCAACATACAAATCATGCACACAAGAAGTGGGAGGGATCACGGACCGATGGTGAGTCAGACCTAGCCCACTTTTCTTGTGGAATAGCGATGGAGCTACCAAGCCACAAAGATGCTGGTGAAAGGAATTTTTCTACCATAGAAGTGCCTGATTTCTGAGTTTAATATATACCATATAGTGGGAAAATTTGGCAAGCATTAAATTTGGCGAAATGGCTGAAATCGGCTAGGTCTTAATATTGGCAAAATTTAAATTTGCCGATATTAACCGTCGTAAGCTTATGACGTAATAATTGTCCTTTAGTGAATGCAACGACGTACGTAAGCCTTCTCGCTGATGATTCAGTTGTCTAGAAGCTTCGAGAAGTACCTAGCCGCCTTGGTCGAACCGTTCTCAGCGGCGTACTTCCCTACCCGTGCCCTTTCTGCGTGTAGCTATTGTACTAGCCTTTTTTTTTTTCTTTTTCTTTTTACCAATTATAAAACAACAACAACAACACCAAAAAAAAAAAAAATATGTAAAAGAAATGTATGAATAAGTGGTTCAAGTGGGCACCCGCCCCTCAGATGTAGCGAGGGTGATGTCCAAGGTCACACCATGGACAGGGCGATGGAAGGATGACCTGCTGCCACGGATGCACATAATGGCCGATCGTAGTGACGCAAACGACAGTCTGCAACGTAGCCACCCCATCACAGTTGGGTACGGGTGTTGTCGTTTCTGTGCAATCATGTTTGCCAATCGCTTGTAGAAGGTGGCTGCCTCCCGTCCCATGCCTCCGGTGGATGAGAAGACCAGGGGAGTGAACACACCATGTTCTACTTCTCTGATGCGTTGCCCATATTCCCGCTTCTTGGCTTGTTCGTGTCTCCTGTAGGCTGAAGAGGTCGTTGTGGAACGATTGCTGGCTGCGTTGGGGTAGAAAACCCGTACGTCAAAGAATGCATCCTGTGAAGCGTTCCAGAAGCCTCTCGCACGAATGTCAACTCGGGCACCATCATTTGTGTTCGTTGAACGTGCATCAAAATTCTCCCCACTGAGAGGTTGGAGGGTTGGCTCGGTGGTCACATTGTGGCAAACCTCGGTAAGTAGGGTGGCGGTGATGTCTCGTAGCTCATTGTGGCGTATTGTTGGGAAGCCACCCATGTGACAGACCATTGCATGGTCCACTGAGAATTGGGCTCCACAATTACATGTCTGAGGCATGCTACCCAGATTCCAGCCATATCTCAGGCAGAGTGCGTCCCTGAATTCTCCTTTGTGTAGATAGAAGCCATGTTCATCAAGAGGGAGAATAGAGAGCCATGATGACGATCCCTTTTCCTGTGCAAGATGACACATCGTTTGAGCTGTGGAGGGAGTTGATCATGGACACTCCTGGCTAGCTGGATCTGTCTCTGGCGGTTTGATGTTTTGATGTTGTTCTTGATGGTGGAGATGGAGTCGGGGTCAACTATCTGCTTCGCTTCCTGGGCAACTATCAGGGCTACTAGGGGGGCTGTGAGGCATTGAGAGGCCTGAAAAGTGCTAGGGGATTCGGCAGCAGGGTTGCGCAGGCCCAGCCCTCCAAGTCTGACAGGGAGGGAAAGCAGATCCCTCTCTAGTAACGAGCAAGGTGGACGACCAGTCAGGGCTGGGATGAAGTGGTTATGAATGGTATTCTCCAGGGGAAGAAGTAGGTCTTGGATATCTGGGATTGTTCGTAGCAGGTAAGACCATCGGCTTGACAACCCATGTGTGAAGGCTGCATATGCGGCATGGGGTTGGGATAATGCAACTTTGGATAGTCGCTGGATCTCTTTGACCCAGTCCTGGACTTTGGCACTCACATACATTTGTATTCTTCAGTGAAGGTTTTGGAGCCCAGGGCAGCACCAAGATGTCGCTTGCCATTGGTGGTGACATGTACATCTGTACCAGCAAATAGTTGGACAGCACTTTCTTCATGGTCTTCTTTAACCACCAGGTAGGTCTTCGAGCCGTTAGGGTTGTACCCAAACATGGGTCCAAGCTCGGATAGGTCATCCCACCAGGTCCTAAGACTTCTACACGTGGAGGCACTGGTTGCATCATCCGCATATCACACTTGATGGACATCTGGAGAGCGAGAGCTTAGCTGATCAATGAGAGGGGTTATCGCAAGAGCATACATTGCCATTGCCAGAGGGTCACCTTGTGTGGTGCCCTCAGTGGATGCAATTTCTCCGCTACCGGGTATGAAGAGCCTGATCGGTGCTCTGTATGTATTCACCAGTACTTGGGCCAACAGTGGACAGATGATGCTGATGTTATGTAGAGCAGCTTTTCGATTGAAGGAATTGAAGGCGTTGGTTGCATCAACCAGCAGGACAGCTTCAGTATTGGAGTTCTCGAAGATTTGTCGCATGGCATGAACTGCTGCTTTGCAGCCTCCTTCCTGGCCAGCACATACCTGCAGTGGGCCAGCTGCCTCTTCGACATCAGGGCTGACAATTCGCAGAATAGCCTTTGCAGCAATTCGCCTTGGAACTTCGCCGATGCCAATGGGTCTTACTCCTGGGCATTTGTCTAGCGGAATGAGGCGGCAGGCCACAAAGGCACTGAGGCCTTCCAGGTTGACAAGAGTGGTGGCAATGCGTTTGGTGACATTGGCGAGTGAGGAGCAGAGGCTGTGTGAGGCAGTTTTGAAGGAGGAACACAGTCGTCTCCAGGCATGTGCATCTACACCTGAGGGACCTGCTGCACCTTGAGTGTGTAAGGATGCCTGGCGAATGGCATCTGCATCCAAGCCGTCAAAGACGATGGGGTTGATAATTGGTGCTGAATCGTTGGTTAGGAGGGTATCAGCTACTGGGTTCTTGCCTGAGGGATGCTTGTCTAGGAGGATATCTCTAGTTGATCTTGTCCTGGTTTCTCCATCTGTCAAGGTGTCAGGCACCATATCGTCAAGCTTCAGCACACCACCATTGGTGTTTCGCGAGAGATATCTCAAGGCACTGTGGATGTTCCCCTTCATCATTAAGTCTCTGAAGGTTCGAGAAATCTTCTCACTATCAGGGTGCTTCCTCCCTTGGCGGAGGTACTTTTGTATGCATCGTCCTTCTTCTAGGAGTGATGGAAGTTCTCCTTTGCGCCATAGTTCCAGTCGCCTTTGGAGGTGGGCAGCATGGTCTTTGCTTTTGCTCGAGCGGCTTGGCTTCTGCAGGAGCAGCACTTGAGCAATGGCAATAGCTTTCATTGCAATGCACTCAAGGCTGGAGCTGTCAGCATATGCCTGGAATAGGCGAGCTAGCTCCAAGACAAATGCTTTTCCGGCTGAGCCTGATGGTACCTGGAAGATGTTTCTTCTCCAGTGGACCACTTCTTCGTATGCCGTGTCAATCAGTGAACAGAAATCAGCTCCCTGGTAGGGACCCCATGAAAAGTCAGGAGGTTGTAGAGGAGGTACTGGCCATGGCGTGTCGGTGATGGAATGATGGCTGTCATTGGAGGGCAACTGTTCGGCTGAAGGGCATGGAGAGTGAGAATCTTCATCATCATATGCGTTGCTAGGCTGTCTGTCTGGCACACTGGTCGGCGGTAGAGGAAGGGGTTGGGTGGTTGGGGCGGACTTGTCGGGAGCTGAAAGTGGCAGCTGAGTTTGAACTTGGGTTGTGTTGGCATGATTCGCACAGTTCCCGAGTCGTTGCGGGAGACAGCTCTGGCACGCTCTACCCCCCTTCACGCACGAACAGTTTCTACACCGGCCTGTGCGGTTACATTTACAGCAGGACATACCCGGCGTAGCTGTTACCGTGCTATGGGAGAGGGTCTGTTCAACTTAGCAAGCAGCAAGAACTCAGCAGCAACTCACGAGTTTTTACTCCCGTGCGCTAGACGTAGGTGCACTAGCCTCGAGTCGGAGTCGTGACAGCTTTATTTCTGGTCGGCTCTGTCGATGACTCTCCAAGAGCCTCCGTGTTTGCTTGCTCACCACACGTCCGTAGAGTGGGAAGTACAGGTCCTCTCTTGAAATACTTGTACAGCGCCATGATAATAGTACCACTTTAGGCGTATGTGTATCGTACATAATATATACGTGCGCGGGTGGGATGCATTACGTCAGTTTTTATTATTGGCGAGAATTTAATTTGCCGATTTTTTTACGATTCACCAAACCACCAAATTAAAGTCCTTGCCAAATTTTCCCGCTATACGGTAGGTATAATGTGCATGTTCTGTGTCTACACAATAGAGTTTGAAACTCGTAATATTGCTAATTGTTAGATCGTCACAAATGTTTCTCAGATTATGGTATGAAGTCAGTTTCAAAATGTGGAGTAGGTACATTGGTCTAATAGCTGTATTGGGAGCCACTAATCAACCAAACCTACACGTGGTTCTAACAATAGTCTGCCTTTCACATAATGTATGCATAGAGGCAGTACTTATGTACATGTAGCCATGCATGTTTACAGCTAGTACAAAGTACCTAGTTAAGAATGAGAGCTCCTGTTAGGTGCTGAATTAGCAGAATAAAACGACAACCATTAGTGGCCAGTACGTGGTGGGATGCAGCCGAATACAGAGTACAAAGGTGTACAAGTATGCAGGGGGGTTAAGACTCATTGCTGAAGTCTGTAGGGTTCTCCCTTCCAAATTGGAAGGATCCTCCCATTGCTGTTTGTATGCAAGGTAGTGGCGAGTGTACGTATAATTATGCTGTTCACTTTGCACAGAACACTAGGCATATGAATACCCACTTGAGCTCAAAGCTTCAAAGTGGCTTGTTCTTGGGAAACGCTAATATGATACCATAATTACAGGTCCCTCACCTGCTTTCTGGAGGTCGGTCTCTGCTGTCTCCAGCAGACTGTGGAGGTGGACAGGGTTGTCATCTGACATCTTGATCAGGTGGAGAAAGGCCCCTTCCCCTGCAAGCTCCCCCTTGATCTCGTATGTGCGTAATCCACATGGCTCAATGGTGATACCACTCTCATTATTTACCCCAAGGATGACTTCGGCTGCACTGTTTTTCTCAACCAGAGCCTTCTGAAGAACCTCCTGAAGATCCCGGCACACACCCAGCACAGTGTCACTCATCACAATCACTGCTGTGTCTGACTCACCATCCCTCCATTTTGTCCCTGAAAGGGGCAATTAAATTATATCACTGTCAAGCTTAATGATAAAGAGACATAAGCATGCTTCATGAAGGTAGCTAATCATTAGACAGTACTAAAAGTGGCAGTGAATATATTATGTACATTTATTATTTGACTAAACCTACTTGTTACCAGCCTGGCGTGCGCGGTGCTGAGATTGCTTTACATTCCCATGTCTTTATCTGTCTGTTCGTCCAGACTTATCACGTGTGACACAATTACGTCATTAAGTTACTCTATACAACTATAGCAGAGAGCACAGTAAAGCTACTGGAAGTTTGCAGGTCAAGGTACATGTACATCAGTTTTTCATTGCCTACATATGGTGAAAAAGTGGTAGAGTAAAAGTTGCCAATTATTGGCCTGTACCAATTATCGGCACAGTTGTATTTAGTAGTACATGTATACGGAATAGGTATCCGTAATGTTTAGTGAGGGAACGGGGGTGAACGGGAACTGGTTTATTACTTTCTGTATTTAGCAAGCAAGGAATGTGCTAATTGCTGTGTTTTGCATAAGATGAGGTCAAGGCTGACTGATTCACGAAGGACGAGCATCGATTGGACCTACCGCTTGCTGTATCCAGCAGAACCGACTGTAGTCTATATCTACCTCACAGTCTGGATGGAATACAAGTGAGTACCTAGTCTTGTGCTCTTGATATTACTTCATTTTCTAGATATTATGTGAGTAGTGAACACCAAGGGCTCTCAATGCCACATTTAGGAACTAAACTTTCACAAATATGTTTTTTGGCACAGTACAGATCTGCACTGAGCCAAAAGGGTTACATATCATGTGAGAATGTAGCATTGCTATAATAGGGGTATAATGACATCTAGGTCACGCCTACTTGGACACATGTGACAAACTGATTCAGAATATAAGGCGGGATAAAAGTGAGCACTAAATGGAGAAAATACAAGAAACATACATGTACATGTAAGAACACACTCGCTTAGCAGTACTTTCTCTATTGTAATAGTGTTCACTTTTACAACATTATAGCATAACGATAAAAGGTGTATGAATCAGTCTACTACTAACCAGAGATCACAACTATCAATACAATCTGTGGAGAGAGTAGAAATTTCAAGATTTTGGTTTCGCATTTGCCAGTACCTCACCTTGCTCTGCTCCCTTGAGTAAGAATCGTGCTTGGTCGATTAGTTTCTGGAGGAGGATGGGGTCCTTATCTGGCCATCTCCTGGAGGTGTTCATATGCCCCTCCCCCTGCTAGTTCTGATGAGCTAGAAACAGCTTTTTCCCGCCCAGCTGATTGTTGAATGGAGACACCATCTTGATTGTTGAGAGCAAGTATGACACGAGCTGCTGGATACTCCTTCACATACTTCTGGAAATGTTTCAGTACCCCCCTGACATCGTAATTCGATACAGTAGCTCCAGACTGGGAATCTCTGTATTCCACTAAAGGAGAGGAGGGGTAATATCTCATATGAAGTTTGCTCTGCGGTGCTGTGTCGCAGAGAGTGCAGGCCGTGGATGTCAGCTCAGTGACATGTAGCTCTACAGTATCATTGGAAGGACATGCACTGAACAAAGAATACAACAAACCCTATCACTCAACAGTGTGTCAGTTAATTGCTCCATGCAGTGTTAGAATTAACACTGTACACCAACTTCTGAGAGAACTAGGGTACGTGGTATGTCTTGCAGAGGGCGTCACGGGAATTGAGTTGCATTCATATGTATACGCTGCTCAGCTGACTATTCAACCAGTCTGTGGCTTTGAGAACGACAGTTATCCCTTTCCTGCTACAGAATCAGCCTTACCCACTGTCGATGAACCTCCCGCTGATGTTCCCTCCTCTTCTCGCTATCAGTACTTCTATGTTGCAGTGCATGTAGCCTCCCTAATCGTCGCCGCCTCTCTGCAGGCAACTCCATCATAGACATTTCTTTGGCTCCATGCACTACACATGCAAGCAATGCCACACCCACAAGAAATGTTTGCATTCTTGTAGCATTACTTACTGTACATACAAACACAAAATCTCCATGCAACACAATTAGTTGCCATTACCACCAGTGAAACAATAGTGAAGTTACTAGCTCGGGTACAGCATCAGCACATCTTAGAGCAGGCAGTTTGAAAAGTATCAGGCATAAAACACAATACCCTCATGCATTCTCAAACTCAATACTTTATCGTTTTTTAACACTAACATGTCCCTTCATTCAAAATACAGTAAGCTGTTTGGCCTTCTACACTATAACAATATTCCAAATCAATTCAAGCCAGCTCAGACCTACAATAGGGTCGGTAGTAGCCTTGTTCCGAGGCCACACAGTTGGAGGAGTGGCTTGGCATCTACTGCTATCACACACAACACCAACTGCATTGAATAAGTCTAAGACTGAAAAGAGTGCGTCAGATCAGATACAATAACAAGAACAAGATTGGAAACGCTTCACGTGATGCTAACACTACTCTGTTCAGTTTTTGTCACGTGCTATACACATGATTTACCTATACTGCAAGGTTTGACTTGGCCGCCATTCACTAAGTTAGAACCTGACAATCATCTTTAGCAGAGTATGAAGTCCTAAAACAATCCCCAAGTCATGCTAGAGGTACACAAACGTTAGTACAAACTCTAGTTACAATGGCTGTCCCTATCGTATGCGAAATACATTTTACAATCAAATTCAGATTCCGTACACCAATGATGCAATGCCCAAACCTTGGGCCATCAAAAAGTGCAAAGTTTCCACTTAGCAGGCTGTAGACGTACGCAAATAAGCATACAAATCGTAAATTATGCGGATCATTCCGGCATTAACTATCCCGTTGTCATTATTGTATCTATGGTCTGATAGAAAATCGCCAACCTGGGGTAGCTAAATTACTTACATTCCAAGCTGGCATTTATAGTCTCATACAGAGACTATAAGTATTTCTCAGCCCCATTCAAAAGGTTAATGTTGGGATTTAATGACTTATAAACTCACCAAAATAGAAGTCCGAGCCGCTCAAGCTAGAAAATCCATTATCACACAGTCGTTGAAGCTGGCCAGGGTTCTCACGAGCCAGCGTCTTGAGTTTAGCATAGGCTCCACCGGGCACGGAGCCCTGGACACAGTATTCTGTTCCGAAAACCGGTTGACATGGCTTAATAGTAAGCTTAATTTCACTCTCTCCGCCTCTAGCTAGGATCACTTTAGCGCAGAGCTCTTCTTTGTATCTCGAGAGAGACATGTACTCGTACTCCATGGCCAGCGGTACGGTACATGGCGCCTGGAACAAATTACGTCATAGATTTACAGTCCTATTAATCTTCCCATACCGTGATTAGTCTCGTTCCCAGCCGACTTTTCGCCCTCCGTCGAAGGGTCGGAAACGAGAGCTAGTACCTGGAATTCAGTCTTCCCTGTATGCCCTCCTCATGACGATGCATGTAGGCCATGATCACTTATAATTTTTGTCTGTTACAGTATTGGACACTGCACCTTTGTTGGTGTGTGTCGTGTATTTCTGTAGGTCACATGACGTCCCAACATGACTGAAACATAAAAGACGTCAACTCACCTGGACCATCTACTGAAATATCAAGTGTTGTGCTGCCAATGACTTATGTCTGAATGCCATTGTTATTGTTAAACTGAGTGTGTGAGTCCAGACTATTTGCATGTGGGAGCCACTGGTGCTGAACCTCAATGGGTCAGCAAAGTCAATAGGACATACAGTATCACTGGGTACTGGGGACCCTTCATGATAATGTTGTTTTTGTTGTAGTTACTG
Organism: Phakellia ventilabrum; assembly: GCA_963921505.1. NCBI lineage: Eukaryota > Metazoa > Porifera > Demospongiae > Axinellida > Axinellidae > Phakellia > Phakellia ventilabrum. The sequence goes on along the minus strand of OY997380.1, from coordinate 7,313,465 downwards.
TAAAATGTATACTAGGCCCCTGTAGTTACTACTTGGACTGGTGCCCTATGAAGTGCTGCACCTCAATAAGATATAGCAAAATTAATATTAGAATAATTATAGTCCAGCAGTGCATAACCCATAAAGTACAGTGCTAATATACTGCTCACTATAGTAAACGTGGCTTACAGCATGCCGATAATTATTCTGCTGTTCATTTTATAATTCCCTTCCAGGCTTTTTATCGTGCAGCCATAATGGCTGCACGATAAAAACTGGGTGAAGGGTTCGAGGCTAGATATTATGCTCATAACCATGGCTTCTTTATATACCATGTTATATAACTAGCATTAAGGTTTATAGAAACATATAGGAACATGTAGTGGGCTATATACAAGTAGCCCAAAATCAGTAACTATTATTAAGTGTATTAGGTTTGGGGGAGGAGCAAATTCACTAGTTTTGGCTAGACTACTAGCCATAACTATGGTTCTGACCCCATCCATTACGACCTAGTGATAACATGCACACATGGACTCTCATGTACCCTGCAAGTTAAAATACTCCGGGTCTCTGTCTAATCAGCCATCCACGTCAACTATATCATGCATAATGACTATGATGGTGGGTGGTCTTAAATCGCGTACATAATACAATAATTATATACTTCATCCATAATAAGAAATCAACCACAACAAACTTACAAGGCAGATTGATGAACTTCGGCGTAAATTAGAAACAGATTAGTACAAAGAAGCAAGACAAGACACACAACTGACTAGTTTTGCAGAACTTGCTAATATGCACACGATTTCGACTAGCCTCGCTAAAAAGAAGCATCATAATTTACAGTACCATTCATTACACACCCAAGCTTTTAAAAGTCTGGAATGTAACAACTGCATAACACAAGTACATATAACTGCATGTATTCAAAGGATACAAGGAAGCAATGTAGAAAACTACACACCTATTAGTTGAACAATGTCCTGGAGTCCATCAAACTCTCTGAGAACAGATACAGACTTGTCATAGTTGACAAGATTCAGTTCCACCTGGGAGAGGACAGATGTCATCAATGGGCGAATCTTCCTCGAGTTGGCCATGCCTCTCACACACGCCTCCTCCCAACATCCTTTTGTGATCAGTTTCTCACTCCACCGCCTGTCAGCGAGGTCCTCTGCTCGAATAGTGTCTGCTAGCTTCTCAATGAGATGGGCAAATAGGGTAAGCAGTCTATCATACTTCTGTCTTCCTTGGCCACTGAAAGCCGTCCCTTTTAGCTTGGGTGCTGTAATGTCCAGTGCACTAGTACTGTGGACATCCACTGTGAAAATAGAAGTGCCTTCTGTGAATAAGCTATCCAGTGATTAGGTAATTGAGATCAGAGGTCACTACACAGGGAAAGTCCCATGTGCCCAGAAGTATGATTCTGTATGGTCTACGGTGCTCCATAGCAAGAAGGTATATACTTTAAAGTTTTCAAGAATATAGAATCACTTAAAAATTGGGAGCTTAGCTAGCAGGGGACTTAATTCAGGGTTTTCTGAGTACTGGTCAGAGATTCTTGGTACTCACTGAGCTACAGTGCTCTGGAGCAATTAAGACATCAATATATTGTTCAGTGTTAAGAAAATTTAATGGAGAGATCTATGTTTTATTTTACCGGATGCGGCATACTACTATTGTCCTTGTATGCATGGCTTTAAATCTATAAAGCACACTTTTACTTGTGATCTCTTCATTTATGCAAGCTAGACTGAATGAAATTGATGAACTATACTCCACCCAAAAGATACACAAATGAAGTTAGTTTGAGAGCTCAACCATAGCATGGTGTCTTCAATGTTCAAGCTAAGCATACACACATCGATATCACTGCGTACATCCACAATTAATATTATCGCAAAATAAGTGTACATTGCAGGACTTAAATGATGTGATTTGTGATACATTCAAGTCTTAGCATTCCCAGTGGTACATTCCTGATACTTTTTTATTCCTACAATTGATGCTGTAATTCACTTCAGTCATCAAAATTAATCATAAATTAATGCACACCACAATTATCAGTTATATGAAAGATGTACTACATACATGCAATGTAAATATTACAACCAGGTCCATACAATGTATTTTTAAATGAACAAGGTTGTTTACTCCAAAAATATTTACTCCAAAAAATAAAATTGTTACAGTCTACAGCGATGTAACTTCATTCATCTTTTTTGCCTGGGTGGCTTTTGTACCTGAGGTCCTTCTTTAGGATGGTTAGTCGCTGTTTCTCTGTACGAGCATTAGATTCATGTTTATTCTTCATGAACTGACCATATTCATCAGCAGAACAACAAAAGACCAACTTGTTTCCTTTCTCTTCAAATATTTTATATCTTGCACCTGCATGACGAGCCGTATCAACCGCAAACCAAAATTTCTTATTCTTTTTCCACTGGAAGAGGTTCCCAACTCTATCATGTTCCGCAACGTTTAGAGTCTGGTCTTCAGTAATCTTCCAAGGCTTTTTTGCAGTCGCACTTGTATGCAATTCACGTCTCCCTGAGTCTGTGCCACCCTTTTTTTTACGTGTACCACCTGAACCAGATGAAGAGTCACCTCCACCAGGACTGCCTGACCCGGCTCCACCACCAGATCCACCACCTCCACCAGCTCTAGTCCCCCCACTAGATCCACCTCCTCCGCCAGATGCAGCTTCCCCAGCAGATTTATCTCCACCATCCATCGAGCCGCTGGACATAGACAGTACAGTAGAGGGATCAGCCCATTTCATTACATGCTGCACTGCTGCATCACTGTTATCTTCACGAATCAGAATCCTTGCTAGCCCTAAGTTTGCTGCTACTTGTGTAGGGTTCAGCTGGATAGCTGTTTCATATCTCTCCTTGGCTTCTGCCTGTGTGCCAGTTTGAAACAATGAATCGCCCAGAGCAATGTGACAGATAGTCGTATTCGGATTTTCCTTCAGGGAATCTCGGTAAAGCTGAACGGCTTCATTATGGTTTCCTTTAGCAGCAAGGAGTTGACCGAGGAAATAGCGGCTAACACACGAGCGCCGGTATTTCGCAGCAATAGCCCTTTCAAATGCTTCTTGTGCTTCGTCTTTGGCATCATGTCCCATTCTATCAATACCATAGAAGTGCCAGGCTATAGCTTCTCCTGGATAACTTTCTTTGGCTAGCCTGAATGCTTCACTTGCTTCCTTTTCCTTGCCTTGTACTCGCATTCTCAGACCTCTAACTACGACATTTTCGCAAGGGGTTCCCCATTTCTCAGCTTCAGAGTAGTCACTCACTGCGGCCGGCTGATCGCCAAGGATTTCGTACGATATGCCGCGATACATCCAACACTCAAAGTGACGAGGGTATTGTCGGAGGTGTTGAGAAAAGAGCTTCACTGCGTCTTGTTTGTAACATCGCGAGAAGGTAGCAAATCCTTGATCAAAGGCAGAGCGGGTTCCAGCCAATGGGTCTATGAGGCCAGGCAACTCGGCGCGAGTCGGACTCGGAGTGGGAACTGGATCGATGTGAATGTGAGCGATCGATGTAGCCAGATCGGCTGAGCCGGTTATTCCAAGGTAGCTATCACCGCCGTACATGGTTACGTCCGTAGCCGCTGCAGCGTAAAAGTCCTTGAAGGAAAACGTGTCACTGCTCGTGCGATAGCCTCGGGGTAGCCTTGCTTCTGATACAGTGCCACGAAGGCGATCGACAGTGCAATCCCACTACTGAGCGTTTTGAACTCGTCCAAAACTGAGATGACTCTGTGCGTGATCGTCCAAAATGACGTAACTTCAACTATTCTTAGTTTCTATTTATAGCAATAGGTGTGCACGCATTAGATCACTCTCGTAGCGCTAACCTCGTTTCCAGAGGCTGAGACTCCCCCCGCTTTTCTTACCTCAAGCGAAAAAAAGCTGGTGTGAAGGCCTGGGAACGAGGCTATCGTAGCGCTCGCAAAATTGAAACCACGTCCAAAAAAACAAAACAATTAGCCTAGTCCGGTCAGCGTTTAATCAAAAGCTGATTGATTGAAGTGTGGTAAAGTCCAGTCTCCAACAAAAGACTGCAGCCGCTCCACAATGAGGAATTCCAGTAACTTTGCCAGCACTGAAGTCAAAGTGCTTCAATTCCTGTAACCCAATTAAATCCTTTTAATAACTGAGATGTCAAACAACTCCCGGCCCGCGCAGGTCTAAACACGTATGCGAGTGAATTCAAAGTCGTGAAAATGTTCAGGCCAAAGTCCGACTAGTAAAACTGGTTTTTCGGCCGGTGTAAATTTAGTACATAAATCTTTTGACTCCGAACAGCAACAGTTAAATTCCCTCAACTACTCTCGAGGCACCAGTCATCGTTAACTTGACATGATAATCATGGCAAAGTTTGCCGCTTACCTGTTCTTGGAGTTGATACCTGCTATTCTCTTAAATTTAATTCTCTCCGTAACGCCAATAGTAATGTGCTATTTTGGACGATTCAACAGACCTAGGTATCATAAACTGATGAGCAATCTAGCTTTTCTCGGGAGTTTTCTTTTCAAAGATGTACTTAAGCGTGGCAACACCGATCATGAGCCGCAGCAGGAACCATCAGGGAACCGGGATCGTGATGACAAACTGATTATTTGTATACACGGCCGAAGAATTCCTGATTCAGTAATTTCATTATTTGGCATAATAGCACTTTCTACCAGCACATTTGCAGTGCTAACATTTTGGGACACGTTCCTTTTTAAGAAATCGTTCGCCTGTGATCCTGGATTGGACTGCTTTCCAGACGATGCAGGCTTGGATGCTGACCCGGTGCAAAATTGTTCCCAGTACATAATGGATGAAAATACAACAGTAACTTGTTATACTCTGGCTTTGGAATTTGGAAAAGCAGCAGGAATCGCGGGAGGGTTATTTACTGCTGCAAACATTGTTCTGACAGTGATTGCATTTGTTATGTTGAAGTTGTATGAAAAGTATCGTAAGGGCAGGGGAAGGTGCTGTGTGATAATAGTACAGATCGTTATAGTTATTGCGAGTGTGGTAGCAATACCAATTGGAACATTTTTATTTACTTTTTTATTGGATTACATATCTCGGCTTTCCTTTTCAACTTACTGTCAAGCATTTAGTTTGCTAACGACCACTGTTCTTACTATTAGTGTACCTTGGGGTTGGGTTATAAAATCAGAAAATAGCTACGAGGATCTTTAGCTATAGGTTTGGTAAAGGTGTGATTGAAACTATACATTAGCTAAGAGCTGTGTTTTATCTCTTGTAACATTTACATGACTATATTTTGATAACCCTGCAGTTTGTGTGTGTATAGCTATATTAAATGTGTATGACAATGGTCATTTTCGGCATATATAGTCGATTATAACTCCTATCTTAGTTGAGTCGGGAGGGGGGATAGGGGTTGCTTGGTAACATCACTCTGCAGTTTCCTTCTGAATCAATAGTAAAAATAATGCATATGACACACATCAAAGGACACCGTACCCCCATGCACGTAGAGTACCTCATGAACTCTGCTGTAATTAGCTACTTATTGCACTGCATGTGGTTGAACAATCTACTGTTAGGTAACTATCGAGCTAGTACAACCCTTGCAAGCATGATTACAATATCAACCATTATTCATTAGTATTTTGAGTAGCTATCCCCTCGTTGAGCTTTTATCAAAAGAATCAGTTCTTCCTTATCACTAGCTATGGCTATAAGGCGCCATCTTAATGATCTTCATATTAACGTTTGGATATTCACAGCAAAGGTCACATATAGCTGTGCAGATATTCATGAATAGATGTTAGTGTCAGGTATTCACGGCAAAGCTCTCCTAGCTATGATGCATGGAATATTATACAACATATATGCCAAGGTGGGCGATCGCTTGATCATATCCCATGGGGATACTATCGCCTACCCTGATAGTTGTGATGCAACTTAGATCAAATGCATAATAGAACGGATATATACGGCAAAACATACAGCCAAGACTAGCTATGGCTATTTATACTGTTTACTCTGCAGTCGCCTCCATCAGTGGATATGATAGTCCGGTAGTTGGTTTTCAGTTGGACCGTCGTTCTTTGGCGCCAGGGTGAGAAGACTGCATTTACAACAGAACCATGTATTATGTATACGGAAAGGGTTATTAATCATGTTAATAATGGTTCATACCATCACCCCTTGATATTTATTTATCAGAAGAAATAAAAAAATCAAGACCTATCCACTTTATGAAAGAACGGAAAGTTCAGTCCGTGTTCATTGATGAAAAAGAGCTCTTCTCTTTAAAAAAATATGAAAGTGACTATGGAACTGTATAATTTCTAGTACGTGCACCTATATTTTGTCTGATTATCCGATGTAGCTACTAGCCGCTCGTTATTTCCTGTCTTTGTGTCTGATTATCCGATGTAGCTACTAGCCGCTCGTTATTTCCTGTCTTTGTGTACTCCATCTCTTTGTCTTCTTTGTTGTCTAATTACACCACCACTTATATCAGTATATATAGCTAGATAGTCTAATAGAATTACGGAATGGCTACAATCGTCCAGTGATTGAAGGCTATTCAGAATTATATGAAGAATGTGAAGTCCAATATGCCAACATGATATTGGCTTCAGTTTTCCAACTTATACAGCTATTGGTAGCTGAACGCCATAAATATGATATAGCTAATCGGGATTTTTTGATGATTCTGTTCATAATGGAATTTCAAACTTTAAGTGTATAAGATTGCTCGTTCTGGGCTAACCATCAGCTTTTTGACAGCGAGCACAAGTAAGCCATGTATATTAAGTGAAATTGATATCAATGTAAACACTGTGTTTCGGGTGTGTAAGGGTGGGACACTGCTGATATGCTGGACTTCATATTTCTCATATCAGTCTGAATAGCATTCCTTAGCTTTAAACCATTGCGTGGTCTTGGCTAGCTAACTTTTGTTTTGGAATGCTCAGTTTCACATATCAACATGTAATGGTAAGTTGTAGCTATTGCTTGTCTTTTGAGAAGAGCAGTATTCAGTAGCTACACTCGGGGAAAGTCAACCAAAGATGGAGGTTTTTTAAAAGTGTAGCAGATGCACTGGGTAGTGTCCTGTATGTGTCATAGAATTAGAAAATTTGTAGACAAGGAAGGGGTATTGATGAGTTAAGCACACTCGATAATATTAGGTTTTATTTTTGATTGTCAGTAAAAATTGGGGCAAGCATGAGTATTAAAATCTCATTAAAACTATAGTTATTAGTAAGAGCTTTGTATTATCTTGAATCAAAGTCAATTATAAGGCAATGAGGATGGTGTAATTTCAATTTGTCTTACAAGCTCTGCCTATACATGTATGTCTGTAGTTGCATGGTCAATAGTGTAACTAGTAGCAACATGAGTATAAGAATTATTATTATTAGAACACAGTCAATAAGCATGCTGTGCAAAACTATCTGAGTTTAACATTTATACATACATATAATTATAGACAGCACGTGGAATAATCAAAATATACATGAGGATTGACAGTAAAGCATTAATTGATGTATTTATGCATTACAACACCTAACCTCACAAGGACATTAATACACTTTGGATTGAAACACAAATGTCTATAGCTATCAGTTGAACAATGTCGTGGAGTCCCTCAAACTCTCGGAGAGCAGACACAAACTTGTCATAGTTGGCGGGATTCAGTTCCACTTGGGACAGGACTGCACGGATCAGAAGTCGGATTCTCTTGGAGTCGGTCACAGTTGGTAGGCAGGCCTCCTCCCAACATCCCTTGGTAATCAGCCTTTTTCTCCGTAGCTTGTCAGCGAGGACCTCTGCTCGAGTGATGTCTGCTAGATTCTCAATGAGTTGGTCGAATTTAATGAACAATCTATCGTACTGCTGTGTTGTCTTGCCACTGCAAACAGTTCTGTTTGGCTTCAGTGTTGTAATATGTATAGTAGAAAAGCTGTCAGTATCCACTATGGGAATATACAATAATATGCAGGTAACTACCAATTAGGTACGTTTGTTGTTTGATAGTATTCAATTATGGATTATTCTGCACAACAGGTGTGACTAGACATGGAAAGTCCCTAGGATGTGCATCAACACCTTGGTAACATATCCATGGAAAGAGCATCATGGAGAATCACCTTGTATAGTAATTAGTAAGCACCGACCAATTTAATTTATAATTGTGCTGATACTTCCTACAATCAATACTTAAACAGTGAATCTAGAGCTCTACGACCCGAAACACACTGCATCCACTCACTTCTGAGATTTTTGGCAGGTGGTGTTCCATCAGATTCTGCTGTCACTTGATCACCAGCTGAGCGTTTCCTGCCTGCTCTTCTTGCCCCTTGTAACTCATTGTGGAAAGGTGATGAACTGCACTCCTGGTCACCCAGTGCTAGGCTGTCACTGGAGTCATCACTACCGGATAGGTCAGCGGCAGCACCATTGTATCCATCACTCTGACTGGCTTGACTCTCAGTGGCCATGGAGACTATGTAGAGTTTAGAAGACATTATGGAGTGAAGCAGGTCCTGGAACACATTTAACAGCAACAGCAATGTTTAATTTGACACTGCAACATGGCTTGACTACTAACAATAGTAAAAAATACATCAATACATCTTTTAGTCCAAATAGAATAATTTTTACTCACTCTTAGGCTTGGCAGGAGGTGTTTTGTGTCTGACCTCACGACCACCAGCCAATTTCTCCCGTTTTATTCTGGTCAGTCCTTGCTTCAGTGCCAGCAGCTTGGCTACCAACTCCAAATTCACAGGTGGTGGACTGCATTCCTGGTCACTGGAGTCATCACTACTGGAGAGCAGACTACTACTGGAGTCACCAATAGAGTCATCACTGGAGTCATCAGGAGTTACTGTATCATAGCATCCAGAAGCTGAAGCAATTACAAGAACAGTATTTTAACCTTATCCACCAGAACATAACTGAGTAATTAGCCTTTTGGGGAGACTACTGTAGCACTACATGTAAACTGATGTTGGTTGATTGATATGGGCTGACTAATTAACACCTCTTTACCTTTATCCTGAGAGGCAGAGGGCTCCTCCCAATTCTCTCCCTGCTGCTGGCTGGTCTTTGCAAGAGCCTGCAGCTCCCTCATGATGGCCAGGAGTGGCTCCCGTAACTCACTGGAGGAGACATCCTCACAGCCAACCTGAGTAGAGGGTACTTTGGAGGAAGACACAAACAGGTCACACCATTATCAGCATTTGTAGTCCAGAATGCATGTAACACATAATAGACATGCAATTTATAGGTTTCAGAAAGGAGCATTAACCCTTTCACCGTAACTCCTTTGATCTCGCCCCTAGACAATTGTGCACATGGCTAGAAATTCAACTGTGTGTCTAGAAGGGAATACCATTATTGTATTCTGTAGTTGATGCCTACATTTAAGCCCTGAAACATTACTTATAGGATCTACTGATTTATATTATGGTACATACTTCAATATCATACAATGTCATCTAAGCTAGTCCTTACCTCCACTACCCACAACTACTGATCCATACTCCTTCTCCAGCTGCTGAGCCAGAGGGCGCTCTCCTACAGTGCGGCTCCTTAGAGCCGCACAAACATCCTCCCACGTGGGGAGGGGAGAGGACTGCAGCCAGTGCTTGAGGACCTCAAGAAGACAGTCGCTGGGGCTGCTAAATTCCTGCCTGATCTGATCCAGGACAGCCACAGGCACTTCTAAAGCTAATCCAATGTCGTACCAGCGTTTCCGGGCATTATAGAGCTCCATGTGGATAGTGCACAAATTATCTTTCTTCAGTTTCACTGCATGGGTACAATATAATACATGTGCAGTTTAGAAGAAAAAAAATTGGTATAGTACGAGCCCATTAAATTGATTTTAGTGGTTCTACTGAATTAAGTATCTCTTAAAGTTAAGGATTTAATAGGAGTCCACCTATAGGCATAATTATGGTTAAGGAAATGATCACAACTCCAGGTAGCTCTACCAAGGTTGACGTCCAAATAGCAGAGTTAATTTAATTGAAGCCTCACGCTTCCTGTGATGCTAAAACAGTAGAGCCTAATGTTAAAATCCAGTTTACTATTGAGCATGATTCCATGCATATACCCTGATGTCACTTCGAGGCAAATATTCCTTAACTCTTTCCCAGCCAAGTTTTAATACATCCATAAGGCTTATGTGAATTTATATGAGCTTTTTATATTAGGCGTTAATATAAAGTACATAGTTTTATATAGGCACATAAATGTGCCCATGGCTTGCAAAGAGGTAACAATATCACGGTACAAAAGTTTAAAGTGTGAGACTGTAGGGCCATCATTATCTAGAATTGAATCATTATATACGTGCTTTAAGAAATGGCACAAAGGCTATATATGCTATAACAGCGGAGCCAATTTCCAGCCCTGGAAATAGGTACTGTACCTTTTTTGCAATGACAGTACTGCAATTCCAGCCTAAGAGCCAGCTCATGTTCATGGACAATTGGGCTCCGCAGAGCACTAGTGAGGATCTGCCAGGTTGGAGACGGACTACTAGTCAGCCATTCCTTCACCGTCTCTCTCAGACAGTCAGCAGCATCAGGGTGGGTAGTTTTGATGCGATCCAGCTTCTTCACTGGTACCCCCAGTTGGAGGGCCAGGTCTCGCCACTTGTCTTGGATTGAGTACAGTGCTTCACAAACTTTTGCCAGGTCATCTACTGTCAGTCGTACCTCACAAAGTGAATACTGGCTAATCCCTGTAAGCATATTATGACATAAATTAATTATACTGAGTCTATCTATACAATAAATTTCTACTTTAATTGTGTTAGGTTAATACGTTGTTTCATATAGATTACCTTTTGATGTACATCTTTGGATATATTATAATACTTCAAAAATGAGTGTACGGGGCTGTTTACCCTAGAGATGTGGATATATTAATCACGACCTGGGTAGGGCAAGACGGGTCGTGAGCCAGCCTGTCGTGAGAATAGTAACTAACCCGGAACATAATGCTACTGAATAAGCTATAAAAAAGTGACTGATCTTTGGAAGATTGTTGTCTCTATCTGCAACATATATTCAAGGATCACCGATGGCCACTACAAGAGAGAGCTGTGCTGCTCAAAACTCACATTAACATTGCTCAATCATGCCATCCGTTAACAGCGCTCATATCTCTACTTAAACAGAGTGTACACAAACTCTACTAACAGGGAGATAATAGTAAGCCTTGCTTCGTAAAACTGTGTAGTAAACTTGTCCAGATCTTCAACTTTTGTGCACTACAAATTTGAAGACCGCATCAATGTTACTGCCAGAGACACCATTATGAATAAGTACTATGTAGGGGCCCCATAAAGACCCATATAAATTATAATATAGTTGTTGTTTTTTTGACCCACCTTTCTCGGGGTCAGAATACAGTAAGAGTGACTGGGTTGTCTCCAGCAGCTGCTGAAGGTGCTTTGGATCATCTCGTACCAAGCTCTTCAGTTCATCATAGTACTCCCTCTCTTGTGAAAGGAACGATTTCCTCAGCCTCTGCCGAATTTTTCCTCCTTGCTGGATGGGAATCTTTTCTGCTTTGGTCAGGATCAGTTTGGCCGCATGGTTCTTCTTCTGCTTCTCCCAATTTTCCAGTAATTTCCTAGATCCTGACACACTCGCCACACCATTGTACTTGTTATTGGAGTAGCTGATGGTGAGTCTTCATCTTTCCATGCTGATTCTAAATAAAAAGATCAGTTCTGTACGTGTATATTTTTATTTTCTCTATCCCGCTTGCTAATGTACATGTAGGTGGTACTAGCATCAAGTCACCTTGAACAGTCAGCATAACGTAATAATTTAGAACATATACGATATGACAGTGATAAAACATCCTGCATCTGTTCTTATCACATTTTCTACTTTAAATAATGCTTTTCCATGTGAAACAGAAATAGAGAAAGAATGGATGGAGGGGTAGTGTGCACTGGAAACTATATGCATGAAAAGGGTGCATATAGCAACTATAGCTGGGAGCTATTCAGGTGCAAATTTGCGTATACCAACAACTGGACATGCAAATAATTTTATGGCTGTACCCTTTGGGAATGGTTTTATAATCTAAACACCTCTTGCAAAGGCGTGGATTTGCAGTATGTGCAATATTATGAAATACCTTCAAAAGTGGGTGAATACTACTCTACACGAGCATCCGTTGCACTCTGTCTGGTAACTGCATTGCAGCAATATATTAGCCTCATCCCCAGGCTCTCTGCGCGTTGCTAGAGAGCCTGGTATATTTTCTCACATGATCCGACTTACTTAATTGCACGTGGGCAGGGACTGCTCGAAAGACGGTTGTACTTCTCTACCTTCTGCTCGTGTCATTGTTTCAGCACTTGGTCTGTGGCACAAACGGGTTTCGAAGAGTAGCTGCAAGAAGTATAGTTTCGCTGCCTTCCTTCGTTGTCTGAGAACTGCAGTTGTCCTCACCCACGCAAATATTCACCTTTCTACCTCCCTTCTACCCTACGTGTCATGCACGTGAGAAAATATACCAGGCCCACAGCTGCGCTAAAGTGAAACACGCACGTGGGCCTGGGAACATTATGGCTGTCAAAAGTGGGTGAATACTACTCTACACGAGCATCCGTTGCACTCTGTCTGGTAACGCAGCAATATATTAGCCTCATCCCCAGGCTCTCTGCGCGTTGCTAGAGAGCCTGGTATATTTTCTCACATGATCCGACTTACTTAATTGCACGTGGGCAGGGACTGCTCGAAAGACGGTTGTACTTCTCTACCTTCTGCTCGTGTCATTGTTTCAGCACTTGGTCTGTGGCACAAACGGGTTTCGAAGAGTAGCTGCAAGAAGTATAGTTTCGCTGCCTTCCTTCGTTGTCTGAGAACTGCAGTTGTCCTCACCCACGCAAATATTCACCTTTCTACCTCCCTTCTACCCTACGTGTCATGCACGTGAGAAAATATACCAGGCCCACAGCTGCGCTAAAGTGAAACACGCACGTGGGCCTGGGAACGAGGCTAGCAATATATAGCAATGATAATTGAACGGGAGATGTTTTAGCATATTACAAGTAACAGACGTCTATGTTAGTGCAGGTTCTTTTGAATAACAGGGCACATAATGTGCTCTAGCTAGTATCCAAGCCCATACTGTTTTATAGCAGAATGTACCTCACTCCATCACACTGCTTCAGAAGTGCTTACTAACAATGGTATGCCTGGGTTGGTACATAATTCTAGGATAACTTTAACTATCTACATAGCTGCTGTACCTTTTCCTTTCACCTCTGCTCCTTGAAGTAAGAATGATGATGTTCTTTCCAAAAGGTCTTGGAGATGAGTGGGGTCGTTGTATGCCATCTTCCTCAGGAAATCGTAGGCCTTTTCCACTGCCAGCTCACTCTCACTGGAAATAATCCTTCCCTCACTCAGGGGCGTAGGAAGATGTTTTGTAGCACGGGGGCTGACAATGGCCAATGAATTGGTGGATATGTATGTCTGCGGGCGAAGCCCGCTCTGTCTAGGGGGGTGCGGAGGCATGCCCCCCCGAGAAATTTTTAAAATTTAGATGCTCTGAGATCAATTCTGGTGCATTCTGAGCCAACTTTCCCTACATTTTATTGTGGTTTATTTTTCTTTTTATGATTTTTAGCCACTCATGAAATGCATAGAAGCATAGTGATAATGTTCAAGAAACACAATTTTTTTTATAATATGATAAAAAAACTCTGTTGTTGTCTGTGTAGGAGAAACAATGAACTTAAATTTGCCTAAATAGTTCAGTCAGCGTCTGTTTGCAGACACAAACTCCAGGGTATCTCGCACCGCGACTCCGAGTGATCGTCAGCGGTAAGAAGTTTATCCGACATAACACAGCCTGGCCATTGACACGCCCACTTGTCACGCCGCCACGTGACAAGCAGACGTGAAACGCGTAGATATGCTGTATGCTGTAGCTAACGGTGCATAGCATTAGCTTACCTTGAGAAGTTACTATTCGCCGTGGAACCGGGGGCTGGAAGAAAGATTGGATGAGCCTCTGCGTCATCCTACTGCGGGAACAGTCAGAGCTGTGGTTCTTCACACCTCGCATGACGAAAATATTAGGGGGGCTCAGCCCCCTGGTTGTAAAGTTTGGGGGGGCTGCAGCCCCCCGCGCCCCCCTGCTTCCTACGCCGGTGTCACTGGATTGAAAAATGGTGAAACCACTTTCGCCGGCAATGGCAAGAATAACCTTGGCTGCAGAATTTCTCTTCTTTGGAATGCTCTGAAGATCTCGGCACACATGATGTACATTCTGCTTTGTGACAGTCACTGCTGCCCATGAGCTGTCATCCTCACATGACCATGTTGTCCCTGAAGTAACCAGTAAGATCACATGCAACTACCATATTCAAGACAGAGTGTGCTCAATACATGCATCTACATCTCTGATCATGATAACTAAAGGATAGCTGCATGCTTTACAAATGTATGTGGCAAAATGGAAATGGATTGCACATTTACTAGAAGTAATGATTTTGCATCTTGGAAAGGCACTCTGTAGCCAGTACCTATAGTTATTTATTAGCCTCATACCCGGCCATCCCAGCTTTTTGGAAGCAAAATAAAGCTGGGACGGCTGGGTACAAGGCTAGTTATTTATAAGTATCGTCTAAAACCTAATTATACTGAATGTTAATAATATACAAGGTCATGCTATCAAGCCACTAGAACTTGCAAAATATTCAATCTCATAATTATTGCACAGGTAATCATACTCACTAGTAATTACTCCACATTATAGAAAATGAGTACCAGATCTTGTTGAACGTATCTGATATAACTTATGGCAATGTCACAGCGATCACTTTCTTTCAAAAGTAGTAATATTATGTGATAATTAGATTTGGAAATTATATGTACCTCACCTTTCCCTGCTTCCCGAAGTAAGAGCTCTGCTCTCTTTAGAAGACACTTGAGTTGTGCAGGGTCCACATCCACCAAGTTCATGAGGTGATTGTAGGCCCCTTCCACTACTTGTGGAATCTTCTCTTGTCCATGTATACTCAGTGGTTGGGTGATGACCCTACCCTCAGTCCCAAGGTAGAGGATGACAATGGCTGCCGCATTTCTCTTTCTCATTAGAATCCTTTGGGTAACCCGGCATACACTTAACACATTTGAACTTGTTACGGTCACTGCTGACTGCATGTATCCATCCCTCCACGCTGGCTCTGAATGAAAAAAACATTCCGGGCTAATAAAGTTGAATGGCACCTGGAATTTCTAAGCTTAATCACATACTATATTAGTAACAATACATTTACTCCTATAGATAAGAGTGCGATTATTTCCATAATCGCACACTTTTTTAGTTCACCAAAGGCTGTAACTATAGGAACTGTAATGATATGTGATTAACGTGAAATCACATGGATTCTCGTACCATTTGGGAATAATTGCATTTGCAATATGAAAAATTGCACTCGCTTCTCTCGTGCAATTACCTTACCTATTGCTCATGCAATTATTCCCAAATCGCATTCAAATCCATGTGATTACCCATACAAATAACAAACAGTTACAAGTTACCTTACATCGCCCTATTAATCAGCTACTGCTATGTAATTCCAGGTATATATACACTTCTCACTAGCCTGTCACACAAAGTAACCTGTTCAACTGACCATAATTATTATTGCTTTGACTACACTAGTGCTACTGTCAGCTTGAGTTCTTCCTCTCTGTTAAATCTCTCAAAAGGCAATCAACTTTGAAAGAGCTATTCATGCATGCATAGCCTAAACTTCACTTTCCACTGTTGACTTCCATGGCATTCAGTGTGAATACTGCCACTCCAATTGTGACAGAACAGGCATAGGTAGATATTATGCGACTACCAAGCATTGATGGAAATTATGGCAAGCCAACAAATGGGCTCTAGATCACACCTAGCATATACACATGGTTTTGGACCCCTGCACGAGGGCCCCCTAGATTCTAAATGGCAGTTCTATATGTAGCAGTTATAGCTGTAGCTAACTACTAAAATTATCACACTAAATTTATCTTAGCTGTAGTTACAGGTATCTCACCTTCCTCTACTTTCTGAAGTAAGAGTTCTGCTCTCTCCAGCAGACTCTGGAGGTTGGTAGGGTCCTCATCCGTCATCTTGATCAGGTGGGCATAGGCCTCTCCTGCCATTTCTCCCTTGATCTGCAGAATTTTACTCATGACTGGTTGAATAGTGCTTGCTACCATTTGCAGCATTTAGTCCAAGGATGACTTTGGCTGCCGCATTTTTCATCCTCACAACAATCTGAACGTTACGGATAACATCCAATACATCCGCACTCTTCACACTCACTGCTGACTGTGAGTCTCCATCCCTCCATTCTGTCACTAAAATACAAAGGATCAGTTGTATATAATAATATTATCACTAGCCGTGTTTCTCTTTCTTCATCTTTAATTATGAAGTATTGTACTGCAGAGCATGTTATATCCTGTTTTCCGATAGGAATAAGAATATGTAGCTGCTACATATTCTTATTCCTATCGGAAAACAGGATATAACATGCTCTGCAGTACAATACTTCTTGTAGCCCTTTGCGTGGGCGGTTCAAAGGTACCGACAGGGCTGTATACACAGTAGAGCCCTGTGGTCAGGGCAATATATATATATTGCCCTGTGGTTGGGGCAATATATATATTGCCCTGTGGTCAATCACTGAAGAAATGTTTTTTAAAGAAATAGCATTTTTAAGATCAAGTGGTCAGTTAGTACAGTAGCAGCAACACAAAACCAAAAATGCAAAAAAAAGGTTTCACACATCAGGATGCCATTCTCAGCAGCTAGGTACCGAATTCAAAAGCCTCACAAAAAACAGTCCGACTACAGCACTACTACAACTGCTAGCTACTAGCCTGCTGCTCCATTGCAAGAACTACCACAGGAAATGACACAATGCACGCACACAACTTACATTGCATAATAGTGACTGCTGACTACAACTTGCACGCGCTCAATGCAGCACTAGCTAATGCTGACCTCAATAGTCAGAAGCCATTGGGCTACAAATCAGTTAAACCATGCCACCTGCGGGATGTATGGGCTTCAGAGTACGCTCGTGCAATAACCAATTAGAGCCCTCGGGCTCTAATTGGTTATTGCCCTCGCGTACTCTAAAGCCCATACATCCCTGGGTGGCGTGGTTTATCTAATACATAATTATACTATTACAATGTGTGCAGTGATATTTATAGCAGAATGGCATTGTCATCATCCACTGAATGATCTTGTTCAGAGTAAACATAGCCATACATGAACTGAAAAAAGTGTAGAGTATTAATTCCCTAATCATAAAATATGAATAAGTAGCTAATAAGTTTAGCTGTGGTACTAAAATCTGTGTTTACTTTATAGCAGTAATATTATAAAATAATTAATTTGCTTGTGTATATCAATAAATACTGTAACATATCAATAAATACTGTAACATATTCACCTTCCTCTGCATCCTGAATCAAGAGTTCTGCCGTCTTCAATAGACTCTGGAGGTAGGCGGGGTCCTCATCCACCATCTTGATTAGGTAATCATACGCCCCTCCGTCTGCCAGTTCTGATGGACTAGAAATGACTTTCATCCTTCCAATGCAATGTTGAATGGTGACACCATCTTCACTGAGAGCAAGTATGACACGAGCTGCTGTATACTCTTTCGCTACATGCTTCTGGAAATCTTGCAGTGTTTTCCTGACTTCGATGCAACTTGTGACAGGATATCTTTGTAGCTCACTACATTTCAGAAGATCAGTAAAAGAATATTACACGTTCCTCAATGTGCAGCTTGTGTTTCCAATACTATATCAACCAGCTACTACTACAGTTATGCATAAGTAGACACTAATTATTGGTTGGTCATGAACACTAGATAGCTGTCAGAGGAGGTTCCGCTCACTAATTAAAAGGTAGGATTCAAAATGGCAAATACAAAACCTTTAAAATATTCAAGACATTTAAAAGAAGCTAGTTATAAAAGAAAAGGTCACCGGAAAATAATTATCATTTTTGAATGGCTTCATGGTCAACATTAATATTAATTTAATGCAAGTAACCATTAATGAACAAACAAAATTTATAACGCCATAACTTAAATTGTCATGTGCCCTATAATTATCAATTTTCATTGGTAGTGAAAAGTTAAAACGCAGCAGCAATGCAAAAAGTAGAAATTTATGCTGTTTTAGAACATGCCAAGTGGTCCCACAACGGACTAAAACGTTGCGCGTACGGTTAGTTTCAGTGTCCGTCCTATCCCATATACATAGGCCCATTTCCCTATGTTAAATTGCTAAACTGATTAACTGCACTACTGAGTGGAGTAGCAGGGGCGGATCCAGGGGGGGGGGGGGGCACAACATAGTCTGTTGCAATCGAAATGGTACAAGTGTAGCCTACCGGCATACCACTAGCACAATATATAGCTACTGGTAATTTGTAGCTGATCTTCAATGACAGCACTGGCCACTGAAAAAAAACGGGTCAAAATTTTTTATGCACTTTGTGCGGATAATCAGCTGCTGCACGGCCTCTATCTTTGTGCCCCCCCCCCCCCCCCCCTTTCTAAATTCCTGGATCCTCCCTTGAGTAGGAGCATCTGACATATATTTTAATGTTTCTGTATCACGAAAATGCAGTTAGCAAGCTATAAGCTGGTGGTGGAACTTTTTTGGCAAGCAGAGGTCTGGATGGCTAGTTCAAATTTCAGATTCTATCTACGTCTGAATGGCCTAGAAGATTAGATCTGAGATTGGCAAGTCCATCAGCTCACAAGAAGAGAAGCAGTTCTATAATTCAGTCGTTAAAAAATTCAGCTGTTTTGTTTACTAAACTACTGCACATGTAGCAATGATAGCTACAAACTATCCTTGCTGTTGAAGACAAGCAAGTGCATAAACAGGAGGGTTGTTTTAATCTAGCTTGATTTACTACCTCACTTGCAATTCAAGGGTCACCTCATGTGACACTAGCTGCAGTGGTTAGTATTTCCCTTGTTAGCTACAAGGGAAACTATATATAGTAATGACAAGCTATCAAGTTATGTATGTTTCCTGTTACTAGTTCAGATGTCCTAAAGTGAAGTGTGCAGGAATAACAACGTGGTTGAGTTTTCTTTGTAGCTGGCAACAAGGGAAAACTTGACCACTTTGTTATTCCTGCAACAACAACATGTAAGGTGACCCATCTAGTACCCTGCAACTGCAGTGTACTTAATCATATCAGTCTTGTATGCAGAGATAGCAACCACTAATAAAAACTTAACCGAAAGTACTGCTGAGTCTGTACACTTAGTATAGTCATTCCGAATATGATACCACATATACCCCTGATATGTGAACGAGGGGAAGAACCAGGTAGGAAAAGTCTGAAATGTTGGTCAGTTTCTCAATTGCGCTAGCTAATACCTGGCCACAAAGTCCATGCAGTGTAGCTCGTGGGTGAAGTTTATTAGACTTCAATACTCTATGAACATGGGCTAAGAGGTCGTTTTCGCGGTTACGTTACCGGAAGACAGCGAGACGCAGCACGCTATTGCACGAATGCGCATGCGCGTACTTTCCACGTCAATGTATTGACTTCCTGCCGGACCACTACTAGCCACGTCTTTTTGTTTTTGCTTTTCTATGGGAGCTCACACGCTCACGCATACCTAAATGGCATATCTTGTCCAATTCTGCGGCTGCTCTTTCCAGTAGTTGTTGAAGCTGGCCAGGGTCTTCACGGGCCAGCCTCTGGAGCTCCTCTCCGGCCACTGGGCCTCGGATGACGTGTTCCCCAACATCTCGCGACTCAACAGTGACTTTACTCTCGCCGCCGCGAGCTAGGATTACTTTAGCACACAACTCTTCGCGAGCCATGGCTTTACAATTACGTCATGGAGTAGATGTGTTCTCGTAATCCACAATCCAGTTTATTTTTGTGCGAAATGCTTAACTTAGGCTTCAACAACGCCTTTTATTAAACAAATACGTCATATATAGGCTAAAAACAATCACCGCTTGCTAAATCAGCAGCTAGAGTTGTATGATACTGACTCAGCAGCTGTAATTGGCTACTCCCTAAGTCAGCAGCTACTGCATCACATGCATGCAATATTACACTCATTGTATACTACATATTAGTATACAATGAGTGTAATACAATTAGTATACAATGAGTGTGCTACTTAGGTAGGTTGTGAACTTAGCTATAATATACTAGCTAAGTTCACGACCTACCTAACTTGTAGCTATATAGCTACCTAGTATAGACATAATTATGTGTGGGTGCATGGAGGTATTACAAGTAGATGACAGCATGAATTAAGCAGCGTAAATGCCCTGTGATGGCAAATAAAGAATTTGGGCAATACACATTGGGTGGGCGAGTGTCTCATTTATTGAGAAGGTGTGTGGCATTATTTTCACTACACCTCCAACCCTTACAAAGTTAAGGAAGCAGTAAAAGTGTACAAAATTATGCACTTTAAGTTTAACACTCCTGGAATGATATTAAGTACACAGCGTCATAATGCCATACCGAGTATCATAAATGCTTCCTAATTTAGTGTAATAATTATTTCCATCTTTTGAAAAATTAGTAGAAAAGTAAAAATTTTGCAAAAAAGCTAAAATAGTATTGCCATGGCAACCATTACCTTATCAGATATATAATATACAAACAGATCAGTCATTGGGTTCTCTTTGAGTCAAACAAGACTAGCTACTTCCAGTGCGTGGTTTGGCAAAATACGACAGTAGCTAGCTATAACCGTCTAAGACGGTTCACCTAATCTGCTCAATTTTATTGAGAAGCTATTAGATACCATCCGAACAGAGGATCTTGCTGACAAGGTGTTGAATGAGGGACTGATCACCAATGGATGTCGGGAGGAGCTATATAGGCCTGCTGTGACTAACTTCACTTGTACTGTTGTATGTAGCTAGTATGTACTAGGGGAGCTAGGTATACACTGCAAATATCAACCTTTGTGTGGCTACTATATAATTGTAGATTATGCGGCCTCAGAAATTACAGTCATGCAAGTAATGCAGTGCACTCTAATTGTAAGTTCACCACAATGGTTCATTTAACTTCAATTGTTATCCAAAGTAATGAAGTGTGGTGTACACATCTGCTTAACAATGCAGGGGCATATGAATTCTTTCTTTTATGCGCTCCCAATTTAGTATAATATTGCCTTCTCACTGTAGGTGTACACAACTGCATCAACCATACAAGGATTGAAATACTCTATAGCTAGTTGTTTTGTAGTGTAGCTATAGCCTAATAGGTTAATTAGTTACCAATGCATGCACATATTTTTAGTAATTACCATCGCTATATAGCCATATATGGTCACAAATACTTGTTAATTCAGCAATGATATCATATTACTGGATGACTAGCAGGGGGAAGTCCCTAGGAAATCCCCCCCCCCCCCCCCCCCATATCAACTTTATACACCAGTGACAGTTCGCTAGTTTACATAATGGCAGTTAGCCCCTGACAGAATCACACTATGGGCCCCTTCCAATGCTATCTCGTACACAATGGTATCACACTCATATTTTGCTCCCAGATTTGTTAGCTGGGACTTTGCCTGGCAGTGAAGACCTTCCCCCCAGTGAGTTGACCATTAGATAGAGACCAACTTCAGGAAGGGAGGGTGGGGCAGTCCTCACATGACAATCACAGGACATTATTGTATAGCTATAGGCCAGCAGCGAAAACACCAGACCAGACTACTACTACTACAGACTGCAACGGAAAGAAGCGAAGAGTGCAGAGCATGAGGCCATGAAGACTAGCTAGTCAGCCACGAGTTGTTTGTGGCTTATATAATTCCTAATCACTGTTGTAAATTTTTCTTATACTCATTGTTAATATGCACAGTCACTCACTCAGGCAAATTATGTCCTGCAGTATGTATATATAATAATGTTGTAGCACTCAGGAAAGATATACTCAATCATACTGTGAGGTGATTTTCAGCCCCTCCCACTTACCAACATATTTGGCTTCACAAGTAAAGGCCTGCTTGTCTCTAATTGGACAATGGAATTGTTAGGGAAGAATTTTATCACGTGCAGCATCACGCATTATATTATATTCTCGGTAGCTTTCTGGGCCCACAATCCTTGTAGATTTAATACTGATTAATATTAGCCCCGCCTGATGGTCAAGTTGGTCCCCTCTTGGCTCAGCCGAGCAATCCCGTAGTCTAACGATACTCATGCATCCGTATGGGATGAATGGTGACTGTTGTGTCCTCGTCCTTATGGAGGACGACCTCAGCAGCGAGTTCCTGCTCAGGCTGCGATCATGAGCTCGAGGCCGGACATGCAGTATAAACAAATTACGTCATCAAAATGTACTTGCAACGTCATCGTACTAGCCCGAAGTTTGTTTTCAGGTCGAGACACTGATTTGCATCGGATTGTCCATATACGTTACTTACAGGTTGGCTGGATCATTGTACTGGAGGTAAGCTCGACTATATAAGGCATGATGTGGTTGTTATGTCTTCACCCAGGTGGTGTTGGCTTCCCTGCTGGCCCCTAGGCTCCACCCACTCACTCAGCAACTCCTACCCCACAGACTCCACCACCATGGCGACCTTTGTCCCCCCTCGGATACAGCTCTACCGATCCAATAAGAGGCCCAGTCTCTCACCGCAGCTGACCATGTCTCTGACCAACAAGGGGCTGCTCAACCCAACGGGCGAGAACAACTGCTTTCTAAACTCGGCAGTCCAGGTGGGTACCGAGAGACTAGTCCCATTCCCAGTCCAGGTGGGCCGCACTGAAAGATTAGTCCCATTCCCAGTCCAGGTGGGCAGTGAGAGACCAGACTCATTCCCAGTTAGGTGGGTGTTGAGGGACTAGTCCCATTCCCAGTTCAGGTGGGTACTGAGGGACTAGTCTCATTCCCAATTATAGGTGGGTGCCGAGAAACTGGTCCCATTTCTAACCCTTTTAAAGGCTGTGCATTGCTTAGAAGACTGCAAGGTTTGCCCACATTATTTTTTTGAAGAAACCTGTAGGGATGGAATCCAAAAAAAAGCAACCGAACAAGGTAGGAATGACACCACAATACTTTTACAGATCGCCGTCCCTACATCTTTTGCCATCAAACATACACCACAACCCCCCTACATGCCACACCCATATCCATAGCCAATAAATGATTGGAACACTTCGTAACACGACTGCACATTATATCTTTTGCAGTAACATGCACATAGACTCAATACTGTTCGCCCCACATCCTCACACACAATCCACACCATGTTGAGCGGCAATATTTAAATGATTGCATCCGCTCACAATGCAGACCTTTGTCTCCCTCACACAGTACATAGCTACATACTACAGGACTACAAACTGGTTAAAATGCCACTTATGAAACATCCAGCAGGGATTCATTTAGAAAAATCTCCAAGGGGGGGCAAAAGTACGTCAGAAAACCTTTTTTTTGGGGGGGGGGGGGGGGGGGGGTCACGCGTACAGTGGGCCGTATTAAATTTTGAAGGGTTGCACATTCCCAAGGGGGGGGGCGAATGATGAAATCCTGTCTAGATTGCTGTCCCTGCATCTTTTGACCTTTCACCTATCCCAGATTCTCTGGCACATTGATGTATTTCGGAGAAGCTTCCGAGGGTTCGAAGGTCACTCCTGTGTGGGTAAAGCCTGTATCTTCTGTGCTCTCAAGGTTAGGATGAACATACAAACAATGCTATAACCTGCTTCCACGTACAGTTGTAGATACTTAATACACTAAGCTACTGGAACCCCTAGTGTTTGTATGGGTGATGTGTATATCTCACTTATAATAATATGGTATATTGCCCATCACATTTTGGGACCCTGGGGACCCTCTACAACTGAATAGTATCTCTGGCAGTTATGGACTCTGGCAGATATTAATTGGCGAGCGTGAGCAAGCCCTTTAGTGTAGTCAGTTGCCAATTTTTGTCGTGGACGACGGACGACGGACGACGGGTGGACCGGGGCTGCCCTATACCGCAAATATGCTGACTTTCCTATTCACCTGAATGCATGAGGCCGAAAGTAATATTGAGAAGGCGTCACCGAGAACTGCAACGGCTTAGGGTATCTGGTGAGTTGGCAGAAGCTAGGGAGGGGCGGCTGGAGCGTCGCCGAGAACTGCGACAACTTAGGGTATCTGTAGCCTCGTACGAGGCTAACGGTATCTGATCAAATGGCTGAAGCTACGGACAGCAAATCACTTCACTTTCACTCATCCAAGCTCACGCTCGCCCCTTGTATCCCATGATACCCCTAGTTATTAATTAATGGATACTGTCTTTGAATGTATGACATACGATGAATCAGGGATCTGGACATTTTACCAAAGGTAATTATTGCCTGTACCATTTACGTAATGGTATTGAGCCCCACAAAGCAACTGCACTTGTTTTTTTATCAAGGTGCTGTTCACTCAGTTCCAGTACGGCGGCCAGTCCTCCATCCCCCCTGACGTCCTTAGGAGGGCAATGGCAGAGTGCTACCAGGTGTGTGTGTCTGTGTGTCTGTGTATGTGTGTGTGTGTGTGTGTGTGTGTGTGTGTGTGTATGCATGTTGTAGCTGGGTGGGTGAACTGTAATTGTATTATTTTTACTAACTCTGTGTCTCCAAGTTCCCCTACCACATACTATACATGTGAGGGAGCTAAGGTTTTGGCAGAGATCTAGGGACCAAGGCTATCCTACCACCCTCTAACGTTTGTGTAGCCTCGGTCGTAACGAATAGGGTGTACATGTATTCCCTCACAGGAGCAGCACAGGTTCCAGCTGGGATGGATGGATGACGCAGCAGAGTGTTTCGTAAGTCTGACATGTAAACAGTGTCTCCCAGTTTACTGTTGTGCCAATTGAATGCACACTGTAGCCATTTTCAATTGTGTAACTATGTAAATTTGTTTCGGTTTCAAGTTTGTGGTGAACATGTGATCTTGTCAGGGTTTCATACAAGATATTTTGGGATAGAGGTTGCATGTGGAATCATGCCCCCTAGATCCTAGGGTGGCCTGGGGGCGTGCTTCCCTGGAAATTTAGATGCTTTACTGGTGGCTTCTGGGGGCCCTAAAAGGCTGGAAATATAATTATCAACTTTAAAATTGGGAGGCGGGGGGGAAGGGGGGGTCCCAGGGCACTCTGCATAAAACCCTGAAGTAGTGTTACGTTAGTAGACTACACAATGACCTGAATCCTTGGTACCCCTCCCCGCCCTCCCCCCTGACACACACCTTTCACCTACAGGAGAAGCTGCTAGAACAGATCCACTTTCACCTGACGGGCAACGATGACCTCGACTCGTGTTCCGAGGAGTTCTGTCTCCCGCACCGGAAGTTTGCCCTCAACATCATGGAGAGGGTAGGTTGATTTGGACTGTGTACAAGGCAAGATAGTGAAAGACCATATTTTAATCTCAATAGCCAAAGAGTAAGAGAGCAGCTCCAAACAATTGTTACTCACCTGCTGGCTTGCTTTTACCTGGAATGGTTCTTCCACTCAGTGAAGTCAGTGTGTGAAAACAAATTCACTGCAGAAAAACCTGCTATCCATTATTGGTCTGACCACTCTTTGCCGCTTCCTCTAACTAAGACACTGCCAAAAAAATCACGACACTTTGGCCATGGTCACATGGTCCATTAGTTACCAATGACCTAAACTGTCACTCGTGAGTGAGCAGGTTTTCCACTCCACTTGTCTCGAGTGTGCCACGCACTGATCCAGTTCCTCCCTCCTCAGATGGTGTGCAGGTGTGGGGCCAACTCTGAGCCGCTGGCCTTCGTACAGTTCATCCACTACATCTCTACTTCCGCTCTAATGTGAGTCTGTTACCATGGCAACTGGGTAACTAACGACAGAAATGAATAAATGGTTATAATTTCAC
Source organism: Phakellia ventilabrum (assembly GCA_963921505.1). NCBI lineage: Eukaryota > Metazoa > Porifera > Demospongiae > Axinellida > Axinellidae > Phakellia > Phakellia ventilabrum. The sequence continues at coordinate 7,287,521 of OY997380.1, read as the reverse complement.
TTTCGAATAAATTCAGGGGCAAAATATGGTAGGACCTGATGGAAATGATTTGTTTCCCAGTTCTCTAAATTACATTGGTGTTTGGTTCGCCGTCTTTCCTTGTCCATTATTTTGTTTACATACTTTACTATTACACACACACACACATACATGCATGTACATGCATGCACGCACATGCATGCAAACACGTTAACCCCTCCCGTACACACACACGCAGCACTGAGGCCAAGAAGCTGGGCCCCGCCCCCTCCTCCTCCCCCAGTGGTAGCTCTCACTTTGGCACTCTGATGAGGAGGGCCTCCAAAGCCGGAGAGTACCGAGAGTGTTCCGAAGTAAGTGCATTAGTATTGCTACAAATGTATCCATGCTTTATAGTGCATACATTTGAAATCATTACTACAGCCACTCCTACTATCCTTTACTATACAATAAACCCCAGTTACTGCTGGATGCCTGACCTTGAGAATCAGGATGGTATTCCGTGCAGAGAGCCTCGCGAGAATCGAATTGCATTTAATGAACGCGCTGCTTAGCTGACCAATCAGCTAGTCCGAGGCTTTGAGAACGGTGGTCATCACTTTCCTGCTGCCGAATCAGACTTACCCGCTGTCGATGAACCTCCCGCCGATGTTTATCCCTCCTCTCCTCGCTACTACTACTTCTGTGTTACTGCACACGTAGCCTCCCTACTCACTGCCGCCTCTCTACAGATGACTCCATCGTAGTGCAGTACTCTTAATTTGTTTGGTACTATGCATGCAGCAATGCTGCGTCCACAGGAAATATGCTTGTATTCCTGTAGCGTTATACTTACATACATACATATTATGTGAGTCTCAATGCAACATGATTAGTTGCCTTGCTTCCCGCTCGGCAATAATGCGAGAACTGTTTCTGTTGGTCTTCTATCCACTCACCCTCTCTCTCCCCACTCCCTCCAGTCCGGCTGTAAAAAGCTGGCTACCATGCAGAGGGTTCTCCTCAACTGCCCAGATGTTGGTAGGTACATGTAACCCTCCGTAGTAAGGCCACACCTTCCAAACCTCAATGGCAATAACCTCCCTCTCTCCCTTCTTACCCTCCTTCCATCTCTCCCTCTCCCTCCCTCCCACCCTCCCTCCCACCCTCCCTCCCACATGTCCTCCCACCCTACCTCTCTCCCTCCCTCCCTCCCTCCCACCCTCCCTCCCTCTCCTCTCCCTCCCTCCCTCCCTCCCTCCCTCTCTTCCCCATCTGCTGTTTCTCTCCTCCTGAACCAGTATGCATCGGTCTGATATGGGACTCGGACCAGCCCTCGGTGGACTACATCAAGGGAGTCATCGATGCCATCGGGCTCTCGATCAAACTGTCAGACGTGAGTGTACCAACCCAGTACGAGCTCTGACACTGCTACAGAGCTTTTACACGCACATAACACGTTACCACCGGTTGTGGCAGTACTCAGAACTTACCTATTCAGTGTTCAGTTATGCTGAAAATAATGGCAGTCTCGCGGTTACTAAACAAATTTCTTCACAGTGAAACACACTGCATTGGTCTATTATGTGTTTCAATGTGAAAAGAATTTTTTGGTAACCACGAGACTGCCATTATTTGTCAATATACTGTACAGTTAGCTAGTCTTGTATAGTGAGCCTGTCGCTGTAGCTAGGTCTTACCCCATTTTCACAGTGTTCGGTTATGGCCATACACGTATAATGAAACCTAATGCACTTTTCCTCTACGCATACATATGTAGGTGTTTGATCAGCTGGCCAGTCCTCAGGCTCCAGTCAATGAGTACCAGCTGACGGGGATCGTGGCCTACTACGGCAGACACTACTCCACCTTCTCCTACCACAGCGCTCTCAAGGAGTGGGTCTACTTCGACGACGCCAAGTTCAGGAAGGTGGGCACTAATTGAGAAGCGGTGTCAAGGGCCAACACCTAATAGTATACAGAATATGGTGTATACCTTTTATGGTATAAGGATGATGTGGTAGCATTCCTGGAATAGCCTATGTTGGTGGAGTGTGTTGTCCTTCCTATTCAAGGAATACTAACCACATAGCTCCCTGGTGTTTGACGGTTGCTGAAAACTACGAGTGCATAATTATGTGGTACAACAAGCCTAACTAAAGTTCAGACTAGCTAGCCATTTGCTGTATCATGTGCATGAGCAAGCCTGCATCAATTAAGATACCAGTACATAGATCTTTGTGTATATAACTAGCAATGACACAATACACGTACTAGCTAGTGCATGTAGGAAATCGGTTTCCAGGGAGTGACACATTTTGGAGAAATTTTGGATTTAAAATTACTTTTTGTATAATTAGAAGGACACATAATTAGAGTGCCGGCTAAGCAATGGCACATTGAATGTGGCTACAGATACGTTCTCCCTTATGGAACACAGCACATCATAGCTTGTTTATATCTCCTCCCCCCTCCCCCTCCCTTCCTCCCCCCCTCCCTCCATTCAGGTTGGTCCCCAGTGGTCCACAGTGGTACAGCAGTGTTACAAGGCCCACTATCAACCTCTACTACTGGTCTACGCCAACCCGAAGGTTGGGGACGTCTTTCCTTTGTCCCTAGCTCAATTGATTGTAAATGACAGCTAGTTTTATTCGGTTGCATTTACCTTTGTGCAACTGAATAAAGCGGGGGCCTGGGAACGAGGCTAAATCATAGCCTCGTTTCTAGGCTCTGTATTAACTAGGCCACTGATGGCATGGACCAAGTTTCGCTGCGTGTTTGCTGCAACTGCACTAACCTGCATGCAATTTAGGTTTCTTATTACGTAGCGGGAGGGTTCTTAGTCGGCACTATAATAATTCGTGAAGGATTTCTCTGATTACCGACTACAAGGGCTATCAATGCTATAGCCACTAGTTTCTTGCAGAGCGAGGGCACATTAACCTCCATAGATGGTAGAGTTGTTTGTCAAGAAGAAACTAGTGGCTATAGCATTGATAGCCCTTGTAGTCGGTAATCAGAGAAATCCTTCACGAAGTGTAGTTTCGCTGCGTCAACTGCACTAACCTGCATGCAATTTAGTTACGTGGAAAAAGATAAGTCACTCTCTTCCATTTTAGGAAGTTTTTGGATGAGCCTAGATTTACCCTGTATGCCCATTTCAAAAACTGTTTTGAAGGCCAGTAGTGATAAGCAATTGCTTGTTATGGCAAACATATGCTTTACAAGTTATTCTTTTCTTCCCTCCAGGCCCAGAACGTTAGTCTCTCCAAGGCACCGCTGGAAACCAAGATGATCCCGTGTGACTGCAGGGCAGGGTGGCGTGGCAAGAGCGCCCCTCTGAGTACCCTACAGGAGGAGGAGGAGAGTGAAGCTACTACTCCGACCAATCAGATTGTAGCTCCACTCACTACGTCGGCCAGTACAGGGACTGCACCAAGCGTGAATCAAGGAAACAGTCAGATGTCAGCTCCATCGTCAGCCTCCACCGAATCAGGTTTTCTACTAACCCAACCACTTCAGACTAACGCAATGAGTCTGCCCAACCAGCGCTCGGCAAACCAACAGCAGATAGACATTAGCAGAGATCTGATGGAGTTCAGTATAAATCCAGTCGGAGCAAGTATGACCACACCCACTGCCACGCCTCTTTCAACAGCGGTGCGAAAAGAGAGGCCACCTCACGACCACTTCGATCCTCTGACCCACCCTCCATTGCAACAACCCGCTTCTCCACAGAGCAGTGCCATCACTAGACCTCGAGTACAAGCACAAGTGATGCCAAAGCCCAATGCTTCACCTGCTCCAGGCGGGGACGACCTCATGATGTTCAGCATCTCCCCCATGCAAGTATCTGCGATCGGTAGCAAATATGCCGAAGCTCCGCCCACCACACCGCCTAGCAGGACAGGTGCAAGTACGGGTACAGCAATGTCCAACACGGCAGCTTCGCAGGGGGTCATCCGTCCACAATCCAGCATGTCGCCACCGTCACAATGGTCTCAACCATCGACTATGGCTTCCAGCCAACCCCAACCTGGGATACGCTATCAGCAATTTCCTACATCCGTTACTAACAGCAGAGTACCACCACCTGGAGGGCACAGGGCCGAGGTGTCACCACCTCCACCCGTGGTGCCCAATGGGGTACGTCATCGGCTGCCAGCCACTAGCAGCGGAGTACCGCCCACGGGATACAGAACAGGTGCTCCATCTACCATGACTTCGAACATGCGTGGCTCCAGTCCTACAGCCTTGACTGGACTGCCCCAGCAGCAGAACATGGCTACAACCCAGCCCCAGGCTGCGGCTATTGGATTCGAAGGGCTTATACGGCCGAGTGTCGCAACAACCACCCTGCAGGTCGGAGCAGTTCCATTTAGAGCCACCCCTGGGCACCAGTCCAGTATGCATGGTAGCACCACTCCAAAACTGCAATCCGGTCATCCCGGTCCTGTTGTACAGACCACTTATCCAACAGCGTCAGGTCAAGAACCTCTTGGTGCATTACCTACGCAACAAGCAAAGTGGGAGCACTTTGAAGCATACGACCCTGTTCGTACCAGACCGGTACCAGTTTCCAGGAATCAGCCCCAGAGTTTACAGCAAGTACACGTACCCAAACCCATTCCAAGCACCACTCCACCACTAAGCATGCAATTCGCTCAAACTGTTCCTCCTGCCCCCCAGATCCCACCCACCTCCCAGACCCCGCCCCCTGCTAGTGACCCACTCTACGCAACACCAGATGAACTAACGAAGACAGCGAAAACAGAAATTAAAGTACAACTAATGACCCTAGGAAAAGCCCCCCCTTCGACCTCATCAGCACCGGTTCACGGATTTGGTGGATCCTCAACGCACGGACCAGTACCTGAGGCTCAAAGCGCTGGCCTGACCCCGCCCATTGGTACCGACCCACTTTACGCAGTCCCTGCCCAAGTGCTACAGAGGCAGGCCCAGATGAAGACGGGCGGGTTGCCTCAGACTAACAGCAGGGCAGAATCGGGTCAAGTCGGTGCTGCCAGCTCGACAGCATCTGCTAATGTGTCCACTTCAAATAAATCGACACAGACTCCACCACCAGTTGGAAATGACCCGATGTATGCCGTACCGGACAAATCTCACAAAGCTCCTCCCAGGGACGGCCCTGCAGAAGTGCCGATCGGTGGCACTCAGCGTCGAGAAGAAAATATTATAAACCCGACTAAAGTTGATGCTGTTAAATCATCCGATGCCACTATTTCATTTGGAGCTCACAGCACTCCACCCATCGGTAACGACCCGTTGTACGCTGTACCAATAAAACCGAAGAAACAAGATTTGCAAGCACCTGTCAATTTAACAGCCTCGCCTTCACAACCTACCTCACCTGCAGCTAAGTCACCAGTTTCCAGTAGAAACGAGACATCGCCACCCATCGGAAGGGGTCCCGTACCCACGGCAACCCAGTCTAGAGCAGTGGACAGAACAGAAGTCGGTGCTGGCAACCTCCAGGGTACGCGTACGCAAAAGACTAGTTCCCTGCCGAGATCTGGAGTCCGTCTCCAACCTTCCTCAGATGTGCTCGTCCGAACTACCTCCGTTGGTGGCAGGCCGTCGGGGAAGGAGACTGGCTCCGGGAAAACAGCTGCAATAGCAGCTCCAGCTTTTCAGAGTAAGCGGCCGTACGTGTGTGTGTGTGTGTGTGTGTGTGTGTGTGTATGTGTGTGTGTGTGTGTGTATATGTATGTGTGTGTGTGTGTATATGTGTGTGTGTCTATCTGTGTGTGTGTGTGTGTGTGTGTGTGTGTGCTCGCATGTATATACATATACCGTACGGATTCATAGCTGTCCAATACCACTGGATATGCTAGTGGATGAGTCCGTGCAGTGCTTAGGTAGCCTGGTAGCTATCCCGACTGAACAGAACGGGAGAGTTTGGTATATTTTGTGACGTAATTACATGAACAGGCTATAGGCATACCATACCCCATAGCAGAGGGCAATATATATACACGTAGCTACATGCTGAGCATATTTTGTTTTGTTTTTATGCACACACACACACATACACACATACACACACACACACTCACACTCACACACACACACACACACACACACACACACACATGCATCCCCACATAGCTCTCCCCGCTGACACTCGCTCTGCCCTGGTGGAAACGAAGAACGTCTGGTCGAAGGCAGAGGCCAGCGTTGGCACTGACAAGGCACTCGCTCTTGTACTCTTCACACAAGCAATAGGTGGGCATTAACTAGAGCTGCACTTACTGGAGCAACTACTATATAAGGTATAGTCCGTTTCAGCCTCATTCCCAGGCTCCAGTGGAGGGGAGAGTAGAGCCTGGTATACACTGTTTGCACATGCACAAGAATTTTCGGAACAGGGCCAGTAAGCGTGTCCGCAAATAATCTCAGTCACATGGCGAGGAGTAGTACGGAGGCAGTATACACGTATAGTAAGCGGAAGAACTAGAAACTGTCAGATTTTTTATTTTCTACTCAAGAATAGCAAAATACCTGTCACTTTGTATCCGCTAGGGTTATGGTAGCTGTCTTACCATAGAAAGTCAGAAGCACCTCTCTCCTAGTAGCTGCTTGATTTTCAATCTCAAGATCTGGCTTTTAATGCCTTTCGGAGGTAAACGGGATCAAACAATCAAACTAACGATCACTTTCTAGGCATCTACACGGCGAAAAAAACATCAGCTTAGCCTCGTTCCCAGACTCTTCTGAAACCACCACCATCTACAATTGTACGCGTGCAACGAGCGATGAAACAATGGTGGACGGAGTGATATTGTAGCGTAGTATCCGCTAGTTTCCAAAGCCCCAGAAATCCTGGGGTAACTGAGCCTGCGCAAACAGGTAGACAGCCTGCAAAGAGATCTATACACTTCCATACTACATGTAGCTATGATACTCAAGATGAAGCTATTGCAGCTTGAATCACATGTAATAGTCATGTGTTGTTCATGTGATCCTCTCCAGGCCTGCTACAGAAGGTGCTCCAGGATCCCACGGTGCGGGCCACACCGGCCCTCTACCAGCAGGTCCACAGCAGAAAGGAATTGGGTGTGGCCAAGTGCAAGGAGCTCAGAGCGCAACTAGAGCCACCCAGGTAGGCATACAGCTGTATGTAAAGGAACTAGAGATGCTTCTTTTTCGGGACTCTCTCTGTGTTGCTTTAGAGAGGCAGTGTAACCCCCTATTATGATACCGTATAGCGACAAATTTTCGAGGACCAAAATTTTCACGGATCGACCTACGGTAAACTTTTTGCGAAATAATTTTCGAGGATCTCGGACAAGGTGGAGCCACACCTATTTTATTTAACCGCACCTCAGCTCAGGAAACTTCTTAGCGTAGTGTCGGATGGTTGCAGCCACTCCGTGCTCTGCTGCACGCTTTCCTATTGGCGCCTTAATCTCGGCAGAAACCTTTGTGTAGGGCCTCTTTTCCTGCAAAAATTGTGGTCCGCTCTTCGATTTCAAGCACACCTCTCACTTCCGCGTTTGCCGATGCAATGGAGGACGACGGTACTGCCGTTGATAGAGGGCCAAGAGGATCTGGTAGCTTGGCTGGCTTGTCCACGCTACGAAAAGAGCCATGATCCGCTTATGAAAACTTTACACGAGCCAGTGACGGTGTGTAAAAATTTCAAGGGTATAATTTTCGCGGTTCGAGTGAAAACCGCGAAAATTTTACTCCTCAAAAATTTGTCGCTATACGGTAATGTCCACCATACCATAGCAGATTGTGATTTGTATAGAGCGGGTGCAGGTTATACCTACTGCTACACTTCCCATTATCTTCCGTTTATTCCTTACGGTAACCTCCATGTGGCAAGAGAATGGTAGTTTCTCTAGTGATCTCAGAATTAAGAACAGCTTGGAACTCACACAACTCACACTGTTAGTATGTCACTATCACTGTGGCACAGGTATCACGCAGGATAAATAAATGAATCTTCCAACTATAACGTTACTATCGTAACAACTTCATTTCAGCTGCCATTGAACACAACGTTCTTTTTTTCCCACACGGAAGTGCCTAGTATTTATGTGACATAGTTGCAAGCAGTCTATATTTCGTGTCTACACTTACATACATGGTATGACTGTAGATTAAGATAATATATATCATAGCAATACTACAAACCATAGCAATGAACATGTGAAACCTACTGGAACTCAGACATAGCAGAACCACTGACTCGGTATTTTAGATTCGTAGTGTGTTTCCATTATTTAGCATCCAAAATTTAAAGACTTGTCTGCTTGTTTTAGACATAAAGTAAAGCTGTGGATGGTGGCAGTGCAGACAGTTTATCTGTTGTCTCTTGCCGTTCTGCAGGCCCAGACGGAGTGAGGGGAAGAACTGCGTCAATTGTGGTCGGATGCGAACTAGCCTGAACGAACAATCGATATGTGGGCCATGCCAGTTGAGAATGAAAATGGGAAGAACATGATAATGTCTGTGAAGTGACAGAGCTGAATTATGTATATAGATTCCCGCTGACAATGTTGATATCGCACGTGTTCTGTTTTGTACATTTCTGTATCACTTTATCATCACTAAGGCACGCGTCACTACAACCTCTTGTTGTTCAGCACTTCACTGTGACAAGAACTGTTATGCACTGGTGTATAACCGTGTATTTGATCCCATATACACTAGCTCTCGTTATATTTTGTATATCATATAAGAGGCATATATGGTATCCATACACAATATATTATATTCACTGTACATGTACATGTACGTGTAAGCTTGCAATATGAGAAGTTTCCATGCATTGTGTTATTGTATTGATAATAATAAATAATAAATGATTAGATTGTAGCAAGGGTTATTATTTGTGATGTGTGTATTTTCTCATGCATCATAGTCATGTACTAAATTTCATAATTATTGGCCAATGTAATTTCCTGCAGAAAAAAATTGGAGAGGCCAGTTTCCATGAATGCTGATGTTGTCATGTAGAAATGAGAGTCACTAAATTACAACAACAACCAGTCACATGGCAATCTTTATATCACAACCATCATGGCCACCAACTGCTATCAGATTATTGCGAGGAACAACACCTTAGAATGAGCAGTTAGCATGTCGCCAATGAGCTGCCAAGAGTCAGTAGTCTGATGTATAGTACTCCTATAGCTACTAAAATTCAATACAAGTTCAAACGATGAAATCAAAAGCTTTGGGCTATCAACAACTCTACTATAATTATGCCTTAAAAAAATTTAATTGGGTAAAAATTTGGGGCTGGAGAGTACATGTAAGACCGCTTATCATTATAATATGGTTGCGCTCCTTGGAACCTTTCATGTTCTTCTATTGAGGTCTGGTGATTGGCCAACATACAGAAACTCTGGCTTACGTCATAGTCGACCGTTTCTCAGACAACCAACTTCCCGCGGCCAATAATGTAGATTTAATAGAACCCTCACTTCCGGGCTCTAAATACATTCACCCCGCCATAGGCTGTTGATCCTTATAAGACTCAGCAGTTACTGCATATCATATTTTTGTAAACTGGTAGCTGCTGAGTCCACAACTTGAGAGCGAGGTACCGTGTCAGAGAGCTCCCCTTGTCACTATTGAGCGAAACGCGGAGCGAAACTACTCTAACGTATGTTTCCCAGCGTAAGTTGGAGAAGAGTTGGCAGGGGCTAGCATATGCCATACGAGGCCCTGTAACTATTAAATCGTTTCGTGAAGCTATCTAAAGTGAGTCTTCACTTTCAGATCGCGGCAAGTTTATAGTTTGCAATATCCAGACAAGCGGTGACATAAAGCCAAACGGTTTCTATAGCCCCTCCCCCCTCCAAATAACAAACAGTGAGATAGCCCCATACAACCATGGCGGCTGAAATCAGAAATGTGGAAGAGAAGATCACTGGGGTAAATGACACTCTGGAAATTGGGAGGGGGGTAAGGCGGAGGTATTCATATGAGCAGGCAATGGAGACACGCCAGATGACAACCACGGATATAGGGTAAGTTTGCCACGCAGCTGCACATGCATGTCTGGGATGACCCTATCTTATATGATGCTCCAATGCAATCACTTGTTTAATGGAATGTTTGAGGTCCAGCTATGCATGGGTTGGTTGGTTGGTCGTTATATATCCGTATGCTTCATTAATTACTGCTCCATATTTGGTAGAGTTGTGGCAACAACGCAGAGCTTGACCACCAACTAGCTAGCTATGTAGCTACTACATGCAAAGCAGACACAGGTTTGATGATACTTACATTCAGCATTCTGTTGTTCTGCCTACTTACCCTGTGAAACAAGGGGTACAAGTATCCCCAGACCTCCCTTCAAACTAGCCAGGTTCAACTCCATATAGCTTTTTCACATCTGGTAAATGAAAAGTGATAAAGCTTATGCGAAAGCCTAGGTATGAAACACTAGTGCAGGCTGAGCTGTGACTGATCCTAGGAGCGTATGAAAAGCAGGGGATGATGCAATTAGAAAAGCATTGACGTCGTACAATCTGGTATAGTCATAGATACTATATTACCCATAAGTAATAATATACTCATGTTGCTGCCGTAGCGCTTACGCCATTGACCACGCACCCACAGACGCAGGCGGAGCTTGTAAGACCTCCAGTCAGAGGACAAGAGCAAGAACAACCAGAGACCACACAATCCTGATCACCATACAATTCCTTCTTCCTAGTCTCCCATATCAGTAATACAAAGCTCTTAACTAGCTTTAATAATGCTTTAAAATCATCCCTGTTCCTTGGTTACTTTAACCAATCTATGGTTATATAGCTCAGTTGCAGCTTCACTATCATGCTTACAAGTGCCATCTACTTACTGTGTGTGTATTTGCAACCATGCAAGCAAGGGCGTATTGGTTATGGACTATATAGTATTGTAAGAATGAGGGAAATGTTTGTTGGAATGTACACCATCAGACTGGGAGTATGAGCTAGGGATTTGGAGGAGTTATGACTGTGTAATGTACCTTTTACTCCTCCATTTCCCTAGCTCATTCTCTCACAACATAGTTTACCTGTTATTACATTCCAACACAACACCATGACTACCAACATGTTTCCTGTACATAGGTACTATACACAACTATTATGTTTTTGCATGCAACTGATGTGTATAATATTCATTTAGAATATGTGCACATAAAGCTGCAATTGAGATAACCATAGCTGGGTTAAAGTAACCCTTCTACTTTTGCAGTGTATATAATATAGTATCTGTAGCGTAGCCAAAGTCGGTGAGGTACCAGAGCAATAGGTAGAAGAAAGGGTGAGGGACTATATAGCCAGAGCAGATGGTGTTATGAGGAGTAACGCAAAAAAAGAAAGTATACATACCCGGCATTTGAATGATTGCACTTCGGCATCATTGAATCTGCCATCCAAGGCTAGGCAGCCTTATCAATCTCACCAAAGACGTGGTAGTGCATAAAAACAGGAGTGTGTGAACTATAAAGTTTGTATAATGAAACTCTTCGAAATGGAGTAAAGTATGTACTTCATATTAACTCCTAATATAAAAGGCCATTTAAGTTCACATGAAGCCTTATGGGGATGTATTAGAACTTGGCTGGGAAAGGGTTAGCTTATATAGATGGCTATTATTGAGATATTTTATCCTCATTGTATGTAGTATATACTCAGCCTGGATTGTGCTTTTGTTCTAGGAAGGATAAAGATAAAGTGGAGAAGCAGAAATCCATTCCACTGTACAAATTGGTAAGTAACTGTGATTTGAATGAAATCACAGCTATAGTTAAATAGTTTAATCACCAAGGAGTTTCTGCAAAGCCCAAGTGTAGTTACTAACACTGAAACTCACAGGAGCAAGTAACCAACTGCATGGATTCCAATAAACTCTTTTTTAAAATTTACCATGTAGTGTAATACCACACATCGCAGAGGTGATCATGACTGAACAAGGTCGACCTTTTGTAACACATAAAGGACTATCTGTAACATAGAAACTGTCAAGACTTTATTTAAACTGACCTGTTGGACTAACTGGCACATCCCCCAAGGGATAAAGACTGGTCAGTTTAAATAAAACATTGCCAGTTCTGCTATGTTAGTAACACTTAAAGGACTATCTGTAACACAGAAACTGTCAACACTTTATTTAAACTGACCAGTTGGACTAACTGGCCCGTCCCCTAAGGGATAATCAGTAAAGCCAATTCTCCCTATTTCTAACAGGAAAGTGCATTTATGATTTTACTTATACATGGTTATGAGGGGTAAATTTACTATGCTGTCAAAGATTTTGACAGCCTGAGTTAGCAGAAAACCCTTGTGGGGAGATGGTTAAAGTGCCAAGTAGATAGCACTAGGAGTAGTGCAGTGCAGTTCTACTGTTAGCTGTAAGTACTCAAGAGGCTAGTCCATATTTTTTTGTATTTACTTTTCTCTGTCAAGGAGAAGGGAAAACCTTTCAGCTGCCATTGAACACAACGTTCTTTTTTTCCCACACGGAAGTGCCTAGTATTTATGTGACATAGTTGCAAGCAGTCTATATTTTGTGTCTACACTTACATACATGGTATGACTGTAGATTAAGATAATATATATCATAGCAATACTGCAAACCATAGCAATGAACATGTGAAACCTACTGGAACTCAGTCATAGCAGAACCACTGACTCGGTATTTTAGATTCGTAGTGTGTTTCCATTATTTAGCATCCAAAATTTAAAGACTTGTCTGCTTGTTTTAGACATAAAGTAAAGCTGTGGATGGTGGCAGTGCAGACAGTTTATCTGTTGTCTCTTGCCGTTTTGCAGGCCCAGACGGAGTGAGGGGAAGAACTGCGTCAATTGTGGTCGGATGCGAACTAGCCTGAACGAACAATCGATATGTGGGCCATGCCAGTTGAGAATGAAAATGGGAAGAACATGATAATGTCTGTGAAGTGACAGAGCTGAATTATGTATATAGATTCCCGCTGACAATGTTGATATCGCACGTGTTCTGTTTTGTACATTTCTGTATCACTTTATCATCACTAAGGCACGCGTCACTACAACCTCTTGTTGTTCAGCACTTCACTGTGACAAGAACTGTTATGCACTGGTGTATAACCGTGTATTTGATCCCATATACACTAGCTCTCGTTATATTTTGCATATCATATAAGAGGCATATATGGTATCCATACACAATATATTATATTCACTGTACATGTACATGTACGTGTAAGCTTGCAATATGAGAAGTTTCCATGCATTGTGTTATTGTATTGGGTATAATAAATGTAGCAAGGGTTATTATTTGTGATGTGTGTATTTTCTCATGCATCATAGTCATGTATTAAATTTCATAATTATTGGCCAATGTAATTTCCTGCAGAAAAAATTGGAGAGGCCAGTTTCCATGAATGCTGATGTTGTCATGTAGAAATGAGAGTCACTAAATTACAACAACAACCAGTCACATGGCAACAGTGGCGTAGCTAGAGTGTAGTCAGTGGTGGGGCACAAGTCAACTACTGCATGGAGCAGGTCATTTGCGTGAAGCCGCCCCTCCGCAAAGTGCAGAATGTTTTTTTGTGGCAATTAAGCACTCTTGTAGTTTAGCTAATTCTGCTGTCAAATTAAAATATTTGTAACAGCTACAAGAAAACGCTGCTTAGGCCACTCCAAATTAATGTTTAGTTTCTGGTCCTCCGCCCGCATCAAATTTTCACGGTTGACGCCGGACTATTGCAAATACCAAGGACACTTAATACTAACGTTAGTATTAAATGTCCTTGCAAATACTTAAGTTTCCTTGTAAATACGTAATCAGAATGTGAGCCAGGATAGTGGAATGCACGTAGTCTTGCATAGTACTGGAAAGGCAGAACTGAGGGTTCTGTATCCATGGAAGATACCTCCCGAATATCTTTCATCGCCCTCCGTGGCTGCTACCACGATATCATCGAGCGAGGTTTTTAATAGTGCAAACAGAGTACAATATACGGAAGTCTGGTGAAGATAACGAGGTCTAATCACCCGCCCGCCCGCATCCTGTAGGAGGAAAGGTGGGACCAGAAATTAAAAATTAATTTGGAGTGGCCTTACGGTTACTGATCTACAGTCTCTCCCACAGTCACTCCATCCCTTTTCATTGTGCTATTAAAGTTAGTGGGGCACCGGGACGAGTTGGTAGGGCCTGTGCCCTACCTGGCCCTACCTTGGCTACGCCACTGCATGGCAATCTTTATATCACAACCATCATGGCCACCAACTGCTATCAGATTATTGCGAGGAACAACACCTTAGAATGAGCAGTTAGCATGTCGCCAATGAGCTGCCAAGAGTCAGTAGTCTGATGTATAGTACTCCTATAGCTACTAAAATTCAATACAAGTTCAAACGATGAAATCAAAAGCTTTGGGCTATCAACAACTCTACTATAATTATGCCTTAAAAAAATTTAATTGGGTAAAAATTTGGGGCTGGAGAGTACATGTAAGACCGCTTATCATTATAATATGGTTGCGCTCCTTGGAACCTTTCATGTTCTTCTATTGAGGTCTGGTGATTGGCCAACATACAGAAACTCTGGCTTCCTACGTCATAGTCGACCGTTTCTCAGACAACCAACTTCCCGCGGCCAATAAGTATAGGATAGACTACACCCAAGAGTGGGTTATGCGCCTATGTAACCCACGAGTTTGCGGTTATCCCGAGGCGAAGCCGAGGGATAAATGCAAACAAGTGGGTTACAGCGCATAACCCACGAGTGGGTGTGGTCTATCTGACTTATACCACATTGCGCATGCGCACAATCAGCGCCGCGTAGCAACGTCTTGCCTCCAGCGGTAAGAATAAAAGTGTGGGTTACGAGCCTACGTAACCAATACTTTTCAGCCAATCACGTTTATTATAGATGATGTAATGTGGTATAGTGTAGATTTAATAGAACCCTCACTTCCGGGCTCTAAATATATTCACCCCGCCATAGGCTGTTGATCCTTATAAGACTCAGCAGTTACTGCATATCATATTTTTGTAAACTGGTAGCTGCTGAGTCCACAACTTGAGAGCGAGGTACCGTGTCAGAGAGCTCCCCTTGTCACTATTGAGCGAAACGCGGAGCGAAACTACTCTAACGTATGTTTCCCAGCGTAAGTTGGAGAAGAGTTGGCAGGGGCTAGCATATGCCATACGAGGCCCTGTAACTATTAAATCGTTTCGTGAAGCTATCTAAAGTGAGTCTTCACTTTCAGATCGCGGCAAGTTTATAGTTTGCAATATCCAGACAAGCGGTG
This sequence comes from Phakellia ventilabrum, assembly GCA_963921505.1. Taxonomy (NCBI): domain Eukaryota; kingdom Metazoa; phylum Porifera; class Demospongiae; order Axinellida; family Axinellidae; genus Phakellia; species Phakellia ventilabrum. Next base: position 7,272,289 of record OY997380.1, on the reverse strand, counting down.
ACATAAAGCCAAACGGTTTCTATAGCCCCTCCCCCCTCCAAATAACAAACAGTGAGATAGCCCCATACAACCATGGCGGCTGAAATCAGAAATGTGGAAGAGAAGATCACTGGGGTAAATGACACTCTGGAAATTGGGAGGGGGGTAAGGCGGAGGTATTCATATGAGCAGGCAATGGAGACACGCCAGATGACAACCACGGATATAGGGTAAGTTTGCCACGCAGCTGCACATACATGTCTGGGATGACCCTATCTTATATGATGCTCCAATGCAATCACTTGTTTAATGGAATGTTTGAGGTCCAGCTATGCATGGGTTGGTTGGTTGGTCGTTATATATCCGTATGCTTCATTAATTACTGCTCCATATTTGGTAGAGTTGTGGCAACAACGCAGAGCTTGACCACCAACTAGCTAGCTATGTAGCTACTACATGCAAAGCAGACACAGGTTTGATGATACTTACATTCAGCATTCTGTTGTTCTGCCTACTTACCCTGTGAAACAAGGGGTACAAGTATCCCCAGACCTCCCTTCAAACTAGCCAGGTTCAACTCCATATAGCTTTTTCACATCTGGTAAATGAAAAGTGATAAAGCTTATGCGAAAGCCTAGGTATGAAACACTAGTGCAGGCTGAGCTGTGACTGATCCTAGGAGCGTATGAAAAGCAGGAGATGATGCAATTAGAAAAGCATTGACGTCGTACAATCTGGTATAGTCATAGATACTATATTACCCATAAGTATATATATATTTATACTATACCTAAGTCATTCTAACCAATCAGATTTCAGCATTACAGGTAAATACTGCTTCGTATTCTACCGCGCGAAAAAATATACCCCGATTGCTTACGTAAAGCGGGTACCCGATTCCGTTCCAGTCGTTCAAATGTTCAGAAAGCTGTGGTAGGGCTGGTGGCTAGGGGCTAGGGTAGCCTAGGCAAGACGTATGGCGTTTTTTTGCCCGTAAATCGATGTGGGATAGCACGGTAAGCTATTGGTCTCCGTCTGTAGCTAGTTTTGTTGCGTTTCTGTGTGTTTGTACGTGTGGCCACGCTGCCAGCCTACCGTTTTTTTTTGCCAAAATGGCGCTAGGGCGGGCTAGACGGGTAGCTACCGTGGCTATTAGCTGTTGTTCATGTCTGTTACAATTGCTGGGAGTGTTTCGCCACTTGTAGCTACTATTTTGCGTTGTGAAAGCTTGCTAGCTACCTAGTTTATCGCGTCGTGCTGAACGGCACCTTTCGAACCTTCTGGCGAGCAGTAGCTTGCCTTGCAGTTCTTGATGCTTTGGCAACTCTTGTCAGAATGACTTAGGCATAGTATAAGATAGATAGACCACTGCGTAGCGGGCGTTATCTACCGTGGGAAAAATTATCTCCCTTGGAAGCCTCGGAAGTAGCTCGGGCTCCTCGGCTTCTGCGGGAGATAATTTTTCCCGCGGTAGATAACGGGTCATACACCCCGCTACGCAGTGATCTATCCTATACTTATCTACCTTGGGAAAAGTTATCTCCCTTGGAAGCCTCGGAAGTATCTCGGGCTTCGCCCTCGTACTTCCTCGGATTCCGCCGGAGATAATTTTTCCCGCGGTAGATAACGGGTCATACACCCCGCTACGCAGTGATCTATCCTATACATATATACTGCAAAAATTAATGGGTTACTTTAACCAATCTATGGTTATATAGCTCAGTTGCAGCTTCACTATCATGCTTACAAGTGCCATCTACTTACTGTGTGTGTATTTGCAACCATGCAAGCAAGGGCGTATTGGTTATGGACTATATAGTATTGTAAGAATGAGGGAAATGTTTGTTGGAATGTACACCATCAGACTGGGAGTATGAGCTAGGGATTTGGAGGAGTTATGACTGTGTAATGTACCTTTTACTCCTCCATTTCCCTAGCTCATTCTCTCACAACATAGTTTACCTGTTATTACATTCCAACACATTGACCATGACTACCAACATGTTTCCTGTACATAGGTACTATACACAACTATTATGTTTTTGCATGCAACTGATGTGTATAATATTCATTTAGAATATGTGCACATAAAGCTGCAATTGAGATAACCGTAGCTGGGTTAAAGTAACCCTTCTACTTCTACAGTGTATAATATAGTATCTGTAGCGTAGCCAAAGTCGGTGAGGTACCAGAGCAATAGGTCTATAGAAGAAAGGGTGAGGCACTATATAGCCAGAGCAGATGATGTTATGAGGAGTAACGCAAAAAAAGAAGTATACATACCCGGCATTTGAATGATTGCACTTCGGCATCATTGAATCTGCCATCCAAGGCTAGGCAGCCTTATCAATCTCACCAAAGATGTGGTAGTACATAAAAACAGGAGGGTGTGAACTATAAAGTTTGAATAATGAAACTCTTCGAAATGGAGTAAAGTATGTACTTCATATTAACTCCTAATATAAAAGGCCATTTAAGTTCACATTAAGCCTTATGGGGATGTATTAGAACTTGGCTGGGAAAGGGTTAGCTTATATATAGATGGCTATTATTGAGATATTTTATCCTCATTGTATGTAGTATATACTCAGCCTGGATTGTGCTTTTGTTCTAGGAAGGATAAAGATAAAGTGGAGAAGCAGAAATCCATTCCACTGTACAAATTGGTAAGTAACTGTGATTTGAATGAAATCACAGCTATAGTTAAATAGTTTAATCACCAAGGAGTTTCTGCAAAGCCCAAGTCTAGTTACTAACACTGAAACTCGCAGGAGCAAGTAACCAACTGCATGGATTCCAATAAACTCTTTTTTAAAATTTACCATGTAGTGTAATACCACACATCGCAGAGGTGATCATGACTGAACAAGGTCGACCTTTTGTAACACATAAAGGACTATCTGTAACATAGAAACTGTCAAGACTTTATTTAAACTGACCTGTTGGACTAACTGGCACATCCCCCAAGGGATAAAGACTGGTCAGTTTAAATAAAACATTGCCAGTTCTGCTATGTTAGTAACACTTAAAGGACTATCTGTAACACAGAAACTGTCAACACTTTATTTAAACTGACCAGTTGGACTAACTGGCCCGTCCCCTAAGGGATAATCAGTAAAGCCAATTCTCCCTATTTCTAACAGGAAAGTGCATTTATGATTTTACTTATACATGGTTATGAGGGGTAAATTTACTATGCTGTCAAAGATTTTGACAGCCTGAGTTAGCAGAAAACCCTTGTGGGGAGATGGTTAAAGTGCCAAGTAGATAGCACTAGGAGTAGTGCAGTGCAGTTCTACTGTTAGCTGTAAGTACTCAAGAGGCTAGTCCATATTTTTTTGTATTTACTTTTCTCTGTCAAGGAGAAGGGAAAACCTGACCTCCAGTAGTCCCAAAATATATCACTTTTTCTGCAGCATCGGTGCTATATGCAGTCCCACCCATCTTAACAAACATATTATAGTTATAAGCAAATATCATAAACTGTTTGTGTAGTTCAATAGTAAGGGTAGGAGTTAGGCTCCTCCTCCAATTGATGCTGGCTCACTACTACAAAGGATTGAAGGCTTGTCAGCTAGTAAACTGTTACTGTGTAGCTGCCAGATGGGTTACGAGGAATGCTCAGCTTCATCAGCTCTGCAGAAATTCTTGAGGAAGCTCTGCACGTTAGCACCATAGTAAAACTCTGCCACTTTGTTACAATGGCAAGACTACATGTCTTTGGTACCATTACCAGGTTGTATTGGTATTTTATTAGTCAATACATTTAAATAAAGGGGATGATTAGTCAATACATTTAAATGGGGGAGGGGGGTTACCTTGATGTGCAAAGCAGCACTTTCAAGGGAAAATTTGGCACTTTGAAGTGTCCGAGCGGTTATTTGATGCTGCCTTTCAACACTTATTTTTTTACTGAGATCCTGTTTAGGCTGTGTATAGTGCTGAGTATGCTATTTATGAGTGACAGCTAGATAGTCATCTAGTCTTCTCTAGTCAGTTATCTTTAGAAAGGTGAGCTTGAATGTTTCAACATAGCCACCAACTTGGTTTGGAGGTTCGACTTCTACCAAGCTTCCTTGAGCTTCCTACCTTAATATAAAGTACCCTTTATTTTATAGTGTATATTGTGGGGGGAGGAGGAAAAGTCTATTTCAATTATAGATCCTTACTGTTGAAACCGAAGTAGCTACCTACGTGTCATTCCCTCCTTCTCCAGTTTCGCTTTGTGACATGGCTCGACATTCTAATGATCGTAGTGGGTGCTGTTATGAGTATTGCCTCAGGGGTAGCTCTCCCAGGTCACATAATTCTCTTCGGACGTGTCATTAACCAGTTTGTCTACTACGAGCAGGCCCTCACATTCCAGCCAATTGTTCTCAACCAGTCTGAGATGATGGGTCTTGGCTGTGAGTCATTCCGTAACAAGGTCATAAATGGGACTATAGAACTGATGGATATTCAAAATTCTGTGACTGCAACTGCAGACACGGCCAACAACAGTGACTTGTTCTTTTGTCAGCAAGCAAGTGTATTTTTGGATATCCTGAACCGGGTCTGTGATCCTGAAGATGTGCTCATCAATGAGATAAACAAGTTTACCTATATCTACATTGGACTAGCAACAGGTGTCTTGATAGCCCTGACTTCTGCAAACATGCTGTGGAACTTCAGTGCCTATCGGCAGACTCAAAAAATGAGGAAGGCTTTCTATCAGTCTATCCTGCGACAAGAGATTGGGTGGTTTGATGTCACTGAAACGGCCCAATTGAGTACCTGCCTGGCAGAGTGAGTCTTTTTCTTATAGTGCCGTGTCTGGTTGATCATATGGTTAGTAGGGAATTTCCTATAATATTATTGGCCACTGCCATTGTATTCCCAAACTGCGAAGTTTCTAGCAGGGAGAGAAGGGAGCTTGGAAACAGATCTGTTTAATTAACCCCTTCCTCTTGCCACTTTATTAGAAGAGGAGCTGGCTAGGTTTGGAAGGTTTGAGGCCTGTGGCTGGAACTCCACACTAGCTATAGTAGGGTAGTTAGTACTTGCTGCTGATATGCGTGAAGTGAGCTGTCTTTGAGGAGTGACTGACACAGAGCCATTGTATTTAGAATAATATGACTGCCATGGTTGATTTTTTTTTGCTATTTGTGTATACTACATTACACGACATGTCCCCCCATCAGTTTTCACTACTTTGCTATGCAGACTATAACTGAAGAATACTTATGTTCTGTAAAACTCTTCATGCAGTGATGTTGAGAAGATACAGGCTGGCATTGGGGACAAGGTGGTCATATTTTTGCAGAACTCTTCTACCTTTTTTGCCGGCTATGTCATTGCCTTCTCGTTCAGCTGGAAGTTGGCCCTGGTAGTTACATCGCTGCTAACTATCTTCATACTTCTGACTTATGTCTATGCAAAGGTGAAACCTGCATCATAGATAATGGATTGGAAATGCCTGACAGTGTCAGGAATTACAGCTTTTGACTTCAAAAAGTGATCCTATTAGCTACTAGGCTTTTCCAATCTGTTGAACGTAATGTATCCATGCTCAAGGCAGGAATACATGGAATATTTTGTCTCTTTCTTTCTTTGTAGCTCACTGCTTCCTCTACAATGAAGGAATCAAGTGCCTATGCTGTAGCTGGTGCAGTGGCGGAAGAGGTACTTAGCTCTATCAGAACTGTGGTTGCCTTCGGAGGGGAACAGAAGGCAGCAAAAAGGTGTGTGTGTGTGTGTGTGTGTGTATGTGTGTGTGCATGTGTGTGCATACATGTTCAAGTATAGTATTGAGTAGCAATACATTGTCCACATTAACTTTTTGAACAGGTATAAGGATGAGCTAGAGATGGCCAAAAAAGCGGGTATCCGGAAGGGACTATACACCAGCACTATCACAGGGGCACACTTCATGTTAATCTTGTGTACCTTTGCTCTGGGATTCTGGTAAGTCACTCTGTCAGTCATTTTTTTGGGGGGAGGGGGAATGGGGAGAGATCAGTTTCTGTCTGATCTTTAATACATAGTCTTTTGCACAGGGAGGAAGGTAGGCTATTTTAGTGGTTTGATTGACTGATACAATTACCCATTCTGCAGGTATGGCTCCACCCTGATCATTGACTGTGAGCTGTCGGCTGGAGATGTGATCACGGTAAGTATAGCCATCTTTTAATTCAGAATACCATAGATCTCTGATGGCCAAAATATTCTTGCTCAAATTTATGATTTCATAGATGCAGACAAGCCATGTCAGTAAATTATATATATGGACAGGGCCATAGCCACCAGATTTGAAGTGGTCTGGTTGGACAACAGGTACTGAGATGCAGGCATCTGTATTAATGCACGCAAACCATGCCCACTGCGGGGGGGGGGCTGGGATCGTTTTTGGGATAAAGTAGCAATATTTGCCAGCCTCCAACTCCAGGTGGTTGGATTAGAGGCTGTGAAGCAGCTGATTACAAATGCCCATGCACAGCGCAAAAACTTTTTCCTAACTATTTTTCCAGTAGCTAATCCTGGCCAGGAAGCACTCTCTCACTTCTCACTCAGCTGCAGTACAACTGAACTTGGTACAATAAGCTTGGGCATGCAAAGGTCCCTATACCGTGCATGTCATCATCGAGACCTGATGGATCATTAATTTTGTACGTGTGGCTATTGCACAACCTGCTACAAAACCTAGCCATAGTGCTTGCTAGCTATACCATCGCACTCAGCACTCGAAGGTTTAGTTCCACAATAAATGCATTACGCACAGCGGTCGAAAGGATTTCTGTGTCAGAGAATTGCAAAGTGGTCCAATTAAAGTCCGACCATCTGAACCGGTGGCTACGACCCTGATGGACCAGACAATGGCTTAATTGCCGCATCTAGCTATGGACTCTCTGTATTGTCTGGTCCAGAGGTAGTAATGTAGGAGTATTCATTGTTCAGAGAGAGTTTTAGTGATGGCTATATCCCTCATAGCTCTTGGAGTAACCATAGTTCACTGTGGATGGGGTCTCTGCAGAGAGGCAGATTATTTACTTATCGATGATCAGCTCCTAGCATCCATATGGCTAGGGAAGTATATGATCACATGGCCAGATGTTCATACTCCCCCTGAAGTGAAAGAATGTCTGGTATCAGAATAAGATTTTTTGTCACAGACTAATGATAAGTCTCACATGTGGCAGTCCCGGGTAGAAAACAAATGTTATTCCATCACATGTATTTCGTATTGCTGTATTCAAAGTGCTGTATCTCTGAACTTCCGTTAAGGGCAGGGCTCATATGTGCTAAGTAAAAGCATCAATATGTGAGGCTTCTACACAGTATGTATGAGCCCTGCCCTTCACAAAAATTTTGGGATGTAGCACTTTGAACACAGTGATGCAGTTGAAATACACAACAGAATAATATTTTGTTTTCTACTCAAGGCTCAATATTTTGTTTTCTACCCAAGTGACTAATCACTCTAGCTATGTATGGTAAAACCGACCAGGCTAAACATCATGGCAGCATTGCAGAAGAGTAAAAGCTGCAATGTGATTGGGGGAGGAGGGGGCGAATGTCTGGGCATGAGACTAGACTGAAAGATGCATATCACTGCCAGTGATCAGGATCATACTGAAAATACTTGAAGAACAGACTGTGGATTTAAATCACCCCCTGGAGTTAAGCTTAAGTACCAGGCAATTAATGATTCAGGTATACAACCAAATTGAGAGGCCAATTTAAAGTTTGTTATTCACATTTCTATATATTATGAATATGCTCATGATAAACATGCATGTGCATGAGAGCATTTGCTGACTTATGTTGGGGGAGTACCTAAATGACCAAAACAGAATAAGTACGTATTTATAGATCTAAATTAGCTACTGGGTTAAAAATTGCAATACAGGTAACCAAATTTTGGTAAAAATGACACCTCGAACTTCTGCTGGCTCCTTCAGGGGCATGGGGTCTGGGCACAAGACCAGTTCTAGCTAGTTAAACTTAAAACTTCACTGTCTTTCTGAAGGCCAGGCATGGAATAGCTCCAAACTTTTGTGTACTTTCAGCAACATTAGAACCTTTATCATGCATACTCCTAGTATGAATACAACGTAGGTGCCGATTTGCAGATATAGAATCTTTGTTTCATTTAGGTCTTCTTTACTGTCTTCTATGGCGGCTTCTTTCTGGGAAATGCCCTTTTTGAGATTGAGACTTTTGCCACTGCTCAGACCTCTGCCACGGTTGTCTTCAAAGTCATTGACAGGGTGAGCTATTAATGCACAGATAGGTAGACTGTCTGTGTGTGTGTGTGTGTGTGTGTGTGTGTGTGTGTGTGTGTGTGTGTGTGTGTGTGTGTGTGTGTGTGTGTGTGTGTGTGTGCATATGTTAATCATTAGCTCACTCTCGTATTGGTAAGCTGTTGCCGACTAATGAACACATATGTTACAGGAGCCTGTCATTGATTCTTCCTCTGACGAAGGGGAGACCCCTGAACATCTGGAGGACAATATTGAGTTCAGTAATCTGACCTTCCACTATCCTACCCGACCTGATGTAAAGGTATGAGCGAAGACTCATCCACTTAACCTTGTTCCCAGGCTCCCTTCCTTCATGTGAAATAAATCAGTAAAGTAATGCAGTACTGTAGAGATTAGCTATATCCCTACCAAGCGGGATAAAATATCTCATGGGAAAGCTTGATTAAAGCTGGAAAAGTGCTGAGGGTGAAGCCCAAGGCACTTCTCAAGCTTCACAAAAAGGAAATTGGCAGGGATACAATCAATTTTCACTGTGCCTAAGTCATTCCAACAAGAGTTGCAAGGTCTGTAGAAGGCATCTAGAAATGAAGGTAAGTAAAACTGCAGCTTGGCAGAAGCATGAAAATTGTCACAATCGTATCATAATACAATAAAATGGCTAGCTAGCATCAAGATAGAAACTCTAAAACAGGTGGTTAGCTATTACTCTCCATTTATGGTGAACTTTGTTGTGTTTCCGTGTGTCTATGCGTGTAGCCAAAATGGCACTAGGTTTAGGCTAGATGGTTAGCTATCATAGATACTAGCCATCTTTCATGCTTGCTATTTTGCCGGTTTCTTATAGTAAATCTCCAGCAATCTATGTGCAAGAATTGCCATTTGTCTTGCCTAGGCTAACCTACCCTGCCACAGCTTTTTGAACATTTGGAACAGGATATAACTTTCATGTACAAGGCATTATTGCACCCGAATACTATATACAAGCTAATTGATCAGAATGACTTAGTATGGTATTGCAATAAAATGTACATGTAGTTAACTTCTAACGTATTCACTCAGCCCTACTCATACACATTTTTACACTGTACTATGCACTACAAGAACTGTGTATAATAGGGGTTACATGCCTTGAATTATAAGGACATTGTGCAAAATAATAGTGACAAAAAAGCGCTATACTCTCTTACTCTCTCTCTCACTCACTCACTCACTCTGAGGTTCTGGATGGGTTCAACTTAAAGATCAGTAAGGGTCAGACAATGGCCCTGGTGGGTCCCAGTGGGTGTGGCAAAAGTACCATCATCCAGCTACTGCAGAGGTTCTACGATCCGGATGATGGGCTGGTGAGGCCAGTGATAGCTACCTAATTTTGATATGTGATACTGCTACAGTAATGACAGATCTGTGCAGATTTTCTGTTGTTGCTATAATAGTGTAATTGTTATAGTAGAAATGATCCGTAATATTTAGTGGGAGCGTACCAAACCAGTGAAGCAGTTGACTAGTGGTATGCACATGCTTAGGTTACAAGGGGGTGAGAACTCACTTCCATAGAGACCTTGATCAGCTATTTTTTGGGCTTGGCTATTGACTATACATTGATTTTAGCCTTGACCATTGATTGCTAGCATAAGAGTTTGCTTTTGTGTAAATGTCACCCATTATCGAATCAATATCGATTGATTAATGACTGCATTGGTAATAGTACATGTAGCTAACACTTGTGTGAGCTTTGACTAAAATACTAACACTCACACAATCACTTCTGCCAGCACTGATAGTTATAATAGCTGTACTTTGTTACTGATGTTCACTGTATAAGGTTCTATTGTCAGTGGTCAAACAGGAATGACTACTGCAAGAGTTTGGAGATTACACAGCATTACTATATGACTGCCATCAGTGCCATGTTTGAATTTTGGTGCACATGTATATGCTTAGTTACATGCTCCCTTGCTGGTTTTACTGACTCAATGTAGTTAGCACCACTTCTGTAATTTGAAAGTTTCATTAGGTTGAGAACTTGGGGTGTTTTCAGATTACCATTGATGGGAAGGACATCAAGGATTTGAACCTGAAGTGGCTGAGGCGGAACATTGGGGTTGTGTCTCAGGAGCCAGTGCTCTTCAACACTACAATAGCTGAGAACATCCGTTTCGGTAGAAAGGATGCTACAATGGAGGATATTGAGCGAGCTGCCAAGATTGCTAATGCAGATAGCTTCATTTCTGACTTTCAAAATGGCTTCAACACTCTTGTGGGAGAGAGAGGCATACAGATGAGTGGAGGACAGAAGCAGCGGATTGCCATAGCCCGTGCTCTGGTGAAAGACCCAAAGATCTTGCTGCTAGATGAAGCCACCTCTGCTCTGGATACTGAGAGTGAGAGAGTTGTGCAAGATGCTCTGAGAAAAACCAGGGAGGGTCGCACTACCATTGTGATCGCCCACCGCCTGTCCACTATTCGCACAGCTGACATTATTGCCTCAATCGACGATGGTCGTGTGGTGGAGATGGGAGACCATCACAAGCTGATGGACAACAGAGGGCTTTACTTTACTGCACAGTCTATTAATACAATGGAAGAGAAAGAGGAAAGTAGCGGTGAGTGAAGTATAATAACATTTGCACCTGTTATAGCTTTTTACATGCTCTTTTGACCTCTGACCCTTATAGACCCCATGATGTCCTTCAGGCCTAGGGCTGCAATGAAGCATTCTGCTGCCTCATACAGCCGCCAGCAGAGTAGTTTATCAACCATGAGCCATGATGACCGACCTTCATACTTCCGCCAGGCCTCAACCCGCTCCAACCCAGACCCACTTGCGCTGACAGATAAACTCAACTTGGAACAGCTTCCAGTTGCTGCCCATCTTTCTCTTTTGCCTGGTAGGGCTGGCTTCTCCAATCCTGGTGCCGATGCAGTGTACGATCACAATAACAATGACAATGACGCACTGTCTGAGGAAGAGAAGGTTATTACCCCAAAATAGGAATGTCTACATGGTAGGTACTCCATAAGATTTACTTAGTGGTTTTACACCAGCAGAAGCTGCAGGCAGAAGGAATCCAGGAGGTGTCTTTCAAGGAGCTTATCAAGTTGAATCTTCCTGACAGGAAATTTGTGCTCACTGGAATCATCTTCTCAGCTATCACAGGTGCCCTCTTTCCCCTCATGTCCATCCTCTTCAGTGATGTGCTCAGGGTGAGCAGAGCATAGGCTACATTAGAGTGTACTGTTTTAATACACTTGTGTATTCCCTTGAAAGTAATCCAGAAATAGTCTGGAATGTTAGTCTTCATTGTGAGCATCTATTTGTGCAGGTATTTGGAGAGACAAGTGTAGAGGTGATTAAGAACGACGTTAGTCGACTTGCTACAGGATTTGTCGGCCTGGCTATCAGTGCAGCATTGACCAACTTCATTGCTGTAAGTGAAACTAAATTATGTATATAAATTTAAAATGCTGGCAGTTTCAACACCTGCATATCAAGATTACACCTTTAATCATTTTTTGTCATGTAAGTAGCTATTAATTGTTCTCTCTATAGGCATTTAGTCTTGCATTTGCTGGTGAGAGGCTGACCAAAAGGATGCGCTACCAAACCTTCAAGGCCATGCTTAGACAGGTCAGTAGTAGAATGGAACCACGATCATCCGAGCATAAATTAATTAATACACTACCAAGTGTAAAAATTTATGGATAAAAGGAGCGTATGTAATAAACAAGGGCAATTGCACAACCTGGGCATGATGAAACAGGGGTATTGTCATGAGCTAGCCAGTCATGGAATAACAACTAATCCACAATCATGAATAGCAATGCTGCTAGACTTATGTTTAAACTAATCATAACGTCGCGATCCTGCCCTTCCCCTTCTTAACGTCATAATGACGTTATCTTCAGCAAACTAGTTTGGAGCCACCCCCTTATACAAAGACTATACAAATTGTACCAATCTGGGATAGACTAGTCCAGATTTATGAGTTGTGCACCACAAGTTCAAAGATCACCTGCTATATGCTGCTATGCCTTACACTTGGCAGTGTGATTACCCTCAATATACTAGAATATACGCATTGCGCAGATGAGGCGTTACACAGAGGTATGATGTGTGAAAAATGCACAAAACACACCTCACTAGAACATTTGGGAGCAGCATCACCCACACAATTGCTGGAGAAGCTATGACAACATGAATGGGCCTTCAGGAGATGGATGTCTCCATCTATAACACAGTTTCAAGGTTCAGCTATGGCTGCTACAGGAGAGCAGAGTTGCTGCTTGAAAGTCACGTTCGTATTGCTCGATCTGCATACCATCCGTCTTCAGCAGTCGGATCTCTGTTGAAACAGATGCTAACAGTGGATGCGAAAAAAGCTGTGAGAGGAGGCCTGGGTACGAGGCTAGTGATTGGTATTACATGTCCATCACATATTTATAGCTGACCTTATTCTGCAAAGTCAACTCGTTTAGAGTCATGCTTAGCCATAATGCATAGACAGGTGTTCTCTTATTGCATACCAGACACACCCACTAACTAGGTGAGGGTATACATTGCTGTGAATAGTGTCCAAACTCAATTCCTATTGCCTGTTGTGATGGATCACACATTGATAAACTACAATAAAGGTGCTTCTTGTTTGACTTAATTTATACTGGTACTTAATACATCGTGAAATTTGTCAGGAGTAGGAATTGTGTTGTTATTTATGAAATAATGTCCCATGGTGTAGGGTATGGAATACTGGGGAGAGGGAGTCGATTTCTAAGTTTCCCCCGGAGGTTGCAGATTTTACGTTCAAATTTCCACCCTTGCCCCACCCTACTCTTACTAGAGAGGGTGGGGCATAACTTTGATAGATGCATAATTTCGAAATTGTGTAGCTGCATGTATTCCGCGGGAAAGCTTGAGTGAAGCCGAGGCACTTCCGAGGCTTCACGAAAGCTTTCCCAAGGGATATATAGTCTCGGTACCAGCCCACCAATCAAGGCGGAGATCGCTTCCAGTATCCCGCCACGAAAGAGTGGTCTGGCGCACACCCTATCTCCAATTTGTTCCGTCCCCAGGAATGCATGGGCACAGGAAATTAATGCAATAATTAAATATTTGAGATCTTAAGCGCACGTGCACTGACTATGGCTAGCCAGCTGCTGCTGTGGAAGACAAGTAGAGAGACACTAAGGAGTTCTACCTATCGCAAAAATCTAGTTGCTCTCGTTGTTGATGAGGCCCATCGATCTGGTACGCCTTGCCAGCTGATGAAAGACACATCAAAAACAGAGATGTACACTACACTTGAATCAAACTGCATGGCTACTACGTGTATATTGATAATGAGTGAAGATCTTGTTTTACGCATGGTTTCTTGTGCCTTGTGTTTTACACTTTTAAACAGTCATCTTGCGGTTTCGCTTACGTAATCATTGGCACAATAATTAAATTCCACAGTGACTAACTGGAGATAGGGTGTGCGCCAGACCACTCTTTCGTGGCGGGATAGTGGAAGTGATCTCTGCCTTGATTGGTGGGCTGGTACCGAGAATAAGGGATATAAGGGTCTTATATCCCGCTTGGCAGGGATACAACTAACTTATACCATGCCTAAGTCATTCAGACAAGAGTTGCAAGGTCTGTAGAAGGCATCCAGAAAGATACTGCTACCTTGCTAGAGCCTTTGCTATGCGAGTTTGCCGTTAGCGTTTTACTGGCTAAGGGAACGCTACGTTGCAGGAAATTCTCACTCGATTGTGCTGGTTGTGGGCTATCTGATAGCTCTCATGAAGGATTCAGTTGGGACCTCAAAACGAGGTATGTATTTAAAAGCCTTTTAGCCTTACATATGGGCTAGGGCAAGTGGCAGATAGTGCATACTGGTCCTGAATCTTCTGTCCCAGCTCGAGCAGCCGTGATTGTGACAAAGCAAATAAATGCGCTTGGTTATGTATCACTCAACGCGGACGCCTTTGCGACACAGGTAATTGCATGTAGCACAACCGCATTATGACAATAATTGCATTTTATAGTTGACCGTGTGGGCCAAGAAATTGGACTTCACGCGTCAGACATTTCGGCAAGGGGGAGGAGCCAAGGTCTGGGTATGAGACTACAAGATTATTTTCCTCATGCTAAGGCGCTCGGCAATAATTTCTGCTCTAGTAATAATATCAAGTGAATTAAACTCCGCAATACTCTCCCTCCTCTCCTGAGCTAATGGTAGAGTGAATTTTATCACATTGAAAATATTCAACCAAATAATTAATTACCCGTATGAATATCTTATCACCTGCCTCATGCCTCAACAAAGTGTCTCGATAAATGTATTATTTAGAGCCACTAACACTTTACCGTGTTTCCCAATCTAGGAGATTAATTTTCTTCCTCCCTACAGAGCATTTCTTGGTTCGATGAACGTGCCCACTCCACTGGAGCACTGGCTACCAGGCTGGCTGTGGATGCATCGGAAGTGAAGGGGGTGTGTTTAGTATACTAAAAACTGATACTGGGCCTCAGACATTCCATGTAGGTAAATTTGGAGCCAATTATTAGCCACACTGCGCTTCATTGCACTTGGCAATAACAAAGTGTGCCATTATTGCCCGGCAAGCATGCATAGTTCCTGCTTCATGTATTTTAGCAACAATGTTCTACATGACGTAGCTGAGATTCATTCCCAGCGAATGTAACCCCCTACCCCATCCGGATACGAAATAATAATAATAATAATAATAGCTAATATACTCAGATCATGTTACTACCATAGCACTTACCCATTGACCATGCACCCACAGACACAGGCGGAGCTTAGAGCTCAGACCTCCAATCAAAGAACAAGAGCAACCAGAGATTATACCATCCTGATTGCTATACCATTTCTTCTTTCTAGTATTGGAGGTTAACTATACAACACTCTTAACTAGTTTAATAAGGCTTTAAAATCATGTTCCAATTCTCACACCTTTAAATTTTATTAAAATGATCAAGTGTATTAAACTCCTCAAAACTCTCCCCCAATAGATTTTCTAACTCTACCATGAAAGTATTTTTAATGTTGTCTAAATCAGGACACTCTCAGAGTACATGTACAACACTCTCACATTCATACGCACATAATTTATACTTGCAAGTCCGACTTAGCAGGGTGGGCCAGGTGGGCCATGGCCTATCCAATAGTCGATGTAGGCTGTAATTTCGCACACTGCCTCTCCCAGTTTTGCGGGCGCTGCAATTGCGCTTTGGGAGGGGGCAGGGTCTGAGCACGCAAGACTTACATGGGTAGGAATGGTATTGATGAGTAATACGGATAAAACACTTCATCACCATACGTTTTACATTCGCTAAGCATAGGTTTGGTTCTAGATACCATTCATGAGTTTATGCTACTGCAGAGCCACACCTTCTCAAGTTCTGCGAGCACAGAGCGGGCTTATAATGTTCAGTATACTATAGAATGCACTATGACTTGGTTATTTTACCATGAAAGTGCATCAGAAATGATCTCAGAAGGCCTGCCCTCAGACCCCCCTAGCATGCATGCTTCGTGCAACTTAATACGTGAGGTCAGCATCTCAGTCTATTGGCCTACCCATTACTTTTCTCAGTGAGCCGGCCCTGCACTTGCCTGTCATTACTTTCACCCGTATATCTTTCTAACTCTTCATTCAGACCATTAGCTAGTAACTGACCTAAATTCACTATTAATCTTGTACTTAAAACCCTGAGTAATAACTACTTTTGATCCCACACTGCACATACAAATTTAATGCACAGGTTACTGGCATACGATTGGGGATTCTTCTGCAGACGATCTTTGGCTTTGTTACAGCTATCATCATTGCCCTCATTGCCAGCTGGGAACTCACACTCGTTCTCGTGTTTGTCTTCCCCGTTCTTGCCGCTGTGTCCTACCTGCAGTCGAAGTATATTGCCGGCCGGAGTGCCAAGAACAAGATGCGGCTGGAATCTAGTGGACAGATAGCTGTGGAATCCGTTGAGAATATCCGCACTGTGGCTGGCCTGGGAGCTGAGGACCAATTCTTCAGTAAATATGCACAGCTACTGAAGGGACCATTCAAGTTAGTGTAATAGCCACCCTATAATTCAATCATTAAAGACAATGCTTGAGTTAGTGTAATAACCACCCTAAAATTTAATCATTAAAGGCAATGACCCAATTAACCAGTACTTAAGATATGGCCAAAGTCCACTATGGATGATTGTCACGGTCCATGTGAGCCGACACACAGGAGCACAAATACGTCCACAAAGATACTACATACTAACACATTAACAGCAACTAACATGTCCAATTAACAGTCTGTCACAATGATTTTGATTGGTATTTACCTTGGTAAGAGGCAGCTATAGGTAATGATAATATTAAGTCTTTAGATTAGCAGTGTTCACATCGGCACTGTAGTCTTATCATCCTCTCCTATGTAATCTTTGCTGCTCAAATCTTACCAATGTAACACCTAGCCTCGTACCCAGGTCTCACCTCACAGCTTTTTTCACAGCTGTGGAAAAAATTGCAGTGAAGGCCTGGTGAATTTTCACATGTGGTGTCTGCCACTGTCATCATCCTGTAGAAGTAAAACGTCACTGCACGGATGGGTGTGGTTTCTTTCAAGAAGCTAGGTAGCAGAACAAGGCAAATTTCTGAATTTATTTTGAGAAATAGCTAAAAGAGACTGCAACGCGACGGCATTAGCTACTAACTACACTAGCACTTGGAACAGAATGGCCATTGCTTGCCAGCTACAATGATTTGTTTGATTGAGGCACAAGTACAGTCATGCCATCGAGTTTGTGACGTTAATTCTGCCAGTCAGTGCTTTGTGGCGTCAACAGCAGCAGTCATCATGTTCGAAAATTCACGATTAATCATAAATTTCGTATCCATCGACCAAGCCATGACATGATAATTTTATTTCACTGATATTTTGTTGTAAAAGAATGGATCTCACAATAGCTATGCCAGTGCTGAAAGCAACATTGAGCTGAATGTAGCTATAGCGTTGCATCGAGTCTTGAACCGGGCAAGACATGGGCTGACTTGAGGTTCTCAAAATACAGAAGCCGAGTCATAATCAGCTCAGTACACTCAGCAACCGCAGCCAAAATGAGTGACTACTAGTTGCTACAGTGGCATGAAATTTACACCTTTCAAGACACACAACGATAGCTTGGCAGTGTAGCCACAGACACAGACACAGAAATGCATCAAAATTAGCTACAGACTGATAACAGTAGCTTACCATACTTTCTTACAACAGCTGTAGAATATTTTCCAGTAAAACCTGCTGTACGGTCGCTCTAGGCTGCTGCACTCATTGACCTGCTAGGTATTCTCAAGTATAGGGCATGCATGCGCAGTGGCTGTGAGGTCGATAACTGTATGCGTGCCATCATTCCAGCCAGCTTAGTGCAGGCTGGATTAGTCTAGCTCGTGAGACCCTCCCGTCTAGCAGAACTTGCAGCATTCCTTGTTGCATGATATAATGAAGCCATAATGTTCCATAGGCAGTACTAATTGGGTTAATGATTGCTAATTGATAGCTGTAAACAACATAACCAACCAAGTGATAGAAAGCAACTAGGCAAAAGATGCAAAATCAGGTTATTTGTAAATACTGATAAGTATCAAATAACTGTGAACAAGGAAGATTACCTGGCGGAAACACGGCGAGAATAGTTTTGCACGGAGCTGGGACGACAGTTAGATGCCCACAGGGTTGCCATAATATGCAGAAGCTGTAGAAATTATATAAAGTGTGCAGATAGGCTATTAACATAGTGACATTACCAACATAAAGCAGCAGCTGATAGAGCAGTTGGCGCACTACCAGAGCATCTGCTCAACCGTGAGTGGAGCTCTGACAGCTTAACAATTCAGGTCACCGGGTGCTGGCCTCACTCTGGCATCAAGAAGCAACAACGCAGAGTATCTCAAGCTCCTCGCTGCGTATCTGAGTGCGTCTTCAATTACTTCTGCTTTAACCATCTGCTGGTAAAGTAGCTTACTCAAACACCATCATTCTTTTTCACATGTGCTCGTGCGAAACCACAGAGCTGATTGCTCAGTTTGACTCTAATTCATGCAAGTTCTGCTAGTCCCTTACTTTTCCCTCAATTTTTGTGGGGAAGAGGGAGGATCTAGCAAGCTAGACTAGGTCTGGATATGATATTCATACACTGTGCGCTCTATAGTGAAGTAACGTATATATAGCTATCAGGGTTTCATACGGGGGCTGGGACCCCCCCCCCCCCCCAAATTAAAATTGATACTTGGTAGTAGCTAATTTTCAGGGTCTCAGAAGCAATGTCAGAGCATCTAAACTTCAAAATTTTGTAGTGTAGCATACCCCCACACCCCCTAGGAGGCATGGCTCCACACGCATCTTTTTTCCCACCCCAACTAAAACATCCTGTAGGAAATCCTGTATATACTTGTATGTACATTGGGCTCACTCGTGCTCGCCTGAGCTAGTAGTGTTATACACCCCCTACACAAAACTCTTTCTCTTCAACAGGGAAAATGTGAAGAGCGTGATCTTCTCAGCACTGGTATATGGAATTGCAACATCCTTGATCTTCTACATTTACTCAGCTGGCTATCGTTTTGGAGTCTTCCTGGTGATTAAGAAGCGAGCAACTTATGATGACGTCTTTAGGTAGGGTGGTAGGATTGGGGAAGCCTTATTGGTACACAAAGTTAATTTTATAAATCTGTGTAATTATCCAGGGGGTAGATGTAAAACGTGTAACGTGGAATGAAGCAATCGAATGGAATATATAATGGATGATGGAATGGAAAACTGACATGCCACCTTTTGGATTCCAGTAGACTAGCTAAATGCGTATCTATTAACGTTATGATTAATACGTTCTGCGGATATGACGTGTTCACGTGAGTAAATCGTCCAGGCTCCCTCCCTTTTACAACATACGAAAAAAGCTAGGAGTGGAGAGGCTACATGTAGCTTGCGCCACCTGAAAGACAAAAAGTCAATAATTCTAGCAGTGCCTTAGGTTTGGAGCTATGGGCTTCTGAAGTTAGGCATTATTTAGAAATGTTTAAAAAGTAGCAGTCAATCCGTCGACAGTAATCTCACATGACTTTTATTTTGGATGACATAATTCTGAGTTTGCAATGTGTGGTCTTCGTTGTGTTCAGAGGCTTACTTCATGCTATGTTCACGGCGTTGACTTAAGGGTCGGTTGATGGTGGAGTAGTCGTTGGAGAAAAAAGATTTACCCCCTTTGCAAGAGCAACCTACCAGCTGATGAGAGCTTCAGCATGTTTTTTGTTGGTATGGTTGAAGGGCTGATATCTGATAGCTACATGGCAGAGTGCAACATGGCAAGGAAGGCTGTGGACGCTCCAAGACTCCAGAATGCTTTAGGTAAGTGAATAGTAGTATTGCATACTAGCTAAATTTGGGTACTCTTTGCAAGACCAAAATTTGGGGTGGTATTCTTGGTCAGAAAATAAAATGTCATACCAAATAATTGACATAGCTAATTATGTTATTGTTCACATGTGAAAGTGCCCAAAAACCTTGCACTCACTGAATAAAATAGCATTATTCTCAGCGTATGTTCCAATATCAGTACTAGTTCTGAACGACTGTAATCTGATTCACAGTCACTGAGGTAGCTAATCATCAAGAGATGCATCTGTATTGTTGGTTAGAAAATGGAATATCACTATGGTGTGCACTTACTACATGTGTGTTTTCATATCAGTACTTAGTACTTAGTAATCGGTTATTTAGGGAAACTCTCTGGGTGAAGGGAAAATGATAGTGAATTTTCAGAGCTACCTTTTGTATAAAACAGGCAACAGTATCTACAGATGCACATACTCCAAGGCAATTCAACCTGGAAGGCCTGGTACAAATTATTACGTATTATGCAATGTGTGCATGCACAGGCCATAATGATACAACTGTTCAATATTCTGATTAATACAGCTGACCCCCCTTACCCTTTAATGAGATCAGTAATCAGTGTGTGAATGGGCACCTGTAAATGAAAATGCATGGAAAAGGTAGAAACACTACATTTTTTCTGATTGGTATGATGGTAATTTAAGGAACGGTCATTAACTTTAGAGGTACCCCATCTCTCTTAAATAGTGGGCAGATTGACTCCCAAAGCTTTGAATCTTTTTCTTCGATCATTTTGTTAATATCGTATTGTCCCTGAGTAAGCGCCCACCCCTGTGTAAGTGCCGACCCCCCTCCCCCATTTTTGATAGTTCTATCATTTGGCATGGGTGGCTCCTCTCTGTAAGCCCCATTATTCCACTACATTCCATTTCAAATGCTAATTGAGTGACCACAGCAGCTGTGAATACTTGAGAGTACAACTATGGTGTTCCCAGGAAGTAATGCTACAGTAGTGTTGAAAGGGCTCCTCCATATAAGCACCCACGCCCGGTTTTTCTTGCGTGAGTCACAAGCACCCATGGGCGCTTGCTCGGTATTTATGTTATTAAGCTACATGTAGGGTGGAGCGTGAACACGTGTTGCTAACTGAATTTTGATTCAGCTCTCAAATTTAAATTGTCCAGTACTGTAATTGGACACTGTGCTTGTAGATGTATAGGTAGAGGATGTAGACAGTATTTCTGAAGGTACCTTTAATATGGATGGCACATGGACGTATTAGGTCTGTATAGCAGTGTACCATACTTCCGTATTTTACACAAGTATACAATATGACTCTTTAAACTGACTTTCAGACTGCTCATTATTCAAGCTGACAAGTTTAGTTGTATTAACTTCTTCCAGATTACTTGCCAATTCACTGGCCTGTGAGTAGGAGCCCCCCTTCCAACAGCTACAACTACACTTTTCATTGTCGCATCTACCTGTTCACTAATGTATTGAATGCTGGTGGGTATTTGCTCTGGTACTGTAGTGATTAGTTGCTGTAGAGTGCTGTCCTTGCTAACACTATTTTGTTGTTGCAGAATGACCAGATGGAATTGATAACAAACGTAACATACTTTGTCATTGCCTCCAATAGTACCCTCAAACCAATGCTTTTCTACAAACTCTGACTGTGGGCATAGCTTGGGGTTTGAATGTTTCAGTGATATTCCACAAGTAATGCAATGGGTTTGTGTTGGCTCCAGTAAATTATAAACTAGATGATAGTGATGCTTATACAGTGGGGCTGGTATTGGTATGGTGGTCTACCAGATTGAATAGCACTCTGTACCTGTTCACTAGTCTTATGTAGTGAAGCAAATACTACATTTGAGCATTGCTGTATGTGGCATTCCTTCTTTTTATTTCATTTTCTCCACCTAGACACAAGCATACTGTCAGAGAGAACTCTTTGTTATGTCCTTTCTGCAGGTTTGACAAATAAGACCATCTGGTGGTACATTAAGTGATTCCACATAGCTACCTCCGTGCATCATCACTTTTCCATTGTGATGGACTTGCTTAATTTCTGATGGTGTCCATGGCACAGGTGGCATTGCTGTTTTGTCTTCTGTACTTCTAGGTACTTTAAAAGAAAGACGCCGTCGACTGTATCTCTGCTCATTTGAAGCCATGATTTTTTCAGCACTGCAATGTTTTATCATAGGCCTAGTAGAGTGCATTGTTAACATATTTCTGATAGTATTATGTCTGATCTTACCTTAGACATAGCAGCACAGAATGGCTGCAAACAGCTGTACTGTGCGGGTGGTCTTTATGTGGCATAATGATTGCACACATGACTATTTACTGGGTAATTTACAGCCCCATAGCTATCCACAGGTGCACTTGCACAAGGTAGATTTTTTTATGGGTAAAGCAACAGTACTCTTTGTTTTGTATGCCAAATGTAAAAATGCCTGGTCGGTAAAAAAAAATTGTCACAGCAAATATGAGAGACATGTGCGTTCGTAGTTACAGAGGTTACTGTGAGCAACTTTTGCACATCAGGCTTGATGGATAGCGAGTACGATTATTGTAGATGATAATATCCACATCTGACAGACATCACAAACAAGACTGGCTAGCTATACGGTAGGTTAAAGAAGTACATAAATTCATGGTTGGACGTGGTCAATCACCGAAAATTTTACTTCCGCTAAATAGAGCCCCGTATGGACTTAGGCGGAATGACTGGTAGCCGGAGTTGAATCATGTATAGTACCTATATGCAAGGAGGTATGAAGTCAGTGATTTCAGCTGATGACAGCAGTAAGCCTAATGATTCCAAAACTGCACATTTTAATTTGAGAGCTATGAGTCCCTGGAGTTGGGCATTATTTGTACCATACTAGCCATGTATAAGTACAAGTCACAAAAAAAAAACATAAAAAAAAAAAATGAAAGACATAGCTAGTTAATTATTATAGGGATGGAATCCCCAAAAAGTAACCAAACAAGGTAGGAACGAACGACACCACAGTACTTTTACAGAATCCCATCCCTATATCTTTTGACATTTTTCCGACAACACGCGAATCCCCTGCATGCCACACCAGCTATATCCACAACCAATAAAATAATTGCAATACTTTACATGTACAACAAACATGACCTCACTATAACTTATCATACACAGTAGCATGTACTTAGGTAGACTCAATATATACTGCCCAATCCACATCCTTCCACACACACCAACCCCACTTGTACAATGAAATCTCACCTATAAACAGCACACTAGCTACTATCTTTGATCAACAGCATTAATGTCAAAAGATAGCTAAAGGGACGGGAGTCCATAAAGGTACTGTGGTGTCGTTCGTTCCTACCTTGTTTGGTTAGTTTTTGGAGATTCCATCCTCCATGTCTTTTAAAATGTTTTTTGTGACTTGTTTCCATTGTTTTTTGGGGGGGGGGGGGGGATATAGAGCTATTGACGCCCGGTACCGCATGTATGAGCTACTCAGGTGATAGGCTCAGATGATAGCTAAACAGTACACAATATATAATAATTCTAGTGTTAGCAGGGACAGCTATGGTTCAAGGTCCACCACAAACAACTGCAAGGTAATGTGGGTGACGATCGTCGCAGGAGTGCACAGCAGTGGCGGTACCGACTCCATTTCACGCACATCATGGAGGTCTACAGTGGTGTAACAGTTGTATCAGCATTCTTACTATTATAACGTTGCTAAAGTAACTCACTTTTGGTCCTTCATAAAGCGCACTCCCAAGTATTGTAATCAAAACAGCTTGCGCTCGAAGCTGCGTTTCCGGTGTAGGCGTAACCACCGTTACGCAGAACGAACAGCGTGCAGCGGCAAGTACATGTACTTGCCTTGAGTGCTTGAGAATCTAGTCTCGCGTGGCCAGACTCTCGACGGAAAAGTGAGAGTCTGCTCCACTGCCCATATATGACTTGTTCTGACACCCACCCCAACTGGGGTGGGCGATAAGTATATATATGCGAACCACAGCGTATGTCGCATCTCAAGACAGTGCATTAGCGGGACTATTTACGTAACGCCTTATCGACGAGTTGTAAATGCTGTGGTTCGCACATACTTATCGGGGTGGGTGTCAGAATAAGTCATATATGGGCAGTGGACCGGGGGCAGACTCTCACTTTTTCGTCGAGAGTCTGGCCACGAGAGACTATTGAGAATCACTGCCGAACAGTTTGATTTGTTTGAGAATGCTATGGTGTGGATGCAATACCCCGGAAGAAATACAGTTTCTTCACGTTTGAATCATTGTAATTGCTCTAGTCAATATCGCGGTAGGCCAGTGAAAGAAAAATCATCATAGAGACCGTTTAGCGACTTACCGATGTGGTGCTTCAGCGGTGCTCCAGCAACGCTAAGAGTCTTGTTACTGATGAAAATACTCGAGAATGACAGGTATGGTCCACGAAAGCTTATGACTAAATTTAGTGCAGAGTTTTGAATACATCACTTTGTACACATACAATGGGGCAGCCATTTTTTGGGGGAGCCATCCCTATATATGGAGTACTACCGTACTCCATGATACTGTGCGCCTGCCCAAAATCTACCTTTTCATACTCACTTGCTAGCTGCATGTAAGCTACAGAAACTACTGAATTATAAGGGGACTACAAATATTAAGGGTTTACAAAGTTCAAAAGCCCAACTAGGTTGCTGACTATTTTAGCAACCTAGTTGGACTTTTGGACTGTATAAACTCTTAATTTATACTTACAAATAAGATGGCAATATGCACGACCTGGTCCCAGATTTGGGGGTGGCAATTATTCCACCCTTCAGGACACTTCCCCAGTTTTGCAGCCAATGATGCACTATAATAGCTATCTATCCCAAAAGTTTATTTTATCGTATAAAACCACTGTATAGCTTCATAAAGCCAGAAATGGCATAATAATTTGGTCTGCTTCCACTCACCTCCCTTTTCACCAGCTGCTATAAAAATTACCTCACTCAAATCTTTCACTTCACAAAAGAAGTCACTTAGCTGTGTATCAGGTTTCACCAAAATCAGGCCAAAGCAGCATCCATTCCATATTACATTCCTGGCATCATTCCATTTCATATTGTATTTCATTCCACGTTCCAGATTTTATAGCTTACATGTACCATATCCAGGATCATAGTATCAGTGTTGCAACCATGGCAACAAACTTTTAGATATTATGACATTGAAGAGTTAGCTAAGTCTGGCACCAGCAACATACAGCACACTATACACTAGCAATACACAGCAGTGCATCTGCTATTACTTATATCCTGCACGTAACCTCAGCTGCAATACAGGCAATCTCTACCAAGAGAATCTATTGACAACATTGACAACTACATCCTATGCTCGTCATTACATAATTATACACTCTTCTTTCTTCCACCTATTTATCTGTAGGGTATTCGCAGCAGTGATATTCACTGCCCTGCAGCTTGGTCGAGCCTTTTCCTTAGCTCCTGACGTCAGCAAGGCCAAGGTCTCTGCTGCAAGAATCTTGAACCTGCTCAAGCAAGAACCAGTAATTGATACTGAATCTCCTAATGGACATAAACCAGTAAGTAGAATTCTGTTACAGAGGAATTTTAAAGAGCTTGGACGCCCATTGGCCTGTATAGAAACCTTAAAACATGCCTGCACATATTAGGATTAAGTCTTCATAAAGTAGGAATTCGTAATTTTCCAGTGTTTCTTAAAGTGATGTTTATAAACCTATGTCTTTGCATGCTAGGCATCATCAACTGGAAAAATTTCAGTGGAGAATGTCCATTTCCACTACCCCACTCGTCCCAAGGAGAAGGTTCTACAAGGTCTATCTATATCAGTGAAGCCGGGCCAGACACTGGCTCTGGTGGGACCCAGTGGCTGTGGCAAGAGCACCATCGTCTCCCTGATTGAGAGGTTCTATGATCCCTTATCAGGCACTCTTAGTGTGGATGGAAACCCTGTAACAACTTTGAACATTAAGTGGCTGCGCTCCCAGATTGGAATAGTGTCACAGGAGCCAGTGCTGTTTGACACCACCATTGCAGACAACATCCGCTATGGGGCCAACTTCAGGGAAGTTTCAAATGAGGAGATTATTGAGGCAGCCAAGTCAGCCAACATTCACAATGTTATCAAATCTCTTCCACAAGTGAGACTCCCAACACTAATAGGCATTATCTTGGCATTGAATAAAGTTTCTTTTCTGTTGCAGGGCTACGATACTAAAACTGGGTCAAAAGGTACACAACTGAGTGGAGGACAGAAGCAGAGAATCGCCATAGCCCGTGCTCTGGTGAGGGACCCCAAAATCTTACTGCTGGATGAAGCTACATCTGCCCTAGACATGGAGAGTGAGAAGATAGTTCAGGAGGCCCTGGACAAGGCCAGGGAGGGTCGTACCAGCATCGTGATCGCTCACCGTCTGTCAACCATCTACAATTCAAACTGCATTGCAGTCATCCGCAATGGGGAAGTGATTGAATCTGGTACTCATGCAGAGCTAATGGCTAAGCGTGGGGCCTACTATCAACTCAACACTGTGCAGCTGGAAGAGGTGGGGTAGAGTAGCTAGCTAACTGTTTATAGACAGTTATGCCATCCAGATAAAATACTAGTAGCTACTAGCTTTTTTTGTAGTCTTACTGTTGTGATATGATCAGCGATTTGTAATGGATTTTTATGTAGCTGTGGCATGTAGCTAACATGTAACATGCAGATTTATTGCGTGCAATAAACTGTAGTCTGACATTCCCACAACTGCTCACAATACTGAAGAACACTATGCAGATAATGCTCATGGTTCTGGACATGCTGTGCCCACAATGCTCACAAATGCTAAATTTTTGTAATCAACTGAGCAAGAACACTTATATAATGTTTACAACACTATTCCTCACAGCCATGAGTAACATACCTACAAACACTCATGTCTCTGCATGATGCTGACAACTGTGGATATTGTAGTGCTCAGAACATTCACTTAACCTTTGCAAATGCTTACAACTAGGTAATGTAGGTATGTGATATGTTGCATAGCGGGGCCTGGGTCCGGGAATGTGTGTGTCATTATCTAAATTTATAGCACGCCAAAGGAGAAGCAATTCAGTTTCTCAGAGTACTCAGGGCAATCCCTAAGGGCCTCTGGTGGCATGTAGACAGTGGCACCTGGGTATGTTGTATGTCATGCCAATGCGGTGGAATCTATGTTCAATAGCTTAGACATTCCAAAGTCTGTGACCTTAGCTCTGCTACTAGCAATCAGCAAGATGTTGATGCTGGAGAGGTCACGGTGGATGATTTCATTGGAATGGAGGTAGGCAAGGGCTAGAATGAGCATAAGTTAACTTTGATGTGATAGGGTAGCGATTGTTGGGACCGCTCAAAGCAGTGGGTGAGGTTTTCATCCTTGAGTTCCATTAGTAGCACTGGGAGGCCAGAATCAGGGTCTTTTGTGATTCCAAGGTATTGAACAATACGTGGATGTTTCATGGTAAGAAAATGGCCCTCTTGCTCCTGACAGCGACAGTACCTGGGTCCTAGATGATCTTTGCTGTCACTACAGGTTTATTAGCTGGTGAAATAAAAACAATTATTGAGGTCACAGTAACGAACACTAGTGGTCGTAATACGTAAGGCCATAGCAAAAACAGCACATGGTTTCCACTTACATGCTGCACTCTGGTAAGCCTTTTTCTCACAACCTAATTTTGAGGATTAAACAAATCCTGATATGGGCAATGCAACAATTTTTAGAGCAGTAGACTCAAGACAGATTTGACCTCTCATCTGTATTAAATATAAAGCTGATCAGAAAGGAAAAGGGGCAAACTTACTATTTACAACCCAAGTAATAATCCCACTTACTGATAAAGTACAGAGTATTATAATGGGTACTATGCCACCATATTCTCATACCAAGGCTACCATGTTGTGCTAGTACAGTCTCATACCACAAGCCCTGGTTAGGCTTGCACAGTCTCATACCTAGGCTACTAGGCTATACTAGCACAGTCTCATACGCAGGCTACCACACTATGCTAGCTTATACATGCAGTTTGCTTGGTACCATGATAAGGAACAAAGATTTTTGCATAGTAAACTCAGGAGTATAAGTAACGTGGTATGTCTGGGTATGAGAATATATGCTGCATATCATAGTAGTCCCCCTCTTACTCTATTCAGTAAGTACTCCATATCCCACATGGGCAGAACCAAGCTGTTTGAGGCATTAATGATTGCGGCAGGAATGTTAGAGCTCTAACATTCCTA
Organism: Phakellia ventilabrum; assembly: GCA_963921505.1. Lineage (NCBI taxonomy): Eukaryota > Metazoa > Porifera > Demospongiae > Axinellida > Axinellidae > Phakellia > Phakellia ventilabrum. Next base: position 7,244,378 of record OY997380.1, on the reverse strand, counting down.
TGATGCTATAGGTAGGCACATCTAGTACTCGCGGCTACAACAGAAACGAGGTTATTATACTGTTGTAGCAGTACTAGATGTGCCTACCTATAGCATCACATACATGCATGCTCTGTAGCCTAAAAAAATGGGCAAAAAAACTGGCATTGCAGCCTGGGAAGTTTGCCAATAAATTAACCTCGAGATTATAAACTACTTATAGCTTCGACCTGACCAGCTAGTTACCTTTATTTAACTTCAGCTAACCACCACTAACCTCAGGACTCAGATTGAGGCTCATTGGAGGGCAGTTGAGTGGGATGAGAAGCTAGACTGCAGCCATACATAGTCTTGTTCTATATAGGAAGTGATTAGGAGACGTATTACAGATTCGCAGCTTCCTGGAAAAGTTTTCAGAAACAATCGTGTACCTGTGTCATAACCCCCTAAATCCATTCAGAGCCATACGATCCCTTTTAGAGAGTGAACACTTTACCAGTTATGGAAGCAACCCTCAGAGAGAAGAGTTTACACATTTTCCTGGATATGGATATGTAACAGCATAGTTTGGAGTGAAATTTGAGATAAAGTTTACAAGTAATGTACAAAGAATAAAGTTAAATTGCCATTACGAGACAGTATGATTTATCCCAAATTTCCCTCCAAACCATGTTATCACATGTTAATCTCTTAGCTCCCAACAACAGTAAAATGTCAGTGAAATATCACATAGCAACAGTGAAATGTCACTTAGCAACAGTGAAATATCATAATAATCTCAAATAGGAGTTTACAAAAAAAAACAAAGCTATATGATTAATATATATATCGCACTTATTACCTGACTGCTTTCTGTGCTTCAGAGCGGAAACTACCAAGGCTACACAGTGGGCTCCCTGGTCTATAAACAAACTGTCAACAGTCACACAGCATCAATTCACTTGCACACTTCCTGCTGCCATAATACTATTGTCGTTTGCATACCATGATATGGCAATCCCCACTGACATTCATGCAAAATTGACTTAAATAATGTATGTAGGCAGTTAACGTTGATGGTTCTTCTCTCACAGCCAATTGTGGAGAAAGTTAATCCAGTGGCTTTCAATGTTTGTACAAATTCAACCATCCTTGTGGCTGCATATAAATAAATTCAACTAACCCCAATGAGAGTACATCACAACATAATAGATATATACCAGATGCAACATAATAAAATATATAAATATATACTAGATGCAATTATGCCTCCTTTTTCCTTTATACTCAGCGGTGTATCTACATTTACATTGTACCATTTGGGTGCACTTAATATTATAGCTTATTGTCATTTGCTGACCTTACAAAAATTGTATTCACATCCCTTGCTTATGCTGTCTGTCTCCAGCACTCATCTCCACTGATACAAAGGTTATACAAAATTTACTCCCCCAGGAACTGTAGTAAGCCTTCCTTGGTGAAACTATGTGGTAGATACACCCAGATCCATTAACATTTCTGCTTCATAAAATCCACAGATCTTGACACCTTGTACCCTAGAATTTCAAAGATGGCATTCATGTAACTTTCATGGACACTATTTAATAGCCTTTATGGATTTTATGAAGCAGAAATGTCAATGGAAGGCCTAGGAGTCGCAAAAGAGTTTTAAGAGATGTCCAAAGTGTAGTCCAGTGTATATAGTTATCAAAAGGTTCATCTAGTTTTGAAATTTCCCTAAAGTAATTTGAATTGTAGGTTATTTCAACTAAAAGTAAGTCACTTGTAGAAGCAGAGGTTTCACCATCAAGTTGAAGAGCTGCAGCAATGTGATCTTTCACTTTGGTTGCAGTTTGATAGCCTGATACAGCCTCTTTGTATTGCTCCATCTGACCTATCAGTTCCAGATCACTCTCCCAAAACTGCTCAATAGGCCTTGACAAATTATACTTTTATTTTTCTCTATTATTTTATTCCTCTATGCTCATGATTTATGCCTATTATGCTTTCAAATTTGTCCCATTATTCTCCAAATATTTTCACAGAAAATCAATAGTCACATGACAATGTACACCTGTACTTGTACCATAGTGCGTGGGTGTATGAAAGGCACCGCCACAATGCACAAATCCCATGTACAGAAGCGGAACCTTTGAAGCCAGGGTACATGAGGGTTGCTAAGCTACTGAGGTTTCTTCTCATAGAATTATCTACAAAAACATTTTTAAAGCGCAATTAGTGGTGCACTATAAAAACTCTGGCACAAGCCCGAGGGAATACATAAAACTGCACGAAGGGTACAATCCCATGTACAGTAGAAACCCATGGTACAAATATAACATGTACTGGACTACTGGTTGTACTGTGGCATGACAGAAACAGAAATGCAGTCCTCTAGGGATGATTATTGCTTGTGGGTAATCGAGTTCTGTAGGAGGGAAAATACTCTTTCTGCAGAGGCAGCAGTTCAGTTACTGCAAGGCAAGTGATATTCTATATCGAATACCTATTATTCCCAAAGGTCAAAGTATTTTTGCCTATTATTCCAGCAAAATTCTCTTATGCTTTTGTGTACTTATTATTCTCAATGGAAGGCCTAGTAATTATGCTGGCATAATTTGTCGAGCCCTACTGCTCAATGATCTGTTCTAGGAGATGGTAGTCCAAGAAACTGCATAGCTTATTCAAGATAATGGCTTTGAATATGTCCTTGAGGTGTGAGGATTCAGGAAGGCAATTCACAATCCCAAAAGAAAGAATGGAGCCAAGAAAAAGCAAAAAATCTTCCCGTTTAATTTTGGATCCTTCTGAATTTTTTCCACACAAATAAGAACAATTTTCAAAATTTCATTTTGGCGAAATTATCATAACCAGAAATGACAGCAGGCGCTGTTCAGTGCTAATTGGAGATGAAAAATAGAATATACTAGAATATACTAGAACTATATGAGTTTGGTACTTGATTGCAAGGTTGCCATGCAGTGGTAAGGTATCTGATTGCAAGGTTGCCATGCAGTGGTAAGGTATCTGATTGCAAGGTTGCCATGCAGTGGTAAGGTATCTGATTGCAGAAATTCTCATTAAAGCTGTCAATTGCATAGTATTACATGCATGCATGCATGCAGTAGCTATGTAATAGGCTAGCTCCAAGGCTCCATATTTGCAGTTATAACATACCTGCCACTGCTTCCTCAACTTGGATATACGTCTGCATTACTCTTTTAGCCGCTGCATGCTCTTCCAAACTCTGCAAGGCACTTACAACATTCTTCCAGGAGGCATTGGGGTTGCTATATAAGGAAACACTTATCTAGCAGTTTCAGATTTCGATCGCTCAACACCAGTAGTTCGCTTGTTCGTTTGAACTGCCTTTAGTTAGTGAACTCTCATACCTAGTTATAAACCCAGAGTGTACCAATCAGAAACTGTTGCCAATTCACTGGAAAGAGTCTTCAGATGGGGAGAAGGTTGGGCTTTGGAAGAAGAAACCGTATACTGCTTGTAATTGGGTCTGCGTACGAGCAGGAACCCTCATAAACTCCTTTATCTACTGAGCAAGCCAGACCAATTAATTTAGTCTGGGCTTGTTTGCCTTAGCTATAATCATAGGAACTTCCCAAGTAAGGCTAGCTCTATCATGAGACTAGGATCCCTGACACTAGGAAGTGATTTTAACAGTTGTACGTGTTGTGGTTTGAAATGGTTAGGTTCAAAATGTAGCCATCAATATCAGTCAGTATATCGTTAATGATACTATTCTTTCATGGGATGCTCTTCTAAAGAATTATGCTCATATTTTTACTTAGCTAATATATTAATTCCCTTAAGCCAGATCACATGCACCTATCATAATGCTAGCATAATAATAGGTGCCTCAAGTCTCAATAGGTCCCTCAAGTCTCAGGAATGTAACTATAGGTACACTATGGCCACTCAGCACTTAATTTCTACTCTCAACTTACTCTGTAGCTTGGGAGGTCCAGGATTCCGCTCAACACCACCAGCTAGTAGCAACAAAGAGGGAGCTGTAATGAGGCAGAATGATAGCACTAGCGCTAGTAGGGGGTTGAAACTTGTTGCTGAGGTATTCTTCACTCCGTGGAATTTCCCCCGGCGCACCCTGCCCACAAACTTCCAGTAGCAGGTGATTTGAATCTTCCACTGGGTTATATCAATCCTCATTGCAATGACATTGTGTTCCTGTACACAGGTAATGAGGAATACACTACCACCCCTGATTAGCTTTACAACGTACATTGAGACCTCCCCACTGACTAGCTGTGCAGTGAGTGCATTGCTTACAGTTTACTCTCTAGTTGTAGTTAACATCTCAGGTTCTGCCTTCGGTTCTGCAATTATTGACAGTAGTTTGGTTAGGGGACAGATCTCCCATAGCCCTTCCGGGCACCGCCTTCAGTGGTGCGACATTTGCGTGACAAGACAGCCGCAGCAGTTTTTAGCTCTGGAAGGCACGTGAAGTATCAATTCAAGAAACGACGTTTACAACAATATGCGAAGGTACCGTCAATTAGCTAGCTGGGAGAAAATAGCCATCTACAGGGGGTTCATGCACGCTGCCCTACCCTGCAGGCTTGTGCGCATGTTTTATGCCATTTTATAATACATAGCTTATACTTTCCCCTTTTCATAGTGTTTTAAAGTTTGAACATGCATGCATTAATATAATATTCTCAGTGTAAACAGTATAAAGTCATGAATTACAGCAAAATATTGTATATACCATAATTATATTGAGCACCTAAAGGTATACACAAGCTGTCATATATAGCGTGTTATACGATTACATATTATTATCATATCATATAAGAGCTGTATCTGGTATCAATACACGATGTATACACCAACCTAGGTACTATCATCTAGTTACCATGGTAGTAATATTAGAGGTGCTGGAAAAAAGCCCTTTGCGCATGCATTAATTGTCATTGTCTAAAAATGGTACCTTTAGTATAATAAAATGTACAATAACAATGATGATGTAATAGATGAATATATCACAGTAATATACAATTTCCACGTTCTTGCACATGATATCCAATCAACTATAATGCATAATTATGATAGCTGATTGAATGTCATACAGTTATACATTAAATTCTAAAATAACATAAAACTAATAATATTATGCTAGCTGGTGTTATCATGAATAAAAAAGTTACATGGCAATCTCTACAACATCTCGACCGCCATAGCCACCAACTACTATCAGTTTATTGCGAGGAACAACAGCAACCAGTGCCTTAGAACGAGCAGTTAGCATGTCGCCAATGAGCTGCCAAGAATCGGTAGTTTGGTTGTATGCGTGGATGTTAGTGGTTTCCTTGCGAGTGGCATCCATGCCACCGACGGCTATGACTTGGCTAGCTAGGGTAGTGCACGTTGACAGATAGAATGGAACATTAGCAAGTCTTCGCCACACATCTGTAGATGTTTGACTAGATGCAAGTAGCTCAGGTAGGGAGCAGCTCAGCACCGTTCTCGTCTTGCCATTTTGATCGTTTCCGCCCAAGAGATACAGTTGATCTCCACAGACTGTAGCACGAGCGAGGGAAAATGGATGTGGTAGGCTGCTTGCAGTAAACCACTGTATTACCTCTGTGTCTAGTACCTCTACGACTGTCATTCGTTCGGAATCGTTTGCCGTCTTTCCACCAGCTGCGATCAGAGACTTTCCAGCAGAGGCTACAGCAGTAGCATAGCGTTTCGTGGGCATGGGTGGAAAGAGTTCTATCCACCTTCTGTCCTTGCCCTCTCCGGTAAGGCTGAGCAAGGAGTTAGTGGGACCATCTCTCAACTCACCCCCGACAGCAGTTAGTATGCCCTCCACTATGGCCAAGCTGAAACGTTGCTGTGGACACTCTGGAAGAGCATCCCATTGCTCTGATTTCGAATCGTATGCGTATACTAAGCAAGTACCAGCTGGACGAAAATACGCTACTGTGCCATTTGATATGGCTGAGCCTCGATACATTCCATGCGGAGCTTTCCCAACTTTTTTCCAGCTGAGTGTTAGCTTTTCTGCTGTGCCATTTCTGGCCGGCGAGAGTCTTCGTGATGCTGATGGCACCTGTAAATGTTGTCGCAGCTCTTTGATTGTCTCTTCTTTCTGCAAGAGGCTCTCTTGAAACTCGGCTATTACATGCTCATTTCCTCGCAACTGTCTCTCCCTGGCAACAATCACGAGTTGTTTCTCTTGCAACTCTTGGTCCATTTTCTGGAGCTCCAGCCTAAGTTGTTGGAGTTCCCTCTCCTTGGCATCAAAAGCAGCATCTTTCTCCTGCAATTGTCTACAAATTTCCTGCTCTCTGCCTTTCAGCTGCATCAGAAGCTGTTGATCTTTTCGCTGCATCTGGCTACCCGATTCGCCGGCATCACACTGCTCAGATGTCGCCTTCTCTTGCTGTAAGCTGTGGGAGTAGCGGAACTCCTTCTTGAGAGCGGCGAACTGTTTGCACAGGTGCTGAGCTGACGGTCGCTCCTCTTCAGAATAGCTGAGACAAGTACAAGCAATTGGAAGCAGAGGGTGGGCGGTGTCGATGAGGTTGATGTGGGATTTTCGACGTTCAGTGTCTGGAATAGAAGCGTGAACTTTCCCATTGGGATAACGGGAGTCTGTGATATCCCGCATAGCGGGGCCCGGGTCTGGAAATTTGCGTGTCATAATTTGAATTTCTAGCACACCAAAGGAGAAGCAATCAAGTTTCTCGGAGTACACGGGACAATCCCTGAGGGCCTCCGGGGGCATGTAGACAGTGGCACCTGGGCATGTCGTGTGTCGTGCCAATTCGGCAGCGTCTATGTTTAATAGCTTGGACATGCCGAAGTCAGTGATCTTGGCTTTTCTGCCGGCAATCAGCAGGACGTTGTTGCTGGAGAGGTCACGGTGGATGATGTCATTGGAATGTAGGTAGGCGAGCGCTAGAGCGATATCATTGCACAAATTAACCTCAGTGTGATAGGGCAGCGGTTGCTGGCAATGCTCAAGGAAGTGGGTGAGGCTTTCGTCCATGAGTTCCATTAGCAGCACTGGGAGGCCGGAGTCGGGGTCATGGGTGGTTCCGAGATATTGAACGATATGCGGATGCTTCATAGCGCTAAGAAAATGACACTCTTGCTCAAACTTACTCCTGACGGAGCTGGCACCTGGGTCGCTAAACTGGAAGAGAATGGGATGCAGGAGCTTGGCAGCACAGGGGAGGTCGTCACAATATGCCCTGCAGATGGCTCCGTAGGACCCAGCGCCAAGGTGTTCATTTTTAAGAAGTTGAACGGTACGATAGGTCATTGCAGATTGATTAGCTGGTGAAAGAAACAAAAAGTAGCCATTGAGGTCATACCATAGGAAAAAAAACGCATGGTTCACAACTAGCTAACTCAATTCTTATGGCAATAATTATAGTTAACAATGTATTTACAATACATGTTGCACTCTATAACTAGTCTCGCGAGCCAGCCCACTTCCTTCCGCTGCACCAATCGCTTTCAGTATCGGCACGCATACCGAAAGCCAATCAGTATCAGCACACATACCGAAAGCGATCACTTTCGGTATGCGTGCCGATACGCGATCGCTTTCGGTATGCGTGCCGATACTGAAAGTGATCGGTGATGTGGAAGGAAGTGGGCTGGTTCGCGAGACTAGTTATTGAGTGCAACATGTATTTTAAATGTAATTGGCGAGCGTGGACGAGCCCTTTAGTGTAGTCAGTTGTCAATCTTTGTCGTGAACGGACAGGGTATGCCCCAATACCGCAAATACCCTGACATTCCTATTTCACCTGCATGCGCGTGCCGTGATTGAGAGTAATATTGCATACATGAGGCCGAAAGTACACATATGTCATAAGTAGCAAGCAGTACAGTAGCAATACATCTGCGCCAGACTCACGCGCGCAGAGCGGAAGAGTGAGTCTGGTCAAATTCCCATCACCGTCTCGTGCCTAACACGCCAAGAATTTCTTGGCATGTTAATTGGCTATTCAAAGGACGTGATGTCAAAACATGCAGGCGGTGCCTCTCAGGCTGCTTGCTGCTGATTGTCAATGTTACTACACACACGTCCCAATTATGTCACTCTTCCGCTCTGCGTGTGTGAGTCTGGCCCGCGAGACTACTCCCTGGACTCTAGACTAGCTAGAGTCTATCTATTAAAATTATGTACACTCACTTGATAACGTCAAGGAGGTGAAGACACAAAAACGCCGCCAGTCGCCGTTCAGGCCAGTCTCGTCATCTAGCCAGGAAACAATCGTCAACAGTTACAAAGCACTTAGCTGTACACGTCCGGCTACCATATATTAAAGGTCAAAACTGTTGTCGCTGTGGAAATCCCCACAGACATTCGACGCGCCATATGATCGATGTTTAGACTATGGATTGATCACGTAGTACATTCCATTCAGATTTCCGCCATGCTTCCGCATACCGGTAAAATGATAATATTATCTTCGCCCACATTAGCTGTATAGCTTCTATAAGCTAATACAAGCAACGGGTAAAATAATTACAAGTAAGCGCAAGATACAAAACAGAATAATATTATAATTATTATAGGTGCAACAGTGATACTGGAAGGTAGTTCCAGGTAGCTATAGCTATATAGCTAGAAACAATACTAGGGACAATGGAATAGTAGCTAGTGTGGAGAAATTGTTGAAAATAAGTGCCAACAGTGGTTTTGCTATTTAGTGATAAAATTGGCTTACACATTTATTAATGTAGGCTGTCGTTAATATTGCTGTTTCCTTGCTCACAGCCAATTACCATTGTAGATCCAGTGGCTTTCACTAACTTTCAATATTTGTACACCACTCCCGTGGCTGCATATGTTTGTGCCAGAGCTGGTGGTTGGGATCCTTCAATCAGTGGACACTCTCTTCTGTCTCCACCGATATCAAACACAGCTGCAGTCAACTATAATACGGATATGCAAGTGTATTATGCCTCGTGTGGCTATACAAGTACATGCATGCAACATGTAGTTGCGGTATCGATCCAGGACTTGGGGCCCCCAGGGAGGAGACGAGGTAGGGTAGGGGTTAGCCTCGTACCCAGGCCACATGGTGTGGCCTGGGTACGAGGCTAGGTAGGGGTTGGCTTGTTATTTCACCAGCTAGCCAATGTTAGTATGCATATGATCAGTTGTGCTAGAGAAGCAACTGAAAAGTGGTGTTCAAGTGATTGACGTCTCTACCTGCAGCATCATCTGGCACTCCATTCAGCAAATCAAAGGCACCAGGCTGTGGAGGAGAGTGTACATGAGGCAAGATTACACGAGAGAACCCCTGACTGATGTAGCCTCAGGGCCTGCAGCTGAGGAAGATCCATCAGACTCAGTGTTCGTGTCAGGGTCTGCCCCAACCCAGATAGCGGTTGATATTCGTGAGTATGATCATGAGCTGCCAGAACCATGCATGGCAACAGACTGATTGCAATAACAATGATCTTGACAATTATAAATTGTTAGTGCATAATAGCCATTGCGAATTTGAGTGCACCTGGTAACAGCAGCTAGGTAATAACGATTTATTTCCTTTTAAAGCTAGTTATGTTCTAAGCTTTTACTTTCATAATCACGTTCATATGTATTTCTAACGCTTCCCATGCTGAGATTCTTACTAGGCTCTAGCCTCACTCCCAGGCACTCTCTGCTCCACCCTGACAAACAGGAAGCAAATTCAAAGTAGAAAAATTTCCCTCCTCTGCAAATTGTTTGTGGGCAGGGCAAAGAGTGCCTGGGAATGGGGCAAGCTATGTTCTACGGGGAAAATTACTGTACCGTGTTACTATAGCAACAATTATACTAAGAAAATACAACTATCCCTATAGTTACTATAGTAATTTACTAATAGTGTAATCCCATGCACCGCCTTGTTTGGGGTGTAAAATAAATGGCTGCATGCTTGCATACTCACTATTAGTGATTATTAGTCGGGGCGAGGAACTCATATAGGCTCCTTTCCCTCGTTCCCAGGTTCTGGTGGGGGAGGCTAACATGATATGGTTCTCTACCCCCATAGCTACCCACCCACCCCCCCCCCCCCCCACACACACACACACAAAATCAGAAAACATTCAACCATACGTAATATATATTTACATAAAGATATAGAGCTAGTAATATTACAAGAATTTGTAGTGCAATCAAGATGAATATGTGTACACAATAGGATCACTAAACACACTGCTGATGCGTTTAGTATGATTAAAATACAACAATCTGTTGTCGATCATTTGTAATGTATATGTAGCCATCCTCATCAATGGCTATACCCTCTGGGTGCTTTAAATATGACTCTCCAAAGTTGGTAATGAATTGTCCAGATTTTGTGTAGACACTTACACACCTGCTGTGTTCGGTAATGTAGAGCAGTCCCATATGGATTTTGACATTAACAGCACACTGTGGGTACATATTTCGTCTTGCATCAATCCTTTGTATGCTGCGAATATAGTTTCCGGTGGGAGACATGACCTGAATCCGACAGTTGCGGCAGTCAGTGATGTACAGCGTGCCATCTTCATCAGCTGTCACGTCATGTGGCTGTCTGAAGTAGCCGTTTGCTGTTCCGTTTCTTCCAAATTGTCGAAGAAAATTTAGATCCCTGTCATATACATGGATCCAGTGATTTGCAGAATCAGTGACATACAATTCACCATTATGAAAGTCCAGACCATTAGGTCTGAGAAGCTGTCCCGGTCCGCTGCCTTTCGTTCCTGTGCTTAGCAAATGTTTACCATTTTCATCATATTTGTGGATTTGAGGACAGTGTTGATCACTGACGAAATAGGTTTTTGTAGCTCTATCAACTGTTACTTCTCCTCCCGATTGAATCGTGCAGGTTTTCTCTCCTTTATTGTTGTATACTGACACTGACTGGGAACGACTTTCATATACCAGCATGTTTCCATCGTGATAGAGCAAGCCAGTTGGGCCATGAGGGTTTGAAATGATTCTTACTGGAGCGGTCAGCTTCTTCGGAGGTTTATGGATGAACAGTGCAATTGGACACTGTGGGAGAATGGCGTCGTTGACAAAGACGCTGAACACTTGTCGCCCACGTTCTACTGAGTCAAAAGTGATATTGTATGCTCCATCAGAAGCTGGTAGTTTTAGCACTTTTCCTAGTGTTTCAGACCTGTCTCGTATGCATTGGAGCTTTGCTTCAATCTTGTGGTGCCCCGGGCACTTCTCACCTCTTGAATCTAGCAGTTGGAGTGTAATTATGTGCACCTTGTCGGTCTCTGGAGCTCGAAGAAACTCTCCTGTTATTTGGCATCGTGATATATCTGGTATGCGATATCGTAATTGACATTTTTTGCAACAGGTTTTGATGAGGTCTGTAGGCATTAGTGAAGCTCCAATGTCTGCTGTCACAACAGGTTTCAGTACTAGTTCTCTGACTTTCTGTCTCAACTGTTTTAGTTTAGCTACCTTCTCTTCCCTTTGCAATAGAATCTCTTCATTTTTGAGACTCTCTGTGCTGTCTTCAGCTACTGCTTCTATCAGATCACTGTATACTGAATTCAGTTGTTCTTTCTGTTGCCCAAGAGCATCATTTTTCCTCTCTAATTCTTCAGTTATTTGTTGCTGGATAAGCTCTTTTTGTTCCCTCAAAGAGCAAAACATATTTTCAAAAGCATGCTCAACTTGCAGCTCTCGCTCTCTTGCCTGGGCTGCAATGGTAGCCTTGACTTGCGTTACACTAATCAGAGCTGTGGATAACTGCAGTTCCATTTCCGTTGCAGAAGTGGCCACTTCCTCCAGGTGTTGTTTCTGCTTTTTGGCAGCTTGTTCAATCTTTGTGTAGTGATGGTCTTCATGCTTGTCGGCAATACAGAGCTTGCATAACATCTCATTGCAAGTTTCACAGTATACTACTAATTGATAATTCTTGTGTTTCTTACAAGCGGAGGCTGTTATGTTAGATGATGTTTCTAGTTTCGAGGTTTTGGTATCATCGAACCTGGTTTTGGGTGTTGCCTTTGAGTTGAACGGTTTGATCGTGTTGTCATTGATCAGGTAGCCGTAGTTGTGATTTATATGGGACTTTTCACAATCCTGGCAGAGCACATCCCTGCATGTGATGCAGTACAGGGCTATTTCTTTCCTATGAAGGTTACATGACGTGAGATTGCATTCTCTAGGAAGATTACTTGTGAGATTGTGTTCTGACTGCGTGCATTCTTCTGTTTCTTCATTGTCGTGAGTGGTTGTAGCAGCTCCTTCGTTGATTTGACGTATCCTATCATATACGTCCCTCAGTCTAGCTGTGCGAAAATCAGTCGGAAGGCTGTCAACATCGTTGTTTGGTATGTCCTTACGGCATTCTGGACATTGCAGAGCAGCAGATATTGTTTGGCAGCTTAAGGCAAGCTTTTGAAGGCACTGCTTGCAGTAGACATGAGTGCAAGGTAGGGTCTTTGGCTCATTCATCAGTTCCAAGCAAATTCTGCATGTGAGCTCCTGCTTGAGACTCTCTTGTACCTCACTCATTCCCTCAGCCATTTTATTACGTCTCAAAATGAATGGATGGTGCTCACAATTCGAGTAATAGCTCTAGTGCAGGTTGATGGATGTTGGAACAGCTGCACGTGTTTTTATGTGGGATGCATGATCACATGATGACCTTATCTGTTGTAGCTATGTACACTATGTCCTTATGAACACATCTGATTATTATAGCTATATGTGGCCTATCTACTACTGCATTACAACAGATTGTCCCTTATAAGGCTGTACATCATGTGCCTATTGCATGGCAGAGTCATAATTTGTATTATGTCTAAGAGTGGACAGCGTATTATGAGCCACTTGTTGACATGCACTGTTGGCACTTACTCTGCACAAGTTAATTTTGTTTTGCCAAAGTTTGTGAATGTACTACTAGTTTCCTTTGATGGCTAGACAGCTGTTTCTTAGTTGCTACAAAGTATGGTTACCTGAATAGACTATTTTCCGCTGATGTCATCAGCACCTGATTTGTCACAACTTTCTCAATTTCACCCCAAATGCCCTGAAGGTGATGCAGAAATGACAATAGATTGATCTGTCTTGGAGATATACATACTTGAAACAGGAATGTACTAGAGGGTGCCCCCTCTGCATATTTCTGAGTTACTGCATTCAAATTCAAAAAATGGTTCAAACTCATACTAGCTAGGTACACCTGTACCTTACAATAACAATATTCAAGAAATCTCTAATTACAGGTTCACTACAGAAACCTCCCAGTACATTCTCTACGGATATTTTAGTGATGCATATTTCTGAATTACTGCACTCAAATTCAAAAAAAAATGGTTCAAACTCACAAATCAGTATACTAACTAGCTAGGTACACTTGTACCTTACAATAACAAAATACAAGGAATCACTATAAATTTACTGGTTCACTATAGAAACTTTATTTAATTTAGACAGCATACAGTATTCATGTTATTATATTTACTGTGTGTCTTGGTTGCTATCATCTTCCAATCTTTCTAGATCCATTTCTTGACTGTCTTTGAAACCAATGTTAGTTTCTCCTGGCATATCTATCGCTAGATTACAGGAAGTGGGAGTTCCCACTGGGTCACCTGACTGGGCCACCGCAGGGTTATACATTTCAGTTTTTTCCTCTTTTCTTGTAGCAGTGTTGAACCAACCGAAAAGTTTCCGTTCACTTATGCCACCGCAACGATCTTTAATTTCATCAATAATCCATATACACAGCTCAATAATAGGAAGGAGTCCAGCCCCGATGAATAGCCCCAGTTGTCCTCCAATGTCTGCAAGAAGGGAGACAATCGTGTACGAATTTTCGGTCATCTCTGTCTCCACATTTAGACGCTCAAAGTAGGTGTTCACACCGAGAAGATCATTCTGAATTTGAGAAAGGTTGAAGTCTGTTTAATCGAAACCTAACTTTCTTCCCAGTGTTTCAAGCTGAAATGGCGATGTTGGTGGAAACACAGAGTAACTGGTTGAGACACTGTAGGCAGTATACCTACACAGTTCAAGGCAGTTCGGTATACAGTTCTGATGTGTGTAGTATTGCTCACCTATACAGTAACTATCTTCCTTATCACACGATTGGTTAATCAGTTCTTGATCACGTGGGGTCCAAATGTTAGGTTCTGTACAATTGCAATTAATTGCAATACTTCTGAAGAAGCAATCTAAGATGCATGCAGAAACTGAGTACTCATATTCCTCCTGTAGAAAGTTATAAGTAACAGTACTATCGATATCTTGGCATGTTCGATTGCTACTCTTATCAATGACTACTCTTTCACGAAGACTAATAAAAGCATTTCTTCCAGGGGGCACACCAATCCCAATATCATCTGGCTCTCCAGGAACGCCTTGTGGGTGTATGGCTATCTTTACTCCGGCCTCTTGTCTGCGTGAACCAGTGTAGCTATCCTGTGAGATGTTTAAAACCAATTCAAGTCCATGACTTGTGCCAGCTCCATCGGTCATTTCAATCGTGGTGTCATTCCGCCCACTGTTAAAAGTGTAGCAAAATCCCAAGCGAGTTATCGTAAGCAGAAAATCTTCATGTGTACATGGTCTTCCATCAAACTGGCAGTCAAGAAATAGGTCCCTGGCCGGGTGTCTACCATCACGAATCAAGGTGAAGAAATCAAAGCCATCTTCTACTGGGGCATTCTCTAGGGACTGCATGCAAAGGCTATCATTGAAGACCACAATGCTGCGGATGAACTCAAGTAGATTTCTGTCTTCTAAGTACGTTTGGCTGACGGGATTCAGACTACAGATGGTCACAGCTAGGAAAGTAAGGCGTTGCTCTCGCTGCAGTGAAATAGTTGTTGCAGTGGGCTTGCTTGCAAGAAAAATGATCCGATCAGCAATGGTGTACAAGCACACTCCCAGTGCTGCCAAGAATATAATCAACCAGATGGATCGCCTGATCTTCGATGTTCCAAGAAAAATTTGGGGTAGTCCATCAATTTTTGTGTGACGCACAAACTTTTTGAATCTACGTGCGTCTCCTTTGCATATGCGCTGGCTGCATGAGAGCTCCCTAAAATCTTCTGGATCTTCTTCCATGCTGAACAACACAATGGACATGCATTACGAATCGTGACATAACCTTTATATATATGCGCATGCAGTAATACTATATACATGTATACAGTGTACGAATGAACTTGATATAGATATTATATATATAGTTGTTTTGACTACTTAGTGGTTACCTGAATTTCAGGTGCCTGAGTATGAAGGTAGGAGTTAGGCTTAAAAGTGGGTAATTTGTTCATTGCTATGGAACTTGATATTCCATAGTCATATTTGACACTGAGGAACAAATTACCCACTTTGATGCCTAACTCCTACCTTCATATTGACTCATCTTAACCACTAAATGGTCAACGTGTTTTTTTGCACGAGTCTATACATAATGAAATACTTACAACAAAAAGGCTTGGATCATGCTCATAGCAGTAATAATTATTATCAAAGCAACAGCATGACATGGGGCGAGGTGGTGACATTTCCTGCTAATGTGTTTTTAACATTCTTGACCAACTCCCTCCACATACTCATACCATATTGGAAATTAGCTGTGTCCATGCATGTAATGGGGTATTACCTACAACTAAAATCATTTAATAACAGACAACTATAGCCAAGATGACAATTCTTCTCTTACAGTGTCATTAAGTTAGTAGACAATTATCAGCTATTCTACCCAGTCTAAAGTTTTCAGTAGTTACACGCTCTTACTACCTTGGGGGCGGGGGAAATTTGTTATGCGCTCTTGTACTAGCTAACGGGTGAATAATGGATCGAATAGCATAATTCTATAAATGAAGACCCTTTTCCTTTTCTCTCCAACTCACCTTTGACTTCCTGCCTATGGTGCTTGTACATCAAACTTGAAGTTAGTAGACAATAGTCTCACATTCCAGAGGACGTGTATGTGGAAAGCCTGGTCCAATTGCCTATTCCTGAATTCTATACTTTGCAGTGTAAAGTGCAACCCAATCAGATTGCAGAAGGGGCAATAACAGCGTGTATCTTATGG
Source organism: Phakellia ventilabrum (assembly GCA_963921505.1). Classification (NCBI taxonomy): domain Eukaryota; kingdom Metazoa; phylum Porifera; class Demospongiae; order Axinellida; family Axinellidae; genus Phakellia; species Phakellia ventilabrum. The sequence goes on along the minus strand of OY997380.1, from coordinate 7,228,362 downwards.
CTCCTCATGGCCAAATGCAAGCTATATATAGCTCACTGCAAAAATAGAGTGGTCATTTTAACCCATATAAGGTTACATCAGTTTCGGCTCCAGCACCAGAGAATGTACAGTAAAGTGCAGATCAGTAAGATCACTTTACTCAGGGCAACCCAGCTAGATCATGTTTCTGTGGTGGGGATAGCAACAGATTGGTACAGATATGCGTTGTTAATAGGCCTTTCTGTCGTTCTGAAATTTGAGAAATATTTTTGAAAAAAGATCCACTTGTTTACTCATTCCTTTGTAGGCAACTGCTACCCTCTCTCAGCAAGTGCAGCATGCAGCCAATCAATATGAGTGAAATAGAGGCTAAAGTATAATATATTAGTGCATATAGCTATGTTGCAGTACTCAGGACCTCTAGGAGGCTCGAAAGTAACAACAAATTCTCCCCCTCCCCCACCCCATTATCTAACCAACAAGGCCAGCAAGATAAGAGTGTATGTACATGTAGCTATACAGCTATAGCTACTCTCAGAAGTCATGTATGAGAATAGCCTCGTTCCCAGGCTCTAGTAGAGGGGAGAGTCTTTTCGAATTTTATCACGTGGCCTGGGAACGAGGTTAGTACGAGAAGTACATCCGAACTCATCCAGAGAAAGGAGCCCACACCAGATTCCTCTACCTGCATGGCTGTATTATAATCTTTACCATTCCTCAAACAACAACCAATATGTCGTCACACTGATGGTACTATATTCATGAGGTAGCTGTTCGTTATGATATAGCACTGTGTCTCAGTGGACAAGCTGTATTCATAATATTACTGAATGGCTCTACAGCTATTCACATTTTACAATGACGTCAAACTGACGGAGGTCAAATATTCATGGATATGATGTCTTGTACTTCCTATAACTCAATATTACACACACACATAAAAGCTCGTCCTCTCTCAGAACATACAGTAAACAGCCATGGATAAGTTATTGGTGGCTCTGACTATTGCTACACTACTGCACAGCTGTTACCCTCTCTCAGCAAGTGCACCATGCAATGACAAGCCAACAAAGCAACGTGAGTGACATAGCTAGTTATGCTGCTATAGACTAAAGTAAGTTTTAGAGGCCAAAAAAACTTGACGCCCCCATTAAAGTTTTGGTGACATTTGTAACCAACAAGGTCAGCAAGTCAAAGATATGATTCCATAGTATTCTCAGAAGTCACCAGAAGTGGTATTCAAAATCTAATCTATAGAGAAGGAGCCCACTCCAGATTCTCCAGCTGCCTAGTGCTGTAGCTATAGCTACTACAGTCCATGCTAGTCAAAAATATGCTATACTATTCTCCTAAACTATGATAGCTAACTCTAATCTCTACAGGTTACTATCGTGACTGCAGGGATGCTTACGAACAAGGCCAAACCTGCAGCGGGGTGTACACCATCCAACCAGAAGGTCCAGTAGACCGCTTTTCTGCTCTAGTGCAGTCGCCATTTGATGTCTACTGTGACATGGAGATTGACGGTGGAGGATGGACAGTGTTCCAGCGTAGAATGGACGGCAGTCAGAACTTCTTTCTCAGCTGGGATGACTATGTAAAGGGGTTTGGAGATGTAAATGGTGAGTTTTGGTTGGGACTGAGCAAGCTACACCGTCTGACAGCCAACACCAGTCACACAAACAGGCTACGAGTTGACTTGGGAGATTTTGATGGAAATACTGCACATGCCAAATACAGTACATTTAGGATTGGGGATTCTATTTCCAAGTACACCTTGAGTGTGTATGGCTATAGTGGAACAGCTGGAGACTCTCTTAATAACTACCATAATGGTCGTCCGTTTTCAACAAAGGATCAAGATAATGACAATCTTGGAAGTCAGCACTGCGCCCAAACACACACTGGAGCCTGGTGGTACAACGCCTGTCACAATTCAAACCTTAATGGCCACTACTACCACTCAGCGCCTTATGCATCGACAGGTTATGGAAATGGGATAGTGTGGTATTACTGGAAGAACACACACTACTACTCTCTGAAGGCCACAGAGATGAAGGTACAGAGGGTCTGATCATATAAATGACAGCATTTGACTTTAAAGTTATCTATGGCTGCAGTAGATTAAAACACTATGTAGTTATAGAGCACTAATATTAGTACTGTATCAAAAGAAAAAGTAAACTGCTTATAATTATAGTCACTTAAGCTTACTACATGCTCTTGCACATGATTTCTAGCCACATCCCCTTTCACACTTCAATATAACTTTTAATACTTGTATAATTTGATGTTAATTGGGGCGAGCCTGAGTGAGCCCCACATAGCCATTGTCAACTGCAGCTGGTTTGTGTTTGTTGAAGCAGGAACTGCTGAAGCTGGTAAATAATTTATAATACATAAAGTATAGCGCTGTCTTAGTAAACAGCTATGCGGAAACTGTATTCACATTATAATATTATGGCTATATTCACATTTTACAATGACGTCAAACTGGTAGAGATCAAATCTTCATGAATGTTATATCACACACACATCTTTCTCAATTGGGATCACTATGCAAATGGGTTTGGGGATATAAATGGCGAGTTCTGGCTGGGACTGAGCAAGCTACACCGTCTGACAGCCAACACCAGTCACACAAACATGCTACGAGTTGACTTGGGAGGTTTCGATGGAAATACTGCACATGCCAAATACAGTACATTTAGGATTGGGGATTCTATTTCCAAGTACACCTTGACTGTGTATGGCTATACTGGAATTGCTGGAGACTCTTTCAATACCTACCATAATGGTCGTCCGTTTTCAACAAAGGATCGAGATAATGACAATCATGGAAGTAACCATTGTGCCCAAACACACACTGGAGGCTGGTGGTATAACAGCTGTCACTCTTCAAACCTTAATGGCCGTTACTATCACTCAGTGCCTTATGCATCAGGAGGCTATGCAAATGGGATAGACTGGTACCACTGGAAGAATAGGTACTACTACTCTCTGAAGGCCACTGAGATGAAGGTGCGGCGGGTCTGATCATACAAATGACAGCATTTGACTCTAAAGTTAGATACGGCTGCAGTAGATCAAAACACAACGTGGTTATAGAGCATTGTAGGTAGTGCCAGAGTGTCAGTATTAGTTGTGTCAGAGTGAAACTGAACTGAAAGTGAACTGCTTAGTCACTTCAGCGTACTATGTACATTTGCACATGATTTCTAGCCACATTCCCTTTCACCCTTCGTTTGTTTTCAATATAACTTGTATTGCTGTTAATTGGGGCAAGCCCGAGTGAGTCCCACATTCCCATCGTCAACTGGTTTGTGTTTGTTGAAGCAGGAAGTGCTGAAGCTGGTAATACGTAAAGTATAGCACTGTCTCTGTAAACAGCTGTCCACTACTACAACTCAGGACCACAAAGCAATCATAATGGAGTGACCTGGTATCAATTGAAGGGTACATACTACTACTCCCTGAAGGTTACTGAGATGAAGGTGCGGTAAATCTAATTAAACAAATGGCAACCCTTGAACTTATCTAAGAACTTAACACATGTATTGTACACATTAGAGAAGTTGTATACTCTACATAGCTATCATGGAGGATTTTCTAATATACAATATACTAGCATTGTACATGAAGGGTAAATTCATGGCAAGTGAATTGCCTAGTAGTAACATTGAAGATTATATTTTGTATTTGATGTTTAGTCACACCCCTTTTTCCACTGATACACTTGGTACTGTAAATACATGACATTGCATGTACAAAGGCTAGAATTTTACCAGCTGTGTGTATGAAGTTTGTCCACTGTCTTCCTAAAAATGAGCCCCCCTAGAGTGGGGTCAAAAAACCTTTCCCCTACTAGACTCTAGTACAGTGGAAACACTCCAAACAGGTCACCTCACACCGCAGACCATTACTTCAAACTTAATGTGTAATATTTGGCCCCACACTATAGGCTATCTAGGACATCAGAGGTATATAGTCCCAAAGGTGTCCGCAACAGACATTATTATATAACATGACTGACAGTACTAGTGATCCTTCAGCTTTATATAAAAGTTGCAGAATCTTCACAGCAGCAGAGCAGTTTTGAAACACCAAAGTATACAACATTCCATTGAAGGCTCTGGGCCATTACACCTAGCCTTACTTGTTACATACATACATTAAACAGCCATGGACAAGCAACTGACATTAATTTTGTAAACCTCTGCATGGGACACACCAAAGGAACATATAGCTAGGTCACAGGTTTAAGGGTTTGTTCATTGTATCTGTATGACTATAAAGCTCACACATATTCCCAAGACACATTATTGTACTTGCACTCACTTTTCTGTGCTGGCCTAGTTGTGTGAGGTAGCCCTCTTTGGAAGCGATCTACAGAGAAGAAAGAGAGAGAATGTCACCATGGCTGTGCAGGAGGATATTAGGTGTGGGGAGACATACCTCTTAGGACTTTGCTTCCCCCCGCCCCCCAAATTTTGTGGTTCACTTATGCGTGCTGCCAATGAATTACTGAGCACCTAAAAAGTATACCCTCAGACCCAGACCATCCCCCCCCCCCCCCCATGTCACATGGCAAGGAGTAGTATGAAGACAGGATATGTATAGTAAGTGGAGAACAAGAATTCAATCTGATTCTGACTCTTATAACTGAAATGGGTTTCTAACAATACATAATTTTCTATCCGCTACAATTACGGTAGCTATCTCACCACAAAAATTTGGAAGTGCCTCTGTCCTGGCAGTGACAGTGAACTCATCATCTTGGATCAGGCTAATCACTTTCTACCTTTCGAAAGAAACAACACTACTGTAACAGACTCTAAAGCCTGCTGCCTGGTACGAGGGTATAAAAAAATAGTGGGAAGGAACTTAAGGGGGACTGTCCCACCTCTCGTATGAAACCCTGATTGTATAAACTAAATAATAACTGTTGCTCTATAAAAACGAGATATGTCCAATACATATACCTTATTGGATGGGTAGCTGTCCAATATCACTGGATATTGGACGAGTCTGCAGTATTTGGGTGAGTCCGAAGGACGAGCCAAATACAAGCAAGACGAGTCCAATGTCCGGTGATATTGGATGACTACCCATTCAATGAGGAATTTATTGTACATTGTACACACCACTCGTGATCCTAAATAGTCTGTTTATTAAGTTGATAACACAAGCCATCCAATATCACTGGATATTGGACAGTTCGCCTTATAGTAAAATACTACAGTGGTAGTACGAGTGTACAACAAAATATTTTAATGATCACTACAACAGCTTATTAGCCTCATATACAGCAGTACCAGCTTTTTTTGCTACATATTCTTGATTTTCACTGGAAAATGTACTAGGGGGGTTGACATTGCCTCCCCCAAATACAATCTCAATGGAAAAACAAGTGTAAACAAGTGTAATTTATTTATACTTCAGTAATGCATGTCTCAGATAGTGATTACTTTACTGAATTGGTTCAAGTTAGGTTAAGGGGAGAAATCTGGTCAATTTAACAAATTTAGAGCCATAATGTCATTGCAATGACATCACACTCAAACTAGTAGTATCAAGCTAATCCCTCCCCTGCTTTACTTTTAGGAACCTGAGAACCAGACAAGGAGGATAATGAAAGTATTTTGATAACATCAGAGAAGGTCAAAGATTAAAAAGTTCAAGTATACTCTTCACACTGTACTTTCATTATTATGCACTTAAGGTCTGAGTAAAAGCAGTACCTCACAGTAAACAGCCATGGACAAGCTACTGGTGGCTCTCCGTATTGCTGCACTATTATACAGCTGCTACCCTCTCTCAGCAAGTGCACCATGCAACAAGCCAGCAAACCAACGTGAGTGACATATAGACTAAAGTGCATGTACTTAGCTAGCTATGTTGCTCTAGGACCTCTACTGAGGAGGCTAAAAAAAATTCACTCCCCCGTATTAAATTTCAATAACATTTGTAACCAACGGGATCAGCAAGTCAAGGATATATATGATTCCATAGTATTTTCAGAAGTCACCAGAAGTGGCATTTAAAATGTAATCTAGAGAAGGAGCCCATATCAGATTCTCCAGCTGCCTATAGTGCTGCACTACAGTGCATGCTAGTCAAGAAATGCTATCCTATTCTCCTAAACTACGTATACGATAACTCTGGTCTCTACAGGTTACTATCGTGACTGCAGGGATGCTTACAAACAAGGCCAAACCTGCAGCGGGGTGTACACCATCCGACCAGAAGGTACAGCCGACCGCTTTTCTGCTCTAGTGCAGTCGCCATTTGATGTCTACTGTGACATGGAGATTGACGGTGGAGGATGGACAGTGTTCCAGCGTAGAATGGACGGCAGTCAGAACTTCTTTCTCAACTGGGATCACTATGTAAATGGGTTTGGAAATCTAAATGGCGAGTTTTGGATGGGACTGAGCAAGCTACACCGTCTAACAGCCAACACCAGTCACACAAACAGGCTACGAGTGGACTTGGGAGGTTTCGATGGAAATACTGTGCATGCCAAATACAGTACGTTTAGGATTGGGGATTCTATTTCTAAGTACACCTTGACTGTGTATGGCTATAGTGGAACAGCTGGAGACTCTCTTAACTACCATAATGGTCGTCCCTTCTCAACAAAGGATCGGGATAATGACAATGCTGGAATTAGCTGTGCCCAAACACACAATGGAGGGTGGTGGTACACCAACTGTCACCATTCAAACCTTAATGGCCATTACTACCACTCAGTGCCTTATGCATCAAGAGGCTATGCAAACGGGATAGACTGGTACCACTGGAAGAATAGGTTCTACTACTCTCTGAAGGCCACTGAGATGAAGGTGCGGAGGGTCTGATCATACTAATGACAGCATTTGACTCTAAAGTTAGACACAACTGCAGTAGATCAAAACACAATGTAGATATAGAGCACTGTAGGTAGTAATTAATATTAACTGTATCAAAGAGAAAGTGAACTGCTTAGTCACTTAAGCTTACTATGTACATTTGCACATGATTTATAATTATGGCCACATCCTTTTCACACTTCATTTATTTTCATTAACACTTGTAATGCATAATTAGTATCTCCAGTTTTGAATATATGCAGTTTCTTTAATTCTTGAATTGCACAGCTAGTCAAGGAGATTTTAAAACAAAGCCACCACTTTAGAGATATGCATTAAAAATAGTATGATCATCATCAAAAGACACAATGACATAGAAACACTGGTCACTGTCACTAGCTAGTATCACATTCGCTTCTAGCATAATAATATAATACATTACAATTGATAAGATATAGAACCAATCTCACAATATTATAGTAATAAAAACAATCTAGAACACTGGCTACTTCATAGTCTCCGTTCCAGATGGATGTTGCTATGGTAACATAAAACAATGATGTCATAATAATAATCTTCAAGTTTAATGTACACACATAATAATATGTAATGGTAACACTATATTAGAATGGTGATGATGTATTCCCGAGACTACACCGTATTAAATAAGTAGCAAACCTTGATCACACATTTCGATCGTGCAATAAGTCTCACTGAGCCCTAAGCTTCGAGCACGATTAGTGTATACTAAACCTCAAATCTTAGTTACTACTCAGTGTTCTGCCCAGGATTGTCTGAGTGGTGGTCAACACTGCAGCCAGATGTTCGCAGATGGCACATTATTATCGTGATATACATGTACGTCAAACACGTGATGCTACCACACGTTTCTGTCTACAAAAAATGGTGTACTGAAAGTCGTAGTGTAGTGTTTACTATTTAGCTGTTTTTTCACTAGCTTACCAAGTCAAGTTAGCAATGGAATCTTCACTGCATTTGTTGGAATACCATCTACTACAGCCATCCAAAGCAATGAAAGACAGCGGATACGACAAATCTAGCTCTTCAGAGTTCGGCATCAATCGCTTGTGCACGCAGTAAGTTTCACTACGGTTAAGCTTAGTGCTGGTAGGAAAGAGGGACGTACTGGTCGGATTGCGACAGAGCTGGTCGGGGTCGACCACCACCGATCATCGCCGGCAGAACCCTGACTACTGGATGCCTGACTCAGGAATGGTGGGTTAAATGTCAACTCTATGAATATAGCTCAATACTCCCTCCAAGCAAGTGGGGTTACAGACTTCACTGGATCATGCATCCTCTCACCAGCTTCCATCTGAGGATCTTGATCCAATCCTCTGCCTCCTGTGCAGAGCTGGCATACAGGAAGAACGTTCTGTATGGAGTGATGATCCTGGAGGAGGGAGGGAGGGGAGGGGAGGGGAGGGGAGGGGAGGGGAGGGGAGGAGACGGGAGGGGAGGGGAGGGGAAAGGAGATGGGATCATATCATCACAAAATTAATACAATTACCGACTGTTGTGAGGCCTACGATCACGACATATCGGCTCAAAATCTCAGCTAGCTTTTAAGTAAGATGTAGGGATGGAAGTGCCAAAACAAAGGTGTATATATAGTATAGCATGATCACACAGTTAAACATATATAGCCCAATCCCTTTTTTTAAAAACATGTCACAGCAACTATAGCCATTATAATTAAATTAGAGCTGTTTACGTTGACAGATGTAGGGACGGGGCTATGTCAGCAACTCCCTAGATGGCTACTACTAAAGCACACCTCTAACAATACCACAATAAATTATACCAATTGCTACTACTTTAAATTACCAGCAGTTCCCCCGGGCACCTTACAATGACAAAGGACAGTATAGCCACTGAGAGCTCACTTGAGGCAGTTCTGTTTGCCCTGAGAGTCATCAGCCATGATGTCCACCACCTCCTTCAGGTTGATGGTACGGATGGGAGACCTCTCCTGTGTGTGTGTGTGTGCGTGTGTGTGTGTGTGTGTGTGTGTGTGTGTGCATGTGTGTGTGTGTGTGTGTGTGTGTGCGTTTGTGTGTGTGTAAGTAGACAGTGCAAAAGTTGCAGGCAGTGAATTTCTTCCTCGCCTCAATGATACCTCTCCTCTCTCCCCCCCTCCCTCCCTTCCTCCCTCCCTCCTTCCTTCCCTCCCTCCCTTCCTCCCTCCCTCCCTCCTTCCTTCCCTCCCTCACCTCTCTTGTCTTGTAGTAGCTTAGCTCGTTCTTGTACAATACGAACCATCGTGTTAGCCAGTTCTGGAGGAGAGAAAGTCAAACCTTTACTCCATATGATTACACTAGGGTAACTAACTGAAGCTCTGAACTTTCAGTATCTCACATGTGCTCTGTTCTCCTTACAGTCATGCATGCAGTTACACCAGAAGATAACCAATATGTCATCAAACTGAAGGTTAAGTGAAGTGAATTCACGAGGTGGTTGCTTATTATAGCACTGTGTTGCTCTTAATGAGTACACAATTGCGTTTACAGCACAGTATCTCTGAACGTTCATTAAAGGCGGGGCTCATATTATGCACTGCACAGACGCTCAGATATTGATGTATCTACACAGTGCGTATAAGCCTCACCCTTAACAGAAGTTCAGAGATAGAGCACTTTTAAAACGGTGATGCGATCGAAGTAGGTAACGGAATAATATTCGATTTCTACACGAGACTGCCACATGTATACATGTAACATCGACATCTTGATTGCATGCTCTGATCTCTCGCTCACTTTTCTGTGCTGGCCCAGTTTTGTGAGGTAGCCTTCCTTGGAGGCGATCTGCAGAGAGACAGAGAGAGAGGGAATATCGATTTCACTAAAATATCCAAATATAAAGTCAAATCACGTAAGAAAATGTACCAGGCTCTCTAGCAACGTGCAGAGAGCCTGGGGACGAGGGTACGTTCACCAGGTAACTAACTAGTTTGGTGCAGTAATCACAGTTTCACCAAAATGTCCGCACATGACACGAGAGTCTCGGGTCGAAACGTGATCCTCACATGACTACGTTAGCAACAACTATTAACAATTACATACCGACCCCGCCCCTAGCTGGTCAAACGATGCTTATCCGTGTAGCTACTGTAGTAGCATCCTTAGGCATCCTCTTGTCGACCTAGGCATTGAACGTCATCGCTTTTGTGTATCAAAATTCGACGGCAGGCTGCGTGCAGCGATACCGATGAAGTTAAGTAACTATTACTATTTGCATTTTCAAAAATTTCTCATTGCTATGCGTTCGGATATTTTGGTGAAACTGATCACTATCACACTATATCCCAACCATGACTCACAGCAAAAGCTGGAGCAGTGTCCTTTTTATTACTGGCGGCAAGTTGGCTGCTCGGTCCCCATTCCGCGTGGACCCGAATTTGGTCATAGTGGTCCGGCTCCTCCACACAGCGAGGATATGGGTACTTTAGGAGGGTGAGAACTCCTATAGGAGGGGGAGGGGGAGGGGCAGTGAGGATGCCTGCTAGAGGTAGACACGGGCTGTACACACACACACACACACACACACACAAACACACACACAAACACACACACACACACACACACACACACACACACACACACACACACACACACACACACCTGACTCTCCACCAATCACAGGCTTGCTCTCGAAGTGATCCAATAGCTCAGGTACACTGGAAAACCGCCCAAACCCAAAACTGAACTCTTTTCCATCGTACCTCACAGGGAAGTGTTTGACAGAGTTCTTTGCTCTGGGAGAAAGAGAGATAGAGAGAGTGTACAGATCACACACACGGTAAGGAAATTATGCATGTGGGAGGAGTTACATAATGCATTACATGCACGTAACATGCATGCAGTTTAGAGTGGCAATATACCAATTCTTGTAACTATAGCTGCACGAATGTGGGGTACGCCTTACTGTTAGCCTCGTACGCACGCCACACCCCCCCCCCCCCCCACTTCGTCATCAAAAGAGTGGCCTGGTATACACTGTTCGTGTAACTTACCTCTGGACTCCACTGTCGCTTGTAAACACTAATAACTGACCGTCTTTGTCACCTCATAACTCACCAAATGTTTGCTTGATTGCCACTGGCTTTCCACAGCTTGCAGAGAGCGAGGGTAGCGATGCATAATTATCGATTAGAAAAATTGAATTTTGACGCAGAATTAGAAGGACGCATAATTAGAGCGCCTACGGTATAATATTTAAATACTAGGACGGGGTGGGCTCATAATCAGGAATGGGGTTCCTACAAAGAGCGGGTTTAAAATTTATACTCAGAGGGGGGCTTAAATATACCCTGGGAGGGGGGCACATCCGCCCTCGGAAGGGGCCACTGACCTGACGGACAGGGTGAACTCCCCTGGGTTGGAGGCGCTGTCCCTCAAGAGATAGCTGCCATCCTCTCCAGTGGAGATCAGGACACTCTCAGCCACATGGCGGGTTATGTTGAAGTGGTACCAGCTGAGGGGAGGAAGGGGAGGGGGGGGGAGGGAGGGAGGGAGGGAGCGAGGGAGGGAGCGAGGGATGGAGGGAGGGAGGGAGGGAGGGGAGGGAGGGAGGGAGGGAGGGAGGGAGGGAGGGAGGGAGGGAGGGAGCGAGGGAGGGAGAGAGGGAGGGGAAGAAGGAGGGGAGTGAGGAAGGATGGGAAGGAGGGAGGGAGGGGAGGGAGGGAAGGAGGGAGGGAGGGAGGGAGGGGAGGGAGAGAGGGAGGGGAAGAAGGAGGGGAGGGAGGAAGGATGGGAGGGAGGGAGGGAGGGGAGGGAGGGGAGGGAGGGGAAGAAGGAGGGGAGTGAGGAAGGATGGGAGTGAGGGAGGGAGGGGAGGGAGGGAAGGAGGGAGGGAGGGAGGGGAGGGAGGGGAAGAAGGAGGGGAGTGAGGAAGGATGGGAGGGAGGGAGGGAGGGGAGGGAGGGAAGGAGGGAGGGAGGGAGGGGAGGGAGGGGAAGAAGGAGGGGAGTGAGGGAGGGAGGGAGGGAGGGAGGGAGGGAAAGAAGGAGGGGAGTGAGGAAGGAGGGGAGGGAGGGAGGGGAGAAAGGATAATACATGTGCCAAAGTGTAGTATGTGTGTGTGTGTGTGTGCATCCTATACAATGTATGTATCTAGGTATGTATATAAACATGTTTGAATATGTGAATACAGGACGTACATAACACTTGTACATAGCTATGTGAGTAATGCAATTACAACATAATGAATACTACACAGTGATCTCAGTGTCATACCCAACACACATCCTGTACACAAGAGCGGTGGGGATGACGAATGACTGACATGCATGATAAACTGATAGTGTGCTTATATACTCGTGAGTGGACTTATATTCAAGGGTGGGCTCATACTCAGGGATGGGCTTATACTTAGGGTGGGCTCATACTCAGGGGTGGGCTCATACTCAGGGTGGGCTCATACTCAGGGTGGGCTTATACTTAGGGTGGGGTTATACTTAGGGTGAGCTTACATGTATATTTATACTCAGGGTGGGCTTATATATGTACTTAGGGGTGGGCTTATATTCAGGATGGGCTTATGCTCAGGGGCAGGCTAACATTATGGTGGACTTACAGGTACATATACATGTACATGCATAGTCTCCCAAATGTAGCACTCTAAAGTCACTTACAGTACCCGGGGAGCGCCTGGCAACGAGACTATCTGGAGCTGCTGCTTATAATTAGAGTGCAGCACTTGCAGGCATTTTGGGCCCTCAGGGCACACTGCCATGTTTGGGCGCATTCTTACAGACTTCCGACTCCACTGTTTCTCTTTCAGTGAAGAAAGAATGGTAAAAATCATCACAAAGCTCAAGGAAACCCAGTCCCTACTGGGCCACTGTCACTATACAACCACTAGTAACAGCTCAGCATAACAATGGAAGCCATATCCAAGCCCTGCCAAAAGGAAGTGAAGCCACTCAAGGTTGACTCAGCTGGCAAGCCAAACATTCGAACCCCCTCCTCCCCCCTGCACATGGCTTTTAGTACAAACACACTTCATTGCATCAGCTGCTACCCTACCTCCGCTAAGCTTAGCGAATCTGTCCTCCCCACCCACACATTAGAACTACACAATCACTGCTAATGACTACAACTACTTAGCACACTACTCAAAATGACTACTTTAATATAATGAGCCGTATCATCATCTAGTTCATGAGGACATGTACACGTACGTGGTTATCACGTGGATACGAAAAGAGCATTTTTTCTTTTTATGAGTATGGCTAGCTCAGAGCTGTTTCCATAGCTTTATTTAGAGTTTCATATAGGATTTTTCGGTGGGGGTGGGGGGGGGGGGTGGGTGAATCTCAGTGCCCCCTCTCCCCCGTATAAAAACCCTATTAATAAACTGTATGTACTGGGAGATAACACTCATATGTTGCTGGATACGACACTCACAACCAAGCAACGCGGCAACAAATCCACAATATTTCCAGTACACGGCTAATATATCATACGTAATTATAGTTTAGACTCTGACGGCTTTGGCACAGACTATCCCTAAGCATGGTCAAACTACAGCTAAGAAGGATCTCATCATACACTTGCATGGGTGTGTATTACTGGCAATTAGGTGTTCCCACCCCATCCAGTCTCCACTCCCCAGCTTCTTGGCACACTGTTTCATCTGTGTAGACATGCACATTCCATTTCACCAGCCGCTGTCCATCCCTTTACCGAGTTTAGCAAACGTTTCCCCGCATGTCCTCCCCATCCACGCATTACATACAAAAATGCAGTATAAACTTTCATAGTTGTCTTAAAGTCACACAGGAACCCCTGCTACCTGTATATACACCGTCAATGCCTTCTTTCTGGTCATTAAAACCTTAAGATACAAGTGTACTACAGGCAGAAATGTTCCTGGGGGTTGGGGGGGGCTGGTGATACAAGTGTACTACAGGCGGAAATGTTCCTGGGGGTTGGGGGGGGGGGGGGGTTCGGGGGGCTGGGAACGAGGCTATACACGACTACCAGTGAACTACACAATCGCTCGACTGAACCATGATTGGAAAACACCTGCTAATCATTCAGACACAGTGAGCTACATGTTGATGACATTGTTTATTTGAACTTATCCCAAACAGTGAGAGGAGCCACAATAGACGGTGACTAAGTGGAGGCACAACAGTTGCGGTTGAACAAACAAGCACGTCTTGAGCAATAATAACATGAGAGCGGATTTTGAGAAAAGGGGCCACTTTGCACACAACAGTAAGTGCCATCTAAATGAAACGTGGGTGGTTTATACAGGAGGCATTGCTGCAGCTATAACCCGAAAATGAAGCCTTTTAGCCACAGCGATAGGAAGATACGGGGCCAGGTTCTTGGGATTTTTGATCGTGCGGCGATTTTCCAAAAATGGCGGTGCTACCAAGGCACGTATCACAGAAATAAAGAGAGCTCAATGCACGTATCTGAGAGAGCTGCAGACTTCTAGCGTGGGATTCCTTTCGTTGAAGGTTAGTACTTGCACTGTACCGAGAATCATTCGTGTTGCAATAATGGACGTGGAGATATGACAGCTTGAAAAGTAGCAACAATTGACAAAAATGTGTAAAGTGGTGACCCTTTTCTCAAATCCGCTCACATATTGTGGTACTTGAAGGTCATAGTAATCAGTGTTAAAACTTTTCCCAACTGAACACTGAACAGATATCCCCCTGAATACCGCCAAGGGGAAAAATTTTAGCAGATGGTCATCTGAAATATTTCACGGAAATAAATTTCGCAGACCAAGGATTTTTGATAGCCATGCCCCATTCGATGTTAGATCATCTCTAGTAGTATTCTGAAACGATTCCGCAAAAACACTGCCGGAAATTATGTGGGAGGGAGGGGGGGGGGGGGAGGGGGAGGCCTGGGAATGAGGCTACAGTGAAAGTATCTCCAAAACATTATGAAAGCAGCCAGTAAATTCAGCCAACCATACACGATTGGAATGCTGGAATTTTTTGGGTTCAATTAATGAACCCATACCCTACAGATGCACAGTGTGTACTAACAAGAAGCCTCCCCCCCACCGCCCAATAAGCTCATGTGTACACCACACAAGAAAGATACAACCACATACACAGGGGTTCATTTAAAAAAATTGTCAAGGGGAGGGTGGGGGGGGGGGGGCAAAGTGGAATGCGGATGGCTTTAAGGGGAGGCGATGTACAAAGCACACCTCATACTAGGGGCGTTTGGGGGCATGGCCCCCCGGGGAAAGTTTAAAGTTTAGACCCTCTGAGATCACTTTTGGTGCGTTTTCATCACACAACCCATGAATGGACCATATTAACTATTCGTGTACTGCTACATATCTGTATACACACACTATGTGGCAGCATAATAATATCAGGAGCCCATAACCCAAAGGGAAGGAGCATTGAACTAGTGATTCCACCTGTTGTCGAATGGCACCTACAAAAAAACTCCATATATGGATTGCCTAGCAGCTATGCATGGCTGGTTTACTACTGGACTAGTGCTAAGTAAATTTATAGTGCTTACGTAGCACTTACCATATAAGGAGTGTTGGGCAAGTGCTATTTGACAACAGGTGGAATCAGCATACATGCACAAGTTTAACGCTCCTTCCCTTTGGGTTATGGGCTCCTGATAACACTGATGTTTATTTGTGATAGCTATACAGTTTTCAGTATGTGAACCACAATTGTGGCCCCCCAACTACAATGTTTCTAGTACAAGCTACGTAGCCTCGTTCCCAGTCTCCACTCCCAGCTTTTTTTCGTACAACATGCGAAAAAAAGCTGGGAGTGGAGACTGGGAACGAGGCTACAAGCTACATAGGGAGGAGCATCAAGATTAAGGCTTGGCCCCCACATCGATGCTGTATGAACGAGATCCCTGGTCTGCATGAAGTGCCCACACAATGCAGCATGTCCATAGAAGCTATGGCTCCACCTCATCAGGTGAGCAACACCTCGCGATTGGTGCCATATCATCTTCCTTGATTGTGGAATGAATAACGATTACCAACGTCATGAATAAGGTCTTGGTGTCACATGGCCTAGGAAGCAACACCAGGGGGGCTGTAGAAACAATCCCACCTTTAGACTGAAGCAAGACGTGCCAATTCCTAAGCTATTCATTTCAATTCCAACTCTAAAAATACTTGCCAAAACCATCATCAAATGCCAACACTTTGGCCAACTATGCTGTAGCCTTCTAAATATATAAGGCCTTATATATACACAGTCAGAAAAGCTAATGAACTAGTTCAAGCAAAGCAGAATAGTTTCAGCTTCAACTGAATTCCACCCTAGATCAATTACTGGTTTTCGTTTATCCCACATCGCAAGTTAGGTTGACCACATGTACAGCTACAGTGGTGCCCTCTATGATTACCAAACATCACTGATTATCATGATAACAGTATATGTGCAAGTGGTGGTAATTAAAACTATCTGAGGGCGGGTCAGAAAAGCCGACAGGTGGTCAAATCTAACCACTGCTGACCAGGGGCAGTCAAAACCCTGACCTACATGAAACAGCTAACTTGTGGGGTTGCTTTAGTGTCGTTCCCAGGCTCCCCCCCCGAGTGGAAGAAAGCTTTTCGTAACGAAAGCGACAAAAGCTGGGGTGAAGGCCTGGGAATGAGGCTAGGGTTGCCGTTGTGCGTCTTACTGATTTGGTTAAGACAAATCAGCACCTTGATTTCTGTGCGGACTGTCCAGTTTACAAGCCTTATTAGGAAATTGCCTCGAGAATAAGAACTTGGTTACACAAACACTAAATTCAAAAACGGGTGTATCTGACTCTACAGTATAAATTGTGCTTTACTGTAATTATCATAACCATGCATTGGGTATGCTTTGTAATGAACAGAGTGCCAGCTCTCAATGGATAAAGGCATCCCTCATTCAACCCTGCCAACTTGGCCAGCTCCTAATAAGGACAACCCTGGCTGTATGTATATGCACCACGCATGGCAGTTTACCTTAGGTTGGTAGCCTCGTTTTAGCAAGTGATTAGGAGAAATATGTGTACCTAGGCCCGTTACGCCTCCGCAGCGTTTCAGAAACGTTTCTGGAAACAATCCCGTGCCATCCCCTAACCATACCCTAAACCTATCCCATCTATTCAGAGCCGGGAAATTGTACGTTTCCAGACTCCACTTCTTAGCATTTCTTTACAATGTGCAAAAGAAAAAAACGTCAGCCATTGGAGCCCAGACACAAAGCTTGATCAGGAAGCTAGTACCTGGAGTACACAACCTTACACACATCTGTATTGTCACCTGCTCAGGAACAAGGAAGCTAAGGACAGCAGTTTCCACTACTGCATAGAACTGTTGCTTCGTCATCTACTACTAGTAGAGATACTAGCCCTTTTTGGGGGCAAAATGTTGGCAAAAATGCAAACCTTATACGTATATATGCTGCCTGACACAAAATTGATTATCAGCTGCTATTGTATACATGTACATACATTGTATATTAGCTTTTTGGGAGGCAGTGTACAGTATTACAGCTTCACCAAAATGTTTGTCACATGGGCCAAGAGGCTTGGTAGTAAAATGTGATCGTCACATGATTACGTTAGCAACTAATTAAATGTACATACCAACTCTGTCCCCAGCTGGTTAATTAAATGACGTACAATTTATCCGTGTGGTTTACCAGCTGTAGTTAGCTATTGCTGGCCTAAATCTTAAACATGATTGCTTTTAAATCTCCAATTTTGAACGGTAGGCTGCACATAGCAAAATAACATAACTATTCACATCTTTCAAAATTTCTCGTTGCTACATGTATGCATATAATACTTTCACATTTTGATAATTTGGTGAAAGTACAGCTATAGGCTGTCAACTACACTACATGTACGTATATGGCCGTGTAATGCTACACATACTTCCATTTATAGCATACTCTGCTCACATACAAGGGCCGCCATGCACAGCAATAGTGTCCCCTGCAAAAATACTAATCTGGGCTAGAGCCTAAACAATATTATGTATTGGCTGCTCTGGTCTAGCCACATATTCTAGACAATCAGACACTGAAGCCATGCTGGCAGGATGATTGAAAGAGATTTTGCATCTGCATCTAGCAACAGTTGCTAGGGCGCCATTATTGAGTAGCAATACATACTTGAATGAATACACGAGGTGGATGTTGCTTGTCTCACTTGCACTCCAAAGTCACTGAACGTGTCCAGTCTAATAATTGCTTGATAGCAACAGTTGATATATTGAAAGCGTAAGCTACAAGCTGCTGAGATCACTGCAGAACCTACAATGTTTTTGACACTCATGAAATGGGAATATAATCTCAAGTTGTCTGGATGTGATACAGTTAACACAGACCCTCTACACCCTAGTCTATTCAAGGAAAACAGGTAGCGTGTGTAGCCCATTCAAGCCGTCTGTAAGGGATCTAGCCCCAGAAATTACCAAAATTAGATGAGAACGGGAGCCCATGGGGACCTCCGTCCCTTAGCGTCCAATGCCACACTAGCCTTGCTTCCAGTCATGGCCCGGCTTTTAGCAAAGGATATGAGATAACAACTAGGGCAAGAACAACTGGAAAGGAGGCTAGAATCGATGCACAATACGTGTGTGTATATTTATAGCTTCGCTGTTGTTTATAACCTTGTCGTGCTGCTAGAAGTAGTCTCGCAAGCTAACCCCTTTCCATTCCGCAGCATCAATCGCTTTCAGTATTGGCACGTGCAAGGAGTCGTCTGGAGACTCAGGATCATTTCGCGTAAATCTCTATGGAAATTTGAATAGAGCCAATGAAATTTCAGAATGGATAAAATTTATATGCGTTAGCTATTAATGAGGCATTCCTTTGGTGTCCGTGTATGGCAGCCGTATCGAAACGGCTGTAGAAAGCCTATTGAACCGACTGAAGGTAGCAGGAGTGTGAGATTTAGTAACGCTCTGCAGCTAGAATTTAGTTGCCGTGTCTTACCGCAAAAATCCAGGTGTTTCAGCTTTGCACAAGAAGGTAGGAAGAGTAGAAGGCCCATTAAACTTCGTCACTTACGAGTCTAGCACAGTGTTCAGTCCAGACAAAGAGCGCGTTCAACCATCATGGCACATGAACAGTACAGCAGATATAATGGGTGCGTCTTTTCTTGTGACTCAACCAATTATTGCATTTCAGAGGTTTCACGTGAAGTGGTCTCAAGCCTCCAGACTATTCCTTGCACGTGCTGATACTGAAAGCGATCGGTGCTGCGGAACGGAAGGGGCCTGGCTTGTGAGACTATGCTAGGAGAGACGAGTATTGAATTCAACATAGCTTCAGCTAAGGCCTCATAGCTACCAGAAACCACCCCTTAATTCCTAGCTCTATTATTTAGAGCTCGCGTCTATCCCTACACCCTTTGGATACCCGGGTATGAAAGCCCCTGACCACACCCTGCATGCCCTGTTGATGCTGTTCGTTCGTATACTTGTACATAAAGCACCAGTGCTCACCCAAACACCCGGCAAGCTAACAAACCACTCCACAGCATCACACAACGACACGCTAAATGGGCTTAGCCTCACTGAGACTAGCCTGCGGCACAGCCGCTACAGTAAATAGCTTACGGAATGTCTGCCATGTCGACGGGGGGCGGGGGGATCTCGTCCATCATCGTGCCCGGATGGGAGTTGGCCCGCTCGACCTCCATTCGTTCGCCCGTCACAGCAACACTGCAGCCATGTCTGTAGGTACCGGCCATTGGCTACACCACTAGTGCGTTAAACAACTGCTAGATCAACGCAATCCTGTTGTTGTCCCTTCCGGAAGTGCCTATGGACTGCACTGGTTAATTAATATTGCAGGCTCCTCCTACTGCCTTCGCTCTAACCTAATGAGTCACGCCTACTTGGGCCTAAAACGGGAAATGGAGAAATAGGAAATGAGAAATGAGGCTAGTAGAAGTGATAGCTAGATGCACACTCTACTTGGAAAAGAAAAAAAGGAAGCCTATAGCTCCTGGACAGTCAAACAATTCTTCCCAGGCTTAGCACTGATAGTATTTGTGAAGAGAAAAAGTTGGAGGGAAAAGAGCATAGCAGCCTCCCTCCATAAGAATGACAGATAGATGACTATTAGATAGAATCTGATGAGTTTTAATTTGGACAAATATCCCTTCAGCCTGTGGCTGGTCCACCAGGGAGTCTTGTACACAACACACGACACAAACAAGAACACATAGCAAATACATAGTCGTTAACACAGATTCTATAAAAAAATAGTTATAATTAAATTTTTTTAATTATTTTTGTGGCATTTCTATAAACAGAAGCTTGGAGGGGTAAAAAGAGAGAAAAAAAAGAGAGAAAAAGAAAGAAAAAAAAAAGAAAGAGAGAAAAAAAAAGAAAAGCAAAAGCCTAGGGAGCCCCTCCTGGAGTGTTAGACACCCGGAGCGCTGGATAGGCGATGGCTGGGAATCACAGGAGCCGCTGCTGTGACGTACCCAGTCATCGAGTTCTTCCGGAGAAGAAAGTTACCGGCATATTGGCTATAGGCTTAGAAAGTCAAGAATCAGATATGTACGCGGGCGGCATTCGAACCCGCGACCCGATTAATGGGGAGGCCACGTTCCGACCCCAGTCTGAAACGAACGCGCCACCTTGACTTCCCGTCAGATGTTAGCAAAATTTAGTCTTTTGAACCTGTCGGTGATGTGCGTTAAATGGAATTGTTCCTAGAATGAGCGCACAACTGCCTGTTCAGCAGCAGGATGGCTAGAGCGTCCCGCTATAGTACAAGGTTAGGTAGCTACAGATACATGTAGCGCTAGTTATAACCATGAGCCTGACTCCTACAGGCCGCATAGCTACACACATCCTACTTCAAATACTCAGCTGTCACTTGTGGCTCAATTGCAAAATGGGGATGTTAAGCTGGTCAGGCTGTATTTAGCTAGCTTCCTAGCTGGTACATATCTCTATCTGATTATGGATGTGTCAGACAGTGTGTGGAGATGGACGGTGTGTATTGCGTGATAGCAAGAGGGTGAAGATGTAGGACAAATTATGTGAGGAGTTTATGTGAAGAAACTTAAGGCAGTTGATCAGGAGGATGGATGGAGTTGAGATTGATTGAGGAGGATGAAAGCGGAGATAAGGAAGTGAAGGTGGCATACTCATGCATGCACGGCACAATCACTGTATAGCGATGTATAATTTATGCTATTGTATTAGCTGTATGTCTCGTACGTGATGGTTCAGACATGAAAGAATTTAATAACCATCAAGCGATATGACACTGATTATCAGAGTCACTGTTCAGTGTGAGATCTGGGTGTTTTGATCATGATAACTTGTTTTCCCATTTCCCGTTTCTCCAGTTCCTATTTCCATTCCGCCAGTTCCTATTTCCATTCCGCCATTTCCCATTCCTCCTTGGATATACGTCAGAGGCTGGGTCCGGGATATGCGAGAGCATGTGTTCATATGAGAAAAGGTATTGAATATTCATATTGGCAAGGATAGGCTAGCTACTTTTACTTTTCATTCTATGAAAGTGGTTACAATGTACAATCATGTTTATGTTAACATGTATGCATGTATTGCATGTTGATATAATAATTATCATGAATGCATTCAGGAAACGTGACTTGGAGCAAGAGACAACCGAAGGCAACAAGACAGTGCAGCACTCGAGAAGCGAAGGACCATGCAAAGCTCTGCTGCACAAAGCATAGAGGAAATTTCTCAAAGGTTTTCACATCAGCCACACGAGAAGGGATGACTACATCTGTATGTGCTATCATCGCGAAAAACGGTACTTGAATTCAAGATTATCAAGTACAATACAGTATATGCAAACATGTGATTATATAGATGAGGTAGAATGCCCACTCAGGCCAAAGGCAACAAGTTAGAACTTACTGGATATCGCAACTGAATTGTCTGATCTAAATCCATTGGAAGAGAGACTCGTCTCACCAAGGATCCCCTTCATGAAGATGGTGGCACTCCCTTGTGGTGAACAGCTTGCGATTCACAGACCTGCAGTGAATTACCCATGGATCTGACACCCCCTGTGTCCCCTTCTTCTGAGGCTGCCGTCCCAAGCTCAGATGGTGCCTCGAGATCTATGACGCTGAAGAGGAAGCTGTGTTACAAAGGGCATGATACATACACTCACACATACATACACACATGCATACTCAACACTGGACCACGACCTCTCAGAAAACACCTGATTTCATGCACTACTATTTTTGTCGCTATGCTAAAATTTATGAATGACTGTTTCACAAATGTGGCTCATGCTTCACTATAGTGTGCTTTATATATAGGTGATTCATTCTCCTATTATATATGTCATACACAATTGATTAATTAACTCACAACTACCTTTATTCAGTGCAGGGTAGAGATTCCGCAATTTAGTATTTCCGCAGTCACTTTAAACATTTGTGGCCACATCATCTAGGCTGATCTAAGTTCATCAGGTCTCGTCTGTAGCAGTGTCTGGGAGTATCGGGTAAAGACAAGGGAATCTCCACACCCATTCAGAGTTTCCTCCCCAAACAATAGCTGATCAAGCATGGAGTCACACATTAAAGGTAGCTAGCCTATCCTTACCATTATAAATATAGCTAGATATTAACAATGCTCAAAAAGAAAGCCTATACTGAGAGACTCAATTTGTCATACGAAGTGCCTTAGATGCCACCATATTACCTCTCAGGGCACTCAAAATAAAGGGTGGCAAGCCCTGAATACCATTAGCTATTGCATCATGCAGGCAAGTTTCATTATTCTGAGCACTAGCCTCATTCACCCCAATTCAGTACTGCATGGGATGAATGGTAGTAGGTGCATATATAGATAGAAATACAGATCTAGATGAACTTAAAGAGGGAGAGCCAAAACAGGTAGCGTGAAAACAAAGCTGTAGAGTGGAGCCTGGGAACAAGGCTATGGTATTGCTAAAAATTGGTGCTTAAATGGTGGTGTGATTGAGCCAGTACTGTAGTTTGTATGCTGCATGTATTTTGACTCCTAGTTGCAATTCTGCAAGCAAAGTTTTGAATGTCCTCTAGTTTGTTTCGATTTTTCTGAGTATAAGGATCCCATACTTCCGAGGCATACTCCATATGAGGGCGAATAAGGGATTGATAAAGCTGCACCAATGCTGCACCCATAAAACCTTCTATATAGTATAAGCCCAAGATCTTCTTAGCCTTCGAGGATGTGGATTCAATATGAGGTGACCAGGACATATCTGATGAAAGTAGTAGCCCGAGGTATTAATTTGAAACACTCAACTTCCTCAAGAGTGCAGCCATTCAAGGTCATAGTGGGGGGAATTGATGGCTGTCTTTTTCTTGATACAAGCATATATTTGCATTTTGAAGAATTGAATGTTAAATAGTTTGCAGACACCCAATCTGCAACAGTGTTAATGTCACTTTGCAGGGTTTGAAAATCACACCTGCTTGGTGATTGGTCGAAATAGGAGAAGGTCGTCAGCATACAGCACCATCCAGGTGACATCAGCAATTGGGACATTTTCCAGGCTGTCAATGTATATTAGAAATAGAAGGGGACCAAGCACCGATCTCTGTGGGACACAAGAGAGTACTGGGGAGTCCTGAGATTATTCACCATTGACAACCACCTTTTGGGATCTGCAGGTTGGGTAGTGTGATACCCAATGCAGGACAATCAATTAATCAATTAAAATTTAATGCCACCTGTAAGAAAGGTACAGCCAGCTCATGAGAGCTTACGAGACGGGACATGAGGGTCAAGATTCAGCTGCTGTAGCTTCAGCATTAGCTCTTTGTGAGGCACAGAGTCAAATGCCTTTCGTAGGTCAAAAAACACTGCACAGAGTTCATCGCCTTGTTCGAGAGCTGTAAGCCATTCATGTGTAGTGGACAATAGTGCAGTTGTGGTTGACTTTCTTGACTCCTGACTCACGATTTACCAACGAAAGAAAGTAAGTCAGATAATGATGTGTGAACCTATTGAGATTCATCTCTTAAGGTTCAACGCGTTACTGGTGTAACCTATTGAGGTTCATCTCTCAGACGGTTGGGGTTTATAATACTGACTTTGACACACGTTTGACGGATTGTCGAAATGGTGCGCTCGTTTGCAGACTGGGGTTCGGAGCGTTATCTCCCCAAGGTGATCAAGTCGGGGATCGGGCCCCCTGTACACATATTGATCTTCGACTTTCTACGACCTAGTAGCAAGAACGCCGGTTCTTTCTTCGGATCCCGAAGCTGAATGGACGACTGGGCACGTTGCGGTGCCCACCGTGATTCCCAGTCTCGCCTATCCAACGCTTCTGGGGCAGCCATACCTCTACAAGTATATCTGACCCTGCAGGAGGGATGGGAAGTTCACTAGGCGTTTTTTTTCTTCAACTTTTTTTTCCTCTCCAACTAGGCCTGGGAAGAAATGTTTAGCTATGAGTTTGATCATCCAGGAGGGAGGGAGGCTAGTTATTTTTTACCCTCCAACTAGGCCTGGGAAGAAATGTTTAGCTATATATGCGTTTGACTATCCAGGGGGGAGGGATGTTATCTTCTCCAACTTAAGTTATTTCTCTTTATAGAAATACCACGAATAGTCATCTCTCTATCAGTACTAAGCCTGGGAAGAATTATTTGACCGTCCAGGAGCTAGCTACAGGCTTCTTTTCCCTCCTCCAAGTGAAGTTGTTTCTCTTTATTGAAATACCACAGATAGTAATCAATACGTACTAAGCCTGGGAAAATTGTTTAGAAGTTTGACCGTCCAGGAGGGATCGGAGCCAGGATAATTTTTCCCCCTAAAACTTAAGTTGTTTCTCTTTATAGAAATACCACAAATAGTCATCTATCAGACTCTATCAGTAGCTAGTAAGCCTGGAAAGAAGTTTGCCCGTCAAGGGGCTATAGCTATTATAGGCTTCTTTTTTTCTCTCCAATTCAGTTAAGTTGTTTCGAAATACCACAAATTTAATAGCCATCTATCTATCACTATAAGCCTGGGGAAATTTTTTCAAGTCTGACAGGCTGATGGCTACTGAATTATTCATTAGCTACAGCCCGCTACACACACTGAATACTAACAAAATAGCTGGAATGGCAAGTTATTAGGAAAAGGACATGTCACTAGCAGTATAAGCCCTAGCTTGTGGTGGGTTTGACGAGCTCATTTTTATGTTAAAGCTGAAACAGGCAAAACATGTACAGCAGGGTCCCATAAGCATAGCTAATGGTTGCTAGTGTTAAGGAACCACGAAAAAATTAAAGAGCAAAACAAATATAAACAGAAACAAAGAAAAGTTTATGTACACAAAACAATACAATTTACAGCAGTAATTTTAAAAAGTAGTTTAAAAAACAGTTTGTTTTTGTTTTTTCTTATCACTTGGCACTGTAACTATAGGAATTTATGCAAATGACACAATATCACTATAATGGCTAATTTTGCATGTATGCCCAAAAATTAGTTTTAAATAGTGATACAGAAAAACAAGCCAAGAGAACATGTGAAGAAAATGTATTCCAGTTATGAATAGTACAAGGTACAAAGGAATTACAGAAGTTACTTGTCGACTGGTTAAACAGCTTAGTGACTGCGGTATCAATGCTTGCAGCGGTGAACTTCAACATCCTACCAGAAATTTGGTCCGGGCATCTTGCTTTAAAACATCTACTGATTGTAGAAGACATACGTATAACCTCTTCCTCTGTACATAACAGATTTTCTGGGCGCAATTCCAGGTGTTCAGCAGACTCAAAGGAGCCATATAGGGGTGGCAATGATGTAGTGAAGCATTTATAGTACTAATTGTTCAACATGTTCGCTTTGTCCAGCTCATTGTCTGCACATGTACCATCAGATTGATGTGTTGATGGTATTGTGGCTGAATCCTTCTAGAAGAGCTTCATTGTTTTCCAAAGCCGTTTTTTGTTTCCAGTATTAATGTTCCTTGAAATTAAAGAATGACTGTTTTGAGTTTCTCAATATTTAAGCTTACCATTATATTTTCTCCAGAGCTCAGTTGACCCTGATGACTTTTCCCTTCATAATAAAGTATTTCCGCTTTTGCATTGCACGTTTTAAGTCCTTTGATAGCCAAGGGAGATTCATGCATCTAGGTAAAACACCCTTTGGGATATATGGTAACATTTTCCCAACTTCGTAGAGCTTGATTTACATCATGGGCATCCAGCAGGTATTCCCAATCAACATCAGCACATAGTCTGTTTGCTTTGTCAAAATCAGCTTGAGAATACCTCCAAACTGGTGGTGCAGTACAGTTAGGTGAAAGTCTCCTATAGGAGAGAGGCCATTATGGTCGGAGTTAACAATAGGGGGTATAATGGAGCTCTCCTTCAGCTGTGCAGGGGTGGATACAAGAGCGATCTCTAGCGAGTGGAAAAAGTAACTGTTTCTTATATGATGCTGTAAGATTTGGGTTACCACAAAAATTATACTGGTGACATCAGAGAGAAGGTAATTACTCGTTAAGAACTTCAACAGGAGATGATGGAATGTGTTTCGAGAAACTTTTACTGATCAGCGGAAGCAGTGAAATTGGGCGAAAAAACGAATATCCTGCTTGGAGGGGATTGAGACGATGTTTGACATCTTCCAGTCAGCTGGGAGCCTCCCAGACTTGAGGGAGAGGTAGAACAGAGCTGCAGCAGCAATGGAAGGTGCACCTATATTGCATGAGGCAAAAGATGTCGACATCCAATCAGAGATGCCATCAAAACCGGAGGCAGTGTTACACTCAACATAGTCTGGAGAACATAGCTATATGAATTCTTTGTAGACACTGGGAGGGAAACGGACTGTCGAGGGGAACTGGAAGACACTTTAGCTAATTGTTAAAAGAATTTAGCTGTGGTCCGACAGCTGCAGAGTGACTGAGGGATTGGTAGAATGGCTAGGTCAGGAAGGGAAGAGGTCGTTCAGTAATTTTGGTCGGCTTGGTTACAACTTGAGTCAGACCAAAATCCGTAAAAATCCGGGGGATGAGACAGAGGGAGAGGATGATAGGCCGTCCACATTGAAATCATCACAAAGAAATTATGGGATTTGCGAGGCTGTCCGACCACTTGAGGCATACTTCACAGCAGAGGCCATCTTGGTTGGGCCTTACTGACTTATCACAGATGCCACAGCGATATACACATCCAGGGCCAGGATTAGCTCATGATATGTTTACCCTGTGTAGCGACTCAAATTTAAGGCCCTGAGATGCAGTTTGTATGACAAAGGGACAGGCTTTGCCAGCCTTTGGAGCTGCTGTCTTCCAAAATCAATTAGTTGAAGGTGCTCTTGAAGTCTGCAACTTGAAAACTTCCTTGATTTACTGAGCTTAGCGCATCAATGGAAGGGACTGTCAACGGGGGGGCGGGGGGATGTCAATATTGCAGGCTCCGCCCACTGCCGTCCTATCCCTGTCTTAGCTGTCGGCTCTTCCACATCTGAACTGTGAGAAAAACGCGTGAAACTGGGTACCGGGTAAGTATCTACTTAATTTCTAATGCATGCTGTTTAGTACCGGGTAGTTTCCTGCCTCGATCTGCACATTTAATCATGGATACTAGCATAATGGGCGTGGTATAGCATAGGGGAGTTTATAGTCTCGCGGGCCAGTTCGACTGCAACACTTTCTTTTTTTGAAGTCAAGCTCAACAGTAGTTGAGCAAGTCTTTTCGCTGAAGTTCACCCAAATAAAGACTGGCTGTTGTTGTCAAGCCAACCCTAATATTTAATATAGTCTCGTTTCCAGATCCTCCACACGCACACTAGTCTGGGAACGAGCTAATCATCCAGTCTAGCACTGGGTGCTGATAGACTTTACATAGTCTCGTGCGACAGACGCTCACACAGCAACAAGGGAGAGTTGGATTAATCATGGATACTAGTATAGTACGCGAGTACCATGGATTAATAAGCGTGGCTTCACCCATCTTTTATTGCTTATAACAGGAGCCCGTAACCCAAACTTTTGGTTATGGGCTACTGCTTATAATATGGCCCCTGGCCTACTAGTAAGGGCTGCAAAGGGGAAGAAATTCTTTATTGAAGTAGTGGTTTCAACTTCATTATATTTTGTGATAAGGTCAAGGGGATTATACAATCCTATTAAATCCTATCAAACATGTAGTGCATAACGTCTAGTTAGCCTCGTACCCAGGCCACACCCCCCTCGAACTGGGAACGAGGCTAAACGTCTAGTATATTCCACAAGAATGTAAAGTAGTTTCCATGGTTTATGGCTGGTTTTTGATCAGCTGGGCATGCGCTGATGCTAAACTTCAAATGCATGTATGCTTTTCAAAAATTTCGTCTTTCTTGCCCAGGTTCGAGCCATGGGAAAGGTGACCATCTTTACTGCTGATGGCTGTCCAGTCTGCCAGAAAGCCAAGGAGCTGCTGACCAGCAAGGGAGTTGTGTTCCATGAGATCAATCTCACCCAGACCCCAGAGTGGAAGGGACTCATGTTCATCCTCACCAACGGTGAGACAGATGGAGGAAATTGCCTGAGGGTCAGTTGGGCGGAGCATTATTCTGAACACTGGGTGTATTATTAATCGGGTTCTCTTTCTACAAATTGTCTTCATAAACATAACAAATGCCGACATTTCAACTGCTCGGCTATAGTCTTCTTTTTACAGCAGACATTACGTGAAGCTAATTTGTGGTCGGTAGAAAGAGAATCCCTTAGAACCAACCAAGACCCTCTTTAGAATTAAACTAATAAGCACCATATACTTTATGTGTACCTACACGTCAGAGTTAGCCTTATTCCCAGGCTCTTCCCTCGAACCCTCGGCAAGCGACATTGCAACAGCTGGGTAGAGGCCTGGGAACAAGGCTATATGTTAGAGTCGCAATAATCAAGGTTTATTATTATTTTCCTGAGATGTACGCCTTTACTATAGAATGTTTTGATGTTTGCATCTGCGAGTGTTTGTTGTAGCAACTTAAGAGATATTTTTTTTGTAAGGCACATCACCAACTCCAACTCCAACTCCTCTTTCACTGAATTACCATTAATCTCCCAAAGGCAAGACCAGTGTCCCAGAAGTGTTCTTCAACTCCACCCTGGTGGGCGGGGCTGATGACCTGGCCCGACTGGATCAAGAGGGGAAGCTGGAGGGGATGATCAAGGAGTGTCTTGAGTCCCTTGACCCCGCCCACTTCCCTCCTCCTCTGAGGAAGCCAACAGGAGGAGACTACCTGCAGGTCAGTCACCATGTGAATTTAGCTTCATACCCAGACTATAGTCCACATTTGGCTCTGACCCCAGACTTTAGTCCCCCCCAGCTTCATTCCATGTGGCTCTAGTCTCATTCTCAGACTTTATTCCCAGTATGGCTCTAGCCTCCGGTTCCCAGGGTCTCTTTCCTACATGGCTCTAGCCTCGTTCTCAGGCTCTATTCCAGATTTGGCTCTAGCCTCATTCCCAGGCTCTATTCCAGCTATGGCTCTAGCCTTATTCCCAGGCTCTAGTCCCATTTGGCTCTAGCCTAATTCCCAGGCTCTGTTCCCTACTTGGCTCTGGCCTCATTCCAAGGCTCTGGTCCCCATGTGGCTTTAGCCTCATTCCTGGGAGTACTGTAGGATCACATGAGCTTCTGGTCACACGTTGGTCATATGACATTGCCGATCTCTCAGGTGATCCCAAAGGAGCTACAGCAGAAGTGGCAGAAGGAGGTGGAGGCTCTGAACCCAAAACTGGGAGGCACTCCTGAGAGGCCGATCTCTGCCCTCCTAGTTGTGCTAGATGTGCCAGAGGAGATGGTAGTGGTTTGTACGGCAGGTGAGGCTTGGTCCCATTCCCAGACCTCTGTTTACCTGAGGCTTGGTCCCATGCCCAGACCTCTATTTACCTGAGGCTTGGTCCCATGCACAGACCTCTATTTACCTGAGGCTTGGTCCCAAGGCTTGGTCCCATGCACAGACCTCTATTTACCTGAGGCTTGGTCCCATGCACAGACCTCTATTTACCTGAGGCTTGGTCCCATGCACAGACCCCTATTTACCTGAGGCTTGGTCCCATGCACAGACCCCTATTTACCTGAGGCTTGGTCCCATGCACAGACCCCTATTTACCTGAGGCTTGGTCCCATGCCCAGACCTCTATTTACCTGAGGCTTGGTCCCATGCACATACCAGTGTTCTGGCTAGGCCTATACCAAAGGGCACTGTGCCCTTTGGGGCATCTAATGTGCCTTTGGGTCTGCCCCAGAATCACTAATGTGCCCTTTGGTTTTTAGTGACCACTTCAACTGTCTGAATAGGTTGGGGGTTGGCCTAGAACAGTTGTCAGGAGTATTATAGAATAACACAAGTACACAATGGAACGCTGAAGAGAGTACAATACACTCATTAATTGTGCCCTTTGGACCCAATATCCTGGCGAGAACGCTGGCACATACCTCTATTTACCCGAGGCTTGGTCCCATGCACAGACCTCTATTTACCTGAGGCTTGGTCCCATGCCCAGACCTCTATTTACCTGAGGCTTGGTCCCATGCCCAGACCTCTACTCGCTGCATTGCTTGGTCTTCAGCTGCACAACGGTGCAAGTTTGATGTATATTCATTGCATGGCTCTCAAGATAGACCTGTTCCTATGGATTTATTCTAATAAACATGATGCTGAAGTTTTTAGTGGATGGAAGCAGGCAGAACAACTCTATCTCAGGAATGATAACATATAAACATCGTACTTGTACCGTTGTGCTGCTGAGGAACTGTAGATTCCTGTGATATCCATATTCTAGCATTAGAGAGTATTTTAGTGTGCCTACTCCAAAAGAAGACGAAATTTACCCCCCCCCCCCCACCTATCCAATGTATCAGTTTGTGCAAAGAAAGTACACCAGTACTGCTAGGACTTAGGGAAGCTACCTGCAGTTTGCATTAGGAGACTCTCCATTTTTTTTTTCAAATTTCCCTCCTGTAGGTGCAAGCACTGAAATCTTCAAGGTGGGAGGGTCAGGCAGAAAGTGGGGAGATGGGAGCGACAAGAAGCCATACTGCCAAGTCAGTGCACACTACCCTAAACATTGCAAGCCATATATTTGTAACTGTACGTGTACTCAGGAAGGTTTGGCTTCATTTTAGCTTACTTAAATGCCCCAGTTTGAAAATCTCTTGCTCTGTAGCACAGTAGGTGTGCAGTGCTACAGCTTCATTGGATTGGGAATGAGATACCGGGGTATGGTATTGCTGGAGAAGCAATCCATTCCATCCTGTGTCAGAATGTGACCTAGCACGCCTGTTGCAGGATTTTGACATCAATTTATCACGTAGCCTTGGAGATAAATCGATTCACTTTTTATAACGGCTAAATTCTTGGCAAGGGAGACCTACAGAAGACTGTGTTTGTATGTGTGTACAGGTTGCCATAGAGAGGAAGGCAACGCTGTTCGTTGATGACCCGACTAAGATTCCTGAGCTAGAGAAGAACAACGACTGGGTCAAATACGGCTTGGGCAACTACATTGGAGCACCGTGGGTTGTCAGGGAAACGAAAGGTGGGTGGCGATTGCGGATCGGGTTGAGTCGCTATTACATCATGGGTGAAAGAGGGTGGTTTAGGACAGAGGAGTATGGTGGTATATATAGAAATTACCATGTTATGAGCTAGCTTTGTTATCATACTAGCTCTGATGTGTATCTCTTATTAAGGCCGGTTATTTGATCTGTATAGATACCACTGCAAAAAACATGAGGGTTGTTTTTGTAGTAACTTGATAAGTCGTGTGAGTCAGGTGGACTCTGGCTGTGGTCAGGTGGACCCAACTAATATAATAATGCTATGTAGAATAGGCAGCCAAGTGAGCTCCTAAGACTCTAGCTAGCAAGTGGCCAGTGCTAAGCCATATGTTGAAAGGTCGAAGGTTGAAGGGCGGATAGGTGGTCCTAAATATTGATGCCTGAGTTACAGAACACAAAGATACAACCTGGGACATACGTATATATAGGTACACACACACAAAAGGAATTCAGCTAAGACAAAGACACAAAGCACAAAGAAACCACGATGGACAAAGACTTAGACGATAAAGAGACTGGACGGACATTAACACCTACTACTTAACATTAATCAAAACCAATATACTACAGTTTTAACCCAGCTTGTTTACCTCAGTTGCAATTCAGGAGTCACCTATATGTAGTTGCAGGAAAAACAAGAGGTCTTTCCTGTTATTACTGGTACAAGGGAAACTAGCACATGTTAGTGACTAGCTATCAGATTATGTTTTCTGTGACTGGCTTCCCTAACTGGAAGTATGTGGCTACTGGCTAGATTTTTGGCTCTACCATAAGGTCAAATTATCTGGGAACATCTGCATATGTATAGATCTGGTGCCCACAGATCAGGAATAACAAAAGCAATTGAATTTCCTTCTGAGTTCTCCTCCTGCAACAGGTAGGCCTGGCAACAGCATAATATTATGTAGTGACCATCTAGTACCCTACAACTGATGTAACCACTCAGAAATTAAAACAACCTATTCATTTTTGCAGTGATATAATGACAGTGAGGTGTATTATAGACTTTTAATCACATTACTGCATGTATGCCAAAGCAGCGAACGATAGAATATAAGTGGATTTAAAACCAATTTTGGTAGCCACATCTCTAAAGAGACTGTTGCCATCCGTAAATATGAAGAAGGATTAAAGGTACATGCTTAGTATTACGTACCTATCCATCTTTCGGCTGGAGGACTAAAGTGTGCTGATAATACGGTACATTTTTAGGGGTTCAGCTGCATGGGCCGGAAGAATGGATAGTATCCAAGGAAACTTCAAGTACTTTTCAATATGCTCCCAGTATATAGCTTTGTCCCCAGGCTCTCATGTGCTTTTCACTTTTCTAATAAAGGAAGTTCTAGTCTGGTACGAACAAATATGCTTTATAGTCCTCGTACAGAGCTGTCCCAGTTTGTTTTCGCTGGAAGCGGAACAAAAAACCAGGACGACTGGATAAGGCTACATATGAGAAACATCTTATTTATCTACATGTCACACAGTTGCTGCACCTTATGGTATGTGCAGATACAGGGTTCAAATTTTAAATAAGTAAACAGACAGAATGTTGCATACAATTACGGCAACCAAGCATGGACATGCAGATATGGAGGAGAATGTAAAACTGTGTGCCTCCACATATGTACTCTTGGGTACAGTGTTAAAGTGTTCTGTAGTTTAAAAGGGCCTGCATGGGAGTACAGATTATATTCTCTCTCCCGACCCTTTAGGCACAGTTGTTGCCATGGAGAAGCAGGCTGGCATCCTGAAGGAGGAGCACAAGGCGGTGGTGGAGGCTCTGAGGGACAGTCTGGAGAGAGATCTGCAGCAGTACAAGGACACTCACTGAAAGGAAAGAACCCAGACCATCTCAAGCGGTTTAGGCTTGCATCCCAGATTTATTTACTATGTGTGGCGTCACAACTTGGATCCAGTATTGTAGCTAGTCATCTTGTTTTGTACATGTGTTTCTACTTTTTGTGTTTCCTGATTTATACGAAAAACAAGTACACATAATTTGAGAGTTTGGAGGGGGGGGGGGGGGGGGGGGGGGGAAGATGGGCTTCTCAGCCCTTCATCAGTTTATGTTATGGCATTAGCCTCATTCGTAGAGTCTCCATTCTGTCGCTACTATTTATAGCTTATCTACATGTACTTGATGCCCATGTCATGCATGTAGTATTTTATTTGTCATGCATGCATAGTACATGTTACCAGGTATCCATAATTATATGAACAGGTCACCATGGCTATATACTGAAATTCATGTGTGCATGCAAAACAGAACGACAAAACCAAAGACATTCAATTCCCTCCTACAAAGGAGATTAATAAACTAGATAGATTAAACTTTAAATAATTATATTACACCTGTTGTGCATTGCAATTCGCTCCCTCTTCCCTAATATGGTATATGGACAGGGAGAGGTCTCTGTGCTGTGCGATCATGTATTCTTAATTCCACATGTAGCTTCATACCCAGGCTAGAGCAAGGTAGATACAGTATTAGCTACTGTATAACTGATTGGTTATTGCCTGAGTTTTATGTACAATATGTAGTTACCTATAGGCAGGAGAAAGAAATAATTCTATAGCTATCACTAGCGCACGTGCAAAATGTGACTACCTACAATCTGGGCCAGTTTGGGATGCATGCAGGTGACATCACTCATCCAGCTCAGATTGAGTCTAGCTAGCTATCTGTCGGGAGAGTTTTAAAGTTGCAGGTGTCTAGCTATATGCAATAGCAAAGTTCCCCATGCTCCATTGTGTGTTATAGCTATAGCTACCACCTTCATCATGGATCTATATTTTTTAGTGGGTCTACCTGGGACAGAGAGCTTAGAAGGTGTTAAAATCTGGCTGCAGGTTTGGGGAGAGGATATGGGGTGAAGTATTTTTTTGTTTCTTCTTTGGTGTAGCTAGTGGTTTTCAGCCATCTTCCTAACCATGCCAAGTTTGACACTTTGTTTACAAAATGTTGTGGACGTCTTGGACAACACAGCAGACATGTCTCGCTGTGACGGAGAGAGTTAATTATATTCATCATTGGTAACTCAGTAGGGCTACTATCTGAAGCCTATACTATAGCCCGCAACTGACATGTATAATATTTCTAGTTAATAAATGTTCATGTGGTGTGTTTTTTTTGTGTTTTTATATCCTATTACCGTGTCATAAGCTCTCATGAGCTGGCTGTACCTTTCTTACAGGTGACTTGATTATAAGGGCGAAAAAAATATGACGTCATTATCGAGGGGGCGTATCACCAGTTAAGTTATTGACTCTACTGAGACTACAGCATGCAAGAGCGCTCCTGATTAAAGACTGAAGGTTCAAGATGACTACTCTACTTCCCACTCTTGTCGCAACATGTTTCGCAGCCGTAGTTGGATACCTCACGCCGTTGGTTTGGACTGAAAGGCCACTTTGGGGTCTTTTTAGAGATGTTACTAACGCAAACGTCAAGGATATGGACACCCGACGTATCTATTCTGCTGTACATGTCGTTACTGCTAAATCCGCGACAATTCCCAGAATTTTTGCAGCCAGTGGGACGGTGTTGGCCGTATTTCAGGCCTGGCAGGGCGGATCGGACCGGCCATGGGCAGCAGTCTTGTGTGCCACGCTTGCGGTGGTTTACATACTCTGTGCATTGTACTACAACCTCGAGACTGGGAAACGGACAGACCCAACCGACGACATTAACAAGGTTCGTGCTGCTATTCGCCGACAAATGACGTTTCATTATATGGCCATCACGATGTTAACGGTGATTTTGCTGGTGCAGTTGGTGTTCGTTATAGGCTGGTGAGGTAGCTAATACCACTGAAGACAATCACACAACTTCTTACGTGCTTATAGTCACTTTTACGTTTATCACTGCAAGAAATTTATAGTTGTTTTGACTACTTTTAATTAGTGGTTACCAGATGTAGCTAAAGTATAGTCTCGTTCCCAACGAGACTAGCACACTGATGGAGTTGGGCCTCAACGTAGTCTCGTTCCCAGACCCTCCACACGCGAAAAAACGGACAGACCCAACCAACGACATTAACACAAGGTTCGTGCTGCTATTCGCCGACAAATGACGTTTCATTATATCTATGGCCATCACGATGTTAACGGTGATTTTGCTGGTGCAATTGGTGTTCGTAGGCTGGTGAGGAAATCACGCAAGAATTACTGAAGACAATCAACTTCATACGCGCATGTATAGCTAGTCACCTTTTAATATGTTTATGATATATATATGTGTATATATATATAGTCA
This sequence comes from Phakellia ventilabrum, assembly GCA_963921505.1. NCBI lineage: Eukaryota > Metazoa > Porifera > Demospongiae > Axinellida > Axinellidae > Phakellia > Phakellia ventilabrum. Next base: position 7,192,747 of record OY997380.1, on the reverse strand, counting down.
CAGGCATATTATGCTCCTAATTTCGTCCATTATATTACATAAAATTATTATAGTTCTCACTGGCACCACCTAGCTATTAATTACTTTGCAATTGCATGCTTACCTATTTCGCTTGAATTGTGCTGCCTGTACTAGCTAGCTACACCAGGCCTGCAGTAGCTATACTAGCAACTCTAGACTGTGAGTTTGGAAGCCAAGTTTATAGCTGCAGTGTAATGAGCTTCTGGGTGTGCAGGGATTGTGACATTGCATGAGTATAAGCCACTTCATGAGCCCCTCCACCCTCTTATGGCTCCCGGCCACTTAAACCCCACTAACGTAATTATATTGTGATCATTCTGAACCCCATTATGCTTCCATTAGGCTAAGCTATATGCATGCTCCAATTGGGGGGTAGCTAGTCTATCGAGCTAGACCCTCTCTGCGCCCACCGCGGTCTAGCTCGATGGACTAGCTATAGGGGGTAGCCATGCCAGTGTGGCCCCTATGATCTGTCTAAGGAGGTGCTTACTAAGCATGGCACAGTAGCTAATTGAATTAATGAAGGGGCGTTTCACAATCTGATCATCAAACAACCACAGTTTTTAACCCCTTAGTCTCCCGAACTGCCTACAGAGAGGATGGGCCACTCCCATATTGTTCGGAGACCAGTGTGGTAGCTATATAGCTATATATAATTTAGTATGAGGACTTTACTAGTTGCTTGTCTATTTATTGGAGTCTAATTTGTAGCTAATACACTCCCAAGTGTAAAGTTGGCAATTCTACACGAAGCTATTGACCTCTACTGTTAGACCAACTTTAATTGTTTAGTGCTACAGGGACCAATTGTAGAAAAGTTATAATCTTGAAATGTCAAGCAAAGTCTTCAATGGGGAGCTACAGGAGAAAGCGTCTTATTATACAGCTTCTGCTGGCAGACATTTTGAATGATCAGCACACGTTTCACAGGCACAGGGATCCATGCACTCTTTACAGATCTCACTCAGGCTCCATTCAAACTTATAATTAGTGTATGATCTCATTTAGCTTCCCATTCATTACTACTGCTGCGTGACCTAGCTGTCAAATCCTGATAGAGGTTCAGGACGTATGTCTGGATCGGCAGCCATCGTGCAATTCACTATATTGTCGTAGACTTCCTGCCGTAGCCCTCGTGGTTTTGGTGTTTAATACAGAAGCCAAGTATAATAGACAGGGGATATCCCTAGCCCCTTGCAGCTTGAATGGACCTACTACTGGCGGCAGGCGTGACGAGTTCCTGGCGCTACGCATACGTCTGCATCGTGGCAATCATTCTCAAAGAGTTTTAAGCGATTCTCTCCAATGAATTATGGCTATATGCATACCTACACTCCTTGTTTGCATTATCTTGCAGTTGTATGTAGTATCTGAGCTATATCTATTCCTGCTAACTCTTCAGAACGGCTGTGAATCATGCAGGGATAAATTTAGCTACTGTGCCAGATAATTATATACATGAGTAGCTGGCTACTAGCCAGGACTTGTATAGGACCTGCATAGAGAGAGAATCTACTCGCGTTTCTAATCATTCCTCTCTTTGCATGCTCACCCATTTTGCTTGAAAATTGCTTGTTAGATTATGTTTTGGATTGTGACTAAATTTTGGTAGCTTACTCTGACAGTGAAATCCCTCGATTTATTCATGGTGCCACAGTCTCGTTCCCTGACCCACCACATGTGCCCCGTCAGGAAAGGAAGGAAGGTCTTGTGAATGAGCTTACCGCTTCACATGCACACCTCTCTGCTGGAATGTTAGTGGAGCTAATCTTTAAATCTCCTGTTTGAGCCCTAGAGGGCCATCACATACATTTTTGAAAAGGGCAAGTAGGCGGTTTGTTTACTTAACAGGTGTAGGTGTCGTTGATTACTGTGCATGTGTTGGGATTCCTCACATTCCCACATGTATGAGCATGTGTATGGGCCATGTAAAATCAGTCAGCACAATTTCGCATACCCACCATATGGTCCAGAACCCAAGCCATTCCTCCACGCATGACTTTTTCTTTCATGTATACATTTATGCTGTTACAATTATTATTATGCCCAGATTGGCTACTGCACCTTCTTAATTAGGTTATAATTGTATCTACATTTGTGATTACTAAATTCCCAGCTATGTCTACACTTCGCTTCGCAAAGGTGTGTATCGGAGACTGTCCTTGGTGCATGCTATAGGTTAAATTTCTGCATGCCTAACCATCTATGGCACAGCTAGCTACCAGCTATTATAACTAGGTATACGCAAGTTAACCTCGTCCCCATGCAGGCTCTAGGGGCGTACGCTAGCTAGCTACTCCCGGGTTATGATGCAGGCTCCAGATGAAGTGGTAGTATTGTGCACTGCAGTAAAGACTTCCAGTCATTCGGCAGTGTCTAGGCTCTCAGTATAGATAAGTACCTAAAATAATATGATGGGTGTGGGAAGTATTCTTTAAACACGCTTGTATGCAACCCCTGCTGCATACTTTGTTTAATTTAGCTATTTCAATGATCCCACACATGTGTTTGTTTATACCACAATGTGGTATACGACTAAAGATCCTGGAGGTAAAATTTTAAACTCAGTAATGTAGCTACACAAACCTAACAGTCATGCTAGTATTTGGTGCCAAACATCTTTGTCCTGTATAGAAGTGCTGCAGCTGCTTATGTGTAGGCGGCTGAAGCAGTCAAGTAATGGATGAAGAGGCAATGTGACTGGAAGCACGGCGTGCTTCCACAGAGGCTGCGAAGCAGTCAGATTATATTATCCGCGCGAAGCACGGGAAACCTTAATGTTTTGCATAGCTACCAAGGAAGAGCTCTCGTACCAACTTTGTGCATTTCATTTTTACTGGCGAAGCAGTCAGATTATATTATCCGCGCGAAGCACGGGAAACCTTAATGTTTTGCATAGCTGCCAAGGACCAACTTTGTGCATTTCATTTTTACTGGTGAAGAGGCAGACCCTCAAAATTAGTTACCTTCCAGCAGTGTTTTGCTTCATGGTCTGTGGCCGTCTCCACGTGTACATATACTAATGGCCTAGAGCATGGGCAGCTATATGCTCTAAGCCATACATGTACTTAAATTTCCAATCTAATCCTAATTTTCGCATTGGCATTCATTGTGTAGCTAGTTACTTTCTTCGTAACCTACCCATCCCTCCCTCCCGTACAGGGCCTGGTGCTCAGACTTTCATAGTGGGAGCTGCAGCAAAGTACGGCACTGCAGAGGGCCAGGACCTGGTCTACTGCCAGGTTAGCCCCTATGGCTATATATAGCTTTGTGTCACAGAACATGTAGCTGTAATAGTGCATGCTCGTCAAACATAATTATGATGTTTAAAAATCAGACCTCAGGCTACCCTGTCCAGAGTTTTTGCCACATTGGAAAAACACAAAACGGCGTTTTTTTTTCCTAGTGTGCTAGAAATGCTGGGCAATGGAGTCTGGAAATGAGCCTAACCAAGAGTATGTAAAGGAGTACAAGCCAACCAACCACTACGTACACTGCAGTCACTCTCGCGTGCCGAGAACTGTACTATTTAAAAAAAATGAGAACCAGTGACATGCAGTTAGATGGTGTGTGGTAGTAAGTCATACCTCAAATTGTTCAGGAGAGATGCACCTACGAATTGTGCCTACGGTATTTACCGTAAAGTAGAGAGGCAATTTGTATTACATTATAAGATGCTTCAGTGGTGTAGATCTCCTGGTTTCTGCAGTCAGTAGGCCTTCCTATAACTATGACTATCTTACTGTTTCTCAACAACCTGCAAGCTTGCTGTAAAATGACAATATAGTGCTAGTAAGTCCGCCATTGCTGAATGAGTCAATTAATGACATTCATGAGATTATTAATGAGATTCATACCCAATTAATTATATTCATGACTATCAAACCACTGCGGTCAATCATAACCCTTGTCAAAGCTCAAACAAAGCAGTTTTATACTACTAATTAATTATTCATAAGCTTGTCATTTAAATTACTCTACCATCCATAAGCAAAAAGATCACGCTGTTTGTTAAAGACCCCACTACGATGCCTGGCCTGGAAAAGACTGAAGATTTTGTCAAGTTTGGGTATGGCCACTACGTTGGAGCTCCATGGTCTGTGGGACACACCAATGGTGCGTGTGGTTTATAGCTAACCACTCTCCCACTTTTTGTAGCTACAGTGTGCAAAAAGCTGGGGAGTAGAGCCTATGTTCTTAGGTACATAACTGTGCTACTATCCGTAATGACTAACTCTAGCACTTAATCGATCTAGGCGGACATGCATGTCAGTTCAATCATCTCTCCATCTCTCACTCACCCCATGCAGGCACAGTTGTTGCCATGGAGAAGCAGGCTGGTATCCTGAAGGAGGAGCACAAGGCAGTGGTGGAGGCTCTGAGGGACAGTCTGGAGAGAGACCTGCAGCAGTACAGGGACACTCACTGATGGACGTCCTGTTTTTTCGTATCTTGAACACGGTTCAGTAGATAGCTACTTTTAGTGCTCAATATCTTGATAATACTTGATAATAGTATATGACATTTTAGATGTGATGGCATAGACTTTATATTGAGTGTTAACTAAGTGTGCAAGGACTCATTCACGGTACATGTACTATATATGGCTATAACATTATGAGATTGTGTCTTAATTCTGTACCAGGTATATAGCTATTGCTATGTGGATCCTTATCGCTGTATTATATAGCTATATAGCTAGCTATGCTGCACACCTATCATGACCACTTCAAGAAAAAAGCGGAAGTCTACGAAATGCAGTGCGCGCGCCGCCGCCCTCAGGGTCCAAAGTCCAAATTTAGACAACCTTCACGTGACCGGCATGTGAAGGTGTGGGTGGGGCTTGTAGCTGGAGCTAATCAGCTGCTGGTGATCGATCTTGAGCTCACAACGGCCGGTATATATATGTGCTGAACTCCAGCTTGAAGACAAAGGTACATATATATAAACCATTTAGATCTACATTATGACACAGTAGCCAGGCCCTAGCACTCACACCCCTTGTGTGCCATCATGGAAAGGGTGGTTACGTCCATCTCTCATCGAAGGACCGCATGCACCCTAGCTAGCACAGAATACAATTGACTTGACAATTGGGTTTAGGCAACGTACTAGAACGCTCTTCACTGAATGGACGTTTGTATGATATTTACATACACTTTCCAGAAGCTTTGCCACCCGCACTTGCTATTGAGCTACATGTGTACTTTCTTGAAATATTCCCTCCCAGGTTTGAGCCATGGGTAAGGTGACTGTCTTTGCCATTGATGGCTGTCCATTCTGCCAGAAAGCCAAGGAGCTGCTGACCGGCAAGGGAGTTGTGTTCCATGAGATCAATCTCACCCAGACCCCAGAGTGGAAGGGGCTCATGTTCATCCTCACCAACGGTGAGCGAGATTGAGGAGGGAGCTGGAAGAACCCCATTCGTAAGATTAAGTGGGTATTCCTTCCCAGTTAACATTCTTGCAGCAATTGCAAGTCTCCTTGAGGTATATAGATTCAGTTGCTAGAGGATTTAGAGGGAAAGTAGAGGGAGCGATTCCAGACATGGTCTAGCCTCGTTCCCAGGCTCTTGCTGACCTCAACTTCCCTCCACTATAGCCTGGGAACGAGGCTAGACAGGCCCAGAATATCATGTGCTGTGGTCCCTAATGGCTTGGAGGAAATAATATAACTGGATGTTCCCAGGATGCCCGATGCCCATACTGCTTTGTCACAGTGAAACCGCCTATGTTGTCCATTGGGTCTCAGTGGAAAGCTACCTTGGAGTGGGTATGGCATGTGGAATTTGCTGGCCTGCATCCAATTGTACTGCTATAGCTATAGCATCCATGTAGGCATGCTTAGCCCAGTTGATTCCACATCTTGCTAGAGCAGCATCAAAGCTCATGTGGATGCATGAATGTATACTCATAATGACTGGGTTGATGTTTACCAAAGCTGAAGTTCAGTGTGTTATATCAGTACACTAGTCATCACTGTGTTGATGCAGATCTATAAAAATTTGTTAGCAGTACTAGAAGCTCTCATTTCTTACCAGGTAAGACCAGTGTCCCAGAGGTATTCTTCAACTCCACCCTGGTGGGCGGGGCTGACGACCTGGCCCGACTGGATCAAGAGGGGAAGCTGGAGGGGATGATCAAGGAGTGTCTGGAGTCCCCTGACCCCGCCCACTTCCCTCCTCCTCTGAGGAAGCCAAAGAGTGAAGAATACCTCCAGGTTAGCTCTGTGTGATACAATTGTGTGATTCACGCTTCCTTAAGGCACTTATATGATATTTGTGGCAGTCCTGAGTAGAAAACGAACATTATTCCGTCGCGTATTTCTGCATTCATCATTACATACCACTAACGATGACATCGTCTTTTGCCTCTCAGGTGATCCCAAAGGAGCTACAGCAGAAGTGGCAGAAGGAGCTGGAGGCTCTGGATACAAAACTGGGAGGGACTCCTGAGAAACCCACTGAGAGTTTACTCATCATGTTGGAGGCTCCAGAGGAAATGGTTGTCCTCTGCACTGCTGGTATGTAGGGACACCATTTACCAAATACAGTAAAAAATGGTCGTTAGTAGTACCATAGGTCGCGGGTGATAATGACAGAATCCATCAATAAACAAATGTTATGTATACACTGACGTGATGCCCCTAGGCTACAGGAAACCATTGATTATATGGTATATCAGCCTTGCATGATGTGACTTTTTATCTATAAAAATGTACACAAGACTGCAATGGATATATACGTACACCGTATTCATGTAAGAGTGCTATTATGATCATTAAAGAACATAATTATGTATAGCTATGTATGCGACAGTAATTGGCAAACTTGAGTAGCCCAAGCTAGGAGACAAGCAAACAGTCCCAATGCTATATGTAGATGAAACATCATTACTTTCAGTTAGCTACAAACTGCGCAGAAGATTTCTCATAGATTACTACATGTTCTAGCTACTGTACACCAGGAGCTCATAACCCAAAGGGAAGGAGCGTTAAACTTGTGTATGTATGCTGATTCCACCTGTTGTCAAATAGCACTTGCCCAACACTCCTTATATGGTAAGTGCTACGTAAGCGCTATAATTTACTTAGCACTAGTCCAGTAGTAAACCAGCCATGCATAACGGCTAGGCATTCCATATATGGAGTTTTCTTGTAGGTGCCATTCGACAACAGGTGGAATGACTAGTTCAACGCTCCTTTCCTTTGGGTTATGGGCTCCTGTGTACACTCATTGACAAATTTATCTGTAGATTCTTCTATAGTCTCAGGTACCCACACTATTGGGGGTCTACTAATTCTTGTAGACAGTGTCTAGTGTTCAAGTAATGTCTTTATCTTCTCTCCATGTGAATTTACGACCATTTCTAGTACTAAACAGATACGTAATACCAAACCTATAGCCTTATATGGCACACCTAACTAATCACAGAAAATGCGATCAGTCTGCTGCTGTCAGTACATTCTAACTCCATCATAACCGCAATGATGCCATTTCCCCCCGCCCCGTCTGCAGGACCTGGTGCCCAAATCTATACAGTTGGGGCATCATCTATGAAGGGTGCAGAAGGAAGCCAAGAACAGGTCTACTGCCAGGTTAGATTAAGACAAACTCTAGCGTCCTTAAAAGGAACGTTGTGGATGCCAGGCTCCAATTTTGAGTGAGATAAAAACAGCCTATAGGTGTGTGTATCAGAGATATTATAATAAAAAAATATTCGAGAACAGGCCTTAAATCGAAAACAGCCATTCAGATCTAGTCAGTGCAGTGTAGCCCCGGCCTGCAAGTTACCACCAACTCCTAACTGACCTGCAGGTATACAGCTATTGTTTTCACATGATAAAAGAATCTCCAGGCTCTTAACTCTTATCCATAATACTGATTCAGAATGTGAAATTTATACGGACTTTGATATTAAGCATTAATATAACTACATGCTTTTCTCTATTTTATATGGGCTGTAGTACTATCATAGCAATTTATTGGCAAGCTTCTGTATAGATAAACCCAAAACTTATAGTAATGTTTTGTTCTTGCTTATAAGCAGCTCATATTACATACATACTTCTGATTTAGACACATTACAAAGTCGGTTACCATGGACAATAACCACTCCGCAAAATATTCCCATGCAAATTAGGTTGCCATACAGCAGAGGTTTACTCTGTTTGTAGACGACCCAACTAAGGTGCCTGGACTGGAGCACAACGAAGACTGGGTCAAATTTGGATATGGCCACTACGTCGGGGCGCCTTGGTCTGTGAGACAGACAAATGGTGAGCACAAGCAAAATTGCACTAATGGTGTATAAATAGATATTTACCGAATGAGCCGAGTTCAAAGGTGTTTGTTTGACTGTCATGCGTTGTTTACTTTTGGAGATATGGCACCACCAGGGTAGATGGTCGAATATCGGTGAGGTATGCAGTTGCAAGGTTGTATACCACCAGGGTAGATGGTCGAATATCGGTGAGGTATGCAGTTGCAAGGTTGTATGTGTTGTCTAGGTACAAAGCAGAGATAGATTTCCTGGAGAATATAAGCTGCTTTTTCATGTCATGACTACAGGATTCCCAGATATGTATTGTACATGTAAAGAAAAAAGACCTTCCCCCAGTCCTTGATCTCGCCGTAGCTTCTCTGTGATGCACCATTCATATGCAATATTTGTTTCACGCCTACTGTGGTAGCTAAGTCATAAGCTAGCCTCATACATATGCTTGAAGCACAGGGAACAATGCTCGTATTAATCGGTTAAACATGCAATACATGTAGATAACTTAGGTAGCTACTACTGCAGTTTTAGTAAACCTTGCGACACTAAAAAGCGAAAAGCGACAAGCGTGCAGGCATAAACCACTTAAAAACTCTTTTGGTGGTTATTTATCACCTCGACATTATTCAATTAGCTCACGACGCTTTTAGATGAGCTGTTGCAAAGTTTATGAAATCCCTTTCCTCCTATATATAGGCACAGTTGTTGCCATGGAGAAGCAGGCTGGCATCCTGAAGGAGGAGCACAAGGCAGTGGTGGAGGCTCTGAGGGACAGTCTGGAGAGAGACTTGCAGCAGTACAGGGACACACATTCTCACTGATGAGTGTGACAGTCTATTAGCCTCACCCCAGGCCACACCCCCATTATGGGTATGTGGCCTGGGACGGGACTAGACACTATACCTTGAATGTACTTTTTGATCTAAAATTTAAAAAAACAAACAATTATTGGTTAAGAAGATGTAGCGCATTGTGTGTGTATTGTATAGTAATTATTTCACCATGCTACAGTAGTAATTCTATATACAAGTACATCCCTTTCATCTTATTTCATGCTATGCCACATACCACATGCATATCTAAATTATTATATTAACAACATACTACTGTCACTTTTTTACAGTTCTGTCTGTCTGCCTTGAGTTAGAATTCATGGCTGCAGTCCACGTTCTAACTAACTCAAGGCAGACAGGAATCTGTCATCAGTCGAGCCAATAATACTGTTCTAACTGTGAACAATCTAGATATAGAAATAATTTCAAGCTATGGATCATCAAGCAGAGATGGGTCAGGACATAAATTCCCCCACAGTAAACTAATTAGCTTAATATAAAGTAATTATAAATAAAGTGAGCAGATAGCGCAGTCATAATCAACGTTGCTAACTAGAAGTTATATCAAACATGTAGAAGCAAAGATTGATGTAATACGGTAGCAGATATTGTTAAATCACTACTGGCATCCCATGTGTGTGTGCTATAGCTAGATGATGATCTATAGAGTTTGGATGGAAATTTTGATAAATGCATGTTCCCAAGAAATGTCTTATGAGATTAACAATAAGGTAGCTATTGACAACTTTATTTTTCTCTGTCATTATCAGAATTCCTATGTGACATTTTCTACATTTGGTAAGTGTAGTGAACCTACATTCTAATTAAGAGGTGCATGCAGCAAAGGAACACTAACATGTCAATTCCTGCTGCGCTGGGAGGAAGCTTAACCCAGGGGGCAGTCAAGTATACATAATAATTTATAGAAAATAAGTAAGTGTGACATGATTGCTGTCTCAGTCTACAAAAGTAGCACCAGACGGCCAAAATCTCAACTTCTCTAGATCTAGGTGGGTATGCTCCCACTCACTGTTCATTGCATATCATGTATATGGCATACATGAACATCACTGCTAAAAAGGAACAGTTATTCAGTTATTGAGTTGTATCAAGAGCGCATAAAAAGAACGCCCCGCCCAAGTCTTTCTGGGCGGGGCGTCCTTTTTATGCGCTCTTGGTTGTATCTATACAGTTTTTCAATACCATTATCATACACACGCAGCATGGCTATATAGTGTCGATAGATTGTAGCTGGAAATTACATATTCTAACTTGTGATAGGAAACAATGTAATTCTAACAATATTATGTCTGATAATTTCAGCTTATAGTCGCCCTAGTCTCGCAAGCCAGCCCACTTCCTTCCGCAGCACCAATCGCTTTCAGTATCGCAATGCTGCGGAAGGAAGTGGCCATGAGCTGGCTCGCGAGACTATAGTCACCTCAATGTACTGTAGCCAATAGCTACCAAACACCAGTGTCCATGGCCAGCTGCAACTCGAGCTCATTGATGGCAAGGGCATATTTAGCTACGTGCCCTTACAAAATAGAGAAAAGTATGAACTTATACTGAGCTGGGTTTAATTAATTAAGGCCTAATTAGATCACGATTTCCTTCAGGGATGAAAGCTAATGAGCTCACACACTAGTCTCGCGTGGCCAGACTCGCGACGAGAGTCTGGCCACGCGAGACTACTCACACACGCACACATCAAGTCATTGCTTGCTATGACGTCACCGTGCACCAATGCCTTTACCATTACTACGTCATTATGACGTCTGGGGGGTAATAGTAGGCAATAATTAGAATACGACGCGCACAAGCGGAGCTAGTACGCCTTGGATTGGTGCTTCTTGTCCCGGTTAACAGCTGGTGCTTGATGTTCAGCCTACTTCCGAAGTAAGTACAGCTGTTCTTACTCATTTTTCAGTGTTTTTCGATGCTTGATGGCGACCGTAAGTGAAGTTTCTGACCCTTCATCCTCGAGCGGCTGTTCTCGATCCTCCAGCGATGTTCCCGTCCACAAGTGGACGTGCGCTGCGCTAAAGAGCTGGCTTAAGGCCCGTGGACTTAGCTATTCCGGGATGAAAAAGGATCAACTTGTAGCAAAGTAAGTTTATTTTTTCAAAAAAATTACAGTGGAGGGATTTCAGCCCCTCCCTCTGGTCTAGCTGGAATTATTATAACAATCTTCAATCCATAGAGTGGAAGGTGCAATCCAATGTGGTCTTGATTCACCTGTTGAAGAAAGTGATAGTGATGATAATGAGACAGTGCCGGACAACTTTGAGGCAACCATGACATTCAGTGGTGGATGGATGGATGCTGATGTTGCAGATGTACATATACCCCCCCTCACCCTTAAACATATACACGAATTCTTTATAGCAGGTCGACTGAGGAAAGAGAGAGTCACTGCCACTAAACCCTTTGAGAGGGGGTATAGGTTTTTTGACTCCAAGAAGGTTAAGGGAATGTCAATAAACATGGTATCTGGGTCTTCTGTTTATTGCATTGTTCGCGCAGCAGTGATGCCATCACAGAAATGTGGAGAGGCTTATACAACAGCGATTGCTGTAAATAAAACAAATGGGCAAGTGTTATACGGCACATGTACCTGCATTGCGGGTAAGTCAGCTTGCAACCACACTGCTGCCCTGATGTTTGCAATCGACGATGCAAACAGAACTCGAGAGAGTCGTGGAAGTGGACCCCCAAGTTGTACGTCACTACCCAAGAAGTGGGGAGTTCCAGCAAAATCTAAGAGGGGAAAGCAGCCAACACCAGTGAAAAAGTTGAAGATAGTTAAACCTACATACGGAAAAGTGCAACAACAGACCCCTACAAATACGAGTACTAGAGAACCAGTTGACCCTTCCTACGGCCTAGTAGACATCACTAGAATAATGTCCCTTAGGGAGGACCTTGAGAGAAACTGTGAACACAAAGTCCTGCTCGGTCAAGTATGGCCCAAAAATCCAGATCCTACACAAATTAGCCAACTTATGCAGATTCAACTGAAACCTAAAGTGGACTGTTGAACATTTCATTAATTCGTTAACATGTAAATTTTTATTTACATGTACAATATATAATATGTTATCAATGACATAATGACAATTTAGGCAGACACACATGTAACACCACTCTCTTGCAAAATACAAGCAATAATGTCATGAATTTCTTTTTCTGATAGCTTAGCAGGATCAGTGACAAGAGGAGGGTGAAACAAACTAAGTGCACAACATACTGACCATATATCATCTATTGAACCTACAAGTGATAGCGGTACAACACCGGATAAAATGTGATATTGCTTAATACGACCTATTGCTCTTTCTACATGAATTCTTAGTGAAGCTATCTTACGTGTAATAATAACATTCTTCTTTGACAATTGCTGCTGATTCTTTACAAACGGGGGAATATTAAGCTTTGCACCACGAACTAGTACATCATAAGTGATATCAAAGCCCTTGTCAGCCATAACTGTATCACCAGGCATAACAAAATCTAAAACACCACATTCACGGGTAAGTGTTTGATCGCTCACAGAACCAGCATACAATTCGGATATAAAAGTAACAGCTCCTGTAGGGGAAATACCAACTAAAGCTTTAAATGTGTTGTGATGCTTGTAGGATGAGTAAGTAAGTGACTGTATTGACAGAGATGAGGGTACTTCGGTGAATATTTCGGTGCAGTCTAATATTACACGGGTAGTGGGACAAAATTCCTTAAACTGTGCTGGCATGTGTGCATCAATGAGTTCTCTCGGGGGCCATGTAATGAGGGGTTTCAGCTGCTGCTTAAGAAACTTGATCCAGGTTACACAAATACGTGACACAGTAGCAATACTGATATTAAATCTATGTGCTAAATCTTGCTCAAGTAAACTCAAACGAAGTCGAACTAGTGTTAGAAAAAGTTCATCGATAGGTTGTAATGCTCGTGCTCGTGGTTTAAATAAACGGGTGGGTGTATTCTTAACTTCATTACGACACAGACATAGATAGCATAGGAGGGGTTCAAGGAATCTGTATAGGCACATAAATGTGGAGTATGAGGGTAAACCAGTATAAAATTGAATGTCCTTGTCACTGCCCTGAAAACGTTGCAAAAGAAAGCGTTCTGATTGTAGTGTTTTCACTTCCTCTTCCAGCCTCAAAACTTTCGACTGAAGCTCAATGATCTTTTTTTCATGTCTTTCAATTTCATCGATGGGTTGAGATGCACATGCAGACTCTGCTTGCTTTGGTCGCTTAAGAGGCAATGACTCACGCACAGCTGGGGGTCGTCTACGTTTCACAGGTTTACTCCAAGGGGAAGAGGGTAGGAACAGGGGAATTCTCACTTTTATCCCCTCCTTCAAAGTGAACACTACAAATTCTTGTATTTTCACTGACACTCAAAGGTTTTTTATCTTAACCAGCCACTGGTGCCTAATGTCACTATCCTGGGGTAGGTGATGAAACTTGACACTGGAAAACTCTGGCCTGTCACTTCTGCTACGACAGCCTGGGATGTTGCAACTCTGGTTTTGTGGCATCATGGAAGCTAGTAGGGTCACTACCTACTACGATAAAACTAATCAATGGCTTAACTATACAGTCACTTCGACAAGTATTCAGCAAGTTGCTGTTCAAAACGGTAACATTCTACGCACACTCTTGCAAACCAACCACTGTCACTTCTCACATACAACATTAATGAATAAACACTGTAGCCAAGGGTGTTAGGTAACTCACCTAGCAACCTCTAGCGCGGGTTGTGATTTCTTCGCAGCTGTAGAAATCCAAGAGAGTGGTCTTCTTCCCGCTTCGTTTGTGCGAGCGCCATCGCGTCGTATTCTAATTATTGCCCACTATTACCCCCCAGACGTCATAATGACGTAGTAATGGTAAAGGGTCTATTACGTAGCGACTGGAATGTTCAGGTGAGGCTAACCTCAAAGCAGGTATATATGTTATGTATATTCGCTTATCAGCACTTGCAGCAGTGTTGAAACTTTGCAGGTGGGCTAATGAAATTCGGTCTTCGCAATGGAGGTACTAAGGATGTTGGGCGAGATCGAGCAGAAAGGGGAAGATCTAACAGAATTATTTCAGGATGCGGAGCTAAAGAAAGCCTGTAAACGGTGGCTGACAAAAAGAGAAACTACAATCCAATGTCTTGAATCTAAAGCAGACAAAATTGATGAAGTCCACAGAAAGGCCAATATAGCTAGCCTCCTTGGTTCAAGCACAGGTGTCGTTGGCGGAGCAATGACACTGGTAGGAGCAATGGCGGCACCTTTTACGCTTGGAGTGTCCTTGGGATTGTCTTTAACAGGAGTTGCAGTCGGGGTGGCAGGTGGAGTCACTGAAATTAGTGCTAAAGTTACAGATCAGTGTCTGCAAAGCTCAAATCAGTCCGACGTTCAGAGTGCATTGGCAAAAGATAGGAGAGCTACAAGAAAATTAACTAAGACGTTGAGAAAACTAGACGACCAGTCTGGTGAAATCAAGAAGTTATATACCAAACTCGTTGAATACCGTTTAATTCAAGATGAGACCAAGCGGTGGCTTGAATCATGTGAGCCGAATGCGCTGCAAAGATCCGTAAAAGGTATCGATACCTTTGTTCAAGCAGTAACTGTGAAGGGTACTGATACCACTCGAGTCAGTGGTGCTATTTCAGCAATGTATAAATTCCAAAGGCTATACGAAAAAGTATCCAGCCATAGCCAAATCGATCTACTTCAAAGTGTTCCGGGGGCGATTGGCAGTACGTGTGTGGTAGCTGCAGGGGTGACTTCTTCATTGGCTGCACGCAAAGTAGCAAAAGGTGTAACGGTTACAACTGGAAGAGTACTCGCTGAGTTTGGAGGAGCGCTGGCAGGTGTGGGTATTGCTATGGATGTATTAAATATCGCTGTTGTAGCCATTGACGTTGACAAGGGCTCAAAAACCAAGGCAGCTAGAAAGATTAGAAACACTGTGGACGTTCTGAAGAAGGAGAAGCAATTCATCAATGACATACACAAGATTTTATAAGTGGAATAAAAAGGACAAGAAAAAAAACCAAGAACTCCTTTCCCTCTCTCCTGCCTTCCATATTTTTTGTACATTTCTCAATGTCTCACAGGCCATTTTAGGCTTGCTGTCCCTGTGGCGTAATGTAAAAATATTTATCTATCTAGCTACTCTTTTACTACTCGTTTATTCTTTCCTGTAAGTTCTATTGTGAATACTACAGCTGGCGTATGCGAGAAGGGAAAGCGCATGCAAAGTAAGCTGAATATGCGAAACCACAATTACGTACGGCGTGATAATGCCGACATTTAGGCAGGAAGTATATACTCAGTTTGTGGCAATCTGCAGTGATTAGGGCGGTTAACAAATGATGTTTTAAACATGGTTATTAACAATAACATAGGCGTGCCTTTTATTGCCTCGTGCATTTCAGCTGCATGTTTAATGCTTTGTTTGGTTCCTCATCCATATCCCTATCAAGTTAACGGCGATCATACGGGGGCTCGATCTCTTCTGAGCCAGGCGCGTGTTGGCGCGCGCAGGACGGGATCCGGGCGGCTCGGGACGATATCAGGGCTGCAAATCATGAATAATATAGTGCAAATTGGTACACCTCAACTCCCGTCTCGCGAGCGGATGGCACAGCCCACTCGTCCTCTCCCCTGGTTCTCCTGGGGGATAGCTCTGCCCCAGTATCAGAGGCCTCCACTCCACGTCCGCGAATGGTGAGTGTTTAGCCTAGTCTCGTTCCCAGGTGTGGAGGGTCTGGGAACGAGACTTCCACGGTAAGTAAATTCATTGTTTCTCAGGCACAACTTCCTCTACTTTAGAGGCGGGCGGATTTATTTAATTAGTGGGGAAATTCCCAGGAAAACCACAAGCCTCAACAACCTGACCCCTCCAGATATATGTACAATAGATGGACAGCGAGTTGACATGCAATGTCTGCCTATTTGCACATGCGTAATCGGTAACCTATATTAGAGGCGAGCGGGCCTGAGAAACTTACCATAGCCTTACTGGTCTGCCTAACTAATGGGGGTGGTCAAGCCAGGCCCCCCCATGGAATATGCGGGTCAAAGGTCGGGTAATATATCTTGGTCTGTGTCAGACTAGGCCGATTTGTGACTTCTACAGGCCTGTTAACTGCAACAGACCAAGCCAGGTCCTACCAAGCGGCAGGTAACTATGGAGCGTTATTAGCTTCAGTATTCCCAGTGTTTTTGCCGCGGCGAAATGGCTCGGCACACATTGCCTCGCCAGCAAGGCCTTGTCTAAAAGAAGCCACACTTACAGAAATGGCTAATGGGTGGGGCTCCAAGGGTGGAGTCAAGACGTTTTGCCGAGCCGCTTTGTCCCGGCACATTTACTGGGACGTTTTTGCCAGGCCACTTTGTCTTGGCCTAGCTAATTTGTCCTGCCTAGCCAGGATATTTTGCCACACCTGTTTGTTATCTACAGTACCTTGTTGTCACACATACAGAAACTCAGGATGCCTTGTGCTCACAACCTAGAGTAAAGTTTTGCTACAAAAGCGGACTGAAGGCTGTCTACTTGCAGTAGATAGTTGTTCGGTCAGATTTAGCGCCACATTGAAGCATGTACAGAGGACCACAGAATATGTTGATGTAACTAACATGTAAATCCATGCGAGCTGAGGCTGATTTTGGAGCTGAACTAACACGCAAATCTGTACAAGTTACTAGCAATTGTAAGTATACTAGTGATACACAATGTGCAGGGATATCCTCGCTTCGCGAGAATTGCTAGGCATGGCATGCAGGAGGCACGCCCATAACACCCACCCACACAAAGGTCAAACACACACCCACAAAACAAAATGGCTACTTGCTATTATGTGCCTAGAAGAGCAGAGCAAGCTTACTGTGATAGTGATCACTTCTAAGTCTCCCCATTTGAAGTTTTATAGCGAAGGTAAGTGTTCGCTGTGTGTTTGATAGGCTATACCAGGAGAACTGGCTGAAACAGGTTGGCAATGACGAAGATGAAAAAAGGGCAATCGAACTGGAGTATAGCCTCGCTTCGCTCGGGATAACACTCACACTCGTACGAGTTGTCAGGGCCCAGCCGCGACCCGCCCAATATGTAATAGGTCGCTATGCTCAGTGAAGTGGCACAGCCCAGATCAATCAATGACTTCCAGTTGAGTATCAACTGTGGCCTCCTTTCCCAGCGATACAGTGATGTCTTCTGCGGGGGAAAGACTTTTGGACTTTCGTTTTTTGTGTGTATTGCATGAGGCCTATGACTGTTTTGAGGAAGTACTAGTTTTTATGATGTAACCTAGAATTTAAGTGAAATTCAAATCCGTATGAGATGGGTACTATACAAAACAGCTAATACAAAAAATCTAATTAAGATAGATATCGAATGACCGTACAAGATTCCTGTGTTTCAAAGACCTCGTGCTTAATTGCCTCAAGCCCTTGCATGATCGTTTGGTAACAGATGCTATCGATCATGCTTTCAACTCTTTGAGTGTTCCTAGCTGCTGTCTCCACTCTGACAGTGTAAGCATGAATGTCCCCAAGAAGGCTGCCATCTTGAAGGTGATACTGTAGTTGATATTCTACCAAGGACTACTCGTGCATCCAATTAAGTGTGGCCCGTCTTTCTGTCTCGGCAAAAAGTCTCGGCTCCACCCATCAGCCGATTTTGTAGGTGTGGCTTCCTTTAGACTGGGCCTTGCTGGCGCGGCAATGTGTGCTGAGCCATTTTGCCGCAGAAAGTTGCCCCAGCAAAAACACCAGGAATACTGAAGCTGATAACGCTCCATAGGTGATGTTGGGGAGGTAGTTTGTAGTCTAGTGTAAGGGAGTGGTTCCTCCATTATTCATGGTTGTAAGATGGGATGTTTGTGGAGTAGCTTTAGTAGTCATACATGTAACTTAGTTTGATTAATCACAGAGCTTCTTGTACTGGTGTTGAAATTTACAGTAATTACCATTACTAGTTACAGCCCTGCAGCCATGAGTGGAGCAGACTTTGAAAATATTTAGTACTAGGACATTGCGGGGCCAGCCTGAATGAGTGCATTTGCATACTGTCAAGATGTGCACTGATGAGACATACATGCCAAACCATAGGTACCCCACCGAGTCATGACTGCAGGCTAAACTGTATATAAAAAAAAATTACTAAAAAGTAACAAACAAGGATAATGGTCACACGGGAGCACACACCAGATCGGCCTACGGACTGGCCTCCCCATGTCAGCACTTGTGCTCACACCCTCGCGTTGCTCAGGTATGAGTACGTGCTGAC
Organism: Phakellia ventilabrum; assembly: GCA_963921505.1. NCBI lineage: Eukaryota > Metazoa > Porifera > Demospongiae > Axinellida > Axinellidae > Phakellia > Phakellia ventilabrum. The sequence continues at coordinate 7,174,318 of OY997380.1, read as the reverse complement.
ATGGGGAGGCCGGTCCGTAGGCCGATCTGGTGTGTGCTCCCGTGTGACCATTATCCTTGTTTGTTACTTTTTAGTAATTTTTTATATATATATATTTTTTTAAAAAGAGGGGGGGCTGTGCCCCCCCTCACCCCCCTGCTTATTTTTGGGGGGGGCTGCGCCCCCCAACCCCCCCCCCCCCCCCCCCGTGCTACTCTTTTAGCTCACTTTTTTTACAACTTGGGTCAGTTCATAGGAAAACATAAGTGCACCTTGAGACTGCATGTGGCTAATTATTTGGCTGGTTCTATGAGCATGCTAGTTTGACGTGGGTGTTGTTGGTTGGAGTACTTCACCGACTGGGGCTAGGTAAGGTGTGTGTCATAGACAGGTGTACATGTATGTGTGAGTGTATACTAGTTTGCATGACTATGATTCTTAGGTTGAATATGATCTAAGAGATCTAAAAACTCGCAGCAGAGCGTCCGTGTATGAGTTAGCTACTGTAGCTACACTGCGAAAAGAAAAGGATTGCTTTAACCCAGCTCAGGTTACCTGAGTTGCAAGTGTGTATGCAAAGAGGTCAATTATATTGCTTGACCACTGTAGGTATTATAGTAAACAATTAAGCTAAGTCACAGGTAGCTACAATTGAGAAGTGCAGCTGCACTTGTGACTTTCTTAATCACAGAAGCCACAGAAATGATATCTCAATTGTTGCTACCTTTACCATGTGTCCTAGCTTAATTGTTTATTGCCGGTAGTGGTCAAGCTCGCAGCTGTACTTGTGATGTTAAGGTTTCTTAATCGTAGGAGCCACAGAAATACTATCTCAATCGTAGCTACCTGTAACATCTGGCCTAGCTTAATCAAGCTTGAAACTCAGGTAACCTGAGCTGGGTTAAAGCAATCTCTTTGTTTTTGCAGTGTAATAGTGTGAAATAGGATGTGTCATGAGTATAGGTTGTGTAGTTTTATGTGAGGTGAAATAGTCTGCCATGTTTATGCAGTGTAACAAGAATTTCATGCCTCTGGCTAGCTCAACTAACCCCTTAGATATATTATACAAGTCACAAAAATTTGAACTTCATAGCTAGCTAGCTATAGGGACAGCATCCCAAAAAACCAAGCAATGCCGGGTCACACTGGAGCACACACCAGATCAGCCTACGGAACAGCCTTCCCATGTCAGCATGTGCTCACACCCGAGCAATGCAAGCACATGTACATTACTCTTTAGTAACTAATGCCTATAGCTAGCTATTTGTGAAATTAGTGACGTCTGACGAGAGATGTTTGTCTAGCTAGCTAGCTAGCTATGTGAACAGACATCACTCCGCACTAACCCTACCTTTAATGATATACAATTAACTAACCCTGCTCTTACCTAGCTACACTGTTGCTTCAGACTATAGTTAAACCTAGCTATAACACTGTGCATGGCTATAGCTAACCATGCCTAAATTATGCCTCTAGCTAGCCTTAGTCTACCTCAGTAACATAACTAATAGTAAAGTAGTAGTAGTTGTAGTAGTACTATCTATGCCCTAACTGGCCCTAGCACCAATAGGCTTACCTGAACTGTTCAGTGCAAGCTGCAACTTCGTGTAGCTATTCTATATAGAGCCCGACCAGCACACATATAATCATAATATAGCTGGACATAATCAGTCTCTCAATAGAAAAAATAATAATAACTATTTAAATAGTATAGATAAAAGGGAATATTGAAGAAACTACTATATATACAGTGAAAAAGCTGCAAAGAAAAAAAATTGGATGTTAAAAAAAAAGGGAACTGGTTATCATTACTTGGAATAGAACCAGGTACACTAGGTATGGTAGATCGTTATCCACTAAGCCATTCTGCCACTGCTGTACAGATGCGTCAAACAATGGCTTATATGTGTCTATCACTCTCAGCGTCATTGCCTGCTAACTGTATTCATTGAAAAGTGGTACAACGGTCGTACAACCCAACATAATACTCTTCGCGGAGCGGCCTTCGGCCGCTCCGCTGCGAGTAATTAGGGAGCCCAGGCCAGCTAGCTAGGTACTCCGTTCACAGACTCGCGTATTCTCACCAGCCACCAAGTCGGCAGAATGAAATTTTACCAGTAAATACATTTTTAAGGTAGGAAGGGAAGTTGAAAAATCCCCGTAAAACTGCTCATGAATAATTAATGAGCAATCAGCAAGGTCACGTGAGCTACGTAAAGTTAATGAGATTCATCGAACTATTTACATTTTCCCATGGCGGCAACCGGAATCAACAGCGGGGGGGGGGTGTCACTGATGTGGAAAGCGGCACTTTCAAGGGCAAATTCGGCACTTTGATGTGGCCGAGCGGTACTTTGATGTTCACTTTCAACACTCTTTTTTTTTATTTTTATAAGAAGCCGTTTAGGCCGTCTGTAGTGCTGAGTAGGCTGTTTGTGTGTAAAATCCAGCCTGAAGTCTGTGGTTGTGTTTATGAGTGTAGCTGGCAGGTAGCTTGCCAGACAGATGGTCATCCAGTCTTCTCTAGTCAGTTGTCTTTAGAAAAGTGACCTTTCTATCTCGTAGACTCCTCCCATTTTTGCATCTAGCTGCCGTTTGTGGGGCCCTGGCAAAAAGCAGTGGTGAGTTGTAGCTAGGCTCTGTGTGTGTGTAACGTAGCAAGGGAGGGGTTAGTCGAGAAAAGCATGTATAGTTTTCTTGTGAGTAGGCTGACTGTCATAACCCTGAGGTGAATCTACTGTAGCAGGCGTGGATTGTCGCAATATTTGATTGGTGAGTCCGGATTGCGAAATTAGTGTAGTTGTGAATAGCAAGGTAGATTTAGCTGTAAAACCGGATCTGAAGTGTTTTTGTGAAAAAGCATGCGTAGGATTTTGGCCTGTCCTGTGTAGGTTGTGTGTAGGTGACGATGAGGAGTGAAACTGTGCGGGGAGTGCAATATTTGGAATTTTAGCAAAAGAGGTCTTTTTGTAAATATTAAGCAGAGGGGGTAATTAGGTGCTTACCTATTGTCATGTGGGTGTAGGCTAGGATGTTGCCGACATAGCCATCAACTTGGTTCGGAGGTTCGGCTTCAACCCTACTTAACTTCCCTTCCTACCTTAATGACTATCAGGGATCTGGGTTATGAAGAAGCATCTGGCCTTTAGGACACTAAAGTCTCTGTCTGCAATGCATATCCAAGGTTAAGCCATAGGTACAGTGTCGGATCTAGGATTTTGAAAAGGGGGGGGGATTTTTTTTACTAAGCACTTAAAACGGGCCAGAAATAGCTCTCATGGGGTCTGTGAAAATCAGTACTGGAAGTGGTCTTGGTAAAGTTGTGCATGCAGTAGGCCTATGGCCGTAGACCTCGCTAACTCACCGTAAATCTGCTTGCTCGCGTATGTAGTTACGTTTGCGCAGACTTACTAAGTATATAGTAAAAACGAAGGCAGCCCTTCAAAAGAGGGGTTCCATGGAACCCATGGAACCCCTTCTAGATTTGCCACTGAGCTAGCTACTATAGGATAGTGGAGACCGGCTCAGCCGCTGTGCAATTCAAAACTCCCATTCACATCGCTCAAACATGCCATCCGTCTGTCTCATATCTGTAATTAAGGGGTAGACCTTTAATGCTCCTACTTGACTACCTCCTGGGTCAAGCCTCAGGCCTATATAAGCACACTGGGGGTGCAAGTTGCGATCTGCTACCATCCCCATGGTGTGCATTAATTAAATAGTTTTGCTTGTAGCTATAGGTTGAACATTGTTATGACTATGGTGGCTGCATGTACCAAGGTAATTTACTTTAAGATTAGATGTATGGGAATACCGGTAGACCATTATATAGAAATGATACTCCAAATTTAGTGACGTGTGTTGGAGATATATATCAGTAAAATTATGTCCATTTCTCATAGAGAATGTATTAGCTAAGTTGCCCCCCCCCCCCCCCCCCCCCCCCCCCAGCTAGCTACGTACATGGCTACATTCTCTATAGCAAATGGGTAAATTCCAGTGGTGCATATCTCAGAGATGGAGTTACAGCTTTCAAATTTCTTCAAGCTTAGATTCTCGCAAAAAAATTTGGCCCATCCAACTAATTAGTGAGCAGTGATGATATCACATTGAAAACACTTGGTTGTATAGCTCATGGTTGGAACAATGCTGGCCTGGCTGCATGATAACAGATTCCTGTCTACCTGGAGTTACAATTCCAGGTAGACAGGAATCTGTTATCATGCTGCATGATAACAGATTCCTGTCTACCTGGAATTGTAACTCCAGGTAGACAGGAATCTGTTATCATGCAGCCAGGCCAGCAAAATGGCCAAGCAGGATTGGTTACTGGAGTTGCATCATCATCATTTTGTACTATACAGCTTTTTTCTGCTGACTATAATGCCTTTACATGGCTGGCATAGTATGGATAGCTCATGGTCATGCACATGCCAAAGTGCTACAGTGACAATCTGCGCCAGTATAGTACACAGCTTTGATAGGAAACAATGCATTTCGGCCATATGACTCTGACAACGTGAATTTATTTCATATATGGACAGGCACATGTCAAAGTGCTGCAATACCAGCTGTCAATGACAATATATCCATTGTCTATATTAGGTTGCAACTCTGATTAAAATAACCAGGTTTTTACAGTGTGTGCATTCAGATTATTATTTTTATGGGATTGATTAATATTTATCGTACATTATGTCAATGGTACATTTTCATTCCTAAAATACCATACCCTAACTAAACACCATAGTCAGCCAACTATCATGTGGAACAGGAGAAGTATATGAAGTTGTTAGGACACTGAAAAGCAACTGATATAAGCAGACGTTAATTAAATTTACACAGTCAGTGATTTAGATCCAGTCTTTGATCCTGTTTGCTCTGAAAGGCCTAGAAGGCCCAATCTGAAATTGAAAATTGAACATATTCAGCCACTTCCAGGAGAGAGGCACTTTCACATACTTATGGTAAGACAGCTACCACAGTCATACATTTCACCATTTTCTGTAAATTCTTGCGCATATGCTTCCAGGCCACTTTTTCATGGGCTGGGAATGAGGTTAGGAACTGAAGAGCCTGACAGATCAATGAATGTAGAAGGTTATATATCACAAGTTCAGGGCTCAATCCCAAGCTATAGCCGATTGGTCTTTTCAATGCCAAATTTCACAGGGTAAATAATACTAGTGTAGGGTAAATAATACTAGTGGAGCGAGCATGAGCGAGTGTTTGTGACCCGTATGGCAAGAAGGGAATTTATTATTGAGAGCCAGCCAGCCACAAGAATAATAGCTAATCCAGCTTTGTCTATCAGTGATACTGGAGCAGCTACGAAAAAACTGCTAGCCTTCAGGAGAATGGTGTCTCTGTCTGAAAAACATGTTCAAGGATGAGTAATGACAAATTGGGAGAGCAAAGAGATGGGACGGCTGAAACTCATGCGTTGCTCGATAATACCGTCTGTTTCCAGCACTCATACCTTTACCTGTACAGTGCCCGGCTGGTACGTAATAACAATTACATTGAGGCTATTCTAGGCGTTTGAAAAGCAGTCATGCAGTAAACAAGAAAGAATACCAAGTTAATATGTTCTGGATTAGTTTGCTATGTGTATTATTATGCAAACTGGAGTACATGCAGCAACTCCAGCAGAGTGAAGTTGGCTAATTGATTCTACTATTCACAGCAATTGTCTGGTGGGTCTGCAGATCACCTAATTGCTAGTGGACTGTAGCTAGTCATGAATTGTAACTCCATGCAGGTAGACAGGAATCTGTTATCATGCAGCCAGCCCAGCATTGTTCCAACCATGAATAATTGAGCTATACAAGCTATGAATTATCAATCAGAGATGTGCCAGGACATAAACCAAACATTTTCAATATGATATCATCACTGTTCACTAATTAGTTGGATGGGCCTACCCAGAACCTAACCTCTGCTGAGCTTGCATACTGTAAAAAGTGAATCATAAATTGAAGGTGAAAATGGTTACTTCAGTTACATCTAAGAAGCAATTTATGTACTTACTTCCAAATGGCACTAGGTAGTCCCATTAATTTTTAACTTACACTGGTTTTAGTTCCAATGACTAAATGCACTGGAACTAAGACTGGTGTATGATTTTAAAACGCTGGTAATCCCTGAGGGCTAATTGCGTGTGCTGTATTCCTTGTCAACAGTTACTATTTTTGTTCCTAAAATGCTAGCTATAGCCTAACCATAGCCCAAACACAATACTGGTCAGCTATAATTGTGAGCCAGCCTCATTCCCAGGCCAGCCTCATTCTCATTCCCAGGCCAGCCTCATTCTCATTCCCAGGCCAGCCTCATTCTCATTCCCAGGCCAGCCTCATTCTCAGGCCAGCCCGGCAACTACATGTACTCCAGGGAAAACAATAGGTGAATATAGAGATGAGACAACTAGGTAACGACCGAAATTATCGACGGCTTGAAGATGACCCGACCGAACACTTCAGGATAGAGATAGTGACATTCCTCACGGAAATGTATGAAGGAACTCTATTAATGAAGAGACGAGGAAATACCTCCTGCCGACGCAAGCTAGGACTGCCAAGTTCTATCTCCTACCCAAAATCCACCAGCCGGGTAACCCAGGCAGACCTATTGTGTCATCATGCAGTGCACCAACTGAGAAGATTTCACAGTTCGTCGATTACCACCTTCGCCCTCACGTCCTGTCGCTACCCTCCTACTTGAAGGAGACGACTGACTTCCTGCTGAAGTTAGACGCACTCGGACCACTACCACCAGGAGCCCTGCTTGTGACCCTCGACGTCACATCGCTGTACACAAACATCCCCCATGACGAGGGTATCCAGGCATGCGAAGAGGTGCTCAACACCAGACTGACACAGGAGCCCCCAACAGGAGACCTGGTACAGTTAATCAGATTTATTCTGACTAGAAATAATTTCTGCTTTTCTGGCCAGCATTTCCTACAGGTCCATGGCACCGCCATGGGGACACGGATGGCCCCCTCATATGCAAACATCTTTATGGGGAGGTTGGAGAACCACATCCTCACGGGCAGAACTTTAAGACCAACAGTCTGGTGGCGGTTCATTGATGACATCTTTGCAGTATGGACCCACGGAGAAGCCCTCTTGGAAGAATTCCTGGACAGCGTGAACCAACTCCACCCTACCAGGAGGTCTGAATTTAGATGAGTGAGGCTTAGGCAGACTCAGACTCTGACTGTAGTCGTTAGATAAACAATACATGTATGTGCTTTGTTAGGCTCCACTTTGGCTTCTGTTGTGGCTTCTGTTTTGTTTCTGTACTCATTTCTACATCATTTTTGTAGTAGCCATACTTGTACAAATGCTCCATGCATGCATGCTAGAAACACACCTGATGAAGGCCCAGTTCGGGTCTGAAACGTAGTGTGTTTCACTGTGAAAGAATTTTTGGTAACCACGAGACTGCCATTATTTTCAGTAATCCATAAATCAGTTTCACCAAAATGTCTTCACGTGACCCGAGAGTTTCGGGGAAAATGTGATCCTTACATGACTACGTTAGCAACTACTAATTAATAATTACATATCGACTCCGCCCCTAGCTGATTAAATGACGCTTATCCGTGTTGCTACTGTAGTAGCATCCTTAGGCATCCTTCTTCCTGACCTAGGCCTTGAACGTCATCGCTTTTGAGTATCAAATTTCAATGGCAGGCTGCGCACAGCAAAACTGATGAAGTTAAGTAATTATTAATAATAGCATTTTTCTAAAACTTCTCGTTGCTATGCATACCTCATTTTCGATATTTTGGTGAAACTGAAGATTGAAAATCTACAATTTATGAATAATTCTGTTTGCTGTAATGAGGTTACTAAATCACTGCACCTAGCGCTCCAACAAGCGGGGCAAACCCCGTGCCTTCAGCCACCAATGACTATAATGATGATGGCAATGACTGTCTGCCTGGGAATGAGAATGAGGCTGGCCTGGGAATGATGTTGGCCTAGGAACAAGAATGAGGCTGGGCTGGGAGTGATGCTGGCCTGGGAACAAGAATGAGGCTGGGCTGGGAATGATGTTGGCCTGGGAACAAGAATAAGGCTGGGCTGGGAACAAGAATGAGGCTGGGCTGGGAATGATGTTGGCCTGGGAACAAGAATGAGGCTGGGCTGGGAACAAGAATGTGGGAATGAGGCTGGCCTGGGAATGGCTGACCTGGGAATGAGGCTGACCTGGGAATGAGGCTGCCCTGGGAACATGAATAAGGCTGGCCTGGGAATGAAGCTGACCTGGGATGGGCTATGAACAGACTTTACACTAGACTTTACACACATTATTTTAGATAGCTATAGCCGTGAAATTTGGGATAAATCATACTCTCAGTGTATCTTGGATGGCAAATTGCACTCGGCTTCGCCTCGTGCAATTTAACCCCATCCTTGGTACATTACTCATAAGATTTATCCCAAATTTCACTCCGCTATTATACGAATAAAAATGGCAGCTAACTAATATCTTAAGTGCATGCTAATTAAATAAAATTTGGCCACTATAATCTGATTAGTTATACTATAATCTATCTCATCTTTGGTGGCCTCCATTAAAGGTGTTTTCATAATTCTGATATATATGTAGCTACCAGGTATTATCACTGATATGAGCCGGGAGACAGATCATAATTTGCTTTCAGAGGTAGTTCGGTTATGATCTGGGCCACCACAAAATGTACGTCAATGCACCAGGTTCTTGCCAGGCAAAACTGTGCAGTATGTTATCAGCCACTGCTTTTTTCTCAGATAGCTACAATCTATGGATCGAACAATACAGTTCTAGGGAGGTTTACAGAAACTGGGCGTGTCAGATGAAAGCTCAAGCTCTGATAGCAATCACAAATATTATGTGACCTGTAGCGTAAGTGACCAATTATCACACAGATTTTGTACCTGCCACAACTTTAGGATAGAACGGTGTATAAACTTCAGAACTTCGCTGAAAGAATGGTTATCACTTCTCCAATCTTACTCTGCTTTTAAGCGAAGGTAGGCACAAGGACACTTAGTATTAAGTGTCCTTGGTAGGCGGAAACACTTTTTATGCGAACGATGAAGGTGAGCCCATTAATCAAAATCTAAGTCAAAGTTAAAGTCTGATAGATAACGCCCGCAAGGAGCACGAATACATACACAATAAAAAGAAAGCTAACCCTACATGTAATCTTAGCCCTTCTGCACCAGTTATCGCGCAATTGGTACACAGGTACTGGGTATATAAGTGTTCTAGTTGTTAAAATTAATTTTTTCTTTATTTCACGTTCTCTTGTAGCTACTAAGGAACCTTGTATGAATGTGACAAGCAGAAAAAAAAACTGATTAAGTACAGTAACACTTACTGTGCAATAATAGATGCTTCGCTGAAAGGCATGGGGGTGGGCGCTTCATCGTTCATTATTCAAGATCATTACCAGAGAAAAGAACATTATTCATGCTGGAGGCTATTAGCAAAATTGGGTGGAAAAAGCATTGCTATCATCACAACTGTTACACTATCAATCCGCTATCATAACAGTCGATCTTAGAGTGTCATTTTATGTAATGAATAATACACGATATACCGTGGCACATAAAATGAAATGGTGGCCTAAGTCAATTTTCCTGCAGTTCACTATAGATTTGGTCGAAATCTGCCTTCTCCTGCTGTAGCTGCCTGCAAATATCTTGTAGATCCTGTGTTTTTGAGCCCTTGCGTACGTTTGCTACTACCTTCTCGAAGGCATCTATGTCAATCGATATTGGATATCCAGGAGCTGTGCCATATACCAGCCCCTTTCCAACGCTAGCAGCTGTCCCTCCTTTGGTACGTTTGACTAGTGTACCACCCATTGCTTCACTAGGCAAACACGAACCTGATACTACATGTACACTTGACAGGGCTTGTGCATGATGAAGCGACATTTGTCTCAGAGCCATGTATGTTTTCGGAAGCTTAAGAATGGCTTTCAATGCAGTCTTCAGCTTTCCTGCAAACTTTGGAGATATCGTAACTTCTTGTTTTGTGATAGCCTGCTTAATTAAGTCAGCAATTGCATATGCTCCCTCTTTTAGCGCTTCAAATTCCCCTTTCACCATTCCCTCTTCACTATCTCCACTACGGTCAATTGTTTCCTGCGTTTCCTTCCCAGTGCGTTGAAGCTCGCGAATCTTCATATGGATTTTCATAATTTCAATAGCATTTGTGTTCACCTCATCAATACAAGCCCGTAGGCGTTGAGTTGTTAATCTATCTTGCAGTAGCGCTCGGCGTTGTTCTTCGTCGAATGGCTGATCCGATCGATATCATTCTCAATCTCTTCAGCTGCATGTGCAATACCCACACCGGCTACAACCGCTCCTCCGGCTACTGTCAATGCATATCCGACCTTGATGCTGTATAAGAAGGAAGCTGCAACAATGGGAGTGGCAACAATTCCGCCAAGTACAGCAGCTATACCAATAGGCTTTAGTACTGTACCGTTATTATAGGAATCGTCTGCTTGACTGAGTACTGAATTCAATAAAGCTATGGTTTCCTTTCGGAGAGGTTGCCACAGATCGTAAAGGGCGTTTAGTCTGTCAAGTGATTCACTACAGGCCCCACCTCTTTGTTCAATCTCTTCCAGCAATTCGTGCGTATCCATTTCGTGACCTGAATGTATGTAAATACAGACAATATATACATTTATTAACTTTAACAATAAGGCCTTTTAATAAAGACAACCGGTACAGCCTACAGGCTACGCTAAGGGGCAAAGGAATAACACCGCTCTCTGTAGCAAGCTACTTCATGCACATTATCCCCACATGTAGGACAATTGTTCGCTATTGAAACAGCTACCAAAGCTTACCGAAGGTGTTCGATATACAATTTTCCGGCGCGTGCAAATCGCATACACCTCCGTCGCCAGGTTGACCTTCTGCACGGAAGCGGTAATTACCTACTAGTGATACACAATGTGCAGGGATGTCCTCGCTTCGCGAGAATTGCTGGGCGTGGCACATGGCATGCAGGTGGCACGCCCATAGCACCCACCCACAAATGAAAAAGGCCAATCACACACCCACAAAACAAAATGGCTACTTGCTATTATGTGCCTAGAAGACCTGAGGCCGAAGCAAGCTTAGCGATCGCTTCCAAGTCTCCCCGTTAGGAGTTTTATAGCGAAGGTAAGTGTTCGCTGTGTGTTTGATAGGCTATACCAGGAGAACTGGCTGGAACAGGTTACGACGATGAGGTCAATCGAACTGGAGTCGAGTATAGCCTCGCTTCGCTCGGAATTATGACGGTATCGTGCACCAAATATTCTAGATTGGAATGCAATTTGAGGCTAACTTCAAAGCACTGCCAAGTACTTGCAGCAGCGTTAAAACTTTGCGGGTGGGCTACAGATATTTGGTCTTTCGCTTGTTCAGGGATAATACATTACGTGTGACACGTAATGTATTATCCCTGGTTTGTTATTGGTAGCTAGCCAATCGATAGTCATAGCTAGCCACTTATAATACTATCAATTTGTCATTAAATGTTTATGACATGTTTATTACTTAGCTTCTGAAAGAATATGAGTTATAATAGCTATATGGCGAGGGCTGCTTTTACTATGCACATTGCATGGAATACTATCTATTAAAATCACCTGATCGCTTGCTGTTTTACTCATATAGGCGGCAGAAGGTGGGCTAAAGTGAGGAGGTGTATCCTAAATTCGTACGTTGCCATCCGAAATGTACTGACTTTTGGTTTATATAACACTGAAAACAGATCTAGAGTTATATATAGTCTTGCCTACTGATTCACAAAGACCTGACTCCTACCCCTTAAAAAAAGTTTAATGAAAAAAATCTCTACACAGCCCAGCTCAACACTTAAGCCCCCCCACTTTGAAGTTTCTCCATGCTTCTGCCACCATTGATTTAATTAATTTTAATACTACTGGCAAAGGTCTTATGAGGAAGCTACATATTGCAATCACATAGCTAGTACTCATACTTGCTTGTGCAAAACTGAAAAAGTATGAGTAGCTATATATTATGTTCCATACCGATCTGGAACTTCTGTCCCGTTCTAGAACCAGACGGCCAGCTCTAGAACCGGACGGCTGGCCATGGTTCTAGATTGGTACGGAACATACATATTTTTGCTGAGACCGTGGGAGTAGCTTATTCACATTGCTTGTGCTAGTGTTTATTTGGGCCAATACAAACATTCATAAGCTAGCGATGCATGCCTATTTTATTCCTAGCTCACTCATAAGCGTCAACATAATTATATGAACTGCAGGTATTCACAAGAGATTATTACGTTTTAACATGGAAATGTGAATAACAAACTTTACTCTGCCTCCTGCAGTGATAGTTTGGTTTATCTGCACACAATTAGCATTTCATCCGCTAATCTAACCACTGGCATGCAGGCTACTTTGAAACTGTATTATGAGACAGAGTGTCTAAGATAATTGCATGGAGCTGCAATAGAACCCCTCTATTTTGACTAAACTGTATCACCAAGACCATATAACTGCACTCAGTATCATAATCATGCAAGACATATTAACCCAGTAAGATTTTAGCTACAAAAATAATACAGTCCCTCTGGCCCTTATAAAGATTTACCCAAGCATTTTTTCTTGTACCTGTGTCACTACAATGTACAGTATACTGTTACTTCTTACAAACAAATTCCTTTATGTTTAAACCATACACAATAGCCCAAACAATCCACTTTGCAATTGCCTGGCTGATCGGCTGATCACATCTTTAGTGTGCATAAGACCTCTCTCACGTACGCAGCAGCGCAATCTCAGTCTAGTAAATTATGTCAGTGACTAAAAACAATTTAGCACAAAAAAACGGTAGTCTAATTACAATAACAGCAATGTAGAATAAGTGGATTGGTGCACTTAATTTATTAACCTTGTTAACTGCACAGCTGCAAACCATACGATATAGTATAATAATTTGTGCTCAGGAATGCTGTATCTTAGACTACATTTGTAGAGTTTCATACAGACATGTTCTAGCTGCAATAATAAAGCCAAGTAGCTACCAGTACAACTTTTCATTATTATGGGTGCACTTACAATAAGTCAGTCTGCAGCTGCATGCAGTACGCTATAGATCTTGTCGAAGTCTTCCTTCTCCTGCTGTAGCTCCTTAGAAATACGTCGTAGATATGTGGCTTCTTTAGTTATTGAGCCTTTGTTCAAGCGTACAGCTGTTGACACCAGCTCAATGGCATCTAAGGCCATTGCTATTATAGTAAATGCATATCCAGTACCCGCCACTACCTTTTCAAAGCCAGCATCTGTGGCACCCTTGGCATATTTGGCTAGTGTACCAGCGATGACCCCACCAAGTAAAAATGAACCTGATACTAAGCCTGACAAAGCTTGTGCTTGCTTAATTGATATTTGTCTCAGAACAAGGTATGTTTTTGGAAGATTAAGGATGGCTTTCAATGCAGTCTTCAGCTTTCCTGCAAACGTTGGAGTTATCTCAGCAATTTCTCCTTTTGTGATACAATGTTTAATGAAATCAGCAATAGCAGCTGCTCCTTCTCTTAATGCTTCAAATTCCCGTTGCACCGCCATCTCTTTACTTTCGTCATTGCGGTCAATGGTCTCCTGCTGCACTTTCTTCTGAATTCCTTGACGTTCGCTAATCTTCATGCGGATTTTCTTTATTTCATCAACATTCGTCTGCAACTCTTTAATGCAGGCTTGTAGACGCTCAGTTGTACATTTATCTTCCGTTAACTTCCTCTTGGTCTCTTCTAATAGCCGGCGTTTCTCTTCGTCGAATGCCAGATCCTTCCCAGCATTTGCAGCTCCGCTTGTAACACCGACGACACCACAGACTGCTGCCAGAGATGCACCGCCTGTGGCGGGAGCTAAAGCGAGTCCGGCTAATACAGCACCTCCAGCGCCTATGCTAACAGCCTTTAGTCCAACACAAGCTTCGTCTGCTTTTCGATTGTCATCATCGAGCTCATCGGCCGCTGAATTCAATAAAGCTATGGTTTCCGATCGGACAGGTTGCCAGAGCTCGTAAAGGGCTTCTACTGTGTCTAATGATTCACTACAGGCTCCACCTGTTCGTTCAATCTCTCGTAGCAAAGCGACCGTGTCCATTTTCAAACAGGTTATTTGTGATCTGTCAGTGTGTGTATAAAAGTACATAATACCATAGATAATACAGACAATTATAACGCATGGATTATTGTTAAGGTTTTTTTTCCCCTAGGGCAAACGCAAAGAGCTTACCAAGTTCGATGTGCGCGTACAATTCCGGCTCTAGCTCGCCAAATCGGGAAATGATTCATTACCGTGCAATTATAACGGCGGGTTACTTCCGGAGAGGTGGGGCTGCGCATGCGCATAGTTATAGCACGGTTGGGGGAAATTTGGGTGTCGCTGCCCAGGTGGCAGCTTCAGATTTGAGATTTTTAACTTTGACCAGGCCTTGTTCAAGTGAAGTCTTCTTACTGACACAGACCCCTTATAGTCTGAGCTAGTATATAACCCTTAGAGACAAATCGACGAGCACTTGTTAGAGACTGGTATTGTGGCTATAGTTATGTATCGAGGCAAAGAGAAAGCAACAATGGCTATTAGCTGCCAATGACCGGTGACTGAACTTGGCACCTCCAAGCAAGAGACTACTATGCCTATCCTGACCCGAGATCCCCGGGTATACGATTTGGGATCCGGAGTTTCTGGGTGTTGTTTACCCCAATGCCCGTCTGGACTTGTAGGGGGTGTTGTTGGTTGCTACAAGTAGCTATCTAGCTAGCTACTTCACGTGTGTCTGAGGAGACTAGGCCAATGAAACACTAGCTACATGTTTGTGTTTCCGGGTGATGGTGAGTTTCATGCTGCCTGTCGAGACTCCCATGCTTATTTTTCTGCCTTGTCCCTATAATTAGCTATGTGTTTTTTGTTTAATGTGTGTACAGCATTCCCCTTTATAGGGGGGTATTTGAATGCACTTTGAACTTTGCACTTTAAACCAACTGAACCATCCTTCCAGCTCTGATTACTTAGCTACTGGTTCAGCTCAGGCATAGCTAGCTACTCCAATTTCAGGCACAGTGCATGCCAATTAACATGAAATCAGGGCAGTATGGAGTTCTTTCAGTAACTTACATATCTACATGGCAATTAAATTTATGGCAAACCATGGGTTGCATACATTCATCTTGTATCACTAGCCTCGTTCCCAGGCTGTTGTATTGCATGCACGGTAATGTATTTCTATGCTCTTCACTGGCTTCTTTTAGAAAAATGTTCATTAGGGGCTGTCCTATAGCTATATAGTCAGGGAAAATGCCATCAACAAAAACACTCGGGCATCACAAAAGCTTCACCGACCCTACTGAATACTATATGCATGCACCAGCGGTCCCACATTAGGATTGAACTGGGACCTGCGGTGAAGTGAGGAGGGGGGACATCAACATCAGATTACATGTAGCTATTCATTTATATGCCTATGAGCTTTGTTTGCTAGCTGCCAGTTTACGAGCATGTGTGGTTAATGTACATAGCCATGCATGCAGATGTCTAGTACACGTGGTATGCACCTAGCTAACTTTGTAACCGGGCCTTCCACGCCCAGATTTTATCTTTCAGCTTACTCCCCAATTTTTCTCCACGGCTGTGAGATAAAATCTGGTCATGGAAGATTTAGGTTTGAGGTTAGTATGCACCGATATACCTGGGAGAACCTCTGAATGTTATGCGCTGTTGATTGCATAGTTTGTCAGGCTTGTAGCTAGCTGGTTTCATGGATCATACAATGGTATATCAGTTCAGTATATCAAAATCCTGTAGCTATAAGCTTCAAAGCAACCAGTGTGGTTACCTGGCATGTACAGTTAGCTCTGGGTGGTATTGCATGATAGGCTATCCCTGAGATGTACCGTAGTGTTCAGGAAACTACATGTACAAGCTACAGATGTTCCAGCACTAGCTGGCTTCATGGGGGTACATGCTTAGCTATGTAGCTACTGGTCATGTACCCCCATGCCTTAAACCACCCAAGGGTTATAATTGCTACCTTTTTTACAGTGTATTGACATGAATGGAGGTATACTTCAGACCAATCAACACTACTATGTGTATGAGACCCATCTGTGTTGACAGTTCTTCTGACTTTTAGACTATATATAGCTACTTGTAATAGACCATTTTCCGCTGATGTCACGTGTATGCGGAAGTTTAAATTTTTACTCCGTGAATCATGGTTGGGGGGGGGGGGGGGCAATTGTAATGTATTGCAGTCTATCCAAATGGGGTCTGCATTTCCATGTGTACCTCCAGTCTAATTAACCAGTCACCCTTAGTGAGCACAGAGAGAGCTTTTAGCTGCTGTTTGTTGCATCTCTCTATGACCTTCCCTCACCAAGATACAGACGGCTCAAGCCCACCCAGTCTTTTCAGAGCGTACAGTTTGTGCCAATTGATCGGGTGTCTCTAATATGACTGAAACCTGTCCATATTCACTTTGAAGTAATGACTAATCTAACCTCTTTCCCCACAAAGGTGAGATTGTGATCAAGAATGATTCCATTGGACTACACTACAAAGCAGTTGCAGAAGCAATTTGGAGCTGAGGTATAATCAGAGCTGCGAGAGAGGGCTGAAGAGCTACGTGAGGGCCTTTGGTCAGTTTTACATTGTCTGTCTGGAGTTTGTGGTCAATATGCCTCGATCGCGGGCTACATCATCATCGGATCTCATCGTGGTGGATGGTGAAATTGGTGTGATGAAGAAAGGAGGTTTCTTTGCACACACGAACTTTCTTTTTGAAGTTACCTGTGTTGTTACTTCTCCTGATGGAATGAGAGTGCCAATGAACGGCCATCTGTACAAGATCCATACCTCAGAGGGATCAGTGAGGATGGTGATGAGGTTTGAAATTCTATTTACTTTCGCGTTAAGATTTTGTCCCATATTGTCTAATTCTCAGCAGTCTCATATTTTATATTTTACAGGAATGCTAAGTTTCCGAAGAAGTGTTGGATTCTGCTCCAAAGTCTTCGTTTTTTCTGTGGGTTGGCAGCCAGACACTGGTACAGTAACTTGGGTATTGGGTCCAGAGGTACAGAATGATGCCCAAGGTGCATTGATACCTCCACATCAACACCAATACTTCTGGTATCAAGACTACAGAGCAAAGCTTGACCCCACTGTCCACATCCTGTCCATTTGGAAACCAGGTATGATTATGCCTTTTCATTAGACATCTAAGCAGTCTTTCCTACCACATTTATAAAAGATTTTAATGTTACATAATGGACTTCATATCATTCAACATTTAAGCTTATACGTACTTTGGTGTTACAGCTAGGGCCTTCAGGGCATACTGCTCGTGCAAAGCCAAGGCATATTTGTGCCCAACTTCTATAGCTGTGTACAAATTGTTTGTGGTGCAGTGATGGCCATGCATTTCAAGGACATTCTGCAGTTTCAAGATGAGTGTCCTCTTGTACTTGCATACCTACAGTGCAACACCAGGGACTAGTAAGTGTAGTATGTAATATATTATTACCACCGGTGTAACAGTGGTGTAGGAAGATGTTTGAGGATAGGGAGGCTGGAATAGAGGACGAGTGGCGGCAGATAGTGTTTCCACACGAAGCACGGAAAAAAAATTTGGCCCTTTTTCAACTGTGAAGAAGCAGCTCTCAGAGCATCTACCTGCATAATTAAAGGTCATGTAGTATATGTACTACTGTCATGTATACTGTTGCTCTCAGTGGCCGTGGCCGCTGTTACGGCTACGTCGCTCTTGGCATTCAACACTTACCGCAAATTAAGAAGTATGTTGACCAATTCAAAGAATGAATCGATCTATCTCTGATCAATTCTTGCACAGTAGCTTACAGGACTGTGTACGCACATTGCTACGACACACTCTTGCACTGCATCACGTACAGACCAAACAGACAGTCGGGACAGACATGTATGAAGGTACACCCACATACAAGTACAGGCAGAAATTTTTAGGGCCCCGGTGCCCCTGTGGTTCCTAACTTCCTACGCTACTGCGTAATTAAGTTCTATTCCGTACTACTCCGTAGCTATGAGTTAGAATTTTAGTTCTGAATGTCACCTACAATTATAACTACCATTTCCAGGGAAGACGACTTCTCCTAAGCTGTGCCTCGGTTGCTACTTCGCCCATTGGTGCAGATGACATCAGTAGTGCGGCCAGTGTGGAGAGCATCACTGTCCAGTTCTTCAATGGAGCTGGGCAGTGATGTATGACTGCATTGTCAATAGCTAGACCATTTTCTCATCTCATTACCAGTGCATATAATTATGCTAAATTGAATTTACTAGTCTTTTTTTTCTTCTTTTTCTGGAGACATTCATATAATTATTTTTTGAATTATTATTTTGAACCGGGTCTAAGCAAAACCTAGCAAACTGTTTTGGTGTACACCGCTTTAGACCTTACAGATTATTGGTCCGCAGCACACGATTAGGGTTTAGGGGAAGGGTTAGGGTTAGCTTTTTCCCCATGCCATGTGGATGTGTTGACTTTCTGCCCGACCAATAGCTATACTGTCACTTTTGTACAGCTCAGAAAAGGGTACATGTGTATAAACCCCATACTTATAATTATCGTACATTGTAATTGACCGCCAATCAATGGATGACCTCGCCATATGCATGTACATACTTCCCGTCCGGAAAACACAGAAGCCATATTAGGCTAGACACGCGACATCAGTGCCTAGACCACAAGAGACTGCTGCCAGTATTGGCCAGTGCCCTGAAAGATCGACCTGTTTGAGTTCTTCAGCAGTGCAGTAAGCATATTAATTCAGTACTTTGCATGTCATGATGGCTAAATAGTCTCGCGGGCCAGACTCACGCGCGCTCACGTGTCAAGCCATCACAGGAGCTAGTACGATGGAGCTTTAATAATACAGTACATGCAGGCGAATAGCCAAGTGATATAGGTTAGTGTAGACCGCTGCAAAAGCTGTGTAGAAACCTGGGAAAATTTAATATGCATGCCCTCCAGAGCTAGTTTTGTCCCCAACCCCCATTCAAGGCTATAAGGACTATAGGGAGAATACTACTCCGGAGCCTAGTTCGAGAGGTGCTGTTTTTAAGCAGGCAGTTTGCACTGTCGCAGTAGCTGCATTTAACTATACAGTAATATGCTATCAGTGGTATGACACTGCACTCTGTACTATGATGAGCTAGCTAATCACTTAGTGGGTGTGGTGTACACTGGGTTTCCAAGAGCTGCTGCCTACATGGCCATGCATACTGTATTGCATCAGGTATGAAGCATGATAGCCTCGTTCTCAGGCTCTAGTGGAGGGGAGAGTAGAGCCTGGTACACACTGTTTGCGCATGCGCAAAAAATTATGCAACATGGCCAGTAAATGTGTCCGCGAACGATCAGTCACATGGCGAGGAGTAGTATGGAGGCAGTATACAGGTATAGTAAGCGGAAGAACTAGAAACTCTGATTTTCTACAGCTAAAGAGGCTTTCTATCCAGTCAAGAATAGCAAAAATACCTGTAACTCTTTATCCGGTAGGATTGTGGTAGCTGTCCTACCATAGAAATTCAGAAGCGTCTCTCTCCTAGTAGCTGCTCGATTTTCAATCTCAGATCTGGCCTTCAGTGCCTTTCAGAGGTAAACGGGATCGAACAATCAAACTAGCAATCACTTTCTAGGCATCTACATGGCGAAAAACCATCAGCACAGGCTTAGCCTCGTTCCCAGACTCTTCTGAAAGCACCACCATCTTCACTTGTACGTGTGCAACGAACGATAATACGATGATAGACGGAGTGATATTGCGGCGTAGTATCCGCTAGTTTCCAAAGCCCCAGAAATCCTGGGGTAACTGAACATGTGCAAACAGTGTGTATCAGGCTCTTTACTCCGCCCACGCAAGAGCCTGGGAACGAAGCTAGAAGCATGAGTGCCCTGACAGCAGCAGCTTGCTATTATGAATATTATGAAGCGCATAGCCAAGTTAATAGCCCATGCGTTACACAGTGGTATAATTTAAAGGTCATGATGTTGGACTGCATGCACTGTAAGCTAATACTGCACCAGCACTCCACCAGTGTGCGCTATAGCAATGCATAGTGATCTGTTTTCATAGCTATTGTGAAAACAGCATCCTGCCCAGTGCCCACAGTGGGCAGAGTACTGCAACAGATCTGGGTACACCCTCTATATTGCAGCCATATAATGTTGGCCAGGTGGGTCACCACACCACTTGCTGGGTCAGTTTACACGCAGACCTTTGCTGTGGTTTCAGGGCTACTAAATTTTCCACCTAGATTTGAGCCATGGGAAAGGTGACCATCTTTACTGCTGATGGCTGTCCAGTCTGCCAGAAAACCAAGGAGCTTCTGACCAGCAAGGGAGTTGTGTTCCATGAGATAAATCTCACCCAGACCCCAGAGTGGAAGGGACTCATGTTCATCCTCACCAACGGTGAGACAGAGACCCAGAGGGTTTATCAAGGCTTAGATGTGTAGGATGTTAGTGCAACTGAAAGAAGATTGTTGCAACCTCACATATAAAGTACAATCTGTGGCAATGCTGTAGTGTCATGGAGTCTATTGTTGCATTTTTTTGCCAGTACCACCAATTAACAGGACAGGCCAAAATCCTACGCATGTTTTTTCAGAAAACACTTCAAATCCGGTTTTACAGCTAGCGTAAGTCATCAATTGTCGACCACCTAATTTTGTACACGTATCTACTCCAATACCGTACTAGCTATAAACTACGGACAAAGTCCAGTTCCAAGAACACTGATCCAGCTACCAAACGATCATTTTTCCAATGAATAGCTATAAAGGCAGGGTCTTACCGAAGCGCAGCAGTGATCGGCTCTCTTCATGTATTGTCGGCCAGCTCTAATAGAACTTACAACGTCGCTACAATGCATCTTCAACACTGAGCCAGCTATAGCAATTTTCCCGGGAACGTGGCGGGATCTGTAATCTATCATTACCGCGTATTTTTCTGCTATAATTTTCGCCCACAATAGATAGCCGACAATAGATGGTGGTCGACATTTGATGACTTACGCTAATACACATGATACAGCTTAGAGATCTACTTTTGACGGCCAGTTTTTTCTACAGTTGTCCTTAGGTAGTGTAGCCTTAATACATAGCAACTACCTGTTTATGCATGTCTCTGGCAGCCATGCGAGGGCGTGTCTTTGAAGTATGAGTATTAAAAAATGCTGGAAGTGTTGGGTAATCACATATATTTTAATAATTGGTAGCGTAAATTTCAGACTCTCTTCTTTACCCCCTAGGTAAGACCAGTGTCCCAGAGGTATTCTTCAACTCCACTCTAGTGGGCGGGGCTGACGACCTGGCCCAACTGGATCAAGAGGGGAAGCTGGAGGGGATGATCAACGACTGTCTACTGTCCCCTGATGTTCCCGATTTCCCTCCTCCCTTTAGGAAGCCGAAAAGTGAAGAATATATAGAGGTCAGCTGTTATAGTTAAAACGAGGTACATTTCTGTTCGAGTTTCAGTGCCAGTCACAAGACTCCCTGTTTCCCATTTATAAAGTCATGTGCCAGTCACAAGACTCCCCATCTCCCAGTAGTAAGGTCACATGCCATTCACAAGACTCCCCATCTCCCAGTAGTAAAGTCATATTATGCCAGTCACAAGACTCCCCATCTCCCAGTAGTAAGGTCACATGCCAGTCACAAGACTATTCCAGTAGTAAGGTCACATGCCAGTCACAAGACTACTCCCCATCTCCCAGTAGTAAAGTCATATGCCAGTCACAAGACTACTCCCCATCTCCCAGTAATAAAGTCACATGATATATCCTGCCTCTTAGATCATCCCAAAGGAGCTACAGCAGAAATGGCAAAAGGAGCTCGAAGCATTGAACCCAAAACTGGGAGGCACTCCTGAGAAACCCATTGACAGCCTGCTCATCATGTTTGAGGCACCAGAGGAAATGGTAGTACTCTGCACTGCAGGTACATCTATAGCTATAAGAGAATAGCATGTGAATAGTAATTGAAATGCTCAGAACGATAGCGGGCTAATCCATGAAGAAGTATTGGAAATTGCATGAATTGCTCAAGAATGAAGTAAAAAATTATGCATACCCTATGAGCATATAATATAATATGGACCAAATTCAATAGCCCCTGAAGCACATATTTTCAAGTTGGAGAGGGGGGGGGGGGGGAGGGCAATTTGGGTTAGACCACTCTACCTATCTGCATTTCAATGATTGTGTTACCAAAGCATTTTCTGTATTAAGCTATGTTACCCACATCCTTGCAATGTATAACCTTAGGACAGTGCTGAGTGTGGAGTAGTTAGACCATCACTGACTTCTTCCCCCTGATGCCTGCAGGACCTGGCGCTCAGGTTCTGACAGTGGGAGCGTCTGCTATGAAGGGTGCAGAAGGAAGTCAGGAGAAGGTCTACTGCCAGGTAAGAGAATTTAAGTTACCGTACCTAACCATCTGATATCGGAGAAGAGAATGGATAATGCTGTACTATAATACTCCAACATACAAAGTAGCAAGAGCCTACAGTAAAATAGCACTATCTTTGCATCATTCTGCAGGTTATGCCATTGCTATTCCTTGCTTCTTGCAATATCATGCATGCACAGTGCCATAATGTAAAGTACACATTGGTAGCAAGAGTAGCTATACATGTAATATTATTCATTCCACAGTATAGCGATATTTAACAGTGAAACCTTCATGGTATACTAATTGATTACCTGATATACCAGTAATGTAGCTGTTGAGTAGTGTATTTTACCTTTGATGCACATTTGTCGGGTGACACTTTTAATAAGATTTAGTGCCGAAGACCACACTCAGCATGTATAGTTTAAGTAGCGTAAGTGACCACTTATCGCGCAGTACCAATTATCGCGCACTAAGTATTACTGTACTTAAGCGAAAAAAATTTTTTTGCTTACTACGTTGAAACAAGGTTGCTTAGTACAAGAGAACGTGAGACAAAACAAAAATCAATTTTTAGCGACTAGTACACTTACCTTTGTGCTAACTGCGCGATAATTGGTATAGCCGTTAAGTATTGGTACCATGCGTGGTGCGATAATACGTACCGATGTGCGATAATTGGTCATAAACGAGCTCCGCCTTCATCGTTCGCACAAAAAAGTGTTTCCACCTACCTTCACTTAAAAGGAGAGTAAGATTGCAGAAGCGATGGCGATTCTCCGAGTGAAGTTCTGAAGTTTATACACCGTTTCGTTCTGAAGTTATGGATCCAGGTACAAAATCTGCGCGATAATTGGTCACTTACGCTACACATTGGTAGCAAGTCATTTCACAGTAGCAAAATTTAATTGTGACACCTTTATGGTAATTGGTTACATGGTAGATATATGTAAGTAATGTAGTCCAGCTGTTTATGCCATCTGTCAAATGATACATTTAGTGCCAATTCCCACACCCAATATGTCGTTTGGATGTGGGAATTGGCACTAAATTAATCAGTTTATAATAATTATATACCTTTAGTATTAACAATCTCTCTTTTGAGAAGTTTATTCTTGATCACACTTGATAAGAATATCTCTCAATGGCATGTATACCTCTATAGACAGGTGTGCAACTTAAATGCAGGTGCAATGTATTAATGATGATGTTGTTGCCATAAATTTTTTCATTGCTGTTAAATTAATAGGTTGCCATTCAGAAAAAGATCACACTGTATGTTGAAGACCCAACTAAGATCCCTGGCCTGGAGCAGAACCAGATCTGGCTCAAGTTAGGGTATGGCCACTATGTTGGAGCACCGTGGTCTGTCGGGCCAACAAGTGGTGAGTGAAACTCGCTAGTATAGCTAATTATAAAAATTCTAGATTGTGCCCACATAGTTTACAGTTTATAGTTTTATTTACATTGCTATACTAGCAAGTTACTCTTACATTGGGGCCTAGGAAACAATAAACTACAGCTGGAAGTGGAGGCTTGGGGTCAAAAGTTTTATTTCACTGGTAAGCGACTACCCTCGTTCCATACCCCCCCTCCACTTTCCACACACACACACACACTCACACACACACACACACACACACACACATGGGAGGGGAAGGGGGCCGGGGGAGGTGAGGCTTAACCAAGGCCCTTATAGAGGCTTCCATGAACATACGAAGACAGTAAAAATGGTGGTGCACTATCACAGAACATACTGACTGCTAGCCTATTCTAACTCAATTCCATGTGGTTTCAGGTTTACCAGCCTTGTATGTAAGTGGTTAGTGCATTATATTTTTCACATAAATACTGGAAGATAGTAGTGTGTAGCACACACTTTGGTAACTGGGTAGACGGATCAATCTCTCCACCCCCGCCCTTTAGGAACTGTGGTTGCCATGGAGAAGCAGGCTGGTATCCTGAAGGAGGAGCACAAGTCGGTGGTGGAGGCTGTGAGGGACAGTCTTGTAAAAGACTTGCAGCAGTACAGGGACACTCACTGAATCAGATGGGGAGACACACTTTGCTGTTTCTAATGGCTTGGTGAACTATATTGTGTCCACATATATAGGTTTAATGTTGTGCATAAAGTCTTGGTATACATGTATTAATTATTATTATATTACTGAGTGCTATACTGTAACTATACTGTATAATAATTTGTCATCCTGATTAAGTGGACTATAACTTATCCTTTGCAATGACCTGCTCATCATAATATCCACACCATGCATGGCCAGCTGCAAATATTAATATTATTATACCACTGCAGATAGAGCATGCATGAGCAGTGTCCTTATCATGTATCGTGCCTCTGCTCAAATTGACAACCATATGCATATTATACATAATTATCATCTCAATGCCACCGGCAAAGCTAAAAATGGGCAAAGTGCCAGGCTTTCGCAAATATGGTCACATATTTATATATATCATTGTTTTAATCCTAATATGTATCATTCATTTGAGTGGATGTACCGCACTTGTAATCAGGCTCACCCGGGCCCGGCACTTGGTGTTAATTAACCAGCATCTCATGATCACTATAGTATACACTCGAGCTCTATAGAATAAATCAGGCCATAAAATTCATTTTGGGGTATATAAGTCTGAATATACTTTACGTCATATCAGGTCTGCCAATAGTAATCTTCAGTTTCAGTTGCTTTCCAGTCTCTTCCGCTGCATGCTTCGTTTTCTTCTTCTTTTTCTTGGCTTTCTTCTCTCTTACGACCTCCTCAACGTTCACTGGAGAACTACTGCGAGAGTGTCCCTCGGGCTTAACAATTACCTTTCCGGAAGAAGGATCACTGCCGACAGCTGTGAGTGTAGTATCACGAGATACACTTGCAGTATCAAAGGATATAGTGCTAGTATCGCGAGTATCCCCGACATCCAGAAATGCAGTACCAGTATCACCTCCAGCTGATGCCTGATGCGACAGTTGAGAGCAGAACTTCTTATCTACGTGCAAAATCAGCGATTCTGTCTCTCTGTAAACGTTGGAATTTGTCTCAGACATAATCGCAGTAGAATTACCGGAGGAATCCCAGTTCAGATGATCTGCAGGGATTAATCGATCTACATCACCGCTTTCCTCATCAGAAATGACAATTTTCGGCCTCTTTTTCGCCTTCTTGCGTTTCTGAGATTTGTGTCCCTTGCCCGAAGGTTGGGCAACAACAGGAGCCTCGACACTTTCTCCTAAGAGAGAAGTAAAGACGTTCTCAGTAGTCCCATGGCTGATCAGTAAATTCATAGAGGGTTGCACGGGCGGTACAGCCAGTCCTCCACAATCACCGAGAGAATCCCCCTCCGGAGTAGACTGGGCCTTGCCGGCTGTCGCTAACTTCTTCTTTCCGCTCTCCTTCCTGGTGGCTAGCACCTGGCCTTCCTTCTGGGCCTTCTTTAAGTTCTGCGAGGTGATCGCGTTGGCACCAGCGTGGGCGGAGGAGAGGATGTCAAAGACGTCGCTCTCGGACGGAACCACTTTCTGATCCGAATCTCCGAAGCTCAAGTCCACGAGCGGATTGGTCTGGGGTTCGGGTTTCTCTGGCTCTTTACTCTCTCCTGGTGGATTGTCATCACTGATACTTCCTTTGGGTTGAAAGAGAGGAATAGTACACCTGTGAAGTAGCCTCGAACCCTTGCCCAGATTTTATCTCGCAGCCGTGGAGAAAAATCAGGGAGTACTTACTCCATGAAGAAAAATTGGTGATTACCTACTCCCCGATTTTTCTCCACGGCTGCGAGATAAAATCTGGGTGAGGAAGGCCTCGAACCTCCCTAATTTTTCTCCATGGCTGCAAGATAAAACCTGGACCCGGAAGGCCCGGGTTCGAGGCTAACTGTGAAGTCCACTACTGTTAGCAACCAACACAATACAAAGTTAAATTCCACAGTCAGAAAAACAGGGTAGTTGCTCAGTTTTATCCCACAGGAGGATAAAGCCCCATAAATCATGATAAATGCTGGCCATATTTCAAGCCAAGAGCACATAAAGAACACCCTGTCCCAAAGAGAGTACTCTCTGTGGGGGGTGGGGCATTCATAGCACATAAAACAGTGCCCGCAGCGGGCCATTCTTTCCACGTGCATGCCCTCTTGTTTAAGCCCTCGCTGCAAACCCAAAAATGATTCTGAAAAAACGTGCATTTTCTAACAACATCCGCCATCTTAAGACTTCAGCCCACGCTACAGCCCTACCTTCCTTCTTCTCCTTTCTCGCAGGAGAGGGCGGTTGTCTCCACCCTGGTGGGGGGGACATCTCCCTTCTTCCCGGGGAAGGCTTTTCTCTCCGGGGCGATCGATCCCAGTGAGGAGATCGCGACCTCGACCGCCGGGTATAGTCGTGGTGGGGGGGAGGAGGCGGAAGATAGTGCGGAGGAGGGGAGGGGCTGTTGTGGTACCCGCGGTGTTGGTGGTGGTATCGGCCGGGGGAGTAAGGAGAATGAGACCTCTCGCGGTAGCCTGAGTCTCGAGGCATGTCCCTAGACACAGTAGGAAGGTAGAAAGAACACTTTGTAAGAGTGGACTTTTATAATTACGGTCATAGACCTACTCAGAGTAAGTAGGCACTCAGAAAGAGTAGCCACGTCCCCTGGCCCTACCTAAAAAGGGGAGTACTGTCCAGGATTGCCATCAATGTCCTTGTCCCTTCTGTCCCATCCTATAGTCCCTAGAGGACTAGAGAGGGTCCTCTCATGGATCCTCTCATGGATCCTCACCAGTCCCCCACACGTTCTCACTCCCTTCAACTAGTCCATACCATCCCCTGGTCCACAGTGGACAGGGTGGACTATAGGGATTGAGGACCTTGTGTGGGACGGAGGTCCTTGTGTGGGATAGAGAGAATCCCTGGACCATTCTGGACTATCTTATATACATGGGGACCCCCTTAGGCTGTTAGACATGGGACAGTCCACATGGAAAATGATGGTAAACCTGGACTTCCCAAAATGTGAGAGCTAGAGCCAGGTATCTTTTCTCCCATGAGTGATGTTGAGGGTCTACGATTGTATGCTACGACGGAGTTGCCTGTAGAGAGGCGGTGGCAATTGGGGAGGGTGCGTGCACAGCAAAACACAGAAGTAGTGGTATGGAGGAGAGGAAGGATTATCAGTGGGAGGGTTCATACAGCGATTCGGCAGCAGGAAAGTGATGACTGCCGTTCTCAAAGCCTCGGACTGGCTGAACGGTCAGCTGAGCGGCGTAACGCAATTTGATTCCAGCGAGCCCCTCTGCATGGAACACCACGTATGCACTAGCAAGATTGCATACTTTGGAGACCTTCTGTCGTAAGGGGACCTGGATCGGTACCCTCTGTGGTAGCCCCTGTCCCTCTCATTGTAGTAACGAGGTCTGGAGTAGTAAGGAGGCCTGCCACGGTCCCGAGACCGGTAGCCATATCTGTGTGAGCTATCCCAGTCCTGGTACCGCCTGCGATGGTTGAAGGGGTTCCTTGGAGGCCAGGGGGACATCACTGGTACTTGGTACCATCTGGGAGGGAGGGAGGGGGGGAGGGAAGGGGAATGAGGGAGGCAAGGAGGGAGAGAGGGAGGGAGGAGAGAGGGAGAGAGGGAGGGATAGAAGGAGGGAGGGAGGGAGGGATAAGAGAAATGGTGGGGGTTAGAAGTGAGGTTTGTACATTTTTGACCACACACACACACACACCTGGAACTCCTCTGCATGGCAATGCGGAAGCCGTCCTCCTTCTCAGTGTAGCGATGCTTGAAAAGATCCTCATAGTGAGAGAGCTTCTCAGCAACCTCCTGGGGAGCCTCGAACGCAACCTCAGCCATCCTCCGTCGATCCCGGGAGTTGATAGAATCAACACTGCATCTTAAGGCTGAGGAGACACTCCTGCATGTTCGCAATTAAAATTTATCTATCTTTCTATCCGTACATAATAATCACTAGAATCCATGCAGAAATCAGCTGAAATCAATCAGATTTCAAAATCTTGTACACTTCGTGAGCTCAAGTCGGACCGCCCAGATGTTCACGCCCCCACCCCCCCGGCGAAAGAATGTCTAGTGTCCTAAGCCACCTTTCTCGTCACAGACTCCATATATATTTCGTATGTGATTGGTCACTGTATATACGGTATATTTTACTAATTCATCGAACTGACCAATAGCATTGAAGATTTATCAAACTAATGTCCTATAGCAACTTCACGGGAGGACTAAAAGCTGCAATCTGATTGGACCCCAAAGGGGAAAGGTGTCTGTGACAAGTAGGACATCAGACAATCTTTCACCGCGTGAACGTCTGAGCACGAGACTAGTCGGACTCTTCATTCTTGGTCTCCATCCAGTTTTTCGTTGCTTGCAATATAAAAAGCTGCGTGCTCCCAACGATAAAATGTACAGCTAAAGGGTCTCCAAAATATCCATGGCAGTGATACACGCATATCTACGCAGTGCAAAGGGGGGTGACTCTCATAGACACTGTATAGTTGCAGATAAGACCCGTGTTGAAAAGTGGTCAATAAGTCAAGGGGTATTTTTGCCATTGGTCAAGTGGTCGGTCAAGGACAATTTTTGTTAACCTGTGTTATTGCAGTCAAAGTCAAGAACCTTAAATTCTCTGCGGGTGTAGATTTTGGTACAGTCAAATGGTCGAGTCTTTTTGCAGTGTGGTCAAGTGGTCAAGCAGCAAAAATGAAGGTCAAAATTTCTTGACCCCAGTCTTAGCTGTGACTACAGTGCATACGGGGATGCCCAGCCTTTGCGGTGAGCATGCCTGCAGTTGTGGCCTTAGTCTCGTTCCCAGACGGACTTTTCGAAAAGTCGTCTGGGAACGAGACTACATGTAGCTAGTCTAGCACGCGTCTGGGCGCTTCCCATTCCTGCCCTACCTCCTGCAATCTTAAAACACAAGTACGCCCAATACTTTAACTGCAGTAGATACCTTTCTGCCTAGCCTCGACAGCCGGCTTTTATAGACCTTGGTTTACAGTGAAGCGGGAGATTACTGAGTTCCGGAGACTGGTTAGGTCATGTGACTGTCATGTGACCCTGTCGTGGAAGATGGCCCAGTTGCATGTAACTCGAGTCAAGCGGGAGTTTCGCGAGATTGTGACGAGTGAAGAGGTAGGTAGGAGTGGGGAAGAGAATTACAGGTGTTGTAGGGTGGGATGTTGGAGCTGGGGACGATTGAAATTGTGGTTTGGACCTTGTGCAGGGGGTGTGGTTAGTCTGCATGTGGTTCTTCAGAAAGAAGCGTCCAAAGGTCATCAACTATAGCAGCTATACAGTAATAGGTTTATTTAAAGTATATGCATCACACGTTAGCGATGATGATGTCCTCGTAAATGAATGGTTAATCGAGGGTGGCTCCGAGCAACTGTTGCACCATGTTCAGGGGCAGGATCACAACCGTTACAACTGTAACCGTAGTCAGTCTGTGATCAACAGTCAAATCAGCTCATAATGGTGTAGTTAAAGTTCAAAGTGCACTCAGAAGTACGCTCAATCGCTGTGGAACGGCTTTCCATCTTGCAATAAGTAATCACAGGGTTGGGTCATGAGTTAGCATTGATGAGTAAAATGGGATCGCTCACTCACTCGCTTGTTCAATCGTGTGCAGTAGTTACGTATACGGTCAAAGGCCAAAAAGGAGCATGAAGAACGGTCAAACCGGTGGTTAAAAATTTGATCCATGATCACATGCAGTTATCTGTGTAGGGGCTGTACTAGGAACATTGAGATGATTTTGTTGGTTTAACTACTAATGCGGAGGATTTACAAAAGTTGATTAATGTAGTACAAGGGTTTTGTAACAAATGGAGGTTGAAATCTAACATCAAAAAGAGTGCTGTTGTGGTATTTTCTAAGGTGGCTATTACAGATATGTGTGCGTGGAAGTGGGGAGATAAAGTAATTCCAAGGGTTGTAAGTTACTGTTACTTGGGGATTGAATTTGCTGAGAATGGGTCATGGGATAGTCATGTACAGAAGGTAATTGATAATGGGAAGAAAAAGCTTAATCGTTTGCACCGGTTTGTAAGTAATAGAAATATCAGTACCGTTGCAAGGAGATTATTGTTAGTTTCAGTACTTCGTCCTACTTTAGAATACGGTAGTGAAGTGTGGGCTTGTAATAAACGGCAGTCAGCTTCCTTAGAATCCATTCAGCTAGGAGCAGCTAAGAAGATACTTGGCTGCTCTTCCAAAACGTGTAATGAAGCGGTAAGGGGAGATATGGGGTTAGAGTCCTTGAAAGGGAGGAGGGATAGAAGCAAACTTAAGTGGTGGTATAAAGTCAATAAGTTGGATAATGAGCGGTATCCTAGAGTACTATTAGATGCTGAGTGGGAAGTGAAACCATGTAGAGGTAGGCAGAGGAAAACTTGGATGAAAGTAATTAATGAATTGCTGCTGCAGTTAGATTTAGATAGCCAAGAGGTATTAGCTGCAGATAATATTAATTTGTTTTTAGATACGGTATACGAAGCGTTGAGGGATAGAGAATACAAGGACTCTAATGACAGCTTGAATACTAAAGTTAAGTTGAATCTGTACAAGTCTTTCTGTAAGGAAATAGAATTCAAGAATTATTTGCAGGGGGTAGGTGATCCGGGTACAAGATTATTGTTTAAGTTTCGGTCAGGTACGAACGGTCTGAATGAAGAGTTAGGAAGACATAGGGGTAAAAATGATGATAGGCAGTGTAAATTATGCAGGGGTGAATGTGAGAGTGTGGTACATGTTCTCTGGGAGTGTCCAGCATATGACAGCATTAGAAATAATTTCATGGTAGAATTAGAAAATCTATTGGGGGGGGAGGTTTGGGGAGTTTAGTACACTTGATAATTTTAATAAGGCAAGTTTTATTTTAGGGTTTGAGAATTGGAACAGGGATGATTTTAAAGCATTATTAAAGCTAGTTAAGAGCTTTGTATTATTGATATGGGAGACTAGGAAGAAGGAATTGTATGGTGATCAGGATTGTGTGGTCTCTGGTTGTTCTTGCTCTTGTCCTCTGACTGGAGGTCTTACAAGCTCCGCCTGCGTCTGTGGGTGCGTGGTCAATGGCGTAAGCGCTACGGCAGCAACATGAGTATATTATTATTATTAGTATATGTACATGTTGGCTGGACTGGGTGGCTTTCTGGTTCTTTCCTGGTCCTTTGTTGCAGTCAGCGGTCTTTTCCTACTTCATTTATTATGTTGCTATGTGCCTACATGTAATTAGATTAGTGAATGTGTTAGTATTTAGGGTATGTGGAAATGTTAAGGGTTAAGGGGGTTAAATAATTCGGATGGATAAATTTGTTTTTAATGCAACAGTTAAGATGCCTTTAGTTTTCATGTATTAGTTTATGCATTCCCCGGGTCACACATTTTCAATATTTTTCTGTTCTGTTTAATTGTGTCGTGGTCATGACTCATCCTCTGTTCTCTGTTACACATGTCCATCGCCCTGCAGGCACAGAAATGTGCCATAAAGGTTGAAGTCCCGGACCAGTCCGACTTAACAAAGTTAAGAGGAGTTGTACAAGGTCCCCCAGACACTCCCTTTGAAGGTTAGCAGTATAGGTATACATGTATGTGTCCAAATCTCAGATAAGGGGCCAAAACTCTCAAAGTCATACATGCATATCTCAGTAACTGGTCGAGAGAATAGAGGGCTTCTCAGTACAGTACAAGTACTAGCCTCCAACTAATAGTACGCACGCTAGAAGTTTGTAGCCCTTTCCATTTCTGAGATACAGGAATGGAAAGGGTTAATCAAAGATTATAGTGGGTGTGGTCACAGGAGTGTGCACACGTAACATTGAACTTAAAATGTTGTACAAGGGACTTATTGGTGTCGATACGAGGGTGTAACCTGGATACTGACGTCAATAATTCCTGAAGCAGCTACTGTAGTGAGCTAGTTAATGCTATCGTTGCCGAGTGCAGCAATTGACGTCTCACTTCCCCTCCTTCAGGTGGAACATATCACCTGGACATCGATATTCCTGAGAGCTACCCCTTCAACCCCCCTAAGGTCAGAGGTCAATCAACATGGGCACTGGCAGTAGTTTAGTGTTATGGCATAGATAGAAACTTCTCAGAATGATGTCACTACATGTACATCACATTGAGCAAATTCTAAGGGGTGGGAGGTTAGGGGAATGGGGTGTAAAGTCCCCCTGCTAACTCCCCTGCTAAATTCTTCCACTCCCCCCCCTCCCCCAGAAGCTGCTCTATAAGGTTACATGTACATGTACATGTATGTCTACGTGGCAGACTTTGACCCACATACATGTACATTGTACATGTACATGTAAGGTGTAGTACACATGCATGTACATGTACAAGAAAATCACATTCTGGGCTGTACGGGTGGTTAGAGGAACATTGTCGTTGCCTCCGTGGACTCTGCAGGATCATTGAGAGTTTCAAAGTTTCAACGTAGTACAATCTGGCAGCTCACTCGTGTAACATTGGCAACGCTTGTACCGCTACAGGTATAATATTTGCCTCCTGGCTAACTTGCTGATCTCAAGTATTACAGGGTCTGCATGTGTAATACGTTCTTTGAGCTTTGCTGTATCTCTCCACAATTGCAGGTAAAGTTTGCGACAAAGATTTGGCATCCGAACATCAGTTCAGTGACGGGAGCCATTTGCCTGGATATTCTCAAGGACCAGTGGTGAGTTGTGGGCTCACGAGTAACTTAACAGCCCTCGGGGTTCATGGGCTCCTGGTACATGTACATGTAACTAGGGCTATACTTGCCATCTTTGCATTCTGTGATTATAGTGTATAATTGTTGGTCACCAAACCAAACCATGTGAGTCCCATCCCGGGATGCAGCACTTTGAACGCAGTGACGCAATCGAAGTATGCAACTGAATAATTTTCGTTTGCTACCCAGGTATTATTGCATGAGTGACAATGTGTAGCTCACGAGTACAAATATCAGCCTTATCCATTTTCATCAGTGGAATAATTAACACACACACACACAAATGCACACACACACATGCACACACACATACATACACACACACATATACATATACACATACACACACACACCCATGCACACACAAACACACACAAATGCAAACATGCACACATACACTCCCACAAACGTACACACACACATACACACACACACACACACACACACACACACACACACAGGGCGGCAGCGATGACCCTCAGAACAGTCCTCCTCTCCATCCAAGCTCTGCTCCAGGCAGCGGAGCCAGACGACCCACAAGATGCGGTGGTTGCTAGGCAATACAAGGAAGACCCTGACGTATACTGGAAGACAGCAAAACACTGGGCACAAATTTACGCTGGAGGTACATGTCCCCAGTCGTATAAGAATCACCATAGAGATATGGATATAGTCATGAGTTAGCTATTTAAAGGACTGAGGTGTTAGTGTCATGCCCAAACCGTGGCTCCTTCCCCTTGCAAAACGGTCTGGCACACCAAGTCAAATTTCTAGAGTCTATTACTGCAATGTGGTAAGGTCCAATTGGATTGCAGGATTTATAACTGTACCGTACAGTTTTGTGACATTATTATAATACATGTAGCTAAGAGTTGCTTTCTCCACGTACGGTACGATTACACAGCAGTTTAACCTTGAATATTCGATTAACATGCTCGTTACTCCACCCATTGACCCAAAGAGTGCCCCAGACCATTCTACAAGGAGTAGGTTTGGTCACGAGACTAGGGTAGCCCCAGTATGCTCCACCATTTGTGAAAAATGTTGATCTGATACATGTACATGTATGAATCACTTTCTCCCTCTCCTCAGCCCCAAAAGCCTCCACGGCCGACAGTAGTGAATTTGAGGGGAAGCTACAACAGCTGCTGACAATGGGAATATCAGAGGTACCTTTGTAGATACACCACCTGGCTAGATTTTATTCTTCTATGTTGACACGTACAGTTTGCTTTCAGCACCTGGCTGTGTGATATGCCCCCAGACCCCCCTAGCAATACGTGCTTCAAAGAAGTACAGCTCATGGCTCCCCCCAGCCCCCCACCCCAACTTAAAATCCTGTGTAAAACCAGGAGCCCATAAGCCAAAGGGAAGTGATTCCACCGATTGTCGAATAGCACGGTTATGCATGGCTGGTTTACTACTCTACTGGGTAAATTATAGCGCTTACATAGCACTTACCATAAAAGGAGTTTTGTGCAAGTGCCATTCGACAACATATATACATAAGTTTAATGCTCCTTCCCTTTGGGATCCTGGTAAAACCCTACTGTACTATTGACTTTTCTGTTCCTCCTCTCACACACAGCACGACGCCAGAACGGCACTCTCGACCTTCTCCTGGGACGTAGAAAGAGCAGTAGAGAGCCTCTTCAGCTAACACAACACACACACAGCACAACAGAAGAAGAACTAGGAGTACATTATGAACCATGCTACCTCACAGAACCATGCTTTATTGAAACTGGCAGCTTTTTTCTTTTGGTAGTGCCCAGTGTTGTGTGTGTGTGTGGGTGTATGAGTATACACAGCACTAAAAAAATACCAAGTATGGATATATACATGTTATTGTACTTTTGTATTACGTGATGCCATTATTCAATACTGAGCAGGCGTGGTTACTGTACGCTGAGTGCCTTTGTGGACAGGTCGCACTTTACTGAAAATGCCTGAAATGTAGAATAGAATAGAATAGGATAGAATATTTATTTATTTATTAATGTGACACACATACAAAGATGCCCAGCCTGTTCGGGTTACGAGTCACAATACAAACAAATCATACATACAAAATAGATCACCTAAACATGAACATTAAGTATATGTTTACATATTAACGAACAATTAACATTACAGGTCATAATAATATTATATAAAAATTTGCCTATAGAATTTAACTGTAAAAGGTTTACTGATAAGTCAGCTTCTTGAATTTTCCGAAATAAGAGATACTGAAATCCGGACATTTCCCCTATAAACAAAAGCTATAATATTATAGCATTGAGATCGACACTTATTTATTTTTATAATTAGCTGTAGCTATGTATAGCTAGATTTCATCATGGATCATTATATTGCTACGTGTGTAGTAAAAGTGTACACCTCAATAATTGCCAGTGACTGGGAACAGAATATTAATATGTGTCTTTACTGGACAAGATATCTTCATGGTTGCATTAAATTTTACATGTAAAGTGGTCCAGCCTAAGTTTTCTAATTAACACTCTCTGGTGGCTAGAACAGATAGCAGGAAGGTTATCCATATTCTATCCCCCATGCCATTACAGATGATTTTATTTCCCCTTGACCAAGTGCTCGTCGATTTGCGAACAATAAAAATGTGGGGTATGTTTTGTGAGCATTTTTAGGCCATGCATGCTGCATACAAACTTTAATATGCACAACACCGGATAATACTATTCACGACTCGAGATAATCTCACAGCTGTTGATAATGCTCACAGCTGTGGATAATGCTCACAACTGTAGATACTCCTTACAGCTGGGGATGATGCTCACAACTGTTGATAATCCTCACGGCTGCGGATGATGCTCACAGGTTTGGAAAATCCTCACAACTGTGGATACTGTTCACAGGTATGGAAAATGCTCACAACTGCAGATAATGCTCACAACTGTGGATAATGTTCACAGGTTTGGAAAATGCTCACAGCTGTGGATAATGCTCACAACTGTGGATAATGCTGACAACTGTGGATACTGTTCACAGGTCTGGAAAATGCTCACAACTGCAGATAATGCTCACAACTGTGGATAATGCTCACAGGTTTGGAAAATGCTCACAACTGTGAATAATGCTCACAACTGTGGATAATGCTCACAGGTTTGGAAAATGCTCACAACTATGAATAATGCTCACAGGTTTGTAAAATCCTCACATTTCTGAAAGTGCTCACAGCTGTAGATAATGTTCATAGCTGTGAATATTGCTCACGATTCGTGCAAATGCTTACAACTGACCATAGCTAGTCTAAGATATCTGTGAACTGACTAAAATACTAAAGAGTATTCACAACTAGGCTATATATATATATATATATATATACAACTCTGGTCTATGAAACGGGCATGAATATTTTCCAAAAGTAAAATTTAAACATTCCAGAGTTGTATATATAACATGAGTATATTATTATTATTATTATATATACAACTCTGGAATGTTTAAATTTTACTTTTGGAAAATATTCATGCCCGTTTCATAGAGCAAAGAAATGACTTTTTGTGCATAAATATTGCTTTGTTTATCACATCAGTAGCAAATTAACGGTATAGTCATATATCATCAGTACATTATAGAAATGACTTTTTTGTGCATAATATATAATATATTGCTTTGTTTATCACATCAGTAGCAAATTAACGGTATAGTCATATATCATCAGTACATTATAGCTAGGAAAAAGGAAAGCGTGAAATTAGTACTTGGTATTAAGGATGGGCGACTGAGGAGAAAACCTATTATATACCAGAGTGATTATGGTAGGTTTAAGCTGGCTATGTACCGAGTTACAAGCTACAGTTAGTGTCCAAATGAACATGTGCGTATATTCCGTATATAAATATGCACTACCTAGGGATGTGAGCTTTTTCCAGATTTGTGAGCATTTTTCAGAGATGTGAGCATTTTCCAGACTTGTGAGCATTTTGCAGAGATGTGAGCATTTTCCAGACTTGTGAGCATTTTGCAGAGATGTGAGTATTTTCCAGACTTGTGAACATTTTGCAGAGATGTGAGTATTGTCCAGACCTGTGAGCATTATCCACAGTTGTGAGCATTTTCCAGACCCGTATAAGCATGCATTATCCACAGTTATGAGCATATTATACACAGCTGTGAGCATTATCCGCAGTTGTGAGCATTTTCCAGACCTGTGAGCATTATCCACAGTTGTGAGCATTTTCCAGACTTGTGAGCATTTTGCAGAGATGTGAGTATTTTCCAGACTTGTGAGTATTTTGCAGAGATGTGAGCATTAGATAGCATGTCTGATTTGAGAACAGTTTTTAAGAAGTTCTACCAAGATTAATCTCTAGCTATAATACTGACAACTCTGGATGTAGTGTAAGTCCTGAACACATGCATATTCTCACAAACGTAGATAAATCCTCATAAGCAAATGCTCATGCTCATGTTTAAATGCTCATAAGTGTGGATAAAGCTCACAACTGTACTGTGGATAATGCTCACATCTCTGAAAATGCTCACAACTGTGGATAATACTCACAGCTGCAGACAATGCTCACAGCTGTGGATAATGCTCACAACTGTGGATAATGCTCACAACTGTAGATAATGCTCACAGCTGTGGATAATGCTCACAGGTCTGGAAAATGCTCACAACTGTGGATAAAGCTCACAGGTCTGGAAAACGCTCTGAGTCTCACGACGACGTCGACGTCTGAGTCTCACGTCGACGTCTGAGTCTCTCACGTCGACGTCTGAGTCTCACGTCGACGTCTGAGTCTCACGTTGCTAACTCGACGTGGATGACTCAGACGTCGACGTGAGAGACTCAGACGTCGACGTGAGACTCGGACGTCGACGTGAGACACTTGACGTCGACGTGAGACTCAGACGTCGACGTGAGAGACTTGACGTCGACGTGAGACTCAGACGTCGACGTGAGACACTTGACGTCGACGTGAGACTCAGACGTCGACGTGAGAGACTAGACGTCGACGTGAGACTCAGACGTCGACGTGAGAGACTTGACGTCGACGTGAGACTCAGACGTCGACGTGAGAGACTCTGACGTCGACGTGAGACTCAGACGTCGACGTGAGACTCAGAGATGTGAGCATTTTCCAGACCTGTGAACATTATCCACAGCTGTGAGGAGTGTGAGCATTATCTACAGTTGTGAGCATTATCCACAGTTGTGAGCATTATCCACAGTTGTGAGCATTATCCACAGCTGTGAGCATTGTCTGCAGCTGTGAGTATTATCCACAGTTGTGAGCATTTTTCAGAGATGTGAGCATTATCCACAGCTCTGAGCATTATCCACAGTACAATTGTGAGCTTTATCCACACTTATGAGCATTTAAGCATGAGCATGAGCATTTGCTTATGAGGATTTATCTACGTTTGTGAGAATATGCATGTGTTCAGGACTTACACTACATCCAGAGTTGTCAGTATTATAGCTAGAGATTAATCTTGGTAGTGTGATATGCCACAAAATAGAACTTCTTAAAAACTGTTCTCAAATCAGACATGCTATCCCCTTGACCACCTTAGATGCTGGTAAGGGCAGAGTATATCCCACAGAAAGAGGCTGTTACACAATACGTTTAGCTGTGACTTCATGTTGCAAGCGCCCACCAATAGTAATAAGTACTACTCATGTGAAATAAAATCATTTGTGATAATAAGTACTGGAAATACACCTAATGAACTACAGGAAGTGAAACTAGATACCCAGGAACTACAGTACAGACTGTGATTGCATCATATATACGTACCTATAACTATAAAAAGCATACGAAATCAGCGGCTATGCACAATCGACGTGACAATAGAAAATTTTGAGTGTAATTCTGAAAAAAACCCTGAAAAGATGGGAGTTCCGTCTGAAGGAATCGCTCGAAAGGTGATTACACCACTCATATAATATTATACATGATACTAGGGGCGTGCAATAAGGACAGGGCTGCATGCAGTAGCAGGGCCATGGATCCAGCATAGGGGCATAAATTTAAGTGAAATGGAGAGGGGGGGGGGGGAATAGGGTGTGTCTATTTAGTCTTGTCATAACTGGGAGGCTCAGTGATTGGAGCCCATGTATGACCCGGGACAGAAGCTATTATTATGTTATTGGAATGCTATTTACAAATTCAGTTTTGATGGTATAAATTCAGTTAATTATCTTACTGTTATTATATCTTGTATAGTTTATTTAGCTATGTGGTATACGGCCTGTGGTATAAATTTATAGTCGACCAATGCCATAGCTACTAGTATCTTAATCTCATGATTTAGCTACGTCTGATGCACTTCATGTCCTCCATACAGATTGTCATCCCATTCATTGCTCTTACTGCCATTGGATGGCTACTGGTGGTGAAAGGCTTTGGTATTGGGCTCCAGTCAGTCCTATTGTGGGAGCAATCGTATCCTGAAAATAATATAATCATTAATAATTAACATATCATTTCAAGTGCATAAGTTACAAATTGAAAATACATTATCGTCCTTAATTAAGATGACCAGACTTCATTTCTGAATGCATTGTTTCTCACTGGACTGGGAATGACAGTGTTTATCATAGGAAACACGTCATCAATGATGACGCTCTCACTACAGATGTTCCAACTGAGTTTGCTCTTCTCTTTACTGGATCCTTTCTGGCCATTCTTTTCTGGGTACGTACGTATTTAAGTAACAGAAAACAAACTGTAATGGTGCACTTCATAGTTTTGTGATGTTTAACTTATAATTAGACTGAGGGGTCATTTTTACAAAAAAAGTGACTCAAGTCGTCTATGAATTTTTACACTTTAGCAGACATGCAACTATCAGTTATGTGATGCAAGTGGTACCTTATTTTCGACCTTGTGATGTCCCATATCCCATGGCCAGTATAAATATAAGCAAAGAAATGCCCTTACATGTATCTTTGTAGCCAACACATGCACCTCGCTCACTAAGGTAAGCACATTCATTGATATAATACATTATGACATAATACACATTATTAACAAACTCTGGACCAGCCAGTTTGCAATTCAGTTGCAAATAGAGGTAAATAAATCCACGGTTATTTCACTGTATTTAAAGCTAACAGCTTATCCATAAAGGATTACTATTCGCTTACCCTTGTATCCAGGCCTTTTGGGTATGAGGCAATGTTAGGTATAGCAAAATCCATAGTCGGTTATGCATTTAACACTATACCCAGACCCTATTGGCAGGTAGCCTCGTACCCAGGCCTCCTCTCGCAGCTTTTTTCGCACGACCGTATAACTACCGCTACATTTTCCGTTATCTTCCGTTTATTGGTTACTTCCGTGTGGCAAAAGAGTGGTAGGTTCTATAGTGAACTCAGAAACTAGAAGAGCTTGTAACTTGTACTTTCAGTATGTTAACTATTGCTGTGGCGTAGTTATCACGCAGGATAAATTCAACGGATCTGCTAACTACAGCGTGAGTATCACAGCAACTTCCGCTCAGCTGCCATTGAACACAACGTTCTTTTTGCCACACGGAAGTGCTTAGTCACGTGTTTTTGTGACGTAGTTGCAACCGCTCTATAGTAGACTGGGAATCGGCCTCGGTACTGGAGAATGTAATAGATCTATCTGGAGACCACATTCAATAATAACATAGCTACCAGAGCCTTGAGGCCATCAACGATCATGACCATAATACGTAAGCGATTTTGCGAAGTTTTACTAAACTTTACGCCTTACACTTTCCTGTACCCTTAAAGGACTTCCTGTGATCGCGCTTCCTGTAATCCCTTTGAATATCGTTCCACAACTTCGAGCCTATAAAACGCGTATCGATTTAGTAGCTGTGCACAATCGACAACGGAGTAGCTGAAAATTGCGACTCCAAAAAACTGAAACCGAAGGATGGCAGCTCCGTTCGAAGGAACCGCTCGAAAGGTAAATGCATCACTTGTTGTATATGCATCTGCAGTAGCAGGGCCTGGGGTGGGGGCGCTGTATACGTACGTATGGCAGCAAGCCAAGTCCTGTGGCGAGTTTACCGTATTTTCTGCTATATATTAAAACCTTCAGGACCTGTATTACATAGCTCATCAGTGTATACTAAACATTAGTCTCGCCCCACTAGATGCATCCTCCCACCTATGTATGTTTATTTGCTCTAAGGGGCCATTCACAAACTAATTCTGCCACAGATAGCGTCATTATGACACTAAGGGGGGGGAAGACTGTGACGCTAAGGTGATAGTAAGACCTTCCTATGCAGTTATTTTGAGAGTTATTTGTATTATCTTTGGATGCTGTTACCTTATTCCAGTAAAAATATGACTGTGGTTAAACTGATCTACTGGCTAGTGCTGCACCTTCGGTTGTGACACTAAGGGGAGGGGAGGGGGGGGGGGGGGGTCTGATCTTAGCGTCATCATGACGATAAATGTGGTAAAATTAATTTGTGGACGCTCCCTAAGTTTTGCTCTGAGAACCATTTCAACACCGAGATTTTTCAGCCACAGCAGAACCAACTAATCAGCAACTTATATAGCCCAGATGAAGAAATTTTACTGACTAAAGTATAATTTTGTGAGGTGATATATACAATGGACACTTTACCTCCAGTCGCACTATGACATGTTCATGACCACTGTTTGCATAAACATCAGTCATATGCCCAAAATGCATTGTTTACTGTCAAAGCTGTGTACTATTCTGGCTACACCTGTGTAGTAGAATGTCATGATTTTAACATGTGACCATGAGCTATCCACACTATGATAGCTGAGCAAGTTTTATTATCAGTACAACTGTGTTCCACTCCGTGGATAGCTTGAAGCTTTAATAGTAGTTTGGTGTAGGACTAAGGTATGTACTTTCCAGCCTTTTCTGCTTCCTGGAACTATTTCAAAACAAGTAGCTAGCTACTAGCACAAACACTGCACTCTTAAAATCTGAAGGTTATTTTAATTACCCAAATTGTGGTTACTAGGTTCTATATATATACAATAGACATATCGTCACGGCTCATTGATGTGATATCCGCTGAGTCACTTTCGGTAGGGAATGAACTGCTCCAAAAGAAACATATCAGACTCATCACTCAGCCCATGCATACTCATTTCTTCTTCGTTTACAAAGCAAATGCACCTAGCATGCAGTGTGCACATGGCTGGCTTTGAAAAAGGCTGACTTGTTTTGAAACACTTCAAAATGGTTCTTTACATAGATAGTAAAACTAGTAAGAACTATTGAATTGATTAATTAAAACTCTCTTATACCTCTTTAGCACCATTACAATATTGTAAAGTATGCGATTTTCTCAGCCGCAAATTTAATGTGGCCTGTGTAAGTGAAAGGGTTAATGTCCTTATGAGTAAGTCAGCTTTACGAAATTAATGCCATACAAGTACCTTAACCTCATGCATTATTTAGTATGCTTGTTTGACGTACCTCGTGTCCTTCATACAGATTGTTATCCCATTCATTGCTCTTACTGCCATTGGATGGCTACTGGTGGTGATAGGCTTTGGTATTGCCACTGTTGGAGATGGAACAATTGACCGAAGTGACCCTACATCTTATCCATACTGGGTGGTGTCGCTGTGTGGACCTTTTATTTTTGCAGCTGCCATGGCCCATGCTGCCCTGTGGCCTCCAGTCAGTTCTGCTGTGGGAGCAGCCGTATCCTGAAAACTACTTCATTTCAATTGTGCACTACTTATTAAATTATAAGGTGTAAATCCTTAACAAAGATGACCAGACTTCATTCCTGAGCGTATTCTTTCTCACTGCACTGGGAATGACGGTGTATCTTTCGGGAAATTCAATTCGACTCATCAATGATAGTCCTTTTGACACGTAAAAGTTCCAGATGCAGTTGCTCTTCTCTTTGCTGGGTCCTTTCTGGCTATCCTTTTCTGGGTACATGCATAAAATCTATAATTGATGGTACACTTACCGTAGGGGGCATTTCTTGGCCTATGAACGTTTATACTGGCTATGGGATGGGACATCGCATGTAGAAACCTGGGTCTGAACATGTGTTAGCTAATAAATTTATATAGCTGTACAGTAGATGAAATGGCAGC
Source organism: Phakellia ventilabrum (assembly GCA_963921505.1). Lineage (NCBI taxonomy): Eukaryota > Metazoa > Porifera > Demospongiae > Axinellida > Axinellidae > Phakellia > Phakellia ventilabrum. The sequence goes on along the minus strand of OY997380.1, from coordinate 7,131,083 downwards.
CTATAGTGGTTCTTTGACCTCATTCCTAGCCTCGTTCCCAGGCCTCTCCACTCTGTGCGTGTTACGTAATGTGAGCGAGAGGAAAAGCGGGGAAGATCTGTTATCATTTTTTCACGTGCTGTTGTGCGTAGGGTAGATTTAGGCTAGACTCATCTACCCTACGTCATGACACATGACAAATGATACCAGGCTTTCCCCGCTTTTCCTCTCACTTGCTTGGCTCGCTCGCATTACGTAACACGCACGGAGCAGGGAGATCTTAGAATGAGGCTATACCTCATTCCCAGACCTTCACCCCAGCTTTTGCCGCTTGAAGTACAAAAAGCGCCTGGGAAGGAGGCTAGTGGCACTTATCACTTGCAATTATTCGACAGTCAAATTGGTCCCTATACATGAATCTTCATGCCAAGCACATGAGCATTAGCATGGGAACATTCACTGAAAAAAACAAAAAACATTATACTTTAAGATGTGAACAAAAACTTTATATATTCCCTGGATAACCAACTAGTTTATAGTTTAGTTCATCCAATAAATAAATACACAATAAAAATAACCCCTCAGTTATTTCATGGTGCCAAGAAATGGCTTATAGCATACTACAATATTATTATAGAAAGGAGTAGACAGTATTTTATCACTATTCAAAGTTAAGATGTAGCTCAATTGTTCATTAAGTACTCAGTGTATAGGTTTTCCCACCCTAGCTTTTAGCAGCCATGAAGAAAAATGAGAGCCTCACTCTTTTTCTCCTAAATACAGGAATGCATACACATTGTATAGCCTGTACACAGTTTAAAAAATTGTGCGCTAAAACGTACAGTACCAGTCATGCATACACACATACAGTTTATGTTGTTAATTAGCCTCGTTCTCAGTCTCCACTCCTGTTTCTTTTACAACAAGGCTGATATTTCATATCTAAAAACCAGCTGGATATTTTCGCATAAATCATCCAGGTTGTAATCAGCAACAGGCCAGTCCAAGCAAACTGCAACCGTGAACGGATCAGCTTGTCTCATCTTTCACAGCTTCCAGTTAGCTGTCAGAACTCACCAAAAGAGAAATATCATCGCTACCTAGCTACATGTATCACTTTTTCGTCGTCTAGGCAACACAAATCTAAGCTTGATTGGCGCACCTTGGCCTACTGGGCCTGCAAACTCCACTCTACTAACGTAAATGACATAATTTGGTGTATGTGGTAAGTGCAGACGCACAACAAACAAAGAAACAAACAAACAAACAAACAAACAAACAGACAAACAAACAAACAAACAAACAAACAAACAAACAAACAAACAGACACAAGTGGGAAAAGTAATCTTAAGAACCAGTCGATAAAAAAGAGTGGAGACGTGGAATGAGGTTAATGTTTACTGGCTGATATGTTCCTGGTAATGAAGTCACTTACTCTCTCTTGTCACAGACACCAGTAATGATGCTGTGGCACTTCTATGATGTTAGGCGAGAGTACGGAACTGTCCACTAATGAACTGCTGAGGAGTAGCTACAGCACTGCTGATCTATATGCATAGCGGTAGTGATAGTGTGATAGTATAGGAACATGTATAGGTTGATTGCCTAATAATGATGACTGGATTCTTCTATAAAATGAGAGCTGACTTCTATCACTAGCATGGTTTTGAGAGTATGCCACTGGTAGCTATATGGTGTTCTATATCTGAGAACATGCTGTTTCAGTATTGTCCCATAGGGAAGCTGTACAACTAAGGCATTAGGGAAGGGTCTGAGATAGATGCTTGACTAAAGTAAGGTATACATAAAGCATAGCTACATAATGTCAATAACTAGCAAGACTTGTAATATTGTAAAAAGTGCTAGCTAGCTAGTAAGACCATAGATAATATAGCTGGGAAGATTTCATTCCGTGAGGTATAATTTGCCACATCCATTTCTGTATCTGACATGAAAGATGTGGTGGTATTCCACTTATATATTACTCCCCGATTTTTCTCCACGGTGAGACGAAAGCAGTCAATGGAGTATATACACCAAACATGTGTTCTGGAGTAAGGTTTCTCCTGGCAAAGTTACCAGATGGTGAGCTGGCAAAAACGACTGTCTCTTAGCAATGTTAAGCCCCAAGTCACTATCTCTTGGACCTCAGACTGCTGTCAGAGGAGCCAACTGGTAAAATCTCCCGTTCCAATGAGACCCCAATTATAACAAACCATGGTCGCTCCAGGGCCTGGGTGGCTGCAGCTATATATATGGCGGTGTATACTTAAAAGCATAATATTATAACATTTTTCGGGTACTACATGTATCACATGCAAACCGTTTATATAAAACCCGTGTGACAACAGTGCTATAAGCCTGCAAAAATGTGATTTTAGAGTGAATTATGGCAGCTTTTATAGTGAGCTAGTACACCCGGAACTGACTTACCAAAACTTTAGCTCACTAATTCTGCCGTCTGATGGTTCAAAGGAACTTTTCAAGACACGTCGATAAATAAATTTGAAAACGAAGGCTACAAATAGATAGCTACTTTATAGTTACTTTTACAACTCTGTAGCTAAGACTCAAATCAAGAATAAACCAGCTCATTATATACATGCAGGGTTCACATCCCATTCTCATTAACATGATCAGCATGCATGACTCGGATAGCAATAACCATACTATTTCAGTCCCACATTCCAGTGGTGAATCCAATTATCTTTCTTGGCCTTCTCGGTACAGCAATTAAAGGATTTTTGTTTAACATGTAGCCTCATTCCTTGGCCTTCACCTCAACTTTTGTAGCTTGCAGCACGAAAAGCTTCCATGCGGGGGAAGCATGGGAATGAGGCTATTTAACATGTATAATAATATTACTAGAAGTGCGAGTGGTATACAGTATGATATTATCCCTTAGAGTATAGTGCTACAAAATACAGCAATCTGATTGGTTAGTGTATGGTCTCTAAATGTCATAGAGTCCACGTCAGGTGGACTCTACGGAAGTACCCCCAGGATACGCAGCACAAAATTTAATTACTGTGGTGCCAAAGGTCACAGGTGTATTATATAGAGTAAGTTTTGTACCGCATGCAGATAGAATGTATAAGATACATGAGGTGATACAAATATTATAGTGGAGCTATGTCTAGGTTAGTCTGAGTCAGAGTGTATTATAGTGTATGGAGCTGGAGCTGCAGAACCCACGTAGAAATTGACTGTGCACTGATTAAATGTAGCGGATGGGAGGTTGAGTGCACGAAGCTGCTGACTGTGCTGGGAGGTCGAAAGGAAGGTGGGTGTCACATCAGTGAGCAGTGCAGGAACAGTGGGAGCAAGGGAGGAAGAGCTGGTGCCATCTACTTTAGCCTTCTTTGTGCGATTCAAGATGTCCGAAAGGGCTTCACGCTGTTCATCAGAAGTCCTCTTGTAGGAGCGGACACCTTCCAGACTTCGGTGACCAGTACGCTCCATGACAAGCTGCTCGTCTACCCCAGACTGGTACAGTCTGCTGGTTGCAGTGGCTCGCAAGGAGTGGTTCGTCTTGTAAGGATCATCGCCCCTCGTTTCCTCATTTTCGGTGTCTCAGTGTATGGAGCTGGAGCTGCAGAACCCACGTAGAAATTGACTGTGCACTGATTAAATGTAGCGGATGGGAGGTTGAGTGCACGAAGCTGCTGACTGTGCTGGGAGGTCGAAAGGAAGGTGGGTGTCACATCAGTGAGCAGTGCAGGAACAGTGGGAGCAAGGGAGGAAGAGCTGGTGCCATCTACTTTAGCCCTCTTTGTGCGATTCAAGATGTCCGAAAGATGTCAATGTGTGTAGTCTGTTGACGGTGTCTTCTCCATTCTTCCCATAACTTCAAGCAGTATTTGGTGTCCTCCAGAGTCTTCTTAGGTATCCCTTTTTCTCTTTCACGCGCTATCTCTACGTCTGTTTTTGGAGGGGCAAAACGGGTGCATGGAAGGGAGGAGCTCGTCGGGACTCGGGAGGGAGGAGCTGGTAGACGGGGTGCCCGCTGGTGGGGCGGAGTCAGGTTGAGGGGTGGAGCCAGTTGATTGTGACTGCTCGTACACGTCACTCGCAGCTGCCAGCAGTTGTTCGATATCGGTATCATCGCTAACGTCTGGCTCGTAGTTCCCTAGCCACTCTAACAACTCGTCACTCAAGAGGTCCTCTAACTCCATTCTTACTTGTACGTTACTTTTTTGACAACTGAAGCGCCAGCATAGTTACTGTTGCTATACTCTAAATTAGTTAGATATCTCGCCCAATGGGATCTACGTGATTTAGAAACCCTCGGGCCCTTAGTAGCGTCCTCGCTACGCTCGGACGCTACAGCCTCGGGCCCTCGGGTTTCTAAATCACGTAGATCCCATGGACTCGATATCTAACTATTATTTAGAGTATAGTGCTACAAAATACAGCAATCTGATTGGTTAGTGTATGGTCTCTAAATGTCATAGAGTCCACGTCAGGTGGACTCTACGGAAGTACCCCCAGGATACGCAGCACAAAATTTAATTACTGTGGTGCCAAAGGTCACAGGTGTATTATATAGAGTAAGTTTTGTACCGCATGCAGATAGAATGTATAAGATACATGAGGTGATACAAATATTATAGTGGAGCTATGTCTAGGTTAGTCTGAGTCAGAGTCAAGGATCATCGCCCCTCGTTTCCTCATTTTCGGTGTCTCAGTGTATGGAGCTGGAGCTGCAGAACCCACGTAGAAATTGACTGTGCACTGATTAAATGTAGCGGATGGGAGGTTGAGTGCACCAGAGATTCGCGTGCTGAATAACAACCTTAGGTGCCACCTTTCTCCCCTTCAATCCACCAGGATGGTTCTTAGACAGGTCTTCAATGTATCTCAAGTATGGCCTCTCACCAGGACGCTCCACCAGTTCAATCTGACATGGAGTGTTTCTCAGTTGGCGGTGTTCTTTGCCACTTCGAAGAGCAAAATAGAGGCCATTGTAGAACACAACTGTGTCTAAGAGGCTCTGTGGGGTTGCATCGCCAAGTAGCCCTTTTTGCCAGAGCAACTCTTCCTCGTCCTCGGTCAGAATCTCTGCTTGCCTTTTCTTGGACCCAATGCCCTGACTCTGCAACCTCTTCATTTCTGCATCCAAAGAGGCTCTAAACTCTGCAAATTCCTCATCTCTGAAGATGTCAGTGCGAGGCTTTCCAGTCCATCTTAGGTGACGCATCAATCCGGAGCAGATGTGGTGAAGAGTGTTTGGAGGATAGACACTACCATCTTTCTTTCTGGCTTCAAGAATGAACCGTGTCAACCAGTGCTGCAGTTCATGTGATGTCAGCTCAGGTAGAGGAGGTATAGTATCTCCTGTAGTCTGTTGACGATGTCTTCTCCATTCTTCCCATAACTTCAAGCAGTATTTGGTGTCCTCCAGAGTCTTCTTAGGTTCTCTTTCACGCGCTATCTCTACGTCTGTTTTTGGAGGGGCAAAACGGGTGCATGGAAGGGAGGAGCTCATCGGGAGGGAGGAGCTGGTAGCCGCTGGTGGGGCGGAGTCAGGTTGAGGGGTGGAGCCAGTTGATTGTGACTGCTCGTACATGTCACTCGCAGCTGCCAGCAGTTGTTCGATATCAGTATCGTCGCTAACGTCTGGCTCGTAGTTCCCTAGCCACTCTAACAACTCGTCACTCAAGAGGTCCTCTAACTCCATTCTTACTTGTACGTTACTTTTTTGACAACTGAAGCGCCAACATAGTTACTGTTGCTATACTCTAAATTAGTTAGATATCTCGTCCAATGGGATCTACGTGATTTAGAAACCCTCGGGCCCTTAGTAGCGTCCTCGCTACGCTCGGACGCTACAGCCTCGGGCCCTCGGGTTTCTAAATCACGTAGATCCCATGGACTCGATATCTAACTATTATTTAGAGGACGGGCCAGTTAGTCCAACCGGTCAGGCCATCCAGAAAAGATTGCTTTGTTTCCGGTAACCCGACCGACCCGCTTTTGGCTTCCGGAAGCCTTTTTTTTTTTTTACTTTATGAATCTCATTAACAGTTTTAATAGAGTTATCGCGCTATGTTCTTAAGAAAGCATGGCTGCCACGGGCCTTAGACAGTTTTTTGTAGCATTTTGAAGCCTTACAGCAAAAGGGCTGGCTGTTTTGATATAAACTTGGAGCTCGTTTTGCCGTTTCCTACGTTTTATTAAGTGGGCGGGGCTTAGTCTGACGCCTATCTACCGACCGACCGACTCCCCGTAGGAAGCCAGACTCGGGTTACCGGAAACAAACATTCTTTTCTGGATGGCCTCAGTTTAAATAAAGTCTTGACAGTTGTATATCACATATATGTGACAATAGTCCTTCAAGTGTTAAATGAATAAAATTAATACTCCACTCTGTCACTTAGCAGCAAAGAAGGTAGATGTAGTAACATAATGAGTTGGAAATTGTTAACTCTGACTTAGTCGCATTCTTCAAATGCTGTACATGTAGTGACGAATTGTAAGCTTCTGTTGTAAAAATTATGACAGTGTAATAATGTGTCCATAAATCTAACACAGATCACAATGCCAAGTAAAAGTAGAACAGGCAAGCGTAAGGCGTAAGTATGTCAAATGCATTTATTAAATTACAACCTGGGAATTGATTGCTGAAAGTTGCTCAATTTAGGAAAGTAGATACAGTTTCATACATCCTGTCACATATGGCTAAGTAGAAAGAAAGCTTATAAAATGCATCGTCTGATGCCCATTGTCTACTCCTGAAGAATGGTCTGGTGACGATAGGTCACCCTGCCCAAACTTTGAAGTGCATAATCAAAACGACATACTACAATACTTGCAACAAAGAAAACAATGATAGTTAATTATCTTGGTTCTGCATGCTGCAACGAAGTTTATGTACTATTTTTATAACCAATCCGTCAAATGGTTCTTTCTACAACAATCACTACAAGCAATCACTGGCAATAGCAATGTTCTAAATAATGCACTGCACGCGGCTCTGCTTGGTCATCCCATATTCCAAACATCGGATTTAGCAGCATGATCCATTGTTCTCAGATCATTCTTCGGTGGCAGATGAGTAGCACTTTGGACACAAGACTAGTAAGTATGTACACGCAATTAGTGCCAACCAGTATGGTACTGGACCGGGTTGTGTAGGATGACCCACATCAAGAAGCCAATCCTGGCTGTATGTGTGTATGTGTGTGTGTGTATGTGTGCATGTGTGGCACATATGCATGTGTATGTGTTTAATTGTGTTACAGTGTATAAGTTCACCTATGTGTAAACATCTATTTGCTGATACATCCCATGGCAGGTGTCACTATACCTACATGAATCCATTCCATACAGAGACCTCTGTCTGCACTGGTAGCTCCAATAACAGTGTTTTGCCGACATGTATTATCATTCACAGCCATGAATGAGGACTACTTGTTCCAATAAGTCATTATAGGTGAGGTATAAATATTGTGTTCCCAGTTGTCCATCATTCATAGATAGTTAGTTAAGTACATGTTTGTCTAATAATTAACACAAACAAGTGAGAAAACATAACCAGCCAGACATGCACGAAGTTAGCCTGGGTACGAGGCTAGCACGAAGTGTGTGCCCAGCTGGTAAAAATCTGTGTCGTAGTACTGTTGTGTTCTGTTATCACAGTATATGTCAATAATTATCTGGTCATGATCCTCAAAGAGGTGTGGCTTTTGCTCATGGGCACATCATGGCCAATACTAAAATTTAGTGTCGGCCATAAACACTAGGAGCTACAGCAAAAGGACCGGCAAGCTACGTAGTGCCAGTAATTCACGTTTTAGAAACCCCCCCTCCCCCACCTCCCCCTTCCCCCCCCCCCCCCCCCCCCACACACACACTCCCTGCATCGCATCGACACTCCAGCTGGATGGGACCCAGCTCATCCTTTATCCAAAACTGTGAGGGACAAAGTGTGTGTGTGTTTACACAGTGACTGAGGCCGTCATGTGTATAGCATTCCATGTACATGTTAGCTTAAATGAATGCAATTAAAATTCTAGTCCATCACTTAGCAATAGCATCAGAGGTACATAATGAGTTGGAAATTGTTAACTCTGACTTAGCCTCAATCCTCAAATGCTGTACATGTAGCAACAAATTCTAAGCTTCTGCTCTACTTAGATATGTGATGGTTTGTATAAACATAATAACATTTCTTAAACGAAGAAGGAACCACCCTACCAAGCAAAAGTACGGTGGGCAAACACAGAATGTGATGCAGTTGTAAGCATGTCTGATGAGATGTGGACGTAACAAGGTTGATATTAATTTTCACCAGCTGAGTATTTTCACATAAATGATCCAACTGAAGGTTGTACTCAGCAGCAGGTCAGTCCAAGCTAAATGCAGCTGTGAACGGATTAGTTTATCTCATCTTGCGCAGCAAAAGTGCTGACTTGACAATTTCGTTGTGCACTTCCAATATGTCCATATGTGAACATGTGAATTAATTAAGCAAGGGAAAAAATTCTGCAAATTTTCAGCCTGCTGACCCATAGGATGGAGTAGGATGACATGCACATACAGTAACTGGCTATGATATAATTACTGACAGACTGTCGTGGGCCCCTAATAACCCCCCCCCCCCTGGAGCCATGCCTGGAGAGAATAGCAGTTACAAGAATCAGGAAGAGGATATCGATAGCACACTAATTTATAATTGCCATCCTATGGGCATACAATTAGTGGGTCCAAAATTTAGTGATGTGTGTTTAGTGTTCTTTGGCGGTGCATGAGTGGAGGTCTGGGCACAAGACTAATCAGCACCTACCTACATGTAATTAGTGCCAACCAGCATGGTACTGGACTGGGATGTGTACGATGACCTACATCAAGAAGCAGACTCACACTTAATATTCTTTTCTCCAGGCACTTGTTATTGGAAGTAACCTTGTTAGCTGTGGTGTATGAATGAAGGAAAATAATATTTATACCTCACCTATTGGAACAACTAGTCCTCATTCATTGGCTGTGAATGACAGTGCTGAAGTACATGTCAGCAAAAACACTGTTATTGGAACAACTGGTCCTCATTCATGGCTGTGAATGACAGTGCTGAAGTACATGTCAGCAAAAACACTGTTATTGGAACAACTGGTCCTCATTCATGGCTGTGAATGATAATATTGAAGTGCATGTCAGCAAAAACATTTGTTATTGTAGCCACCAGTCCAGACAGAGGGGAAGTTTGTCTCCGTGTGGAATGGATTCATATGTGTGGGTATAGTGACACCTGTATAGCTGTAGCATTGTACTCACACACGTACACACACGCACACACACACACTGCGAACTAGGATGGACAGTAAAACAATTCTCACACTATTGACCCACAGGATGGAAGGGAGAGTCCAGGATTTCTAACTTGGTTTCCTGTGCCTATATACTCACTGCAGGTTGAAGCCACATTTGTAATTAAAGAATTTCCAGTGGGCATTGAAATACAATGTCAGCCACAGAAAGTACATGTGCAGAGAGAGTCAACCTTTAATCAAAATCACTTAATTGGCTAGAGACAAGGGAAGGTTTCTCCATAGCAGGACTGATTTTTGAAGGGCTTGGGTTCTAGATTCTTCCAAGCAGGCATGCCTGAATGAATGTCTTGAACAATATGGGGCTACAGAATAGCACTGCTTTCTATTAGTTTCATTCAGACAGTTCGCAGTAAAAGCATGAACACAAGCAACAAAAAATGTTAAATACAAGCCTAGTTAGATGCAGTTAAGTTTGTCATGTGACTTAATCAGTCCTTGACGAATAACCTTGGCCGCCTTCCTCTGGTACATATGTAGGCACTCTCATTTATAAGCCATTGTGAAACTTAGATTCTCACCATTTGATCAGCCTCGTCCCCAGGAAGCTGAAGTATAAGCCTTGAAGCTTGTAAGTGTAATTATGTAAGTCTCGTTTTCCATTTTGAAACTTAATCTCAACTAAACTTGATGAAGTAGTGAAATGGAATAGCAGCTCTTACAGAGACACATTTATAAACATAGGTGAAAAACTGTCTAGGAAACATAAAATTAAGCTAGCTTGCTACAGCTTGGCCGGAAAATAACTCTGTTGAACTAGCAGACTACAGTTACTAAATTTTATAGTACACATGATGCATATTTTGCGCACATGCTACATGTAAGTATATATTCCCGGGTTCTCCCCCCCCCCCCCCCCCCTTACAAATGGATCCCTGTTTTTCGCACTGCAAGTGACAATAGGGAATGAGGCTACTAAGTATGGATGTGAATGCAAACAGACAAACAAAATTAATGTGAAAATGTAAAACAGACAAGGCATTGGATGTTATTCGAAGTATGCCCTGTTCTTACAGTCAGTGGCAGTAATCATCTGTCCATGTTCTTCAAAATGGTGTGGCTTTTGCTCATGTGCACATCATGGGACACTGAATCAAACACTAATTAACATCCATGTCAAGTGGATGTGTGTTTACATAGTGACTCATGCAGTGTACATGTTAGCTTAAACCTACACAGAGTAATAGTACATTACTACAGGTATCGAAATAGAACAGCTTAAATAACTGTCTTAAAGTTAACCGCCAATTAAGTTAAACTTACAAGAAAATAGCCAATAGTTTGGGTAAAAGACTAGATTGTAAAAGCTGCATTCCTGCCTGTACTAGAGCTATTTTAATTGGAGTCAAACTTAGACTGTATACATAGGGTATTAATGCAGGAGCCGCAGTAGGCAGGCCCCATTCCCATGGGTCAGAGGGGCAGGCCGGGACTCAGAGCTATGTTGGGAGGTGGGGCCACGGTACTAATTACTTTCTAAGGTCCAGAATTCCTGTCTTGAATTAGCAGGTGGTAGTGGAGTTACATGTATATGTTTCTAGAGCTAGTTTAATCATGTGTGAACGTATACAGAAATTTCTACAGGTATCTAAATGAAACAGCTTAAATAACTATCCTAAAGTTAACCGCCAGTTAAGTTAAACCAACGAAAAAATAGCCAATAGGTTGGGGAATGCTTGGTAAAAGACTAGATTGCATTCCTGCCCGTACTAGAGCAATTTTAATTGGAGTCAAACTTAGACTGTATGCATAGGGTATTAATGCAGGTGCCGCAGTGCGCAGGCCCCATTCCCATGGGTCAAAGGGGCAGGCCGGGACCCAGAGCTATGTCCGGGGGTGGGGGGGGGGGGGCCAGGGTACTAATTACTTCCTAAGGGCTGGAATTCCTGTCTTGAATTAGCAGGTGGTAGTGGAGTTATATGTATGTTTGTAGAGCTAGTTTAATCAAGTGTGAACCTATACAGAGTAATAGTACATTACTACAGGTATCTAAATAAAACCGCTTAAATAACTATCTCAAAGTTAACCACCAGTTAAGTTAACACTTTGCACGCCTATTAAATAGTAGTAGTACTTCTAACATAGTAATAACAGGAAGAATGAAGCTTTAAAATGACTAGAACTTACCTCAGAAAAATGGGGTGAGAACCCCTAGAACCCACGACCACAGCATATCACACTCGGCACTAGCCTGAATGATTGCAGCGATTTGGGTACTTATGTGAACAAAAATTCTGTTTTTATACCCGTGACGCATAAATGCGTCGTGGGCATGCAAAGTGTTAAACTCATGAGAAAATAGCCAATAGATTTGGGAATGCTCGGTAAAAGACTAGACTTCATATGTGTGGGTATAGTGACACCTGCTATGTCTGTATCAATGTACTCACACACGTACATACACGCACGCACACACACACATAGCGAGCTAGGATGGAGAGTAGGACCATTCTCACACTGCTGACAGCAAGAAGAAGTGGCGGGGCGGGGGGGGGGTGGGCTCATGATAGCAATGAAGCTAGAGTAAAGTATCTCCAGGTACTGATGTCTGTGGTGCTGAAGGCAGTACTAGTACCTGGAGGTGCTGTGTGCCTCTGCAACTCACACACATACACACACACACACACACACACACACACACACACACACACACACACACACACACACACACACACACACACACACACACACACACACACACACACACACACACACACAACAATTCTCTTTTAAATTATTCCCTTCAGTGTGAGGCAGGAATTCGTAAATCTATCAGGCCAAATATTTCTTCCTCTTGTGCCCCATCGACATGAGACTAGATATTTTCGTCCATCAAAACATGAAAAATCATTGCTCTTAATTTGCTGATAACAATGGCAACCAAGCTTTCATTCAGGCAGGTAGCAGTAAAAAGCTGCCCTCCTCCGGTACGTAATGTAGGCACTCTCAAGAGTAGAAATGAGGTTAGGTAGAAAGGACTTAATTTCGCATCAGTCGCAGTCCTCAGACACCGAGAAAAGGCAATCACTTGTAGCTAATCTTTAGGGCCTGCAGTTTGTGCCACAGACTGTGGGCTGAAGTACGTAGTGTTGCAGGCAAAAGGTAGACACATGCAGCCGTCTTCATCTTTGGATCAGTCCCCGTCTACACATAATTAAGTAAGGTGAAAAAGATACCGGGCTCTCCCTGTTTTTTCAATTCCACGGGTACTTGCTAGATCTTGAGGTAGTAGGGTACGTAAAATTATGACATCACATGTACACTGTCAGTCTTGGTACATGTGTACCCACCTTGGGGCATTGAGCAGTGTATCGAAGACCTCCCCTCCCTCGGACAGTGCCAGCAGCCCCTTCCTCCCTCCATGGAGGTCAGAGAAGCGGTAGGTGTGGGTGAAGGTCTGAGAATGGAAGGGGAATTTCATGAAGGGGATTACTGTTTGTAGCTACAAGTTTCCCATGTTAATTGCTTTGTTTGTCCACACTAATGAGGCCATACCGACATGATATACATACTGTTGTTTGACCTGACTGACCCTTTTTTTGAATGTTTCTAAAATAAAAAAAAGTGGTGTCATTAATTACAAAATAAACTGTTGGTTTTCGATGCTCTAAAGGAAGAGCATCGCAGTCGTAAAGCCACAAACAATTGCGTCTCATCAGTGAATAGACACTTCAGCTGTCTTGATAGCTCTGCCAGAGAAGGGTCTGAAGTTGAGGGGGCAGGGGGAACTCAGGAACGAGAATAGCCCCACCCTCAGGTCTGAAGTTGAGGGGGTAGGGGGAACTCAGGAACGAGAATAGAATAGCCCCACCCTCAGGTCTGAAGTTGAGGGGGTAGGGGGAACTCAGGAACGAGAATAGCCCCACCCTCAGGTCTGAAGTTGAGGGGGCAGGGGGAACTCAGGAACGAGAATAGCCCCACCCTCAGGTCTGAAGTTGAGGGGGCAGGGGGAACTCAGGAACGAGAATAGCCCCACCCTCATTTCCAAACTGAAGTGCTGTTGCAGAGGACCGATTTACTGACTATAAATCTGCATACAAAGTTTATATTACAAACTGGAAATTGCAATTTCTCACTGATTATTGCATTAGCTAGCTTGGGTTTATTTCCTGCAACTGATGAATAAAAAGCAGAGATAAAAAAATGCTGTGACAGTGATACGACATAACTAAGGTCTTACTTGTTAACTAAGTGTTACATACATACATACATACATACATACACACATACATACATACATACATACATACATACATACACACACATACATACATACATACATACATACATACATACATACATACATACATACCTACATACATACATACACACATACATGCCGAGTCAGTTGCATATATACCCATATCATGTGGGTATGTGGGTATTTATCATGCACTTGTTAAGTGTGTATCTAATTGCTATTCCGTATGAAACAAGGGGTCAGTTCTGCTATCATCACTGTATAAAATTTCACACTAATTACCCATAGTAAACACCACATGGTGACACAAGATTAATGTGGTCACGTGATGTTTCACTTTCAGTTTCAAGCCTACCAACCAACTCCACCTTTGCTTGGGAATTTCCCTGCAACAAAGTTTCTATTTGGAATGGCCTACACACAGCCTAAGACAGCCATTGCAAGTTTGCAGGCCAAAGTTGTATGTTTATTAATCAATCTGTGTTGTCTTCACTTTAGAATTAATAAGTCATAATGTTGTAATGATAACCTTGTTGGGGGGGGGGGGGGGGGTTACTCATGTTTTCTATTAATTAGAGTTGCACAATGGAATTGGCTAGGAGTCCAACACGAGCTCGTAAAGTGTACGAGATTTCAAAATCAGATTGATTTCTGCCTGATTTCAGCTAATTTCTGCACTAGCGAGACGAACATAGTGTGCGGAGCGTATATGGAGTTGGGCGGGGCATTTGGGCCACTATTGGGGATTTCTGATTTCATTTACTTGATTTCAACTGTGATTTCAAGTGATTTCAGAGAAATCCGTATGTACGAGATTTCATCTGTGCCGGACCCCTTGGGAATTGCTGAGAATCACCACTTTGAATGTACAGCTACATATGCCGCAGGCAGTGGCAGAGTTTGGGGTGGGGCCGAGGGGTCCGACACAAGCTCGCGAAGCGTACGAGATTTCGAAATCAGATTGATTTTCGGTGATTTCTAGCGAGATGAACATAATATACGGAGCATATGCGAAGTTTGGAGGGCCATATACGGAGTTGGGCGGGGCATTTGGGCTGATACAGGCGATTTTTGATTTTATTTACTTGATTTCAGAGCAAACCGTACGAACTTTCATCTGTGTCGGACCCCTCGGTTGGGGCTAGGCTATATATTGGTACATGTACACGCTTTCTGTGGGTCCTGTTCAGCAGTGGCGTAGCTAGAGTCTAGTGAATGGTGGGGCACAAGTAAACTACTGGCCTAATGTGGAGCAGATCATTTGCGTCAAGCCACCCCTCTGTAAAGTGCATTTTGCGGTAACTCGGCAGCAGCTATGCTCTAATTAGGCAGAGGCGGAGCCGAGGTCTAGTTAGAGCATAGAGCTACAAGAAAACGCTGCATGTATAACCGATCTGCAGCCTCTCCCGCGTGAGACTTAACTGCTTCATCCCTTTTCATTGCGCTAAGTTGATGGGGCACCGGGACGAGTTGGTAGGGCCTGTGCCCTACCTGGCCTTACCTTGGCTACGCCACTGCTGTTCAGTAACTTATAATACATGCATGTAGGCTCAACTACAGCGCGTATAGTTAGCTTTTAATTATAGGCTCACCTCAATCACCTTTTGTCAGTGTCTAGTATCGTGCCCAGACTAAACCTCGTTCACTTCACACTCATTCTTGGATTGGGAACGAGGCTATACAGAACCAGGAGCCCATAAACCAAAGGAAAGGAGCTTAAATTGTGTATGTATGCTGATTCCACCTTTTGTCAAATAGCACTTGTCCAAAACTCCTTATATGGTAAGTGCTATGTAAGCGCTATAATTTACTTAGCACTAGTCTAGTAGTAAACCAGCCATGCACAACTGCTAGGCATTCCATATATGGAGTTTTCTGGTAGGTGCCATTTGACAACAGCTGGAATCAACGCTCCTTCCCTTTGGGTTATGGGCTCCTGACAGAACGGATCTACAGACTTAACATGTGTAGATACATTCTCATACTAGAAATTCTTCTCTTTCAGATTCAAGGACCACTTGCCTTCATCTTCCGCTGAGTCTGTCTCAGATGGGGAGGCTTCTCAATCTCATGGTCCCAAAGCACCGAAACCTGTTGTATGCATGGGCTGGCAACCTGGTTCCGATCATCCTGATCTTTGTTCTTGGAGAAATACTTCAGTTTGATTTGTGAAGCTGGAGTACTTATCCCACCAGATGAGCAAGAATATGTATACATTCCTTTCATTCTCGAGAAGCTGGGGTTGTCCAATAGCATTTCTCCCGTCAACACACTTCCAGATATTCCAAAGCCTCTATCTGTACACAGTTATGGATGGTATTCATCAAGTTGCTGAGGATAACAGTATAATATGTGCCCTTTTCTGTCTAGGTACACTGTAAAATAAATAGATTGATTTAACTACTGAGTGGTTACTTCAGTTGCAGGGTGCTAGATGGGTCACCTCATTCGCATATGTTTTTTGCAGGTACTTATAGAGTTTCCATGTGTGTGTGTGTGTGTGTGTGTGTGTGTGTGTGTGTGTGTGTGTGTGTGGCTAGCTACAAAGGAAACTCAACCACTTTGGTATTCCTGGAACTACACCACATACTTTGGCATCAGATCAGTTGATTACCAGATGTTCACTCACAAAAATACTTCCTTTCAGATAATTTGACTGGTGCCAGAAAGCTAGCCAGTCTAGCCACATACTTCCAGTTAGGGAAGCCAGTCACAGGAAAGCTCAACCACTAGCTAACTGTGTAGTTTCCCTTGTATATAGCTAACAAGGGAAAGCTGATCACTTGGTATTCCTGCATATGAGGTGGCCCTTGAATTGCAACTGAGGTAACCAAACTGGGTTAAAATAATCCTCGTGTTTTTGCAGTGTATGTATTAGTTACGTACCAAAGAATTACTTAACAGTACTAGTGATGAGTTAGTAATAGTAGCTACCTATCAACACAAAGTGTTTAGGTATGCTTCAAGTACAGCTTAGAGCATAGCTGCTCATGCTCTAAGCTATACTTAGTATATATTACTATAGTAACATGGTATAGTATTTTTTTCATAGAGCATGCCATAGAGCATAGGAAGCTCTAGAAATACAGGAAATGTGTACATATACTAAATGGCCTAGAGCATGGGCAGCTCTATGCTCTAACTAGACCTCAGCTCCACCTCGGCCCATGCTCTAAGCTATACTTAGAGCATAGAGCTACTAGGCCATTAATTTTAGTATAAGTACACATTTCCTGTATTTCTAGAGCTTCCTATGCTCCTTACCATGCTCTATGAAAAAAGTACTATACCATGTTACTATAGTAACATATACTAAGAGACTTTTCATTCACATTGCTTACATTTCTCAACACTATGAATCAGTCTACAAACACTGTGGAAGTGTGGCTGTCCCTGTGGTGTATGGTCGTCACAGCCGGGGGGAAAGCAAACTTCGTCAAGATTGCCTTGGCTGTTTGTGGTAAACTGGAGAAGGGTCTGGCTACATACCTCAGTGCAAGTAGCACCCGGACAAAGCTGGGAGGATCTGTTCCATTTGCATATGATGTCCCAAGCAATAGTGAGGTAAAATTCAAACAGATGATCATTGAAGCTTTTGGAGGAGCATCTGTTGAGCATGCAAGGAAGCAGTTGACTGCTCAATGTATCCCACTCATCACAGCCAATGATATCATTGTGGACAAGCTCAGTGCAGATGAACTGAGGTAAGTTTGTGGATGCAAAAATAGTTCAAGTTTCATGCCTTAGACGTGAATTTCACAATGTAGCAACATATTTCAAGGCTCAAAAGTTTATGCGAAAACCATGAAAATTTGACTCCTCCAAAATTTGTTGCTATACGGTAGCTATGTGTATAGTAAATCAAGTATAGTTTAGGAGATCTGTAGGTACAGCTATTGCTGCATTCTCACTTTAGGTACATGAGCAGGTGTCTCTTGATACCATGTTTGAACAAGTCACCTGATGTTGAGCTAAATACAATTCTGGAACAAGCAGTGGCAGCCTTCCCTCGTGCCCTGCGTGTTGGGAAAACAGTCGTTGAAATGGTTGAGTGATGCCCCAGCCCCCCCCCCACAACTTAAAATCCTGTATGAAACCCTGCTATACCATTGACTCTTCTCGTCCTCCTCTCCCAGCATGACGCCAGAACGGCACTCTCGACCTTCTCCTGGGATGTGTAGCATGGTTCATAATGTACTCCTAGTTCTTCTTCTGTTGTGCTGTGTGCGTTTTGTGTCAGCTGAAGAGGCTCTCTAACAGAACCATGCTTTATTGAAACTGGCAGCTTTTTTTCTTTTGGTAGTGCCCAGTGTTGTGTGTGTGGGGGGGTGTATGAGTATACACAGCACTAAAAAAAATTTAATATCAAGAATAATGTTATTGTACTTCTGTATTACGTGATGCCATTATTCAATACTGTGTTTACTGTACGCTGTACTACACTGGCGTGTGTAGGTGGTAGAGTGCCTTCGTGGCCAGGTCCCACTTTACTGAAAGTGCCTGAAATGTATACTATAAGAGATACTGAAATCCGGACATTTCCTCTATGAACAAAAACTATATACTGTAAACCGCGCCGAGTTAGCGTGCGGAGATTGCAGATATCGAAGTGAGGTTGGAGTAATTTGATGGTAGAAAGTTGGAATGAATCCTAGCTGAACTACAGAGCTTAAATACACACAAAAGGAAATGATCTAATACATAACTGAAAAGTGCATACGTGCAACCAAAAGTCCTAATAGCACATACACAGAAAGCACACATGACCCTTTAACCAGGTGACATTCCTTCCTAGGACTATTACAGAAAACAGATGACATAAGCCTATACAAACTTGAGGAAATACATGTACTTAACACATACATCATACATCCAATTAACATGTATCTAAAGACTAACATCCTCTTTGAGTTACATCTGACTATTACACAGTATTACGCAAGTTCCTGCATTCCTTAGTGGTTTGGTAACCTCAGCTCCATACTTCTTACATATACCATAAACTCTGGAGTATAAGTACCGGTACTTCTATTCGAAAATTGTGCATTTTTGTGGTACTGACTGCACGGGGTACTTATAATCATGGGGTACTTTTTATCAAGGTTAAAATACAGTAGTAGGGCTGTTCTTACGCGTGCTTGAGCATAACTACTTAACTATAATTATCATGCCAGTATCACTATTCATGTTTAAATCACTCACACTTGCACTATTACACATCCCAGTTTACTTGATGATTTGTTGTTTGATGGGTACTTATATTCCTTGGGTACTTATGTTTGTGTGGGTACGACTATTCAGGAAAAGGGTAGTAACTGCTTCAATAGGTAGTTATATTCGTGGGGTACTTGTAAATGATGGGTACTTACGCTCCAGAGTATATGGTATTATGCTGCAGCTGATTATTGAGATCAACACTTACTTATTTGTATAATCATATACCTATATTGAGTCTACATAGAGAATGCATTAGAGCCAGGAGTGCGATTATAGCTGTAATTGCACTGATTTTGTAGCCTCAAGACGTTATAATTGCACTGCCAGTCATATCCCATGGCAACCATGGGCAAAGTTGCATATTCAACCTTCATAAGCAACTTACCAAATTTTGTTGTTGCCATGGGAATAGCGCTAATAGCCTAAGGGCATATGATTAACATGTGACAGCATGGTTGGCAGTGCAATTTCGGGAATGAATTGCACTCGTAAGGCGTAATTGCACGAGGCGTAGCCGAGTGCAATTACTGCCTTACTTGTGCAATTAATTCCCAAATCGCACTGCCAACCATGCTGTTACATATACTAATAAGCTATACTTACAGGTTTTATCATCATAGTAAAAGTGTACACCTCAATAATTGCCAGTGACCGGGAACAGGATTATGTGTCTTTACTGGACAAGATATCTTCATGGTTACATTAAATTTTACATGTAAAGTGGTCCAGCCTTAACATTATTAAGTTTTATGATTAACACTTTCTGTTAGCTAGAATTTCATCCCCCATGCCAGGCATGCAGATGATTACAGATGATTTTATTTCCCCTTGACCACCTCAGATGCTGGTAAGGGCAGAGAGTATAACCCACAGAAAGGGGCTGTTGCGCTGACTTCATGTTGCAAGCGCCCGCAATAGTAATTAGTACTACTCATGTGACCTGCAGAAGTCTTGTGGTAACTACAGGAAGTGAAACTAGATACCCAGGAACTACAGTACAGACTGTGATTGCATCATATATACGTACCTGTAACTATAGAAAGCATACGAAATCAGCAGCTATGCACAATCGACGTGACAATAGAAAATTCTGAGTGTAATTCTGAAAAAAAAAACTGAAAAGATGGGAGCTCTGTTTGAAGGAATCGCTCGAAAGTTAAATATACCGCTCATATAATATTATACATGATACTACGGGCATGCAATAAGGACAGGGCTGCAGTAGCGGGGCCATGGATCTAGCATAGGGGCATAAATTGAAGTAAAATGGGGAGGGGGGGGAATAGGGTGTGTCTATTCAGTCTTGGGAGGCTCAGTGAATGTATTCCAATAACCTCATAGTCCATGTATGACCCAGGACAGAACCTATTATTATGTTATTGGAATGCTATTTACAAATTCAGTTTTGATCGTATAAATTCGGTTAATTATCTTATATCTTGTATAATTTAGCTATGTGGTATACGGCCGGTGGTATAAAGTTATAGTCAACCAATGCCATAGCTACTAGTATCTTAATCTCATGATTTAGCTACGTCTGATGCACTTCATGTCCTCCATACAGATTGTCATCCCATTCATTGCTCTTACTGCCGTTGGATGGCTACTGGTGGTGATAGGCTTTGGTATTGCCACTGCTGGAGATCCAGTAACAATTTTTCGAGATGACCCATCATCCTATCCTTATTGGGTGGTGTCGCTGTGCGGGCCCTTTATTTTTGCGGCTGCCATAGCCCATGCTGCCCTGTGGGCTCCAGTCAGTCCTATTGTGGGAGCAATCGTATCCTGAAAATAATATAATCATTAATAATTAACATATCATTTCAAGTGCATAAGTTACAAATTGAAAATACATTATCGTCCTTAATTAAGATGACCAGACTTCATTTCTGAATGCATTGTTTCTCACTGGACTGGGAATGACAGTGTTTATCATAGGAACCACGATTCGACTCACCAATGATGACGCTCTCACTACAGATGTTCCAACTGAGTTTACTCTTCTCTTTACCGGATCCTTTCTGGCCATTCTTTTCTGGGTACGTACGTATTTAAGTAACAGAAAGCGAACTATAATGGTGCACTTCATAGTTTTGCGACCTTATAATTAGACTGAGGGGTCATTTTTACACCAAAAAAGTTAAAATTTGACTCAAGTCGTCTATGAATTTTTACACTTTATCAGACAACCATCAGTTATGTGATGCAAGTGGTACCTTATTTTCGACTTTGTGATGTCCCATAATCCCATGGCCAGTATAGCAAAGAAATGCCCTTACATGTATCTTTGTAGCCAACACATGCACTAAGGTAAGCACATTCATTGACATAATACATTATGACATAATACATTATTAACAAACTCTTGACCAGCCAGTTTGCAATTCAGTTGCAAATAGAGGTAAAATAAATCCACGGTTATTTTACTGTATTTAAGCCTTAAGGGTGCGGGCGCGGGCAGGTGTAAGGCGTAAAGTTTAGTAAAACTTCGCAAAATCGCATACTATATATTATGGTCATGATCGTTGATGGCCTCAAGGCTCTGGTAGCTACGTTATTATTGAATGTGGTCTCCAGATAGATCTCATTCAGTATTGCTCTCCATACAGTACCGAGGCCGATTCCCAGTCTACTATACTGACGGTGTTGGCATGAATGTTTAATAGTTATGGCATTGTTTGGGTGTCCTCTCTTCATAGCATAGCTACTTGCCTGCATGTGATCTCCCTGTTTCTCTTCTCCAAGGTTTCACCAATACAAGTCACTTCACATTCTTTACAGAGGGCCTCATACACCACATCCCTTTCTTTTGTTGAGGGGGGGGGGCACCTCAGAGGGCCGCAATGACCAACTAGCATTACCCACGTGTAACTTACAACCCCCCACAATACTACCCATGCACTATTATTTGATTACATCACAACCATGCAGGGTGTATACAGATAGCATTATACACGTGCACCTTATATTATTTTTGTAACAGTGTATGCATGGCACAATCACTCAATAATTCCGTATACATGCATGCATAAAGTGCAGTGCACAATGGAATAAAATAGCAGAACAGCATTTTTAGGACTCCCAGGGAGTCTGGTTTGCTTGAGCTAGTAATAGGAGATTCTATGCTTTGTACATGTCATGTAAATTAGCAGTGGTTCTTGTAGCTATGCCTAAACCATACAATCATGCCTAGAGAGCTCCGTGCTGCTACTCTTGCTTGGCATCATAAAAGTGCCACATGCAGCATCGTCACTGGTGTCTGTGACAAGAGAGAGTAATACGTCAGTACCATGGGAATATATACCTGTTGCCTCACATAAATGTATACATCCATGCATGGCTAGTACTATGACTAATGCATTGATTTAAAACATACAATTTACTATTATAAATTATCTGTGCACATATTATACAATGTATCTCTGTTAATACTGCAGAACGTAACATATAAAACTGAATGATCTGTCTGTCTTCACGGCTGTGAGATATGTTGAGACAGGAAGTACCTACCAATAGGGTCTGGGTATAGTGTTAAGTTTCACCAAAATATCCGAACGCGAAGTACGTATAGCAACGAAAAATTATTAATAGTTATTTACTTTCCAGTTTCGCTGCACATAGCTTGCCATTGAAATTCGGTTCCTAAAAGCGATAACGTTCAAGGCCTAGGCCGATAAGAAGGATGCCTAAGCTAGCTACTATATATCTGCACAGGTAATTACCGTTTAACCAGGTGTGGGCGGGGTCGGGTTATTAACTAGTTGTTGCTAACGTAGTCGTGTGTGGATCACGTGTTGGGCCGAGACTCTCGGCCCACGTGAGGACATTTTGGTGAAACTCATAACCGACTATGGGTTTTGCTATACCTAACATTGCCTCATACCCAAAAGGCCTGGATGCAAGGCTAAGCGAATAGTAATCCTTTATGGATAAGCTGTTAGCTTTAAAGGACTTCCTGTGATCGCGCTTCCTGTAATCACTTTCAATATCGTTCCACAACTTCGAGCCTATAAAGCGCGTATTGATTTAGTAGCTGTGCACAATCGACAACGGAACAGCTGAAAATTCCGAGCTTAATTCCGAAAACTGAAACCGAAGGATGGCAGCTCTGTTCGAAGGAACCGCTCGAAAGGTAAATGCATCACTCGTTGTATGTGCATCTGCAGTAGCAGGGCCTGGGGTGGGGGCGCTGTATACGTACGTATGGCAGCAAGCCAAGTCCTGCGGCGAGTTTACCGTATTTCTGCTATATATATATTAAAACCTTCACGAACTGTATTACATAGCTCATCAGAGTATACTAAACACAGTGGCGTAGGAGCCGTAGCGGCCGTAGCGGCTTTGGCCGCTACACTTTTCGCCTAAATATTAATTATTCATAAGCTGCAACCCCACCAACCGCGAACCCTTCAAGAGGGAATTTGAGTTGTTAAACGCTGTTTCCAGCCCTCATGGTTCGCAAAATGGCCATGGCTAACCGTATACATTATGTAGAAGAGCAAGACGTCGTGCTGTGCTTCACGTACGCTCGTGCCCTTTTAAATTTAGGCTAATTTGTAGACGTTAGGTTGCGCGCTCGGCGCTACAGCCGCGTATAAGAGCGGCAGGCGAGCGTGGTTGAGCGATACAATAACTTGATATCATGCAGCAGTGTCTTCAGTAAGCGCTGTGGCGGGAGAGCTGAAAACCAACGAGAACGCTTCCTGGATGGTATGAAAAACTATATCCCAAAAAATTTCCGCGCTTCGCGCGGGGGCGAGCGGCGCTCGCAAAGGCTGCTTCGCAGCCCTTTAGCCTCCCCACTTCCAAACTGCTTCCTACGCGCCTGAAACATTAGTCTCCCCCCACTAGATGCATCCTCCCACCTATGTATGTTTATTTGCTCTAAGGGGCCATTCACAAACTAATTCTGCCACAGATAGTGTCATTATGACACTAAGGGGCCCCGGGGGGGGGGGGGGGGGGGGGAAGACTGTGACACTAAGGTGATAGTAAGACCTTCCTATGCTATTTAACAGTTATTTTGAGAGTTATTTGTATTATCTTTGGATGCTGTTAC
The DNA here is from genome assembly GCA_963921505.1 of Phakellia ventilabrum. Lineage (NCBI taxonomy): Eukaryota > Metazoa > Porifera > Demospongiae > Axinellida > Axinellidae > Phakellia > Phakellia ventilabrum. The sequence continues at coordinate 7,107,298 of OY997380.1, read as the reverse complement.
CTTATTCCAGTAAAAATATGACTGTGGTTAAACTGATATACTGGCTAGCGCTGCACCTTTGGTTGTGACACTAAGGGGAGGGGGGGTCTGATCTTAGCGTCATAATGACGATAAATGTGGTAAAATTAATTTGTGGACGCCCCCTAAGATTTGCTCTGAGAACCATTTCAACACCGAGATTTTTCAGCCTTAACTAATGCCATACAAGTACCTTAACCTCATGCATTATTTAGTATGCTTGTTTGACGTACCTCGTGCCCTTCATACAGATTGTCATCCCATTCATTGCTCTTACTGCCATTGGATGGCTACTGGTGGTCATAGGCTTTGGTATTGCCACTGTTAGAGATGAAACAATTCCCCGAGATGACCCTATATCCTATCCATACTGGGTGGTGTCGCTGTGTGGACCTTTTATTTTTGCAGCTGCCATAGCCCATGCTGCCCTGTGGGCTCCAGTCAGTTCTGCTGTGGGAGCAATTGTATCCTGAAAACTACTTCATTTCAATTGTGCACTACTTATTAAATTATAAGGTGTAAATCCTTAACAAAGATGACCAGACTTCATTCCTGAATGTATTCTTTCTCACTGCACTGGGAATGACGGTGTACATTTCGGGAAATCAAATTCGAATCGTCAATGATAATCCTTTTGACACAGTTCCAGATGCAATTGCTCTTCTCTTTGCTGGGTCCATTCTGGCTATCCTTTTCTGGGTACATGCATAAAATCTATCATTGATGGTACACTTACTGTAGAGGGCATTTCATGGCCTATGAATGCTTATATACTGGCTATGGGATGGGACATCGCATGTAGAAACCTGGGTCTGAACAAGTGTTAGCTATATAGCTATACAGTACATGAAATGGCAGGCTATAGTGATTCTTTAGCCTCATTCCTAGCTAGTCTCAAGGGCCAGCCTCACTCGAGTGAGGCTAGCCTGCGAGACTAATTCATAGCCTCATTTCCAGGCCTCTCCGCTCCATGCATGTTACGTAATGTGAGCGAGAGGAAAAGTAGTTTCCCACCCTAGCTTTTAGCAGCCATGAAGAAAAATGAGAGCCTAAACCTAATACATCACTCTTTTTCTCCTAATATACAGGAATGCAAACATGTTATATAGCCTGTACACAGTTTAAAACGTATAGTACCAGTCATGCATACACACATGCAGTTTATGTTGTTAATTAGCTAGCCTCGTTCTCAGTCTCCACTCCCGTTTCTTTTACAACAAGTTAAAGCATAACTGAAAACAGGCGGATATTTTCGCATAAATCATCCAGGTTGTACTCAGCAACAGGTCAGTCCAAGCAAAATGCAACCATAAACGGATCAGCTTGTCTCATCTTGCACAGCTTCCAGTTAGCTAGCTGTCAGAACTCACCAAAAGAGGAATATTATCACTACCTATCACTTTTCGTCGTCTAGGCAACACAAAACTAAGCTCGGTTGATGTACCTTGGCCTATGGGGCCTGCAAATTCCACATCTTACCTTTGAATAGTGATGCTTTATAGCAAAATACTGTCTACTCCACTCTACTAACGTAAATGACGTAATTTAGCGTATGTGGTAAGTGCAGACACACAACAAACAAACAAACAAACAAACAAACAAACAAACAAACAAACAAACAAACAAACAAACAGACAAACAAACAAACAAACAGACAAAAGAGGGAAAAATAATCTTAGCTGGTAAAAAAGCTAAGTGGAGACTGGGAATGAGGCTAATGTTTATTAGCTGATATGTTCCTGGTAATGAAGTCACTTACTCTCTCTTGTCACAGACACCAGTAACGATGCTATGGCACTTCTATGATGTTAGGCGAGAGTACGGAACTGTCCACTAATGAACTGCTGAGGAGTAGCTACAGCACTGCTGATTTATATGCATAGCGGTAGTGATAGTACGATAGTATAGGAACATGTACAGGTTGATTGCCTAATAATGATGACTGTATTCTTCTATAAAATGAGAGCTGATCATGACTTCTATCACTAGCATGGTTTTGAGAGTATGCCACTGGTATATAGCTATATGGTATTCTATATCCGAGAACATGCTGCTTCAGTATTGTCCCATAGGGAAGCTGTACAACTAAGGCATTAGGGAAGGGTCTGAGATAGATGCTTGACTAAAGTAAGGTATACATAAAGCATAGCTACATAATGTCAATAACTAGCAAGACTTGTAATATTGTAAAAAGTGCTAGCTAGCTAGTAAGACCATAGATAATATAGCTGGGAAGATTTCATTCCGTGAGGTATAATTTGCCACATCCATTTCTGTATCTGACATGAAAGATGTGGTGGTATTCCACTTATATATTACTCCCCGATTTTTCTCCACGGTGAGACGAAAGCAGTCAATGGAGTATATACACCAAACATGTGTTCTGGAGTAAGGTTTCTCCTGGCAAAGTTACCAGATGGTGAGCTGGCAAAAATGACTGTCTCTTAGCAATGTTAAGCCCCAAGTCACTATCTCTTGGACCTCAGCCCCCCCCCCCGTCATATAGAGGGTATGTTAGGTATAGCAATTAGAATCCATAGCTCAATTATATGCATTTAACACTATACCCAGACAGTCAGACCCTATTCGTAGGTACTTCCTGTCCCAACTTATTTCACAGCTGTGAAAACAAAGACAGATCATTAATTTTTATATCTCTCATTCTCTCCGAATGGTTACGTTCTGCAGTATTAACAGACATTCTGTCATAGGATACATTGTATAATATGTGCGCAGACAATTTTATAGTAAAAGTAGATCTACGATTGTGGATTAAATACTAGTTATAGTACTAGCCATGCATATGCATGTCTACATTTATGTGAGACATTAGCTGTATGTGCCCGTGGTTATTATGCTGACGTATTACTCTCTCTTATCACAGACACCAGTGATGATGCTGTGGCACTTCTATGATGTCAAGCGAGAGTAGCAGCACGGAGCTCTCGAGACATGATTGTACGGTTAAGGCATAGCTACAACCACTGCTGATTTGCATGTATATACCATAGAATCTCCTATTACTAGCTAAAGCAAACCACACTCCCTGGGAGTCCTGAAAATGTTGTTCCGCTATTTTATTCCATCGTGCACTGCACTTTATGCATGTATGAATACAGAATTATTTAATGATTGTGCCATGCATACACTGTTAAGGTGTATAATGTCAGGAGTCCATAACCCAAACGGAAGGAGCGTTAAACTAGTGATTCCACCTGTTGTCGAATAACCCAAAGGGAAGGAGCGTTAAACTTGTGTATGTATGCCGATTCCACCTGTTGTCAAATGGTACTTGCACAAAACTTCTTATAATTATGGTGAGTGCTATGTAAGCACTTAGCACTAGTAGCGTAGTAAACCAGCCATGCATAACCGCTAGGCATTCAATTTTCTTGTAGGTACCATGGGCTCCTGATAATGTACACCCTGGTTGTGATGTAATCAAATATAATGGTGTGTGGATAATACCGTGGGGGTTGTAAGTACACTCTGGTCACCAACAACACACTGAGTAATGCTGGTGGGTCATTGTGGCCCTCTGAGGTACCTGACCACCTGAGAATAGAAAGGAGTGGCCATATGAGCTCCCCCCCCCCCCCCCCCCAACAAAGAATGTGAAGTGACTTACATTTTGTGAAACAGATGTAGAATAAACCGTGGAGAAGAGACTGCAAAAGTATAGCTATGCTATAAATTAAGAGAGGACACTTGAAGAATGGCATTCATGCCAATACCACCATACAATGTCATGCAGTAGACTGGGAATCGGCCTCAGTACTGGATGGAATGCAATGTATTAGACGAACATAAAGTAATAGCTCTATCTGGAGATCGATTAACCGTATCCCCTCTATAATATGTATAATTCTCATTCTCATATTACCATGACTGACTAGACAAATCGAGAAGTACTTTTATTCCTTAATTAATGTGGTAGCTAGAACTCATAATTTAGCATCTGCAATTCTGCCAGGTAACAAGAACCACTGCTGATTTACATGTGTATAGCGTAGAATCTCCTATTACTAGCTAAAGCAAACTGCTGGTGGGTCATTGTGGGCCTCTGAGGTGCCTGCCCACCCGAGAAGAGAAAGGAGTGGTGTGAGCCCCCCCCCCCCACATGTGGTAGCTAGAACTCATGATTTAGCATCTGTAATTCTGCCAGGTAACAGGCTGCCATAGTAGTCTCTGTTAGGTGCCTCATAGTATAGTCTGTGCTACTCAGTATAATTTCAAACACTGGCAGTGCGCTAGAACTTTCAGTCTGGTCATGATTAGCTACCCATGGTCATTTACGACTGCTGTCAGAGGGGCCAACTGGTAAAATCTCCCGTTCCAATGAGACCCCATGCCAGTTATAACAAACCATGGTCGCTCCAGGGCCTGGGTGGCTGCAGCTATAGTATCAACTGGAACACTTCTGGCTGAGGTATATAAGCCCAGGAAGGAGAACGTATACAGCCCAACAATAATGCATAGTTCTTAGGTGGCTCTGGTTTCATTCAATAATTGAATGAAACTAGTCTATTACCACCCATTGACTAGACAAACCAAGAGGTACATTTTACATCAGTTGGCGACCACAACTCTAAGTAGCATAGACCTCTATGAGGACTACTATAATCATGGTAGCCTATTAGCTATTGTTCCTTACTTGGAGCAGATCCTTGGTTGGTGTTGGAGGAGAAAGAATAGCAGTAGAAAAGGGATTGTTTCATGAATGGAGGATAGTGTAAACACATGCACAAAATTGATGTTCATAATATAATGCAAAATCTGGAGTTGTTATCACTAATAGGGTTAGAAACAGGAAAGTTACTTTACTAATGATAACTTGTCACAGGCTAAACGTGACTACATACTGAAGAACAATGTTGACATCAAAATATATATATCTCCATCAAACCTTTTCCACAATGTGAACCTTTGGGAACCTTTTCCATAATGTGAACATATTTAGCAGTTGTGAACATCTTCCTGGCCTGCATGCTTCTTTGGGAACCTTTCCCACGATGTGAACATATTTTGCACTTGTGAACATCTTCCTGGCTTGCATGCTTCTTTGGGAACTTTTTCCACAATGTGAACATGTTTAGCAGTTGTGAACATCTTCCTGCCCTGCATGCTTATTTTCCACAATGTGAACATATTTTGCATTTGTGAACATCTTCCTGCCCTGAATGCTTATATTTAGCTTTTGTGTGCATGCTTCTTTGGGAACTTTTTCCACAATGTGAACATGTTTAGCAGTTGTGAACATCTTCCTGCCCTGCATGCTTATTTTCCACAATGTGAACATATTTTGCATTTGTGAACATCTTCCTGCCCTGAATGCTTATTTGGGAACCTTTTTCACAATGTGAACATATTTAGCTTTTGTGAACATCTTCCTGCCCTGCATGCTTCTTTGGGAACCTTTTCCACAATATGAACATATTTTGCATTTGTGAACATCTTCCTGCCCTGAATGCTTATTTGGGAACCCTTTCCACAATGTGAACATATTTTGCGTTTGTGAACATCTTCCTGCCCTGCATGCTTTGGACCTATAAAACGCGTATTGATTTAGTAGCTGTGCACAATCGATAACGGAACAGCTGAAAATTCCGAGTTTAATTCCGAAAACTGAAACCAAAGGATGGCAACTCTGTTCGAAGGAACCGCTCGAAAGGTAAATACGTCACTCGTTGTATGTGCAGGAGTATTCTGTATCCTAACCCAAGCATTTGTAAGTAGTGTAAGATTAGCTTTCACCTGTACCCTCAGACTGGGAGTATAAGCTAAGGAATTAGGCTGTAAAATTTTTACTCCTCCATCTCTCTAGTGCACCCTCCAGATCCACTCTGTATGTAATTTACCTTCCGAACTACTGTTCTTACTAGACTCATGCATTTCAATAGCCTCATTGCCCATGTATGGCCTAGGAAAGACGCCCATGAATAACAACATGCATACATGCGCTCTCATTTAGGTTGCTAGTAATACATAATGTGTAGGGGGGAAGTATTTTGTCTATGTAGTATAATTATATGATGGTGACTTAATTAACCTATTTCAAACTGTGTTGCCCGTTTTTATTAGGCCAACCCGGCCAACATGCTTTGCAGCAAGTGTCTCATTTTGAATTAGGTAGCATTCCACTCGTTTCTCCCTTGGCATCTTGAGGGAACTGTTCCAAAAGTAATTAAAATATCAAACTCATCACTCAGCCCCTGTACAGCAATTTCTTCTTCGTTTACAAAGCAGGTTCACCTCCACTTAGTCTACCGTGGCACGCAGTATGCACATGGCCGGTTTTGAAACAGGTCGACTCATTTTGAAACCTGTAGTGCTAGTAAGAATTTCATTGCTGATTGAATTAATTAATTAACTCTCTTATCCCTCTTTAGCTACACACCATTTTAATATTGTAAAGTATGTGATTTTCTCAGACATAACTTTAATGTGGCCTGTGTCAGTGAAAGGGTTAATGTCCATATGAGTAAGTCAGCTTTACGAAATTAATGCCATACAAGTACCTTAACCTCATGCATTATTTAGTATGCATGTTTGATGTACCTCATGTCGTTCATACAGGTTGTCATCCCATTCATTGCTCTTACTGCCGTTGGATGACTACTGGTGGTGATAGGCTTTGGTATTGCCACTGTTAGAGATGAATTAAACAATTCCCCGAGATGACCCTATATCCTATCCATTTTGGGTGGTTTAGCTGCATGTGTGGACCTTTTATTTTTGCAGCTGCCATAGCCCATGCTGCCCTGTGGGCTCCAGTCAGTTCTGCTGTGGGAGTAATCGTATCCTGAAAACTACTTCATTTCAATTGTGCACTACTTATTAAATTATAAGGTGTAAATCCTTAACAAAGACGACCAGACTTCATTCCTGAATGTCTTCTTTCTCACTGCACTGGGAATGACGGTGTATTATTCGGGAACTACAATTCGACTCATCAATGAATCAGATAGACACGTAAAAGTTCCAGATGCAGTTGCTCTTCTCTTTGCTGGGTCCTTTCTGGCTATCCTTTTCTGGGTACATGCATAAAATCTATAATTGATGGTACACTTACTGTAGGGGGCATTTCTTGGCCTACGAACGTTTATACTGGCTATGGGATGGGACATCGCATGTAGAAACCTGGGTCTGAACATGTGTTAGCTAATAAATTTATATAGCTGTACAGTAGATGAAATGGCAGCCTATAGTGGTTCTTTGACCTCATTCCTAGCCTCGTTCCCAGGCCTCTCCACTCTGTGCGTGTTACGTAATGTGAGCAAGAGGAAAAGCGGGGAAGATCTGTTATCATTTTTTCACGTGCTGTTGTGCGTAGGGTAGATTTAGGCTAGACTCATCTACCCTACGTCATGACACATGACAAATGATACCAGGCTTTCCCCGCTTTTCCTCTCACTTGCTTGGCTCGCTCGCATTACGTAACAAGCACAGAGCAGGGAGATCTGGGAACGAGGCTATACCTCATTCCCAGACCTTCACCCCAGTTTTTGCCGCTTGAAGTACAAAAAGCGCCTGGGAAGGAGGCTAGTGGCACTTATCACTTGCAATTATTCGACAGTCAAATTGGTCCCTATACATGAATCTTCATGCCAAGCACATGAGCATTAGCATGGGAACATTCACTGAAAAAAACAAAAAACATTATACTTTAAGATGTGAACAAAACTTTATATATTCCCTGGATAACCAACTAGTTTATAGTTTAGTTCATCCAATAAATAAATACACAATAAAAATACCCCCTCAGTTATTTCATGGTGCCAAGAAATGGCTTATAGCATACTACAATATTATTATAGAAAGGAGTAGACAGTATTTTATCACTATTCAAAGTTAAGATGTAGCTCAATTGTTCATTAAGTACTCAGTGTGTAGGTTTTCCCACCCTAGCTTTTAGCAGCCATGAAGAAAAATGAGAGCCTAAACCTAATTCATCTCCTAATATACAGGAATGCATACACATTGTGTGCTAAAACGTAAAGTATCAGTCATGCATACACACATACAGTTTATGTTGTTAATTAGCTAGCCTCGTTCTCAGTCTCCACTCCCGTTTCTTTTACAACAAGGCTGATATCCTAAAAACCAGCCGGATATTTTCGCATAAATCATCCAGGTTGTACTCAGCAACAGGTCAGTCCAAGCAAAATGCAACCGTGAACGGATCAGCTTATCTCATCTTGCACAGCTTCCAGTTAGCTAGCTGTCAGAACTCGCCAAAGAGAAATATTATCGCTACCTATCACTTTTCGTCATCTAGGCAACACAAAACTAAGCTTGATTGACGTACCTTGGCCTATTGGGCCTGCAAACTCCACTCTACTAATGTTGACGTAATTTAGCATATGTGGTAAGTGCGGACACACAGCACTTCATATAACACCCAACCTTGCACCATGACTGTCTAGCAACATGCACGTACATGTAGACTCAATCCTCCACATCTTCACACATGCAATGCACATCATCTTTAGTAGCACTAAGTGATTACAGCTGCTCGCGACAGACCTTTGTCTCCCTCATGCTATGCATACGTACTACAGAATTAAAAAATCATGGGACACTAAAACTACCATTTATGAAACATTCTGACTTCTCCCTTCTGACTTCTCCCTGTACCAACAGCATAATCTGTATTAACTAACTCATTTGTGATTATATACCAATTAAAGCATGCATTTTAGAAAAAATGCCACATGATGTAACTGGCCTCCTGTTATCCCACATAACAAGCATCACGAGGCATGGTTAGAAAAATGGCAAAAGATGTAGGGATGGCAATCCGTAAAAGTATTGTGGTGTTATTCCTACCTTGTTTGGTTACTTTTTTGAGATTCCATCCCTACATGCTTCTTCATTTTGTAAATGCTTTTTTGTGACTTGTAAAATAAGAACTGACTTCTATCACTAGCATGATTTTGAGAGTATGGCCACCGGGTCCAAAGTGCAAAAAAATGCTGGGCAGTGGAGCCTGGGAACAAGGCTATAGGGAAGCTATAGCTAGCTATAACTATAAGGCATTAGGGAGATAGATGCTTGACTAAAGTAAGGTACATAAAGCATACATAATGTCAATAACTAGCAAGACTTGGTAGCTATATTGTAAAAAGTGCTAGCTAGCTAGTAAGACCATAGATAATACAGCTGGGAAGATTTCATTCCATGAAGTAGCTACCTATAATTCGCCTCATCCATTTTCTGTATCTGACATGGAAGATGCAAAGTTACCAGGAAAATTGATGGTGAACTGGCAATGGTAAGCCCCAAGTCACTATCTCTTGGATCTCACCCCCATCAATTGTGCCTGTCTCCTGCCATAAAGTATCATTGTTCTGCCTTCCTGGCATAGTAAACTCCCTCTCCTGCAGAGAAAAAGATCTTGGTGCACTCCTGGGAGCCACCTGAACAGTTTAGAACCAACAGATTTTTTAAATACATTTCAGTCGTTGACTGCTTCTCTTGTTTAGCTATCTAGACTGATCTGTTGCTGAGCACAACCTTCAGGTGGATGATTTAAAAAAACTGGTTTTTAGATATGAAAAATCATACTTGTCACTGGCGGAATGACTATCCAGTGCATTTAGCTATTGCTCACAACTGCAAAATATCAAGGAGATCCATTTGGACATTCCTTGGCTACCATTTCAATATCGATTACGTCACCGGTTTAATTACTGAATGTTACGTCATAAGCCACACCCAAGACCACACCTACCACTATCAGAAGGCTCATCCAAAGATCATCAGGCGCTGCCACCGAAGCCATGACAAGACTACTCAAGAAGACTGACTGTCACGCAGCTTGGCTTGAATAAGCCAGCTTAGCTTTCAAGACTGCGCATTATTAAAATGTAGCTAGCTATATTTTGTATGATAGTTTGTTAGCTTGCATAGGCAGTTATTGCCTGCACACATTGAGTATGAAAGCTCTTTCATGTAGCTACTGTATGATTCTGTGTAACATAAGAAGGGCCGGAAACGTTTGTACCTGACAGAAGTTCAAGAAAATCATCTCGACAACTCGGAGCCTATCCTATTTGCCAGTAGTTGCTCTGTCAAGTGAGCCTAAAGCTGTAGCAAGGACCGCCTTCATTTTCTTCAACTGGAGAATATCTGCTACACACAATTATTATATATTTTTTGGTACCTGGAACTGTGGAGCGCATGGTTTACCATCGGGTAACTTAATCTCGCGTACCAGCCCCCTTCCGCGGAAGGGGGCTGGCACGTGAGACGACAGGTAACAGTGCTCTAACGACAGCCAAATTGCACACACGCGTACGAAGTTAGCATCTGTGCACAGTCGACAACACAACAGTGGACTTGAAATTCCCGAAGAAACTGAAAGATGGGAGCTCCATTTGAAGGAATCGCTCGAAAGGTAAATGCATCACTCGTTGTATGTGCATGCTATAGTATGCTGCAGGGCCAGGGATTTTGTATGCGGGGCGCAGCGAGCCAAGCCCTGTGGCAGGTTTACTGTATTTCTGTTATCCGTCTCCCATGTAACAGCATGACATTAGGCCGCATGAAACAAATTACTAGATTCTCATCCTCGTCCCGTACGAGTTTTTGATGTTTGAGTAATTATTTTTGTGCGGTAAAATGCGCGAAATACACTGTACTGTTTGTACTGCCCTCTGTTCTTGAAATAAGGTAACATTTATGATTACAGATCGAAAAATAAATTGACAGAGGGATGGTTAGTAAGGTAGGTGGGACCCAAGGAGGGAGAGGGACAAAAGAGGCGCTAACTATACTGCTGGCTAAGCTGCTCACTGTTTGCAGGAAGGCCTAAAATGGTAGGAATATCACGTGAACTTGGCATGTTTGACTTCATAGCCTCCTAGTAGCAAAGTATATAAATATTATTTGTAGCCCTTCACATGGGCGTATCAAAGCTACCGACAGGGAGGCTATAATTATATATATATATATACCCTAATGTCCTGTAGTAACAGCAGAGCTGTGAGGTTATTACCCTGTGGTTTGGCACAGAGCAGTGCAATAATGCACTGTGGTTACTAGCTAGCTGCACACCCTAAGGAAGCCACTGATGGTAAGGTGCACACACAATTGGGCTACATATCTGTTAAACTACCCCACCTAGTAACTGCGGACTGTATGGGATTGATAGTGCAATAACTGGATATTTCCCTAACCACAGTGAAATATATGCTTCAGTTGAGCACACATGCACAGGGTCGGGAATCCCAGGGCTGGACAGAGACATTCCATTAGATAAACAGTAGCCACCACAAGGCAGACAGGGCACAGCAGTTAACAGCTACTTACCAAAATAGCATAAGTATTGGTAGCTGCAGCACAGGCAAAACTACTTGTCTGATCAAGGTATAGTAGCTAGGAACGACACCACAATCCTTTTACGGATTATCAACCCTAGACCTTTTGACATGTTTCAGAAAGGAAAACGACTTGTTCGGGTGAAATTACTCTGGAATAGTACAGTGATAGCTACGCCCTGTAATTGTCGTAATTTAAACCACCATGCCGTTATCGCTATGCGGTAATTTAAAAGCAGGGTTAGCCTCATACCCAGGGTACGATGTTAATGAACAGATTACATGATTTTCTAAGCCGCAAATTTAATGCGGCCTGTGTCGGTGAAAGAAGTAATGTCCATATTTGAGTAAGTCAGCTATAGTGAACTAATGCCATACTAGTATCATGATTTGTTATACATGTTTGACATACCTCGTGTCCTCCATACAGATTGTCATCCCATTCATTGGTCTTACTGCCCTCGGATGGCTACTGGTGGTGATAGGCTTTGGTATTAGCAGCACTAAAGACGAATTTGATCCAGAAAGAATTCCCCGAGATGACCCTGCATCCTATCCTTATTGGGTGGTGTCGCTGTGTGGACCTTTTATTTTTGCGGCTGCCATAGCCCATGCTGCCGCGTGGCCTCCAATCAGTTCTGTCGTGGGAGCAGTCGTATCCTGAAAACCATTTCATTTCAGTCGTGCACTACTTATTAGCTAAGTTATAAGTTGTAAGTCCTATTGTGGGAGTAATTGTATCCTGAAAAGAAAAAAAAAATTATATTAGTTGTAAGTTTTAGGGACATTATCTTTAACAAAGATGACCAGACTTCATTCCTGAATGTGCTGTTTCTCACTGGATTGGGAATGACGGTGTATGTTTCGGGAAGTATAATTCGACTCATCAATGAATCAAATAGTCTTTTTGACATAGAAGTTCCAGATGGAATTGCTCTTCTCTTCGCTGGATCCTTTCTGGCTATCCTTTTCTGGGTACATGTATAAAATCTGTAATTAATGGTGTACATACAATAACTCTTGCTATAATTATTATAATAATTATTACTGTGGGCGGGCCTTTTTTGGTGTATGAATATTTACACTGACCATGGGATGGGACATTGCATGTAGAAAAATGGATACTCCTTGCAGTAGTCCAAACAATTATTGTTAATAAATTCATATATAGAGTACATGAAAGGGCAGGCTATAGTGGCTCTTTAGCCTTTTTCCCATACAGACCTTCACCCCAGCTTTTATTGCTTGCAGTATAAAAAGTGTGTGTGTGTGGGGGGGGGGGGGGGGAGCCCAGGAATGGGACTACATGTAGTGCCTCTTATCATGTACAATTATCCAAAAAAGTCTAATTTTGGTAAATGGTCCCTACATGAATCTTCGTACCCAACAAATGAGCATCAGCATGTGAACAGTTATACTTCAAGATGTGAATAAGAAATTTATACACTCTCTGGATCTATAACCAACCAGTTTACAATTTAGTTCACCCATGGCGATAAAAATAACACCTCACTTATTTCACTGTGCTAAGAAATGGCTTATTGCATACTACAATATTATAGTAAGGAGTACACAGTATTTTTCAATAAAGATCACTACTTAAAGTTAAGGTGTAGCTTAATTAAGTACTTCCCTTGACACTGCATAGGTCCTTCCCACCTTAGCTTTTAGCAGCCATAAAGAACTGTTAGAGCCTAAGCGTACATCTATCAATCTCTTATAAGAATGCATACACATTGTATAGCGTGTACACAGTTTAAAAAGAACAGTGCACAGAAACGCATAGCACCAGTCATGCATACACAGATACATTGATTAGCCTCGTTCTCCATCTCCACTCCCACTTCTTTTAATATATTATGCAAAAAAATTGTAAGGGTGGAGACTGGGAAGGAGGTTAATATTGGCTCATATGTTCCTGGTACTGACATATTACTCTCTCTTATCACAGACACCAGTGATGATGCTGTGGCACTTCTATGATGTCAAGCGAGAGTAGCAGCACGCCGGAGCTCTCGAGACATGAACTGCTGAGTAATAGCTAGCCACAAGAACCACTGCTGATTTACCTAGTTGCTGCTGATTCATATATAGCTATGTAGTTGTTGATAGTATAGGTACACAGGTTGATTACCTAATAATGATGAATAGATGCTTAGCAATACTCTTTCTATAAAATGAGAGCTGACTTCTTCCACTAGCATATATAGTTTGGAGAGTATCAAATTCTGGCCACTGGGTAGCTATATGATATACTTTGTATATCAGAGGACATGCTGCTTCAGTTTTTGCTCATTATAAGCATACAAGCAAGGAAATAGGGAAAACTATAAGATGCTTGACTAAAGTAAGTCAAGTTAAATTTATGTTCTGCATATGCATCTTAAATTGATTTATTTTAGTCAAGTATCTATCTCAATGAGTGCCTGCCACTGTGACATTTTGCTTGTAATTTGAGGTTGTTTTACCAGTCGAAATTAAGAACGATCATAACACACATGCACTGTTTATCACGACTAGTATACATGTACATCTTATTAATGAATACACTGTATCCCTGCTTATCGGGAAAATGAAATAGAGGTAATAATTTAGCAGCTTGTACGTTCCTTTACATAGATAATGAATTATGGCATTGCTAAATATAATTGCTATTAAACTGAAGCAATAGCATTCAACATAAAGTTTGATATTTCAATCCATGATCAACAATAATTATATTATTAGTTTTAATGAGTCCTTAATTGTTTTACATGCTAATAATGATAATACCAAAAACATATAGCAGTTTTATGTACCCGATATTTTGCAGTTGTGAACAATGAATGCATTGGACAAGTATCCATTTGATACTGATCATAAGGTTTGATGGAGTTTACTGTCATAACCACACTTAGCTTGCACGAGATTACACCTGCTAATGAGTGCATAATTTTTTTAATGTCTGCTTGCAGGGGGAACTTGAATCAGCCAAATTCAACATTTCTCAATGCAAATTACTGAATACAACTAGCTACAGTCCAGAATATACTTGCAATAATGCATGGTGCCACCCCATTACTTGACCCAAAAAGTGCCCCAGACCATTCTACAAGGAGTAGGTTTGGTCATGAGACTAGAGTAGCCCCAGTATGCCCCCACCATTTGTCAAAAATGTTGGTCTGATACATGTACAAGTATGAATCGCTTTCTCCCTCTCCTCAGCCCCAAAAGCCTCCACGGCCGACAGTAGTGAATTTGAGGGGAAGCTACAACAGCTGCTGACAATGGGAATATCAGAGGTACTTTTGTAGATACACCACATGGCTAATTTATTGTGATTTTTTTTCTTCTATTTTGACACGTACAGTTTGCTTTCAGCACCTGGCTGTGTGATGTGTCCCCAGACCCCCCTAGCAATACGTGCTTCAAAGAAGTACAGCTCATGGCTCCCCCCAGCCCCCCAACTTAAAATCCTGTGTAAAACCAGGAGCCCATAAGCCAAAGGGAAGGAGGGTTAAACTAGTGATTCCACCTGTTTTCGAATAGCACCCACATGTGTGGTTATGCATGGCTGGTTTTACTACTCTACTAGTGCTGTGTAAATTATAGTGCTTACATAGCCCTTACCATATAAGGAGTTTTGTGCAAGTGCCATTCAACAACGGGTGGAATCAGCATGCATACACTCCTTGGTAAAACCCTGCAATACTATTGACTTTTCTGTTCCTCCTCTCACACACAGTATGACGCCAGAACGGCACTCTCGACCTTCTCCTGGGACGTAGAACGAGCAGTAGAGAGCCTCTTCAGCTAACACAACACACACACAGCACAACAGAAGAAGAACTAGGAGTACATTGTGAACCACGCTACCTCACAGAACCATGCTTTATTGAAACTGGCAGCCTTTTTCTTTTGGTAGTGCCCAGTGTTGTGTGTGTGTGTGTGGGTGTATGAGTATACACAGCACTAAAAAAATACCCAAGTATGAATATATACATGTTATTGTACTTTTATATTACGTGATGCCATTATTCAATACTACTGAGCATGTGTGGTTAATGTACTACTGTATGCTGCACTACACTGCCATGTGTAGGTGGTAAGTGCCTTTGTGGACAGGTCCCACTTTACTGAAAATGCCTGAAGTGTAGAATAGGATAGAATATTTATTTATTAATGTGACACACAGTCATACAAAGATGCCCAGCCTGTTCGGCTTACGAGTCGCAATTCATACATACAAAATAGCTTTAGATCGCCTAAACATGGACATTAAGTATATGTTTACATATTAACGAACAATTAACATTACAGGTCATAATAATATTATATAAAAATTTGCCTATAGAATTTAACTGTAAAAAGTTTACTGATAAGTCAGCTTCTTGAATTTTCCGAAATAAGAGATACTGAAATCAGGACATTTCCCCTATAAACAAAAGCTATAATATTATAGCATTGAGATCGACACTTATTTATTTTTATAATTAGCTGTAGCTACGTATAGCTAAATTTCATCATGGATCATTATATTGCTACGTGTGTAGTAAAAGTGTACACCTCAATAATTGCCAGTGACTGGGAACAGAATATTATGTGTCTTTACTGGACAAGATATCTTCATAAATTTAAAACATGTAAAAGTGGTCCTGCCTAAATATTATTAAGTTTTCTAATTAACACTCTCTGGTGGCTAGAACAGATAGCAGGAAGGTTATTCATATTTCATCCCCCATGCTAGGCAGATGATTACAGATGATTTTATTTCCCCTTGACCACCTCAGATGCTGGTAAAGGGCAGAGTCAGGCAGAGTATATCCCACAGAAAGGGGCTGTTACACAATACTTTTAGCTGTGACTTCATGTTGCAAGCGCCCACCAATAGTAATAAGTACTACTCATGTGACCTTCAGAAGTCTCAAAATCAATCAAATTACTTGCATCAGAAGGGGTCAAGGAGAAATAAAATCATTTGTGATAATAAGTACAGGAAATACACCTAATGAACTACAGGAAGTGAAACTAGATACCCAGGAACTACAGTACAGACTGTGATTGCATCATATATACGTACCTATAGCTATAAAAAGCATACGAAATCAGCGGCTATGCACAATCGACGTGACAATAGAAAATTCTGAGTGTAATTCTGAAAAAAACCCTGAAAAGATGGGAGCTCCGTTTGAAGGAATCGCTCGAAAGGTGATTACACCACTCATATAATATTATACCTGATACTAGGGGCATGCAATAAGGACAGGGCTGCATGCAGTAGCAGGGCCATGGGTCCAGCATAGGGGCATAAATTTAAGTGAAATGGAGAGGGGGGGGGGGGGGATAGGGTGTGTCTATTTAGTCTTGTCATAACTGGGAGGCTCAGTGATTGGAGCCCATGTATGACCCGGGACAGAAGCTATTATTATGTTATTGGAATGCTATTTACAAATTCAGTTTTGATGGTATAAATTCAGTTAATTATCTTACTGTTATTATATCTTGTATAGTTTATTTAGCTATGTGGTATACGGCCTGTGGTATAAATTTATAGTCGACCAATGCCATAGCTACTAGTATCTTAATCTCATGATTTAGCTACGTCTGATGCACTTCATGTCCTCCATACAGATTGTCATCCCATTCATTGCTCTTAATGCCGTTGGATGGCTACTGGTGGTGATAGGCTTTGGTATTGGGCTCCAGTCAGTCCTATTGTGGGAGCAATCGTATCCTGAAAATAATATAATCATTAATAATTAACATATCATTTCAAGTGCATAAGTTACAAATTGAAAATACATTATCGTCCTTAATTAAGATGACCAGACTTCATTTCTGAATGCATTGTTTCTCACTGGACTGGGAATGACAGTGTTTATCATAGGAAACACGTCATCAATGATGACGCTCTCACTACAGATGTTCCAACTGAGTTTGCTCTTCTCTTTACTGGATCCTTTCTGGCCATTCTTTTCTGGGTACGTACGTATTTAAGTAACAGAAAACAAACTGTAATGGTGCACTTCATAGTTTTGTGTGTGCTTCATAGTTTTGTGATGTTTAACTTATAATTAGACTGAGGGGTCATTTTTACAAAAAAAAGTGACTCAAGTCGTCTATGAATTTTTACACTTTAGCAGACATGCAACTATCAGTTATGTGATGCAAGTGGTACCTTATTTTCGACTTTGTGATGTCCCATATCCCATGGCCAGTATAAATATAAGCAAAGAAATGCCCTTACATGTATCTTTGTAGCCAACACATGCACCTCGCTCACTAAGGTAAGCACATTCATTGACATAATACATTATGACATAATACACATTATTAACAAACTCTGGACCAGCCAGTTTGCAATTCAGTTGCAAATAGAGGTAAATAAATCCACGGTTATTTCACTGTATTTAAAGCTAACAGCTTATCCATAAAGGATTACTATTCGCTTACCCTTGTATCCAGGCCTTTTGGGTATGAGGCAATGTTAGGTATAGCAAAATCCATAGTCGGTTATGCATTTAACACTATACCCAGACCCTATTGGCAGGTAGCCTCGTACCCAGGCCTCCTCTCGCAGCTTTTTTCGCACGACCGTATAACTACCGCTACATTTTCCGTTATCTTCCGTTTATTGGTTACTTCCGTGTGGCAAAAGAGTGGTAGGTTCTATAGTGAACTCAGAAACTAGAAGAGCTTGTAACTTGTACTTTCAGTATGTTAACTATTGCTGTGGCGTAGTTATCACGCAGGATAAATTCAACGGATCTGCTAACTACAGCGTGAGTATCACAGCAACTTCCGCTCAGCTGCCATTGAACACAACGTTCTTTTTGCCACACGGAAGTGCTTAGTCACGTGTTTTTGTGACGTAGTTGCAACCGCTCTATAGTAGACTGGGAATCGGCCTCGGTACTGGAGAATGTAATAGATCTATCTGGAGACCACATTCAATAATAGCGTAGCTACCAGAGCCTTGAGGCCATCAACGATCATGACCATAATACGTAAGCGATTTTGCGAAGTTTTACTAAACTTTACGCCTTACACTTTCCTGTACCCGAACCCTTAAAGGACTTCCTGTGATCGCGCTTCCTGTAATCCCTTTGAATATCGTTCCACAACTTCGAGCCTATAAAACGCGTATCGATTTAGTAGCTGTGCACAATCGACAACGGAGTAGCTGAAAATTGCGACTCCAAAAAACTGAAACCGAAGGATGGCAGCTCTGTTCGAAGGAACCGCTCGAAAGGTAAATGCATCACTCGTTGTATATGCATCTGCAGTAGCAGAGCCTGGGGTGGGGGCGCTGTATACGTACGTATGGCAGCAAGCCAAGTCCTGTGGCGAGTTTACCGTATTTTCTGCTATATATTAAAACCTTCAGGACCTGTATTACATAGCTCATCAGTGTATACTAAACATTAGTCTCGCCCCACTAGATGCATCCTCCCACCTATGTATGTTTATTTGCTCTAAGGAGCCATTCACAAACTAATTCTGCCACAGATAGCGTCATTATGACACTAAGGGGGGGGGGGGGGAAGACTGTGACGCTAAGGATAGTAAGACCTTCCTATGCAGTTATTTTGAGAGTTATTTGTATTATCTTTGGATGCTGTTACCTTATTCCAGTAAAAATATGACTGTGGTTAAACTGATCTACTGGCTAGTGCTGCACCTTCGGTTGTGACACTAAGGGGAGGGGAGGGGGAGGGGAGGGGGGGAGGGGGGCGGGGGGGGTCTGATCTTAGCGTCATCATGACGATAAATGTGGTAAAATTAATTTGTGGACGCTCCCTAAGTTTTGCTCTGAGAACCATTTCAACACCGAGATTTTTCAGCCACAGCAGAACCAACTAATCAGCAACTTATATAGCCCAGATGAAGAAATTTTACTGACTAATATAAAGTATAATTTTGTGAGGTGATATATACAATGAACACTTTACCTCCAGTCGCACTATGACATGTTCATGACCACTGTTTGCATAAACATCAGTCATATGCCCAAAATGCATTGTTTACTGTCAAAGCTGTGTACTATTCTGGCTACACCTGTGTAGTAGAATGTCATGATTTTAACATGTGACCATGAGCTATCCACACTATGATAGCTGAGCAAGTTTTACTATCAGTACAACTGTGTTCCACTCCGTGGATAGCTTGAAGCTTTAATAGTAGTTTGGTGTAGGACTAAGGTATGTACTTTCCAGCCTTTTCTGCTTCCTGGAACTATTTCAAAACAAGTAGCTAGCTACTAGCACAAACACTGCACTCTTAAAATCTGAAAGTTATTTTAATTACCCAAAATGTGGTTACTAGATTCTAGATATATACAATAGACATATCGTCACGGCTCATTGATGTGATATCCGCTGAGTCACTTTCGGTAGGGAATGAACTGCTCCAAAAGAAACATATCAAACTCATCACTCAGCCATGCATAGTCATTTCTTCTTTGTTTACAAAGCAGATGCACCTCCACTACTGTGGCACGCAGTGTGCACATGGCCGGTTTTGAAAAAGGCCGACTTGTTTTGAAACACTTCAAAATGATACAAATTGGTTCCTTACATAGTAAAACTAGTAAGAACTTTATTGTTGATTGAATTGATTAATTAAAACTCTCTTATACCTCTTTAGCACCATTACAATATTGTAAGTATGCGATTTTCTCAGCCGTAAATTTAATGTGGCCTGTGTAAGTGAAAGGGTTAATGTCCTTATGAGTAAGTCAGCTTTACGAAATTAATGCCATACAAGTACCTTAACCTCATGCATTATTTAGTATGCATGTTTGACGTACCTCATGTCCTCCATACAGATTGTTATCCCATTCATTGCTCTTACTGCCATCGGATGGCTACTGGTGGTGATAGGCTTTGGTATTGCCAGTGTTAGAGATGGAACAATTGACTGAAGTGACCCTACATCTTATCCATACTGGGTGGTGTCGCTGTGTGGACCTTTTATTTTTGCAGCTGCCATAGCCCATGCTGCCGCGTGGCCTCCAGTCAGTTCTATTGTGGGAGCAGGCGTATCCTGAAAACTACTTCATTTCAATTGTGCACTACTTATTAAGTTACAAGTTGTAAATCCTTAACAAAGATGACCAGACTTCATTCCTGAGTGTATTCTTTCTCACTGCACTGGGAATGACGGTGTATCTTTCGGGAAATTCAATTCGACTCACCAATGATAGTCCTTTTGACATAAAAGTTCCAGATGCAGTTGCTCTTCTCTTTGCTGGGTCCTTTCTGGCTATCCTTTTCTGGGTACATGTTAAAATCTGTAATTGATGGTACACTTACTGTAGGGGGCATTTGTTGGCCTATGAATGTTTATACTGGCTATGGAATGGGACATCGCTTGTAGAAACCTGGGTCTGAACAAGCGTTAGCTAATAAATTTATATAGCTGTACAGTACACGAAATGGCAGGCTATAGTGGTTCTTTAGCCTCATTCCTAGCCTTGTTCCTAGGCCTCTCCACTCCGTGTGTGTTACGTAATGTGAGCGAGAGGAAGACTTGTCTACCCTACGTCTCGGCACATGATAAATGATACCAGGCCTTCCCCGCTTTTCCTCTCACTCGCTTTGCTCGCTCGCATTACGTAACACGCACAGAGTATAGGGAGACCTGGGAACGAGGCTATACCTCATTCCCAGACCTTCACCCCAGCTGTTGCCGCTTGCAGTACAAAAAGCGCCTGGGAAGGAGGCTATCATTTGCAATTATTCAAACAGTCAATTTTGGGTAAAATGGTCCCTACATGAATCTTCATGCCAAGCACATGAGCATTAGCATGTGAACATTCACTGAAAAAAACCAAAACATTATACTTTAAGATGTGAACAAAAACTTAATATATTCCCTGGATAACCAACTAGTTTATAGTTTAGTTCATCCAATAAATAAATACACAATAAAAATAACCCCTCAGTTATTTCACTGTGCCAAGAAATAGCATATAGCATACTAATAATATTATTAAAGAAAAAGTAGATAATATATATTTTTTCAATAAAGCATCACTATTCAAAGGTAAGATGTAGCTCATTTATTCATTACGTATTCGTGTATGGGTTGGTTTTCCCACTCTAGCTTTTAGCAGCCGTGAAGAAATATGAGAGTCTAAACCTAATACATTGCTCTTTTTCTCCTAATATACAGGAATGCATACGCGTTGTATAGCCTGTACACAGTTTAAAACGTTTAGTATACCAGTCATGCATACACACATACAGTTTATGTTGTTGATTAGTCTCCTTCTCAGTCTCCACTCCCTTTTGTTTTACAACAAGGCTGATATTTCATATCTGAAAACCAGCTGGATATTTTCGCATAAATCATCCAGGTTGTACTCAGCAACAGGTCAGTCCAAGCAAAATGCAACCGTAAACGGATCAGCTTGTCTCATCTTTCACAGCTTCCAGTTAGCTAGCTGTCAGAACTCACCAAAAGAGGAATATTATCACTACCTATCACTTTTCATCATCTAGGCAACACAAAACTAAGCTTGATTGACGTACCTTGGCCTATGGGGCCTGCAAATTCCACTCTACTAACGTAAGTGACGTAATTTAGCGTATGTGGTAGGTGCGGACACACAACAAACAAACAAACAAACAAACAAACAAACAAACAAACAAACAAACAGACAGACAAACAAACAAACAAAAAAACAGACAAAAGTGGGAAAAGTAATCTTAAGAACCAGTTGGTGGAGACGTGGAATGAGGCTAATGTTTATTAGCTGATATGTTCCTGGTAATGAAGTCACTTACTCTCTCTCATCACAGACACCAGTAACGATGCTGTGGCACTTCTATGATGTTAGGCGAGAGTACGGAACTGTCCACTAATGAACTGCTGAGGAGTAGCTACAGCACTGCTGATTTATATGCATAGTGGTAGTGATAGTGTGATAGTATGGAGGTTGATTGCCTCATAATCATGAATGGATTCTTCCATACAATCAGAGCTGACTTCTATCACTAGCATAGTTATGAGAGTATGGCCACTGGGTAGCTCAACGGTGTAGACAAGGGGGGGGGGGGTTGGGGGGGCTAGGGGGGCTTAAGCCCCCCCAGTTTTTGAGATTCACTCTACCATTTTGCTGTGCACAGTGTATTTTTGATAAACAGCCATTTGCATACAAATTCATTTGCTACACTATTCAACTGAAGAACAATTCTGTTTGTCCTTATGTACGTGCACCAGTTAAAACGGGCTTGAGAAGCTGTTGTATGCAGCCAAGACTTTAATCTGTGCAGTGCACTGAAGCTCCTTTCACTAACAGAGTTCAGGCCTCACCAGCCATCTCAATAGTGACATGTTTGTACGTGCATGTTATGCAATTGCTTAATCATTAACAAGTCAATTACTATCAAGGCAAAATTGCGCGCGCTTCGCGCACACACCCAAGCCCCCCCACTCCAACACACTTGTCTACGCCCCTGTAGCTACATGTATTCTACATGGTATTCTATATCCGAGAACATGCTGCTTCAGTATTGTCCCATAGGGAAGCTGTAGCCTCGTTCCCAGGCTCCACTGCCCAGCGTTTTTTGCACTTTGGAAAAACTGCCCGTGTTTTTCCAAAGTGCAAAAAAAAAACGCTGGGCAGTGGAGCCTGGGAACAAGGCTAGGGAAGCTATACAACTAAGGCATTAGGGAAGGTTGTGAGATATATAGATGTTTGACTAAAGTAAGGTAGCTACATAGCTAAAGCATAGATAATGTCAATAATTAGCAAGACTTGGTAGCTTTATTGTAAAAACTGCTAACTAGCTAGCTAGTAAGACCACCCCGCTCCCGACATGTAAAAAAAAATCATAATCTCCCTCCACGCGCGAACCTGCATGGAACGGTGGAGCGTATGGTTTACCATCGGGTAACTTAATCTCGCGTGCCAGCCCCCTTCCGCGGAAGGGGGCTGGCACGTGAGACCATGGATAATATAGTATGCCTCGCGTACTATATTATCCATGGTGAGACGAAGGGTAACTGTGAAGTTTCCACGCTACACTGTCAGCCAAATTGCACACACAGCGGCGCTATAATTGGGCTAGCTGTTGCATGGAAATGACGAATCAGGTTTTCAGTCTCGATCGATTGCCTTATTTGGTACTGAACTCTGAGCCCCGCAGCTAGCTATAGGATCAGACCAGGGTCTGCAGAGTGTAGTTTATTAATGAAGTTATTAATGATTATGGCGGTTTTGCTAAAGTTTACGCCCCGTCCAACCGTGTGGGAACGAATTTAATACACTTTGCCGGCTGCTTCCCGAGGATGCATGCGAGGCTGCCTCAATAAAGTTTTAGTACATGTAGCGTAAATACCTTCGAGGGACGTTTTCCTGTAACCACTTCCTGTAATCCCTTTGAATGTCATCTTCGAGCCTCTATTAAAAGGCGTACGAAGTTAGCAGCTGTGCACAGTCGACAACGCAACAGTGGACTTGAAATTCCGCGTTTAATTCCGCAAAAACTGAAAGATGGGAGCTCCATTTGAAGGAATCGCTCGAAAGGTAAATGCATCACTCGTTGTATGTGCATGCTATAGTATGCTGCAGGGCCAGGGATTTTGTATACGGGGCGCAGCGAGCCAAGCCCTGTGGCAGGTTTACTGTATTTCTGTTATCCGTCTCCCATGTAACAGCATGACATTAGACCGCATGAAATAAATTACTAGATTCTCATCCCCGTCCCGTACGAGTTTTTGATGTCTGAGTAATTACTTTTGTGCAGTAAAATGCGCGAAAATACACTGTACTGTTTGTACTGCCCTCTGTTCTTGAAATAAGTTAACATTTATGATTACAGATCAAAAAATAAAATATAAAATCCCCCCCACTGCATTGACTATGGTATTAAAGTGTGGCAGATGAGAATCTAGTAATTTATTTTATCTTACCTAGCTTCTGCTAGATTACCAAGTTTTGAATTGGTGGGGGGGGCAGGGTGTGTCTATTGTGTATGCACAATTTTTTTTAAATACCGTATAGCGGGAAAATTTGGCGAGGACTTTGATTTGGCGATTTGGCGAATCGTAAAAAAACAAACAAATTAAATTCTCGCTAATAATAAAACCTAACGTAATATACCACCCACGCGCGTATATCTTATCTACGATACACGTACGTCTGAAGCGGTACTATTGTTATGGCGCTGTACAAGTACTTCAAGAGAGGACCTGTACTTCCCACTCTACGGACTTGTGGTGAACAAGCAAACACTGAGGCTCTTGGAGAGCCATCGACACTTCGACAGAGCCGACCGGAAATAAAGCTATCACGCCTCGAGGCAAGTACAATAGCACGCAAAAAGGGCGCAGGTAGAGAAGTACGCCGCTGAGAACGGTTCAACCAAGGCGGCTAGGTATTTCTCGAAGCTTCTAGATCGGAAGATAACCGAATCATCAACGATAAGGCTTACGTACGTACGTACGTGCGTCGTTGCGTTCGCTGAAACACAATTATTACGTCATAAGCTTGCGATGGTTAAAATCGCCAAATTTAAATTTCGCCAAAATTAAAATCTAGCTTTTTCAGCCATTTCGCCAAATTTAATGCTCGCCCAATTTTCCCGCTATACGGATCCGTTACAAGTGTGAATTTTTTTTTGCGTAATGCGATGAATACCTCCCAAGTATAAAAGAACGTAACGTGGGTCTACTCATAGATTATAGAGTAGAAGGTCTACTGACTAGCTACTTAGTTGATGTAGCTGTACAATTCAACATGGGCAGAGTTGCAGAGGACTTGAATAGTAAAGGGAAGGTGAGTATGCCAGACAGTACATGGTGATCTAGGAAGCATAATTATAGCTACATGTTTTTACAAAGAGGGCTTCATAGTTATGTGGTACAGTGCTCCAGAGTACAATTTTACTTTACATACCCCAATACATACAAAAACATAAGTTTGGAATGCCAGAATCAGGAACTAGCTATATAATCACAAATTGAAAGTCTTGGCACTGAAGCGGGAATTAAGCTGTAGGGAGGTTTTTATAGTACACTCCCATGTCCACACCTGCTCCTTTGAGGGAGGTATACATAATTTGAGCATATAATCATAAGGGGCACTTGTTGAGCATGATTGGTAGATTTTTGGAGTAGTACAGCATAGCATAATAGGTAGGTTTTTTAGCATAATCAGCCTACCCCTAAATGCCACTTAGATGATGGCATTTCGTGATTTACAGGAAACCCACTGAGGCTTCATCTGATAGACCACTCGCTCATGGTCTATCAGATGAAGCCACTCCTGTATTTCCTGTAAACCACTCAAAACATAGCCAGTACAGAAGCCATAGCTACATGTACAGTGCAGATTTTTGTCCAGTATTAAGCAAAAATGGGAATATCTTGGGATTGGTTTTATATTTGGGTCAACTATAGGTTGGTATGTCTGTCAGTGAATATATACTCAAGGGTAGACTCAATATATACTGCTCACTCCACATCCTTCCACACACACCAACCAACCCCACTTGCACAACTAATGATATCTCACCAGTAACAACACACTACTCTCTTCAACCAAAAGCATAATGTAATTTATTTGCGATACAAGAGTGCTTTCAAACTGCTACAGGATGTTTCAGGCATGAAGACCAATATTCATTGGAGAAAAATGCTAAAAAGTTTATGCCATTCGAAACACCCGTTTGAGGCCCTACTACCAAAAGTACAGGGACTTAGGCTTAGGTTACTCCCTTCCAAGGAATGTCTATGGAGCACAAAAATAATATCTCAGTTTGAGGTCTGAATCTCCATGATCTCAGAAGAGAAATGCTAAAAAGGTGTTCATCAATTGAGGTTACATTGCGTCCCGTAGCTTCATCATGCTTCAGTGTATGGCAAAAAAAAACTTAATACTGTGTTACAACAGTAGTAAGTTGGTTACTAATAAAGAGACATTTATCAGAAGTATGATGTGAGATATAAACAAAAAATATGGAAATCACACTTTTTACTCTCTTTGTCTGGAGTACTGTATATAGACAGCTTTTTCTGGGCATGAATGCGGGAAGGATTTGAGCATGCAAACGGGCGTAGAATACATGCAAAAATTAGTCGTGTGTCCCTGCCCCATGGCAGTTTATTTTTCTTGCTGCTATAAACCTCTATAATAACATAGCATTTGAGCCTTGCATGGTGAGATACTGTGGCAGAGCTGCCAGCTTTAGAAAACAAAAGGGTTGATGTAACCCAGCTAGGGTTATCGGAGTTGCACAACAATGTGCATACGAGCAGGTAATTACATTTCTTGACCACTTTAGGACTCCAATTTCCATTAAGCTAAGTCACGTATTAGAGGCAGCTACAATTAAGGGATTATACGAGTGAAGCTGCAATTGTAACATTTCTACGGCTGCTGCAATTAAAGTGCAGCTGCACTTCTAGCGTTTTTTTAATTGTAGCTACCTGTGACTTAGCTTAATTGTTTACTTACCTGTGCACATTCTTTGATATTGAAGTTGCAACTCAGTAGCCTCGTACCCAGGCCTCCCCCGCTCCGTGTGTGTTACGTAATGCGAGCGAGCGAAGCGAGCTTTTCGTACTGCAAGCGACAAAAGCCGGGTGGAGGCCTGGGAACGACGCTAGCAACTCAGGTAATCTGAGCTGGGTTAAAGCATATCCTTTTGCAGTGTAGGATGCCATTTGAGTGGCAATTGATACTTTCAAGGTGGTTTGTCTTTCTGCTATAGGCCGGCAGGCAAAGCTGGTGGACAGTGACAGTTGATATAGCTACTGAAAACCTGAGTTTTAGGCTGCTTGCATTTCTGAATTATATATATTTTTATTGCACTGCTCTGTGGCAAACCACAGGGCCATAACCTCACCGCTCTGTGGTTACGACAGAACATTCCTGTTGCCCTGTCTGCTAGCTTTGGTACGCCCACGTGAAGGGCTACAAGTATACTCATAAGCTACATATCTGTTAAACCCCACTTGTTCGGGTGAAATTTCTCTGGAATTGCACAGTGATACGCCCTATAATTGTCGTAAACCACCATGCTGTTATCGCTATGCGGTAAAGCAGGGCTAGCCTCATACCCAGGGTAGCTACAACGCCAAAAAACAGATTAGCTACATGATTTTCTAAGCGGTAAATTTAATGTCGCCTGTGTCGGTGAAAGGATTAATGTCCATATTTGAGTAAGTCAGCTATAGTGAACTAATGCCATACTAGTATCTTAACCTCATGATTTGTTATGCATGCTTGACATACCTCATGTCCTCCATACAGATTGCCATCCCATTCATTGGTTTTACTGCCATTGGATGGCTACTGGTGGTGATAGGCTTCGGTATTAGCAGCACTAAAGACGAATTTGATCCAGAAAGAATTTCCCGAGATGACCCTACGTCCTATCCTTATTGGGTGGTGTCACTGTGTGGACCTTTTATTTTTGTGGCTGCCATAGCCCATGCTGCCGCATGGGCTCCAATCAGTTCTGTTGTGGGAGCAGTCGTATCCTGAAAACCATTTCATTTCAGTCGTGCACTAGCTACTTATTAGCTAAGTTATAAGTTGTAAGTCCTTAACAGTCCTATTATGGGAGTAATTGTATCCTGAAAAAGAAATAATAGTAATTATAGTAGTTGTAAGTTGTAGGGACATTATCTTTAACAAAGATGACCAGACTGCATTCCTGAATGTGCTGTTTCTCACTGGATTGGGAATGACAGTGTATCTTTCGGGAAATGCAATTCGACTCATCAATGATAGTCCTTTTGACGAAGAAGTTCCAGATGGAATTGCTCTTCTCTTCACTGGATCCTTTCTGGCTATCCTTTTCTGGGTACATGTATAAAATCTGTAATTAATGGTGTAATACATTAACTCTTGCTACATTATGACTGTGGGGCGGGCCTTTTTTGGTGCATGAATATTTACACTGGCCTTGGGATGGTACATTGCATGTAGAAAAATGTATACTCCTGGCAGTAGTTCGAACAATTGTTAATAAATTCAAAAAAGTCTAATTTTGGTAAATGGTCCCTACACGAATCTCCGTACCCAACACATGGGCATCAGCATGTGAACAACTATACTTCAAGATGTGAATAAGAAATTTATACATTCTCTGGATCTATAACCGACCAGTTTACAATTTAGTTCACCCATGGCGATAAAAATAACACCTCAGTTATTTCACTGTGCTAAGAAATGGCTTATTGCATACTACAATATTATAGTAAGGAGTACACAGTATTTTTCAATAAAGATCACTATTTCAAGTTAAGGTGTAGCTTAATTAAGTACTTCCCTTGACACTGCATAGGTCCTTCCCACCTTAGCTTTTAGCAGCCATAAAGAACAGTTAGAGCCTAAACGTACATCTTCTAATATACAGGAATGCATACACATTGTATAGCGTGTACACAGTTTAAAAAGAACAGTGCACAGAAACGCATAGCACCAGTCATGCATACACAGATACATTGATTAGCCTCGTTCTCCATCTCCACTCCCACTTCTTTTAATATATGCCAAAAAAAAAGCTGAGGGCGGAGACTGGGAATGAGGTTAATATTGGCTGATATGTTCCTGATACGGAAGTATTACTCTCTCTTGTCACAGACGCCAGTGATGATGCTGTGGCACTTTTATGATGTCAAGCGAGAGTAGCAGCACGGAGCTCTCGAGACATGAACTGCTGAGTAATAGCTAGCCACGAGAACCACTGCTGATTTACCTGATTCATATATAGCTATGTAGTTGATAGTATAGGCACACAGGTTGCTTATCTAATAATGATGAATAGATGCTTAGCAATACTCTTTCTATAAAATGACAGCTGACTTCTTCCACTAGCATAGATAGTTTGGAGAGTATCACATTCTGGTCACTGGGTAGCTATATGATATACTTTATATATCAGAGGACAGCTGCTTTCAGGTTTTTCCCCATTATAAGCATACACCCAAGGAAATAGGAAAAATTATAAGATGCTTGACTAAAGTAAGGTCAAATAAAAATTTTGTTCCGCTTATACACCGTAATTGATTTATTTAAAAAAATAGTACACTCAATAGCAGGTCTAATCTCGTGTAAGCTATTATGACAGTAAACCCCATCAAACCTTATGATCAGTATCAAACAGATCCCTGTCCAATGCATTCATTGTTCACGACTGGAAAATATCGGGTACACACATGTATAATTGCTATATTTTTTGGTATTATAGCATGTAAAACAATCAAGGACTCCTTAAAACTAATAATATAGTTATTGTTGATCATGGATTGAAATATCAAACTTTATGTTGAATGCTATTGTTTCAGTTAGCATTAATGTCTGCTTGCAGGGGGAACTTGAATCAGCCAAATTCACCATTTCTCAATTACTGAATGCAACTAGCTACAGTCCAGAATATACTTGCAATAATGCATGGTGCCACGTAACTCCCATTAATTGTTGCATGTCAAAATGGACAACTTGAAATAGCCTCGAACCCAGGCCTTCTCTGCCCAGATTTTATCTGCAGGGGGAACTTGAATCAGGCCAAATTCACCATTTCTCAATGCAAATTACTGAATGCAACTAGCTACAGTCCAGAATATACTTGCAATAATGCATGGTGCCACCCCATTACTTGTCGCAGTCAAAATGGACACCTTCAAATAGCCTCGAACCCAGGCCTTCTCTGCCCAGATTTTATCTCGCAGCCATGGAGAAAAAACAACATGGAGTAAATGGAATACTACTGCATCTTCCAGGTCAGATACAGAGAATGGATGAGGTAAATTATACTTCATGGCATGAGATCTGTACAAACAGCGATTTCAGTGAAGAATAACATTGTACATGTGAAAATAAAAATAGTGAAATACTGAATGTAAATTCAGTACTGAATGTAAAGATGCTTGTCAATGTAGTTACAAGGAAAACTTTGGGAGTCTTTTTGGTTGCAGAAACACCCGAATATGAAGGTTAGGTGCCTGTAAAAGCTTATATGTTATTTTTAGCAGAGATTTGGAGGCTTTTGTTTTGTATTACGTAATGGGCGTGTCGGTGCTATCACTACATAGAGAGTCTACCAACTCTCTGATACTTCATGGCATGAGATCTGTACAAACAGTGATTTCAGTGAAGAATAACATTGTGCATGTGAAAATAAAAATACTGAATGTAAATTCAGTACAGAATGTAAAGATGCTTGTCAATGTGGTTACAAGGAAACTTTGGGAGTCTTTTTGGTTGCAGAAACACCCGAATATGAAGGTTAGGTGCCTGTAAAAGCTTATATGTTATTTTTAGCAGAGATTTGGAGGCTTTTGTTTTGTATTACGTAATGGACGTGTCGGTGCCATCCCTACATAGAGAGTCTACCGACTCTCTGATACTTCATGGTATGAGATCTGTACAAACAGTGATTTTAGTGAAGAATAACATTGTGCATGTGAAAATAAATGTAGATGTAGTGAAATACTGAATGTAAATTCAGTACAGAATGTAAAGATGCGTGTCTGTTGGTATGGAAGCCCGGCTACTGATGGCAGATGGCAAATTAATATTACAATGAATTAAGGGAACATAACGCTACATTTTGTATGAGCCAAAGCATATACAAAGTTTGAGGAATTTCTTCTTTCATCTGGTGAATGCGATCCATTTAGCAAGAACAAGAGTACTTTAATTAACCCCCACCGCAGAGAATCATTTCACGAAAGAGTACAATCATTTTCTTGAGCTCTTAATGGAGGATAATGTAAACGCATGCACAAACATTCATATGATGCAAAATCTGGAGTTGCCATCATAACAGGGTTAGAAACAGGAACAGATAGGTGTTAGACATAAATATTGTAGTGTAAGTGCAATCACTGAGAATCAAGGAAAACAATCCATAGGAATATGAATGTTATAAGAATTGGGAAGGACCATCACCATCAATGGAAACGGATATAATCTTAGAGGGGGTCAAAATTGCTGAAAGTGAATATATGGACTAAGGTACACGAAATTTGTAGGAGATGGTGATAGCTCAGTGCATGCAACACTAATAACAGAGGTTCCAGGATGGTGACATCAACATACTATTCACAAAGTGGAATGTGCAAATCATGCCACTAAGTGCTATCGAGGGTCGCTGGAGAAATTTGTCCAAGTTACAAGGGGCGATCGATGCAAGTGACAGAGGGAATGTGAAAGCATTTAACTACAGCTGCTCGATGTGCCATCAAGATGAGGAGCTCTGAGCCTGACAAAAAGCACACAGCTGAACTCCTTTGTCAAGACCTCCGAAATAGCCCTCACCGCTGTTTCCATATCCACACTGCAGCACAGATTACTGCAAGATTGTACACGGCACCAGTGGTACCACTACAGACACAGACACACACACACACATTGACACAGCACATACACCAGCTGACCCCACTCGGATGAGAGCACCATCACGACAGTTGCTGACCAGGTGAGGCACACATGGGAAGATGCACTCAATCAACATGATCTCGATGTGGTGCAGCCGGTTCTAGTCCAGCCGGTTCTAGTCCAGCCATCAGTGGAGGTTGATCCCGAAATGCTTTGTGACATAAAGCTAGTGTTTAGTTGGGCATCTCATCGGAAAAGCTGAGCAGATACTAGGAATAAACAGAAAGAAATCGAGACTTAACTTTTTGAATGCCACCGGCACATTTTGTGCCCATATAAAATAGAGAAAAGCATGTACTTTATAATACTAAAAGTCCTTATAGATTAACATATTCTTAAGCCTTATGGATGTATTAAAACTTGGCTGCAAAAGCCAGGTCCTCCTTCATTCCCATGCCTCACTGTGACTCCGGGTTAACTTGCTCTCCTCCGTCAAATTTGCTGCAAATGTGCATCTCATTACTCTGCCAGGTTAGTTGTGAAGTTACCTGCAGTAGAATGAAAATGGTGTGAATCTACTAATACATATACCATTATCCACTATACTGTAGCTACCATTGGGCGCATTAACTCTTATGACAGAATCTTGGACTGGAAATGGTGACCTCACTACAAAAATTAAAGGGCTACTTTAACCAATCTATATATGCATGGTTAGCTCAGTTGCAGCTTCACTATCGTGCTTACAAGTGCAGTCTACTTACTGTGTGTGTATCTGCCACCAACAGCATATTGGTTTTGTTTTATGGACTATAGTAATTTAAGAATAAGGGAGAAGTTTGTTGGAATGTACACCCTCAGACTGGGAGTATGAGCAAGGGATTTGGAGGAGTTATGACTGTGTAATAATATACCTTCTACGCTTCCATTTCCCAGACTCATTCTCCCACTTTAATATACCTCGTAACTTGTACTATTCATATTATGACATTTTGGCTTTGTATGTAACTGATATGTAGAGTATTCAATTACAATTGTGCACATAAAGCTACAACTGAGATAACCCTGGCTGGTTTAAAGTAACCCTTCTATTTTTGCAGTGAGCTTTGCAACAATTATTAATAGCTAGTGGCGTAAAACAGCAAGTTGGGTAATATATATATGGTGGTAAAAAAAATGGAGGACTAGCTACCTATTACTCCATAGCTATACTCCTCCAAATCCCTCCCTCATTTTCCCAGTCTCCTGTGACAGCTCATCTTACACTACTTGCATTCCAACAGTTTATGTTTCAACCTGGGTGGGCAGCTATTAATCATTTAATATCATTCATCTAGATCTGTAACACTCGTGGGGCCATGCATATGCTCGCGGTAAAAAAATGCACAGAGACATCTGGAGGAGTAAGCGCTCCAGTATTCCATGGTAGGAGACACCTCCTGGCTGTTTTTCAGTAGCCTCATACCCAGGCCTCCTCTCGCAGCTTTTTTTCGCAGCCATGGTAATAAAAAAACGGATTTTTTTTCCACAGCTGCAAAAAAAAAAAACTGAGGGGAGGCCTGGGTCTTATAGATCACACACATTCTGAAAGCCTCATTGCCCATGCATGCATGGCCTGGGATGGCCTGGGAAGGAACTATAGCATTGATTATACAAGGGACCCATATATATAGTTTTGTTTTCAAATTAGCCATAACTCCTTACCAAAAATAAAACTAGAGAAACTTTACATAAGTTTTCCCTTAACTACGGTATAAGTTTTGATCCTCTGTGACCCTTCTTCATACATGATCTACATTACTCACCTTATTAAGCTCCTGGTCAAATCCCCGCGCGAAGAGCCTGGCCGCGCCGACGATCAACTTCCTGTAATCGCTTCCTGTAATCGGGTATTAAAATTCCATAACCTTTTCGAGCGAAAACTGCATACCGGTATAAAACGCGAGAAAAATTACCATTTTTTCAGTGAGCGAAAACTGCATACCGGTATAAAACGTGAGAAAAATTAGCAGCTGTGCACTAGCGACAACGTCAGTGGAAATCCAATTCTCAAACCTGAAAGATGGGAACTCCGTTTGAGGGAATCTTACGAAAGGTAAACATGCACCCACTCGTGCATAATATTACGGGCATCCAATATTAAAGGCATGGCAGGGCAGGAATCTAGTATATGGGGCATAAATTATGCAGCAAGCCAAGCCCTAGACTCGTAGCGATGTCAGACATTTGGGAAAACGTATGAAATCTATCCGTAGAATAACACTTCTGAGGTCATGTTCTTCTTTAAGGGATATCTCCGTAGCGCAACATTGTATGATAATGCAGTTTGCACCATCTTCACCAGCAGGAACGTTAACGGGCGTTAATATGATATGCGCGGAGTTGAATTCATTTCAGAAATGGCTTTTCGCATTGAAATATATGTCACAATACAACAGTATGGCACAGTGAACAGAGGATGACACTGCAGTTTTGCGCGCACACTAGGACAAAGAAGAACAATTATTTCCTAGATTTTATTGATCAATATAGGCTGCAGTGTGTTGAGGTGTAGTTTCTTCTATATACGTTCTTTGAGTCTTCGGCGGGGGTCGCAATTACCTAGCGGTTGTAGTACACCGACTTTACGTATTTTCTGAAACAAAGGAAACTATTATTGTTGAAATCTACGGATTAAGTTTGCCTAGAAAAAGTTTTTTTTAAGTTTCAAATTGACGCGTAGAGGGCGTGCAACTAAATATTACGCGCAAGCGTACAATACGACATCGTACGTCTGCAAGCTGTCACAGGTCGGCGGCCTGCAGTAATACCAGCTGCTGCAGTAGTCTTAACACACAACACACACGAGAAAGGCGACGTTTTTGCACCGCTGTGCACTCGTACGCTCGAGCGGCATTGCGTAAGACTTTATAGTAGCTCCTCCATTGCGGTTTCCGAATCACTGAGCGGCCATAAACTTTTTAAAAGCATGCAGCTAGCATTATAATATTAGGTTTAGACTATAAGCATTTATCATAACATTGGATTCTCTGCATAGTGCATATACTGATGGTACAGTACGTAATTGAAATTATGCTAGCATACTTGGGCTAGGCCTACACATCACTGCGGAAGAATGTATTTATGTGCTATAAACATTACAATCTCTCAGTACTGGATTATAGATACTTAACCTCATAGATACTTTAATATCCAAACAGACTTACCCCTACTCAATACCTTCGCAAAGCGTCCAAAATTTTGTACTCATTAGACAATATTCAAATTACTCCTTTAGCATAGCGCTAGGTAGCCCAGTCCGGCGGTCATCACCTTCCTGCTGCCGAATCAGCCTTATCCGCTGTCAATGAACCTCCCACCGTTGTCCCCTCCTCTCCTCGCTACTATTACTTCTGTGTTGCTGCGCACGTAGCCTCCCTACTTGAGTCTCACTGCCGCGTCTCTACGGACGATTCCATCGTACTTGGTACACGTACGTGCAGCAATGCTGCGCCCACAGGAAATATGTTTGCATTCCTGTAGCGTTTCTTACAAAAGTATACATACATACATACATACATACATACATACATACATACATACATACATACATACATAGGATTATACGCGAGTCTCAATGCAACATGATTAGTTGTCTCGCTAAGTATAGGATTCTCTCCATTGCATAGCCTGCGGTAATATTGTCTAAGCTGCATCACATTTGATGAATCTCATGTCCTCCATACAGATTGTCATCCCATTCATTGCTCTTACTGCCTTTGGATGGCTACTGGTGGTCATAGGCTTTGGTATTAGCACCACAGGACAAATTCCCCGAGATGACCCTACATCCTATCCTTATTGGGTGGTGTCACTGTTTGGACCTTTTATTTTTGCAACTGCCATAGCCCATGCTGCCCTGTGGGCTCCAGTCAGTCATATCGTGGGAGCAGTCGTATCCTGAAAAATAACTAATTATTATTATTATTATATTAATTATTTGTTGGGTGTAGTGGCGTTATATATCTTTAACAAAGATGATCAGACTTCATTCCTGAATGTGTTCTTTCTCACCGGACTGGGAATGACGGTGTATAATGCGGGAAATATGATTCGACCAGGATTCATTGTCAATGATGATCCAATCAGTAGTTTTATATCCACCAATATCGATATTTCTGTTCCGGCTGGCTTTGCTCTTCTTTTCGCTGGCTCCTTTCTGGCTATCCTCTTCTGGGTAAATAAATGTTCAGTGGTGCGGTCCATAGCTCTTGCTACCTTAAAATTAGACTGAAGGGTCATATTAACAAAAATTTGATTATTTGAATAATTGTAAACTATAATTCGGTATCACTATATAATAGCTGCCTATTTCATGAAGGTATGAAGGTAGGAGTTAGGCCTCAGAGTGGATGGTTTCACTATGGGAAATGATCAAATTCCCCACTTTGAGGCCTAATGCCTACCTTCATATTCGACATCTGTAAAAACCACTATTTTGCAGTGCAAACCATGCATGCATGTATATAAACACAATTGCATATCTATAAACCTGCATCCATGGTATTGAAGTATTACTCTCTCTTGTCACAGACGCCAGTGATGATACTGTGGCACTTTTATGATTTCAAGCGAGAGTAGCAGCACGGAGCTCTCGAGACATGAACTGCTGAGGAGTAGCTTTAAGAACCACTGCTAATTAACCTAGTTGCTGCATGCTGATTTGCCTAGTTGCTGCTGATTTTTTTCTTGTAGTCATATGCTAGTTTTAGTGTGGTAGTACGATAATTGCTTATACAATGATTGGTTGATAAAGTCTAGTATTGCATTATAGGACCTCCATGGCAAGGAAACAAGCGAAAAATACCGTCCGAACATGAAGGCAGCGGTAGACAGTGATCCCAAGAAGGGTAGCAGTACTCTGTTTACTGGGAAGAGAGTGCGAGGCCTTGTCATGTGTGGTGAATGTTTGAAGCCTCGCTGTGTGTTTGCACAGTATATACTCTCAGAAAGTCAAAAGCTGTCCTTGAATGGGGTGAAGGAGACAATGGATTATGTCTGTGGCTCCGACCTCTTCCCCTCAGACCATGAACTCCATCAGACTGTATATGTTCGTACCAGCATTGAGTGCAACTCACCTATTGAGGCTGCATACTATTCATATGGCCATTTCCCACTCATATGCTACTACTGTGGGGGGTTCAATGCTGAAAGGGACCCTGAACTGTTAAAGAAGTTTCGTAGTGTAACACCAATGTGCTCATATTGTAAACAAGAAAACTTGCAACCAGTAACGAAGATGCCAATCCACCAGAAGTGATAACAATTCAAGTCTGTGTTTTCTGGAGTCTGTTTTTGAGTTTTTATGTGCACCATTGAGTTTATTATTATATGAACATGGAGCGTTTCCTACCTCTTAATTAGTGGGCGGGACTTAGTTTGAAGCTTATCTACCGACCGACTCCCTGTAGGAAGCCAGACTCGGGTTACCGGAAACAAGCATTCTTTTCTGGATGGCCTTATACTTCAAGATGTGAATATGAACTATACATGGTCTGGATCTATAATCAACCAGTTTACAATTTAGTTCACCCATGGCGATAAAAATAACACCTCAGTTATTTCACTCTGCTAAGAAATGGCCTATTGCATACTAATAATATTATTATAGTAAGGAGTAGACAGCATTTTTCAATAAATATCATTATTTCAAGTTAAGATGTAGCTTAATTATTCATTACATACTTCCCTTGACACTGCATAGGTCCTTCCCACCTTAGCTTTTAGCAGCCATAAAGAACAGTTAGGGCCTAAACTTACATCTATCAATCTCTTCTAATATACAGGAATGCATACACATTGTATAGCGTGTACACAGTTTAAAAAGAATAGTGCACAGAAACGTATAGCACCAGTCATGCATACACAGATACAACGTCATTCATTGGCCTCATTCTCCATTTCCACTCCCACTTTTAATATATGCACAAAAAAAAGCTAAGGGTGGAGACTGGGAATGAGGTTAATATTGGCTGATATGTTCCTGGTACTGAAGTTTTACTCTCTCTTATCACAGACACCAGTGATGATGCTGTGGCACTTCTATGATGTCAAGCGAGAGTAGCAGCACGGAGCTCTCGAGACATGAACTGCTGAGTAATAGCTAGCCACAAGAACCACTGCTGATTTACCTATAGTTGCAGTTGATTCATATAATTATTATTAGTAATAGCTACGTAGTTGATAGTATAGGTACACAGGTTGATTTAATACCTAATACTGATGAATGGATGCTTAGCAATACTTTTTCTATAAAATGAGAGCTGACTTCTTCCACTAGCGCATATATATAGTTTTGAGAGAATCAAATTCTGGTCACTGGGTAGCTATATGATATACTTTGTATATCAGAGGACATGCTGCTTCCGTTTTTGCTCATTATAAGCATACAACCAAGGAAATAGGGAAAATTATAAAGATGCTTGACTAAAGTAAGTTTTTGTTCCGTGTATACACCTTAATTGATTTATTTTAATTAAGCATCTATCTCAATGAGCACCTGCCACTGTGATATTTTGCTTGTAATTTGAGGTTGTTTTACCAGCAGAAATTAATAACACACATGCACTGTTTATCAGGACTAGTGTTTAGATCTTATTAATGAGTATCCTTACTTGCTGGGGGAAAATGAAATAGAGATTAATTTACCAGCTTGTACGTTCTTTACATACATAATGAATTATGGCTTTGCTAATGCTAACTGAAACAATAGCATTCCACATAAATGATATTTCGATCCATGATCAACAATAATTATATTAATGAGTCCTTAACTGCTAATAATGATATAATGCCAAAAATATATAGCAGTTCTGTATACCCGATATTTTCCAGTTGTGAACAATAAATGCATTGGGCAGGCATCCGTTTGATACTGATCATAAGGTTTGATAGGGTTTACTGTCATAACCACACTTAGCTTGCATGAGATTAGACCTGCTATTGAGTGCACTATTTTTTAATGTCTGCTTGCAGGGGGGACTTGTATCAGCCAAATTCACCATTTCTCAGTGCAAATTACTGATACTTGCAATAATGCATGGTGCCACCCCATTACTTGTCACAGTCAAAATGGACACCTTGAAGTAGCCTCGAACCCTGGCCTTCCCTGCCCAGATTTTATCTCGCAGCCATGGAGAGAAAAAAAAACATGGAGTAAATGGAATACTACTGCATCTTCTAGGTCAGATACAGAAAAATGGATGAGGTAAATTATACTTCATGGCATGAGATCTGTACAAACAGTGATTTTAGTGAAGAATAACATTGTGCATGTGAAAATAAATGTAGATGTAGTGAAATACTGAATGTGAATTCAGTACAGAATGTAAAGATGCTTGTCAATGTGGTTACAAGGAACTATAAAACGTCTGTTGGTATGGAAGCCTGGTAACTGATGGCAGATGTATTACACTGAATTAAGGGAACACAACGCTACATTTTGTATGAGCCAAAGCATATACAAAGTTTGAGGAATTTCTTCTTTCATCTGGTGAATGCGATCCATTTAGCAAGAACAAGAGTACTTTAATTAACCCCCACCGCAGAGAATCATTTCACGAAAGAGTACAATCATTTTCTTGAGCTCTTAATGGAGGATAATGTAAACGCATGCACAAACATTCATATGATGCAAAATCTGGAGTTGCCATCATAACAGGGTTAGAAACAGGAACAGATAGGTGTTAGACATAAATATTGTAGTGTATGTGCAATCACTGAGAATCAAGGAAAACAATCCATAGGAATATGAATGTTATAAGAATTGGGAAGGACCATCACCATCAATGGAAACGGATATAATCTTAGAGGGGGTCAAAATTGCTGAAAGTGAATATATGGACTAAGGTACACGAAATTTGTAGGAGATGGTGATAGCTCAGTGCATGCAACACTAATAACAGAGGTTCCAGGATGGTGACATCAACATACTATTCACAAAGTGGAATGTGCAAATCATGCCACTAAGTGCTATCGAGGGTCGCTGGAGAAATTTGTCCAAGTTACAAGGGGCGATCGATGCAAGTGACAGAGGGAATGTGAAAGCATTTAACTACAGCTGCTCGATGTGCCATCAAGATGAGGAGCTCTGAGCCTGACAAAAAGCACACAGCTGAACTCCTTTGTCAAGACCTCCGAAATAGCCCTCACCGCTGTTTCCATATCCACACTGCAGCACAGATTACTGCAAGATTGTACACGGCACCAGTGGCACCACTACAGACACAGACACACACACACACATTGACACAGCACATACGCCAGCTGACCCCACTCGGATGAGAGCACCATCACGACAGTTGCTGACCAGGTGAGGCACACATGGGAAGATGCACTCAATGAACACAATCTCGATGTGGTGCAGCCGGTTCTAATCCGGTCATCAGTGGAGGTTGATCCTGAAATACGTACTTTAAGACATCTAGTGTTTAGTTGCATGGGCATTACATCAGTAAAGCTGAGTAGATACTAGGAATAAACAGAAAGTAATCGAGACTTAACTTTTGGAAC
This sequence comes from Phakellia ventilabrum, assembly GCA_963921505.1. Classification (NCBI taxonomy): domain Eukaryota; kingdom Metazoa; phylum Porifera; class Demospongiae; order Axinellida; family Axinellidae; genus Phakellia; species Phakellia ventilabrum. The sequence continues at coordinate 7,067,089 of OY997380.1, read as the reverse complement.
GCCACGGCCACATTTTGGCCCATATAAAATAGAGAAAAGCATGTACTTTATAATACAAAAAGTCCTTATAAATTAACATAATGATAAGCCATATGAATGTATTAAAACTTGGCTGCAAAAGAGTTAATGCGCCCAGGTACAGTATAGTGTAGATAATGGAACATGCATTTGGAGCTTAATAGATTTACACATTTTCATTGTACTGCAGGTAACTTCACAACTAACCTGGCAGAGTAATGAGATGCACATTTGCAGCAAATTTGACGGAGGAGAGCAAGTTAAACGGAGTCACAGTGGGGCAGGGGAAGGAAGGAGGACCTGGCTTATGACAGAATCTTGGACTGGAAATGGTGACCTCACCACAAAATTAAAGGGTTTTGTTTTTACTTACTGGACTATAGTTTTGTACCCAATAAGGTAGGAAGTTTGTTGGAATGTACACCCTCAGACTGGGAGTATGAGCTAGGGATTTGGAGGAATTATGACTGTGTAATAATATACCTTCTACGCTTCCATTTCCCAGACTCATTCTCCCACTTTAATATACCTCGTAACTTCATATTATGACATTTTGGCTTTGCATGTAACTGATATGTAGAGTATTCAATTACAATTGTGCACATACAGCTACAACTGAGATAACCCTAGCTGGGTTAAAGTAACCCTTCTATTTTTGCAGTGAGCTAGCGCTGAGGTATGGGAAAAGGTGACAGGCAAGGCAGCTAACTCTAACTATAAGCTTAAGGCTGCTTCTAAGGCGAAACGTAAACAACTTGAAGCAGACAGAAAATGAAATCAAATGACAAAGCCAAATCAAACAGAAGAGTTGCAAAGTAGCTAAAAATATAACTTGACTATATGTGGATTACTTTTAGCATGTAATGTCATTACTTACAGGTGTCAAATTCTAAAAAGTGAGTGGCATTTGCAGTCAGGTGAGAAGACTTCAAGTTGGAGGGATGTATAGTACAAGCCACTTAGATGATGGCATTTCCGTGGTTTACAGGAAACACGCTCGAGGCTTCATCTGATAGACCACTCGCGCTTCGCGCTCCTGGTCTATCAGATGAAGCCTCTCGTGTATTTCCTGTAAACCACTCAATGCCATCATCTAACTATAACGTAATGTGTAGTTCTCCATTTTCCTCCCATGCACTATATATGCAACCAAATATTATATGAACTTCATGGAAACATCCCTGATGATTCAGAAATGACTAAAAGCTTTGCAACAATTATTAATAGCTAGTGGCGTAAAACAGCAAGTTGGGTAATATGTATATGGTGGTAAAAAAATGGAGGACTAGCTACCTATTACTCCATAGCTATACTCCTCCAAATCCTCCCTCATTTTCCCAGTCTACTGTGACAGCTCATCTTACACTACTTGCATTCCAACAGTTTATGTTTCAACCTGGGTGGGCAGCTATTAATCATTTAATATCATTCATCTAGATCTGTAACACTCGTGGGGCCATGCATATGCTCGCGGTAAAAAAATGCACAGAGACATCTGGAGGAGTAAGCGCTCCAGTATTCCATGGTAGGAGACACCTCCTGGCTGTTTTTCAGTAGCCTCATACCCAGGCCTCCTCTCGCAGCTTTTTTTCCCGCAGCCTAACTATACATATGGGTCCCTCTATAATGCTATAGTTCCCAGGCCTCCCAGGCCATGCATGCATGGGCAATGAGGCTTTCAGAATTTTTTTTTTCGCAGCCTGTGGAGAAAAAAAAAACGCCTTTTTTTTTACCATGTTTGTTTTAAAATTGGCCATAACTCCTTACCAAAACTAAAACTAGAGAAACTTTACATAAGTTTTCTTTAATTTTAACCACGGTATGCTTTGATCCTCTGTGACCCTTCTTCATACATGATCTACATTACTCACCTTATTAAGCTCCTGGTCAAATCCCCGCGCGAAGAGCTGGCCGACGATCAACTTCCTGTAATTTCCTGTAATCGGGTATTAAAATTCCATTACCTTTTCGCGAAAACTGCATACGGTATAAAACAGAAAAATTAGCAGCTGTGCACTAGCGACAACGTCAGTGGAAATCCAATTCTCAAACCTGAAAGATGGGAACTCCGTTTGAGGGAATCTTACGAAAGGTAAACATGCACCCACTCGTGCATAATATTACGGGCATCCAATATTAAAGGCATGGCAGGGCAGGAATCTAGTATATGGGGCATAAATTATGCAGCAAGCCAAGCCCTAGAGCGCTATTGACAGAAGAAACTGAGCGGCTAAGTAAGTTATACCCGTCAACACTGAGGCCTACATCTGCAGACCACCATGCATGTTTACAGAGGCTGCAACGTTGAGGGGCTTTGAACTAACATTTTAGGTAGCTTGGACTCACTATACCCTTCACAGACACTTGCTCAACCAACCAGCAGCCGCGAGGGCTCTGGGTACGAGACTAGCTGCGTGCAGCTTGGAAAGCGGACGCCCAGTGAAAGTTTTGAACCTCCTCCTGGTAATTCTCGAGGCTTCCGCATGTTTGCTCTACCATACTGTTTGTGTACTCTCGCGCGCCAGACCCTCGCACCCCTGGAGTAGGATCTGGTCTGCTTGCGCTACAGTGCTGAATGCAATTAATGAGTAAAGTTGTGTCTGCTGAATGTGTAACGTTTATATAGCGCGGTCAAATAATTAAGTGGATTGCCATGCACTGTAGTGCTATCAGATACTCTGTGACATTTAGCAGAAGTACCTACGGATGACGTCACGTAACAATCGACGAATCTGATTGGCCCTGCCAAGATCTGGCGTGGACACAAGGGGTGCGAGGGTCTGGCGCGCGAGACTAACCGTTTGTACTGATTCACGCTTTCACAGTTGACACTGCCGTTGCCAAAATTCAATTATTACTAATAGTTAGCATTTCACAACTTTCCGCATACATCCCTGCGGGGAGTTGTGAACACTGAACAGGCATAGATAATATCTATGGAACAGATAAGGCTATCTCCCAGACCCTCTTCCGCTTTTTTACTTTTCGCGCGGGGGAGGGTCTGGGTACGAGACTAGGCTAAACCACCTCCACCTCATTGTATTACCTTAACTAAATGTACTACACTGGGTTCTAACTATTACTTAGTTATAATATGGATTACAACCAAATTGCAGTTTAAAATAAGCCCTTAACACATGAAAGTCTTCTGTGTTACTCCATCCCCATGCACAAAGAAAGCTACTTTAAAATGCTCAATGAAAGCCAAACAGGGACGATCGAGGAAGGTCAGCTGAAGCACCGTTTACTTCAAAGTTTATTAATATAATAGGTATATGCATGCAGTACATTTAAAGAACAAAAAATCTCCGGAGCTGTAATTGTTTGGTTAGTCTCGCAAGCCAGCGCTAATTACCGCGATCGCTTACAGGCTCCGTTTTTAGATAGCGGCGACACTGATGAGCCATGTAATATGCGTCATTAAAGTTTAGCAGAAATACGGCAATCTTGCCACAGCCGTACCAACGTCGGAACGACGCCTAGTCTCGTACCCAGACCCTCCCCCCATGCAAAGGGCTACAAATACGATGCTATGATTCTACTGGGTGAGTACTATAGCATTCCATTATAATGCATACATGGTATTCCATGCAGAGAGCCTCGCAAAAATTTAGTGCGCTGCTCAGCGGACCATTTAGCCAGTCCGGCGGTCATCACCTTCCTGCAGCCGAATCAGCCTTATTCGCTGTCAATGAACCTCCCACCGTTGTCCCCTCCTCTCCTCGCTACTATTACTTCTGTGTTGCTGCGCACGTAGCCTCCCTACTTGAGTCTCACTGCCGCGTCTCTACGGACGATTCCATCGTACTTGGTACAGCAATGCCGCGCCCACCGGAAATATGTTTGCATTCCTGTAGCGTTTCTTACAAAAGACATTCATACAAACGTATACGTATATACATACATACATACATACATACATACATACATACATACATACATACATACATAAATACATACATAGGATTATACGCGAGTCTCAATGCAACATGATTAGTTGTCTCGCTAAGTATAGGATTCTCTCCATTGCATAGCCTGCGGTAATATTGTCTAAGCTGCATCTCGTACCTCGTGTCCTCCATACAGATTGCCATCCCATTCATTGCTCTTACTGCCATCGGATGGCTACTGGTGGTCATAGGCTTTGGTATTAGCACCACTAAAGACGAATTTGATCCAGGACGAATTCCCCGAGATGACCCTACATCCTATCCTTATTGGGTGGTGTCACTGTGTGGGCCTGCTATTATCGGAGCTGCCATAGCCCATGCTGCCCTGTGGGCTCCAGTCAGTCCTATCGTGGGAGCAGTCGTATCCTGAAAAAGAACTAATAATAATTATCATTATTATTAATTATTTGTTGGGTGTAGTGGCGTTATATATCTTTAACAAAGATGATCAGACTTCATTCCTGAATGCGTTGTTTCTCACCGGACTGGGAATGACGGTGTATAATGCGGGAAATGTGATTCGACAAATCAATGATGGTTCACTCAGTTTTATAATCACTGATGTTCCGGCTGGCTTTGCTCTTCTTTTCGCTGGCTCCTTTCTGGCTATCCTCTTCTGGGTAAATGTTCAGTGGTGCAGTCCATAGCTCTTGCTACCTTAAAATTATACTGAAGGGTCATATTAACCAAAATTTGGTTATTTGAATAATTGTAAACTATAATTCAGTATCACTATATAATAGCTACTTATTTCAATTCATATGCGCTCTATGAATTTATGCATGGTAGCTACTTTTTCGGACCACTATCTGCTATGCAAGTAGTAACGTACTCGTGCATATTTCTATCTTGAGAGGTCCCATATCCCATGGCCCGTCAGAAATGAACTCTTTGTAGGTAGCACAGGAATATTAACAGGCAAACATTCATAAAGAGCATGTGAAATAACAGTATAGAGTTTAGTTATCTGTACTCGTAGCTAATAACAGATTGTTCCACTTAGCCTCACCAATTTAGGGAAGGGCTTGCATAGGTATGGGGTACTTTTTGCTGGGTTAAAGTATACCAAATTTTATAGCTCAAACATTATTATTCTTAGTACTTCCCTGATACTACTGGTAGGTTCTTTTGGTCACAGCTTTTATCTTCTCATTCTCTCATAATATTCAATGACGTGTTCTGCAGTATCAACAGGCCTAGGAATGCTTGCTATGTCGTAGGTTAATACATGTAAATGTGCAGACAATATGTAGTTATTTTGATCACTTATGATTATATAAATTTCAGATGTCCTGGTATGAAGGTAGCAGTTAGGCCTCAGAGTGGATAATTTCACTATGGGATATGACTATGAAAGGTCAAATTCCCCACTTTGAGGCCTAATGCCTACCTTCATATTCGACATCTGTAAAAACCACTATTTTGCAGTGCAAACCATGCATGCATGTAAACACAATTGTATATCTATAAACCTGCATGCATGAAAGTATTAGCATTATGTTCCCATGGTATTGAAGTATTACTCTCTCTTGTCACAGACACCAGTGATGATGCTGTGGCACTTCTACGATGTCAAGCGAGAGTAGCAGCATAGAGCTCTCTGTGCATGTACTGCTGAGGAGTAGCTATAAGAACCACTGCTAATTAGCCTAGTTGCTGCATGCTGATTTGCCTAGTTGCTGCTGATTTTCTTCTTGTAGACATGCTAGTTTTAGTGTGGTAGTAGAGGAATATGATATTTGCTTATACGATGATTGGATGATAAAGTCTAGTATTGTATTATTGTAGTGTACAATTAGCTTCGTTGCATGGCCAAATTCAAGGCAACCATGAGAGAATAAAGAGCCCCTTTAAACCTCCACAAATACCTCTAAAGCCTTTTCCAAAAGCAGTTCTATACCTCTTCTTTGGGTAGCTAAGTGGAAAATGCTGAAAACTGAAAAACTGAAAACTGAAACCAAATAAAGAAGTGTACACTTATAGTTCAGCAAACATACTAGCAAAATCAGCCTTGTGTGAGGGCCGTAGTCACTGGTTCGGTTGGTCCGGTTTCAACTGGACCACTTTCTGGGATACCAGAATTTTTTCAACCACTATGCACGTTCATATGTGAGGCATGTATTGCGGAGCCACACCTGACTGTACATATATAATCCATGGTCAGAGTGTAGAGTATACTTTTAATTTGATGTTTGCAAACTCATAAATCTGAAATAGCAGTTCATGTAGCTAGCAGAGCTCCAGCAAGGACATAGTTATCAAGGATCTAATATGTGTGTGCATTACTAGAAAGCCATTTGTTCCAGTGTTTTCCTGTCTCACATTGTGAACAAAGCAAGTTACTGACAGATGTTCTTTGTTGCTCTGCATTTCCATTTTCATAGCCACATTTGTGTGTTTGTAAATTTTGGGGAGGCAACAATTAATTCATATTTCAGTAGCTATGTACGTGCATAAGCACAATCTAGCTATCAATAGCTATCTCAAACGTGATTGACTTTGAGTGGCCATGGTGTTGAGATCCTGCCGTTTCCTTCCTGCGCATGTGCAAACCCAATTGTGCTCCTTATAAATTCAGTCAGTCGGTCAAGTTTTGCGATAGGCCCCACAACATCAATCACACTTGAAATATTCATAGATTGTGCCTAGTAAAGGGAGGGCCCTTTTCGTCAATGTAGAGGGTCTGGGAATGAGGTTGAGGAGGGTCTTGGAGTGGTGTATAACTGACAATAACACCACAAATAATACCCATAAACAACACTGTGGGTTTATCATGTCAATAGTAACATCATCATCATCTTCTTAGCTGTATTTGGCTCCGGTAAGCAATTGGTTTCAATTTCCGCTTATATTGGGATGTCTTGTGGTCTGTTGGTTGAAGGATCATCACAGAGCCATGGAATACCCCCTCTTGCTACCCCAAGACCATCTGGATCAACCGGTGCTATGAATAGTTAGTCCCAATATCAAAGAAGGGGAAAACAATCAATGGTAAGGTCATTCAAGCTGTGATGAGACGCCAAACAAATGGCCAGTTTGAGTTCACTGGTACAGGTCAGCCTTCATAGATGTGACCAATTCGACTGCCAGTGCCCACTACATGACTAATGTTGTGCAAAAGAAATAGCGAGTGTGCTAAATTTTAGCTGGTTACTGCTGATGGGCTGCAACTAGAGGACAGCTCTGAGACACAAGGTGTATACCATGCAGTGAATAATTTAAATTTACCCATTCATAGTGTTCTTTAGTACGCATAACAAACTTGACTATATGTGGATTACTTTTAGCATGTAATGTCATTACTTACAGGTTTCAAATTCTAAAAAGTGGGTGGCATTTGCAGTCATGTGAGAAGACTTCAAGATGAAGGGCAGTTGCAAATGGGAATCAGTCAGTAATCATCAGTGATAGCAAAAGTGATGATGGTTTGCAGCAGTCTCTATGATTGATTTATGCACTCCCACCCGATGCACACGTGATGCTATAGAATTCCAGCAAGCAACTAGTTAGCTTACACGAGATTAGACCTGCTATGCTGAGTGCACTATTTTTTAATGTCTGCTTGCAGGGGGAACTTGAATCAGCCAAATTCACCATTTCTCAATGCAAATTACTGAATGCAACTAGCTACAGTCCAGAATATCCTTGCAATAATGCATGGTGCCACGTACCCCATTACTTGTTGCATGTCAAAATGGACAACTTGAAATAGCCTCGAACCCAGGCCTTCTCTGCCGAGATTTTATCTTGCAGGGGGAACTTGAATCAGCCAACTTCACAATTTCTCAATGCAAATTACTGAATGCAACTAGATACAGTCCAGAATATCCTTGCAATAATGCATGGTGCCACGTACCCCATTACTTGTTGCATGTCAAAATGGACAACTTGAAATAGCCTCGAACCCAGGCCTTCTCTGCCGAGATTTTATCTTGCAGGGGGAACTTGAATCAGCCAACTTCACAATTTCTCAATGCAAATTACTGAATGCAACTAGCTACAGTCCAGAATATACTTGCAATAATGCATGGTGCCACCCCATTACTTGTCGCAGTCAAAATGGACACCTTCAAATAGCCTCGAACCCAGGCCTTCTCTGCCCAGATTTTATCTCGCAGCCATGGAGAAAAAACAAGATGGTGCCACCCCATTACTTGTCGCAGTCAAAATGGACACCACAAGTAGCCTCGAACCCAGGCCTTCCCTACCCAGATTTTATCTCGCAGCCATAGAGGGAAAAAAAAACATGGAGTAGCTAAATGGAATACTACTGCATCTTCCAGGTGAGATACAGAAAAATGGATGAGGTAAATTATACTTCATGGCATGAGATCTGTACAAACAGCGATTTCAGTGAAGAATAACATTGTGCATGTGAAAATAAAAATAGTGAAATACTGAATGTAAATTCAGTACAGAATGTAAAGAGGCTTGTCAATGTGGTTACAAGGAAACTTTGGGAGTCTTTTTGGTTGCAGAAACACCCGAATATGAAGGTTAGGTGCCAGTAAAAGCTTATATGTTATTCTTAGCAGAGATTTGGAGGCTTTGTGAAAATAAAAATGTAGATGTAGTGAAATACTGAATGTAAATTCAATACAGAATGTAAAGATGCGTGTCTGTTGGTATGGAAGCCCGGCTACTGATGGCAGATGGCAAATTAATATTACAATGAATTAAGGGAACATAACGCTACATTTTGTATGAGCCAAAGCATATACAAAGTTTGAGGAATTTCTTCTTTCATCTGGTGAATGCGATCCATTTAGCAAGAACAAGAGTAGCTACTTTAATTAACCCCCACCGCAGAGAATCATTTCACGAAAGAGTACAATCATTTTCTTGAGCTCTTAATGGAGGATAATGTAAACGCATGCACAAACATTCATATGATGCAAAATCTGGAGTTGCCATCATAACAGGGTTAGAAACAGGAACAGATAGGTGTTAGACATAAATATTGTAGTGTATGTGCAATCACTGAGAATCAAGGAAAACAATCCATAGGAATATGAATGTTATAAGAATTGGTAAGGACCATCACCATCAATGGAAACGGATATAATCTTAGAGGGGGTCAAAATTGCTGAAAGTGAATATATGGACTAAGGTACACAAAATTTGTAGGAGATGGTGATAGCTCAGTACATGCAACACTAATAACAGAGGTTCCAGGATGGTGACATCAACATACTATTCACAAAGTGGAATGTGCAAATCATGCCACTAAGTGCTATCGAGGGTCGCTGGAGAAATTTGTCCAAGTTACAAGGGGCGATCGAGGCAAGTGACAGAGGGAATGTGAAAGCATTTAACTACAGCTGCTCGATGTGCCATCAAGATGAGGAGCTCTGAGCCTGACAAAAAACACACAGCTGAACTCCTTTGTCAAGACCTCCGAAATAGCCCTCACCGCTGTTTCCATATCCACACTGCAGCACAGATTACTGCAAGATTGTACACGGCACCAGTGGCACCACTACAGACACAGACACACACACACACATTGACACAGCACATACACCAGCTGACCCCACTCGGATGAGAGCACCATCACGACAGTTGCTGACCAGGTGAGGCACACATGGGAAGATGCACTCAATCAACATGATCTCGATGTGGTGCAGCCGGTTCTAGTCCAGCCGGTTCTAGTCCAGCCATCAGTGGAGGTTGATCCCGAAATGCTTTGTGACATAAAGCTAGTGTTTAGTTGGGCATCTCATCGGAAAAGCTGAGCAGATACTAGGAATAAACAGAAAGAAATCGAGACTTAACTTTTTGAATGCCACCGGCACATTTTGTGCCCATATAAAATAGAGAAAAGCATGTACTTTATAATACTAAAAGTCCTTATAGATTAACATATTCTTAAGCCTTATGGATGTATGAAAACTTGGCTGCAAAAGCCAGGTCCTCCTTCCTTCCCATGCCTCACTGTGACTCCGGGTTAACTTGCTCTCCTCCGTCAAATTTGCTGCAAATGTGCATCTCATTACTCTGCCAGGTTAGTTGTGAAGTTACCTGCAGTAGAATGAAAATGGTGTGAATCTACTAAGCTCCGAATACATATACCATTATCCACTATACTGTAGCTACCATTGGGTGCATTAACTCTTATGACAGAATCTTGGACTGGAAATGGTGACCTCACTACAAAAATTAAAGGGCTACTTTAACCAACCTATATATGCATGGTTAGCTCAGTTGCAGCTTCACTATCGTGCTTACAAGTGCAGTCTACTTATTGTGTGTGTATCTGCCACCAATAGCATATTGGTTTTGTTTTATGGACTATAGTAATTTAAGAATAAGGGAGAAGTTTGTTGGAATGTACACCCTCAGACTGGGAGTATGAGCAAGGGATTTGGAGGAGTTATGACTGTGTAATAATATACCTTCTACGCTTCCATTTCCCAGACTCATTCTCCCACTTTAATATACCTCGTAACTTGTACTATTCATATTATGACATTTTGCCTTTGTATGTAACTGATGTGTAGAGTATTCAATTACAATTGTGCACATAAAGCTACAACTGAGATAACCCTGGCTGGGTTAAAGTAACCCTACTATTTTTGCAGTGAGTTAGCGCTGAGGTATGGGAAAAGGTGACAGGCAAGGCAGCTAACTCTAACTATAAGCTTAAGGCTGCTTCATTATCTTTAACAAAGATGATCAGACTGCATTGCTGAATGTGCTGTTTCTCACTGGATTGGGAATGATAGTGTTTGTTTTGGGAAATGTAATTCGACTCATCAATGATAGTCCTTTTGACATAGAAGTTCCAGATGCAGTTGCTCTTCTAAAAAAAGTCTAATTTTGGTAAATGGTCCCTACACGAATCTCCGTACCCAACACATGGGCATCAGCATGTGAACAACTATACTTCAAGATGTGAATAAGAAATTTATACATTCTCTGGATCTATAACCGACCAGTTTACAATTTAGTTCACCCATGGCGATAAAAATAACACCTCAGTTATTTCACTGTGCTAAGAAATGGCTTATTGCATACTACAATATTATAGTAAGGAGTACACAGTATTTTTCAATAAAGATCACTATTTCAAGTTAAGGTGTAGCTTAATTAAGTACTTCCCTTGACACTGCATAGGTCCTTCCCACCTTAGCTTTTTTAGCGGCCATAAAGAACAGTTAGAGCCTAAATGTACATCCATCAATCTCTTCTAATATACAGGAATGCATACACATTGTATAGCGTGTACACAGTTTAAAAAGAACAGTGCACAGAAACACATAGCACCAGTCTTGCATACACAGATACATTGATTGGCCTCGTTCTCCATCTCCACTCCCACTTCCTTTAATATATGCCAAAAAAAAAGCTGAGGGCGGAGACTGGGAATGAGGTTAATATTGGCTGATATGTTCCTGATACGGAAGTATTACTCTCTCTTGTCACAGACGCCAGTGATGATGCTGTGGCACTTTTATGATGTCAAGCGAGAGTAGCAGCACGGAGCTCTCGAGACATGAACTGCTGAGTAATAGCTAGCCACAAGAACCATTGCTGATTTACGTGATTCATATATAGCTATGTAGTTGATAGTATAGGCACACAGGTTGATTATCTGATAATGATGAATAGATGCTTAGCAATACTCAAATGACAGTTGACTTCTTCCACTAGCATATATAGTTTGGAGAGTATCAAATGGGTAGCTATATGATATACTTTATATATCAGAGGACATGTTGCTTTCAGGTTTTCCCCATTATAAGCATACAACCAAGGAAATAGGAAAATTTGAAGATGCTTGACTAAAGTAAGGTCAAATTAAATTTTGGTTCTGCTTATACACCTTAATTGATTTATTTAAAAAAATAGTACACTCAATAGCAGGTCTAATCTCGTGTAAGCTATTATGACAGTAAACCCCATCAAACCTTATGATCAGTATCAAACAGATCCCTGTCCAATGCATTCATTGTTCACGACTGGAAAATATCGGGTACACACATGTATAATTGCTATATTTTTTGGTATTATAGCATGTAAAACAATCAAGGACTCCTTAAAACTAATAATATAGTTATTGTTGATCATGGATTGAAATATCAAACTTTATGTTGAATGCTATTGTTTCAGTTAGCATTAATGTCTGCTTGCAGGGGGAACTTGAATCAGCTAAATTCACCATTTCTCAATGCAAATTACTGAATGCAACTAGCTACAGTCCAGAATATACTTGCAATAATGCATGGTACCACCCCATTACTTGTCACAGTCAAAATGGACACCTTCAAATAGCCTCGAACCCAGGCCTTCTCTGCCCAGATTTTATCTCGCAGCCATGGAGAAAAAACAACATGGAGTAAATGGAATACTACTGCATCTTCCAGGTCAGATACAGAGAATGGATGAGGTAAATTATACTTCATGGCATGAGATCTGTACAAACAGCGATTTCAGTGAAGAATAACATTGTACATGTGAAAATAAAAATAGTGAAATACTGAATGTAAATTCAGTACAGAATGTAAAGATGCTTGTCAATGTGATTACAAGGAAACTTTGGGAGTCTTTTTGGTTGCAGAAACACCCGAATATGAAGGTTAGGTGCCAGTAAAAGCTTATATGTTATTCTTAGCAGAGATTTGGAGGCTTTGTGAAAATAAAAATGTAGATGTAGTGAAATACTGAATGTAAATTCAGTACAGAATGTAAAGATGCGTGTCTGTTGGTATGGAAGCCCGGCTACTGATGGCAGATGGCAAATTAATATTACAATGAATTAAGGGAACATAACGCTACATTTTGTATGAGCCAAAGCATATACAAAGTTTGAGGAATTTCTTCTTTCATCTGGTGAATGCGATCCATTTAGCAAGAACAAGAGTACTTTAATTAACCCCCACCGCAGAGAATCATTTCACGAAAGAGTACAATCATTTTCTTGAGCTCTTAATGGAGGATAATGTAAACGCATGCACAAACATTCATATGATGCAAAATCTGGAGTTGCCATCATAACAGGGTTAGAAACAGGAACAGATAGGTGTTAGACATAAATATTGTAGTGTATGTGCAATCACTGAGAATCAAGGAAAACAATCCATAGGAATATGAATGTTATAAGAATTGGGAAGGACCATCACCATCAATGGAAACGGATATAATCTTAGAGGGGGTCAAAATTGCTGAAAGTGAATATATGGACTAAGGTACACGAAATTTGTAGGAGATGGTGATAGCTCAGTGCATGCAACACTAATAACAGAGGTTCCAGGATGGTGACATCAACATACTATTCACAAAGTGGAATGTGCAAATCATGCCACTAAGTGCTATCGAGGGTCGCTGGAGAAATTTGTCCAAGTTACAAGGGGCGATCGATGCAAGTGACAGAGGGAATGTGAAAGCATTTAACTACAGCTGCTCGATGTGCCATCAAGATGAGGAGCTCTGAGCCTGACAAAAAGCACACAGCTGAACTCCTTTGTCAAGACCTCCGAAATAGCCCTCACCGCTGTTTCCATATCCACACTGCAGCACAGATTACTGCAAGATTGTACACGGCACCAGTGGTACCACTACAGACACAGACACACACACACACATTGACACAGCACATACACCAGCTGACCCCACTCGGATGAGAGCACCATCACGACAGTTGCTGACCAGGTGAGGCACACATGGGAAGATGCACTCAATCAACATGATCTCGATGTGGTGCAGCCGGTTCTAGTCCAGCCGGTTCTAGTCCAGCCATCAGTGGAGGTTGATCCCGAAATGCTTTGTGACATAAAGCTAGTGTTTAGTTGGGCATCTCATCGGAAAAGCTGAGCAGATACTAGGAATAAACAGAAAGAAATCGAGACTTAACTTTTTGAATGCCACCGGCACATTTTGTGCCCATATAAAATAGAGAAAAGCATGTACTTTATAATACTAAAAGTCCTTATAGATTAACATATTCTTAAGCCTTATGGATGTATGAAAACTTGGCTGCAAAAGCCAGGTCCTCCTTCCTTCCCATGCCTCACTGTGACTCCGGGTTAACTTGCTCTCCTCCGTCAAATTTGCTGCAAATGTGCATCTCATTACTCTGCCAGGTTAGTTGTGAAGTTACCTGCAGTAGAATGAAAATGGTGTGAATCTACTAATACATATACCATTATCCACTATACTGTAGCTACCATTGGGCGCATTAACTCTTATGACAGAATCTTGGACTGGAAATGGTGACCTCACTACAAAAATTAAAGGGCTACTTTAACCAATCTATATATGCATGGTTAGCTCAGTTGCAGCTTCACTATCGTGCTTACAAGTGCAGTCTACTTATTGTGTGTGTATCTGCCACCAATAGCATATTGGTTTTGTTTTATGGACTATAGTAATTTAAGAATAAGGGAGAAGTTTGTTGGAATGTACACCCTCAGACTGGGAGTATGAGCAAGGGATTTGGAGGAGTTATGACTGTGTAATAATATACCTTCTACGCTTCCATTTCCCAGACTCATTCTCCCACTTTAATATACCTCGTAACTTGTACTATTCATATTATGACATTTTGGCTTTGTATGTAACTGATATGTAGAGTATTCAATTACAATTGTGCACATAAAGCTACAACTGAGATAACCCTGGCTGGTTTAAAGTAACCCTTCTATTTTTGCAGTGAGCTTTGCAACAATTATTAATAGCTAGTGGCGTAAAACAGCAAGTTGGGTAATATATATATGGTGGTAAAAAAAATGGAGGACTAGCTACCTATTACACCATAGCTATACTCCTCCAAATCCCTCCCTCATTTTCCCAGTCTCCTGTGACAGCTCATCTTACACTACTTGCATTCCAACAGTTTATGTTTCAACCTGGGTGGGCAGCTATTAATCATTTAATATCATTCATCTAGATCTGTAACACTCGTGGGGCCATGCATATGCTCGCGGTAAAAAAATGCACAGAGACATCTGGAGGAGTAAGCGCTCCAGTATTCCATGGTAGGAGACACCTCCTGGCTGTTTTTCAGTAGCCTCATACCCAGGCCTCCTCTCGCAGCTTTTTTTCGCAGCCATGGTAATAAAAAACGGATTTTTTTTCCACAGCTGCAAAAAAAAAAAACTGAGGGGAGGCCTGGGTCTTATAGATCACACACATTCTGAAAGCCTCATTGCCCATGCATGCATGGCCTGGGATGGCCTGGGAAGGAACTATAGCATTGATTATACAAGGGACCCATATATATAGTTTTGTTTTCAAATTAGCCATAACTCCTTACCAAAAATAAAACTAGAGAAACTTTACATAAGTTTTCCCTTAACTACGGTATAAGTTTTGATCCTCTGTGACCCTTCTTCATACATGATCTACATTACTCACCTTATTAAGCTCCTGGTCAAATCCCCGCGCGAAGAGCCTGGCCGCGCCGACGATCAACTTCCTGTAATCGCTTCCTGTAATCGGGTATTAAAATTCCATAACCTTTTCGAGCGAAAACTGCATACCGGTATAAAACGCGAGAAAAATTACCATTTTTTCAGTGAGCGAAAACTGCATACCGGTATAAAACGTGAGAAAAATTAGCAGCTGTGCACTAGCGACAACGTCAGTGGAAATCCAATTCTCAAACCTGAAAGATGGGAACTCCGTTTGAGGGAATCTTACGAAAGGTAAACATGCACCCACTCGTGCATAATATTACGGGCATCCAATATTAAAGGCATGGCAGGGCAGGAATCTAGTATATGGGGCATAAATTATGCAGCAAGCCAAGCCCTAGACTCGTAGCGATGTCAGACATTTGGGAAAACGTATGAAATCTATCCGTAGAATAACACTTCTGAGGTCATGTTCTTCTTTAAGGGATATCTCCGTAGCGCAACATTGTATGATAATGCAGTTTGCACCATCTTCACCAGCAGGAACGTTAACGGGCGTTAATATGATATGCGCGGAGTTGAATTCATTTCAGAAATGGCTTTTCGCATTGAAATATATGTCACAATACAACAGTATGGCACAGTGAACAGAGGATGACACTGCAGTTTTGCGCGCACACTAGGACAAAGAAGAACAATTATTTCCTAGATTTTATTGATCAATATAGGCTGCAGTGTGTTGAGGTGTAGTTTCTTCTATATACGTTCTTTGAGTCTTCGGCGGGGGTCGCAATTACCTAGCGGTTGTAGTACACCGACTTTACGTATTTTCTGAAACAAAGGAAACTATTATTGTTGAAATCTACGGATTAAGTTTGCCTAGAAAAAGTTTTTTTTAAGTTTCAAATTGACGCGTAGAGGGCGTGCAACTAAATATTACGCGCAAGCGTACAATACGACATCGTACGTCTGCAAGCTGTCACAGGTCGGCGGCCTGCAGTAATACCAGCTGCTGCAGTAGTCTTAACACACAACACACACGAGAAAGGCGACGTTTTTGCACCGCTGTGCACTCGTACGCTCGAGCGGCATTGCGTAAGACTTTATAGTAGCTCCTCCATTGCGGTTTCCGAATCACTGAGCGGCCATAAACTTTTTAAAAGCATGCAACTAGCATTATAATATTAGGTTTAGACTATAAGCATTTATCATAACATTGGATTCTCTGCATAGTGCATATACTGATGGTACAGTACGTAATTGAAATTATGCTAGCATACTTGGGCTAGGCCTACACATCACTGCGGAAGAATGTATTTATGTGCTATAAACATTACAATCTCTCAGTACTGGATTATAGATACTTAACCTCATAGATACTTTAATATCCAAACAGACTTACCCCTACTCAATACCTTCGCAAAGCGTCCAAAATTTTGTACTCATTAGACAATATTCAAATTACTCCTTTAGCATAGCGCTAGGTAGCCCAGTCCGGCGGTCATCACCTTCCTGCTGCCGAATCAGCCTTATCCGCTGTCAATGAACCTCCCACCGTTGTCCCCTCCTCTCCTCGCTACTATTACTTCTGTGTTGCTGCGCACGTAGCCTCCCTACTTGAGTCTCACTGCCGCGTCTCTACGGACGATTCCATCGTACTTGGTACACGTACGTGCAGCAATGCTGCGCCCACAGGAAATATGTTTGCATTCCTGTAGCGTTTCTTACAAAAGTATACATACATACATACATACATACATACATACATACATACATACATACATACATACATAGGATTATACGCGAGTCTCAATGCAACATGATTAGTTGTCTCGCTAAGTATAGGATTCTCTCCATTGCATAGCCTGCGGTAATATTGTCTAAGCTGCATCACATTTGATGAATCTCATGTCCTCCATACAGATTGTCATCCCATTCATTGCTCTTACTGCCTTTGGATGGCTACTGGTGGTCATAGGCTTTGGTATTAGCACCACAGGACAAATTCCCCGAGATGACCCTACATCCTATCCTTATTGGGTGGTGTCACTGTTTGGACCTTTTATTTTTGCAACTGCCATAGCCCATGCTGCCCTGTGGGCTCCAGTCAGTCATATCGTGGGAGCAGTCGTATCCTGAAAAATAACTAATTATTATTATTATTATATTAATTATTTGTTGGGTGTAGTGGCGTTATATATCTTTAACAAAGATGATCAGACTTCATTCCTGAATGTGTTCTTTCTCACCGGACTGGGAATGACGGTGTATAATGCGGGAAATATGATTCGACCAGGATTCATTGTCAATGATGATCCACTCAGTTTTATATCCACCAATATCGATGTTTCTGTTCCGGCTGGCTTTGCTCTTCTTTTCGCTGGCTCCTTTCTGGCTATCCTCTTCTGGGTAAATAAATGTTCAGTGGTGCGGTCCATAGCTCTTGCTACCTTAAAATTAGACTGAAGGGTCATATTAACAAAAATTTGATTATTTGAATAATTGTAAACTATAATTCGGTATCACTATATAATAGCTGCCTATTTCATGAAGGTATGAAGGTAGGAGTTAGGCCTCAGAGTGGATGGTTTCACTATGGGAAATGATCAAATTCCCCACTTTGAGGCCTAATGCCTACCTTCATATTCGACATCTGTAAAAACCACTATTTTGCAGTGCAAACCATGCATGCATGTATATAAACACAATTGCATATCTATAAACCTGCATCCATGGTATTGAAGTATTACTCTCTCTTGTCACAGACGCCAGTGATGATACTGTGGCACTTTTATGATGTCAAGCGAGAGTAGCAGCACGGAGCTCTCGAGACATGAACTGCTGAGAAGTAGCTTTAAGAACCACTGCTAATTAACCTAGTTGCTGCATGCTGATTTGCCTAGTTGCTGCTGATTTTTTTCTTGTAGTCATATGCTAGTTTTAGTGTGGTAGTACGATAATTGCTTATACAATGATTGGTTGATAAAGTCTAGTATTGCATTATAGGACCTCCATGGCAAGGAAACAAGCGAAAAATACCGTCCGAACATGAAGGCAGCGGTAGACAGTGATCCCAAGAAGGGTAGCAGTACTCTGTTTACTGGGAAGAGAGTGCGAGGCCTTGTCATGTGTGGTGAATGTTTGAAGCCTCGCTGTGTGTTTGCACAGTATATACTCTCAGAAAGTCAAAAGCTGTCCTTGAATGGGGTGAAGGAGACAATGGATTATGTCTGTGGCTCCGACCTCTTCCCCTCAGACCATGAACTCCATCAGACTGTATATGTTCGTACCAGCATTGAGTGCAACTCACCTATTGAGGCTGCATACTATTCATATGGCCATTTCCCACTCATATGCTACTACTGTGGGGGGTTCAATGCTGAAAGGGACCCTGAACTGTTAAAGAAGTTTCGTAGTGTAACACCAATGTGCTCATATTGTAAACAAGAAAACTTGCAACCAGTAACGAAGATGCCAATCCACCAGAAGTGATAACAATTCAAGTCTGTGTTTTCTGGAGTCTGTTTTTGAGTTTTTATGTGCACCATTGAGTTTATTATTATATGAACATGGAGCGTTTCCTACCTCTTAATTAGTGGGCGGGACTTAGTCTGAAGCTTATCTACCGACCGACTCCCTGTAGGAAGCCAGACTCGGGTTACCGGAAACAAGCATTCTTTTCTGGATGGCCTTATACTTCAAGATGTGAATATGAACTATACATGGTCTGGATCTATAATCAACCAGTTTACAATTTAGTTCACCCATGGCGATAAAAATAACACCTCAGTTATTTCACTCTGCTAAGAAATGGCCTATTGCATACTAATAATATTATTATAGTAAGGAGTAGACAGCATTTTTCAATAAATATCATTATTTCAAGTTAAGATGTAGCTTAATTATTCATTACATACTTCCCTTGACACTGCATAGGTCCTTCCCACCTTAGCTTTTAGCAGCCATAAAGAACAGTTAGGGCCTAAACTTACATCTATCAATCTCTTCTAATATACAGGAATGCATACACATTGTATAGCGTGTACACAGTTTAAAAAGAATAGTGCACAGAAACGTATAGCACCAGTCATGCATACACAGATACAACGTCATTCATTGGCCTCATTCTCCATTTCCACTCCCACTTTTAATATATGCACAAAAAAAAGCTAAGGGTGGAGACTGGGAATGAGGTTAATATTGGCTGATATGTTCCTGGTACTGAAGTTTTACTTTCTCTTATCACAGACACCAGTGATGATGCTGTGGCACTTCTATGATGTCAAGCGAGAGTAGCAGCACGGAGCTCTCGAGACATGAACTGCTGAGTAATAGCTAGCCACAAGAACCACTGCTGATTTACCTATAGTTGCAGTTGATTCATATAATTATTATTAGTAATAGCTACGTAGTTGATAGTATAGGTACACAGGTTGATTTAATACCTAATACTGATGAATGGATGCTTAGCAATACTTTTTCTATAAAATGAGAGCTGACTTCTTCCACTAGCGCATATATATAGTTTTGAGAGAATCAAATTCTGGTCACTGGGTAGCTATATGATATACTTTGTATATCAGAGGACATGCTGCTTCCGTTTTTGCTCATTATAAGCATACAACCAAGGAAATAGGGAAAATTATATGATGCTTGACTAAAGTAAGTTTTTGTTCCGTGTATACACCTTAATTGATTTATTTTAATTAAGCATCTATCTCAATGAGCACCTGCCACTGTGATATTTCGCTTGTAATTTGATGTTGTTTTACCAGCCGAAATTAAGAACTATCATAACACACATGCACTGTTTATCAGGACTAGTGTTTACATCTTATTAATGAATACACTATATCCCTACTTATGGGGGGGGGGGATGTGTGTGTGTGTGAATGAAATAGAGATTAATTTACCAGCTTGTACATTCCTTTACATACATAATGAATTATGGCTTTGCTAATGCTAACTGAAACAATAGCATTCCACATAAATAATATTTCGATCCATGATCAACAATAATTATATTAATGAGTCCTTAACTGCTAATAATGATATAATGCCAAAAATATATAGCAGTTCTGTATACCCGATATTTTCCAGTTGTGAACAATAAATGCATTGGGCAGGCATCCGCTTGATACTGATCATAAGGTTTGATAGAGTTTACTGTCATAACCACACTTAGCTTGCATGAGATTAGACCTGCTATTGAGTGCACTATTTTTTAATGTCTGCTTGCAGGGGAGACTTGTATCAGCCAAATTCACCATTTCTCAAAGATACTTGCAATAATGCATGGTGCCACCCCATTACTTGTCACAGTCAAAATGGACACCTTGAAGTAGCCTCGAACCCTGGCCTTCCCTGCCCAGATTTTATCTCGCAGCCATGGAGAGAAAAAAAAAACATGGAGTAAATGGAATACTACTGCATCTTCCAGGTCAGATACAGAAAAATGGATGAGGTAAATTATACTTCACGGCATGAGATCTGTACAAACAGTGATTTTAGTGAGGAATAACATTGTGCATATGAAAAAAAAATTTAGATGTAGTAAAATACTGAATGTGAATTCAGTACAGAATGTAAAGATGCTTGTCAATGTGGTTACAAGGAACTATAAAACGTCTGTTGGTATGGAAGCCCGGCTACTGATGGCAGATGGCAAATTAATATTACACTGAATTAAGGGAACACAACGCTACATTTTGTATGAGCCAAAGCATATACAAAATTTGAAATTTCTTCTTTCATCTGGTGAATGTGATCCATTTAGCAAGAAAGTGGCTACTTTAATTAACCCCCACCGCAGCGGATCGTTTCACGAAGGAGTACAATCCTTTTCTGGAGCTCTTCATGGCGGATAATGTAAACGCATGCACAAACATTCATATGATGCCAAATCTGGAGTTGCCATCATAACAGGGTTAGAAACAGGAAATAGGTGTTAGACATAAATATTGTAGTGTAATTAGTTTATAGTTAATCACATACTATATTAGTAACCATACCGCAGCGGATCGTTTTACGAAAGAGTACAATCTTTTATGGAGCTCTTAATGGAGGATAATGTAAACGCATGCACAAACATTCATATGATGCAAAATCTGGAGTTGCCATCATAACAGGGTTAGAAACAGGAAAGTTACTTCACATAGGTGTTAGACATAAATATTGTAGTGTATGTGCAATCGCTGAGAATCAAGGAAAACAACCCATAGGAATATGAATGTTATAAGAATTGGGAAGGACCATCATCATCAATGGAAACGGATATAATCTTAGAGGGGGTCAAAATTGCTGAAAGTAAATATGGACTAAGGTACACGAAGTTCGTATGAGATGGTGATAGCTCAGTGCATGCAACACTAATAACAGAGATTCCAGGTTGGGGACATACTATTCACAAAGTGGAATGTGCAAATTATGTCAATAAATGCTATCGAGGGGTGCTGGAGAAACTTGTCCAAGAGAAGCCAAGTTACAAGGGGCGAGGCAAGTGACAGAGGGAATGTGAAAGCATTTAACTACAGCTGCTCGATGTGCCATCAAGATGAGGAGCTCTGAGCCTGACAAAAAGCACACAGCTGAACTCCTTTGTCAAGACCTCCGAAATAGCCCTCACCGCTGTTTCCATATCCACACTGCAGCACAGATTACTGCAAGATTGTACACGGCACCAGTGGCACCACTACAGACACAGGCACACACACACACATTGACACAGCACATACACCAGCTGACCCCACTCGGATGAGAGCACCATCACGACAGTTGCTGACCAGGTGAGGCACACATGGGAAGATGCACTCAATCAACATGATCTCGATGTGGTGCAGCCGGTTCTAGTCCAGCCGGTTCTAGTCCAGCCATCAGTGGAGGTTGATCCCGAAATGCTTTGTGACATAAAGCTAGTGTTTAGTTGGGCATCTCATCGGAAAAGCTGAGCAGATACTAGGAATAAACAGAAAGAAATCGAGACTTAACTTTTTGAATGCCACCGGCACATTTTGTGCCCATATAAAATAGAGAAAAGCAAGTACTTTATAATACAAAAGGTCCTTATAAATTAACATATTCTTAAGCCTTATGGATGTATTAATTAAAACTTGGCTGCAAAAGCCAGGTCCTCCTTCATTCCCATGCCTCACTGTGACTCCGGGTTAACTTGCTCTCCTCCGTCAAATTTGCTGCAAATGTGCATCTTATTACTCTGCCAGGTTAGTTGTGAAGTTACCTGCAGTAGAATGAAAATGGTGTGAATCTACTAATACATATACCATTATCCACTATACTGTAGCTACCATTGGGCGCATTAACTCTTATGACAGAATCTTGGACTGGAAATGGTGACCTCACTACAAAAATTAAAGGGCTACTTTACCCAATCTATATATGGTTAGATCAGTTGCAGCTTCACTATCATGCTTACAAGTGCAGTCTACTTACTGTGTGTGTATCTGCCACCAACAGCATATTGGTTTTGTTTTATGGACTATAGTAATTTAAGAATAAGGGAGAAGTTTGTTGGAATGTACACCCTCAGACTGGGAGTATGAGCAAGGGATTTGGAGGAGTTATGACTGTGTAATAATATACCTTCTACGCTTCCATTTCCCAGACTCATTCTCCCACTTTAATATACCTCGTAACTTGTACTATTCATATTATGACATTTTGGCTTTGTATGTAACTGATATGTAGAGTATTCAATTACAATTGTGCACATAAAGCTACAACTGAGATAACCCTGGCTGGTTTAAAGTAACCCTTCTATTTTTGCAGTGAGCTTTGCAACAATTATTAATAGCTAGTGGCGTAAAACAGCAAGTTGGGTAATATATATATGGTGGTAAAAAAAATGGAGGACTAGCTACCTATTACTCCATAGCTATACTCCTCCAAATCCCTCCCTCATTTTCCCAGTCTCCTGTGACAGCTCATCTTACACTACTTGCATTCCAACAGTTTATGTTTCAACCTGGGTGGGCAGCTATTAATCATTTAATATCATTCATCTAGATCTGTAATACTCGTGGGGCCATGCCATGCATATGCTCGCGGTAAAAAAATGCACAGAGACATCTGGAGGAGTAAGCGCTCCAGTATTCCATGGTAGGAGACACCTCCTGGCTGTTTTTCAGTAGCCTCATACCCAGGCCTCCTCTCGCAGCTTTTTTTCGCAGCCATGGTAATAAAAAAACGGATTTTTTTTCCACAGCTGCAAAAAAAAAAAACTGAGGGGAGGCCTGGGTCTTATAGATCACACACATTCTGAAAGCCTCATTGCCCATGCATGCATGGCCTGGGATGGCCTGGGTAGGAACTATAGCATTGATTATACAAGGGACCCATATATATAGTTTTGTTTTCAAATTAGCCATAACTCCTTACCAAAAATAAAACTAGAGAAACTTTACATAAGTTTTCCCTTAACTACGGTATAAGTTTTGATCCTCTGTGACCCTTCTTCATACATGATCTACATTACTCACCTTATTAAGCTCCTGGTCAAATCCCCGCGCGAAGAGCCTGGCCGACGATCAACTTCCTGTAATCGCTTCCTGTAATCGGGTATTAAAATTCCATAACCTTTTCGAGCGAAAACTGCATACCGGTATAAAACGCGAGAAAAATTACCATTTTTTCAGTGAGCGAAAACTGCATACCGGTATAAAACGTGAGAAAAATTAGCAGCTGTGCACTAGCGACAACGTCAGTGGAAATCCAATTCTCAAACCTGAAAGATGGGAACTCCGTTTGAGGGAATCTTACGAAAGGTAAACATGCACCCACTCGTGCATAATATTACGGGCATCCAATATTAAAGGCACGGCAGGGCAGGAATCTAGTATATGGGGCATAAATTATGCAGCAAGCCAAGCCCTAGACTCGTAGCGATGTCAGACATTTGGGAAAACGTATGAAATCTATCCGTAGAATAACACTTCTGAGGTCATGTTCTTCTTTAAGGGATATCTCCGTAGCGCAACATTGTATGATAATGCAGTTTGCACCATCTTCACCAGCAGGAACGTTAACGGGCGTTAATATGATATGCGCGGAGTTGAATTCATTTCAGAAATGGCTTTTCGCATTGAAATATATGTCACAATACAACAGTATGGCACAGTGAACAGAGGATGACACTGCAGTTTTGCGCGCACACTAGGACAAAGAAGAACAATTATTTCCTAGATTTTATTGATCAATATAGGCTGCAGTGTGTTGAGGTGTAGTTTCTTCTATATACGTTCTTTGAGTCTTCGGCGGGGGTCGCAATTACCTAGCGGTTGTAGTACACCGACTTTACGTATTTTCTGAAACAAAGGAAACTATTATTTTTGAAATCTACGGATTATGTTTGCCTAGAAAAAGTTTTTTTTAAGTTTCAAATTGACGTGTAGAGGGCGCGCAATTAAATATTACGCGCGTACAATGCGACATCGTACGTCTGCAACGCTGTCACAGGTCGACGGCCTGGAGTAATACCAGCTGCTGTCTTAACACACAACACACACGAGAAAGGCGGCGCTTTTGCACCGCTGTGCACTCGTACGCTCGAGCGGCATTGCGCAAGACTTTATAGTAGCTCCTCCATTGCGGTTTCCGAGTCACTGAGAGGCCATAAAATTTTAAAAGCATGCAACTAGCATTATAATATTAGGTTTAGACTATAAGCATTTATCATAACATTGGATTCTCTGCATAGTGCATATACTGATGGTACAGTACATAATTGAAATTATGCTAGCATACTTGGGCTAGGCCTACACATCACTGCGGAAGAATGTATTTATGTGCTATAAACATTACAATCTCTCAGTACTGGATTATAGATACTTAACCTCATAGATACTTTAATATCCAAACAGACTTACCCCTACTCAATACCTTCGCAAAGCGTCCAAAATTTTGTACTCATTAGACAATATTCAAATTACTCCTTTAGCATAGCGCTAGGTAGCCCAGTCCGGCGGTCATCACCTTCCTGCTGCCGAATCAGCCTTATCCGCTGTCAATGAACCTCCCACCGTTGTCCCCTCCTCTCCTCGCTACTATTACTTCTGTGTTGCTGCGCACGTAGCCTCCCTACTTGAGTCTCACTGCCGCGTCTCTACGGACGATTCCATCGTACTTGGTACACGTACGTGCAGCAATGCTGCGCCCACAGGAAATATGTTTGCATTCCTGTAGCGTTTCTTACAAAAGTATACATACATACATACATACATACATACATACATACATAGGATTATACGCGAGTCTCAATGCAACATGATTAGTTGTCTCGCTAAGTATAGGATTCTCTCCATTGCATAGCCTGCGGTAATATTGTCTAAGCTGCATAACATTTGATGAATCTCATGTCCTCCATACAGATTGTCATCCCATTCATTGCTCTTACTGCCTTTGGATGGCTACTGGTGGTCATAGGCTTTGGTATTAGCACCACAGGACAAATTCCCCGAGATGACCCTACATCCTATCCTTATTGGGTGGTGTCACTGTTTGGACCTTTTATTTTTGCAACTGCAATAGCCCATGCTGCCCTGTGGGCTCCAGTCAGTCATATCGTGGGAGCAGTCGTATCCTGAAAAATAACTAATTATTATTATTATTATATTAATTATTTGTTGGGTGTAGTGGCGTTATATATCTTTAACAAAGATGATCAGACTTCATTCCTGAATGTGTTCTTTCTCACCGGACTGGGAATGACAGTGTATAGTGCGGGAAATATGGTTCGATCAGGATTGATTGTCATTGATGATCCATTCAGTTCTATATCCACCGGTATCGATGTTTCTGTTCCGGCTGGCTTTGCTCTTCTTTTCGCTGGCTCCTTTCTGGCTATCCTCTTCTGGGTAAATAAATGTTCAGTGGTGCGGTCCATAGCTCTTGCTACCTTAAAATTAGACTGAAGGGTCATATTAACAAAAATTTGATTATTTGAATAATTGTAAACTATAATTCGGTATCACTATATAATAGCTGCCTATTTCATGAAGGTATGAAGGTAGGAGTTAGGCCTCAGAGTGGATGGTTTCACTATGGGAAATGATCAAATTCCCCACTTTGAGGCCTAATGCCTACCTTCATATTCGACATCTGTAAAAACCACTATTTTGCAGTGCAAACCATGCATGCATGTATATAAACACAATTGCATATCTATAAACCTGCATCCATGGTATTGAAGTATTACTCTCTCTTGTCACAGACGCCAGTGATGATACTGTGGCACTTTTATGATGTCAAGCGAGAGTAGCAGCACGGAGCTCTCGAGACATGAACTGCTGAGAAGTAGCTTTAAGAACCACTGCTAATTAACCTAGTTGCTGCATGCTGATTTGCCTAGTTGCTGCTGATTTTTTTCTTGTAGACATGCTAGTTTTAGTGTGGTAGTAGAGGAATACGATAATTGCTTATGCAATGATTGGTTGATAAAGTCTGGTATTGTATTATTGTAGTGCACAATTAGCTTCTTTGCGTGGCCAAATCCAAGGCAACCATCGGCATGAGAGAATATAAAGAGCCCCTTTAAACCTCCACTAAGGCCTTTTCCAAAAGTAGTTCTATACCTCTTCTTTGGGTAGCTAAGTGGAAAATGCTGAAAACTGAAAAACTGAAAACTGAAACCAAATAAAGAAGTGTACACTTATAGTTCAGCAAACATACTAGCAAAAGCAGCCTTGTGTGAGGGCCGTAGTCACTGGTTCGGTTGGTCCGGTTTCAACTGGACCACTTTCTGGGATACCAGAATTTTTTCAACCACTATGCACGTTCATATGTGAGGCATGTATTGCGGAGCCACACCTGACTGTACATATATAATCCATGGTCAGAGTGTACTTCAACTTAATTTCATATTGATGTTTGCAAACTCATAAATCTGAAATAGCAGTTCATGTAGCTAGCAGAGCTCCAGCAAGGACATAGTTATCAAGGATCTAATATGTGTGTGCATTACTAGAAAGCCATTTGTTCCAGTGTTTTCCTGTCTCACATTGTGAACAAAGCAAGTTAGCTACTGATGTTCTTTGTTGTTCTGCATTTCCATTTTCATAGCCACATTTGTGTGTTTGTAAATTTTGGGGAGGCAACAATTAATTCATATTTCAGTAGCTATGTACGTGCATAAGCACAATCTAGCTATCAATAGCTATCTCAAACGTGATTACTTTTAAGTGGCCATGGTGTTGAGATCCTGCCGTTTCCTTCCTGCGCATGTGCAAACCCAATTGTGCTCCTTATAAATTCAGTCAGTCGGTCAAGTTTTGCGATAGGCCCCACAACATCAATCACACTTGAAATATTCATAGATTGTGCCAGGTAAAGGGAAGGCCCTGTCCGTCAACATAGAGGGTCTGAGAATGAGATTGAAGAGGGTCTTGGAGTGGTGCATAACTGACAATAACACCACAAAAAGTCCCCATAAACAACACTGTGGGTTTATCATGTCAATAGTAACATCATCATCATCTTCTTAGCTGTATTTGGCTCCGGTAAGCAATTGGTTTCAATTTCCGCTTATATTGGGATGTCTTGTGGTCTGTTGGTTGAAGGATCATCACAGAGCCATGGAATACCCCCTCTTGCTACCCCAAGACCATCTGGATCAACCGGTGCTATGAATAGTTAGTCCCAATATCAAAGAAGGGGAAAACAATCAATGGTAAGGTCATTCAAGCTGTGATGAGACGCCAAACAAATGGCCAGTTTGAGTTCACTGGTACAGGTCAGCCTTCATAGATGTGACCAATTCGACTGCCAGTGCCCACTACATGACTAATGTTGTGCAAAAGAAATGGGGTGCTGAATTTCAGCTGGTTACTGCTGATGGGCTGCAACTGGAGAACAGCTCTGGGGCTCAAGGTGTATACCGCGCAGTGAATAATTAAATTTACCCATTCATAGTGTTCTTTAGTACGCATAACAAACTTGACTATATGTGGATTACTTTTAGCATGTAATGTCATTACTTACAGGTTTCAAATTCTAAAAAGTGAGTGGCATTTGCAGTCATGTGAGAAGACTTCAAGATGAAGGGCAGTTGCAAATGGGAATCAGTCAGTAATCATCAGTGATAGCAAAAGTGATGATGGTTTGCAGCAGTCTCTATGATTGATTTATGCACTCCCACCCGATGCACACATGATGTTATAGAATTCCAGCAAGCAACTAGTTAGCTATAGTAACAAACTAAGACCTCGTCACTAATATAGATCACAGAAAAACAAAAATTTATAAACCTCTAACAACTGCAACATCAAATCAAGACAATTGTTGCTGATGTACATCACATAAAGTAGAAACATATAACCAATATGGAGCGCATGAAACAAATTATCATCAGATTAGAGGGCTACATTCAAAAATTACTGTAAAACAGAACATTAGCTACTGAGGAGAATAACTAGCTGGTGCTATAGTGGGGAAACTTGTAGAATCTTAAAGCTGCAGCCGATCATGCTTTTGATAGTAACTTATGGTGCAGCTAGCTATAGGACAATATTTGCTTAACTTCAACAGGTGAACAATTATGTTTGAATGATTCTCTTCTTGATTTAATATAAAGAACAGAAGATTGAAGTAACATCTTTTCTAATACGTTCCTCTTTATTTTTCATCCTGTAACTAACCAGTACTGATTAAACCGAACTTGTGCATACAGCTTCATTCATACAAGCAAGCTTATGATTAGATGTAGCATGTACTACTATATTAAATTGTGCTGTAAATAATCCATGACGACAATATCAATGTAATCTAAATTAGCAATCTTTTGCAAACAATAATATAATAAAATTCAAGTGATACTTTGCTACCCAAAAACTAGTGACATAATGATTATAAGAAAAATACTACGCTTGAACTCATTACATTGTTGACTAATAAACTTAGTCTACTACTCTTGAAATTAATACTCTAGTGAATTTTCTTGAAGGAATCTCCATAATTCTAGATCCAGTGGCGGAATCTGTACATCATGCAAGGAATGACAAACCATTATAATATCAGACATTACCTGCCTCCAGGTTATGCTATGTAGCTACAGTTACATTGCTTACACCGGGTGATGTGTTCTGTTCTCCCCCTGAGGCTAGGGCTCTCAGTGGGGTATGTGGTGTTGGAAGTCTTCCCTCCCTGTAGCGTAGTATGAAGTAGACACCAACGAGGGTTGCAGCAAAGCCAGCTGGTAAGAGCCATTTTATATGTGGCCCTGCAAAATAATGGTGTGTATAATGCATGTAGCAGTTGTAACGTAGCGTGCATAAATTGGTTCGTGATATGAGTAACTGTGATGATCATGAGAACACTGCTGATCACGATATACTTACTAATGGCTGCAACAGTTCTATTCAGTAACCACAAGAAAGTTGTTGGTGGTCGACGTCTGTTCTGTCTCAAAGCAGAGTAATGACCTGTTGGATGAATTGGCTAGTAGCTAATTCCCAACGTGTAAATTTCTATGTAGCTATGCTCAATGACTCACCTGCATTCTCATTTTCACTGTCATTTATGAATTGATGGCTAGAAACCATTTCCTAGCAGAGAAAAAATATACTACATAATTAAATTATTAAGCAGAAGCATAAATGTAAGTGCTTACAAGTGGATTCCTTCCACAATAAATGCTGTAGCTGTCAAGTGTTTGACGAAAGTTACTGTACGTGGCATCAGAACCTTGGGACGCCTTCCAACCTCTCAGTATTTGCAAACATTTCCTTTCATCACCTTGTACATCTGGGTTTTTGTTAAAAACCACTGCAAAAAACTCAGTACATGCACACGCACACTGAGCAACTCTAGCAAGGAATTCTTCGGTTACTATCTGCTCATGATCAGTCGCTGGTTCAGCGGTCACTGCTTCCTGTTCCTTGTCTTTAACAAACAAGGTTTTGAAAATGTCTTTGCTGACAAAAATGTAAGGTTCAAAGTACAGGAGTTTAGATAATTGTAAATTATCTTCAGGTCGGTTTCCCACAACTGCAGATTGTGATTCGGAAATTGCTGTACTAATCTCATTGAGAGAATAGGTACCCATGTTTTTCAACATAAAGTGTGGTCCGTTAACATACCTCATCAGTTTCAAGGGATCTGCAAACATCCCCTCTTTCACTTTGACCAGTGGGGAAGTTTCATCCTTAACACACAGTACTGTTTGGATTATCTGAGAGCGAAGTTTTATGCACTTCATTTCACTTCCTCTTTGGCAACCTATTACAAGAATTGCAGTTTGGCTGTGTTGTGTTAGCTCAAAATGAATGGTGGCTCCTTCTCGACTACTCCAGAAGATTCCGTTCTTCCACATTTGCACCTTTGCTCCAAAGCTAGAGCTGGAGGTTTTGCACTGGCATGTGATTGTTCTGGCGGAAGTGCAAACTGAAAGGCAAGTCGAAGCAGCAGAACATGGAGGAAGCGAGAATTGAAGAACTGTGGTCTGCCGGCTACTTTTAAACAAGTGATATACCAGCCACAGTGGTATGAGAGCTGTTGTATTTTTGAATTCTCCCAGATTATTGAAGGTCTCTCTAATCTGATCAAAGCAGGAAAAAGATAACATCTCCCTCTGGTTCTACAACCATCGATTAGTGTGTTTGGGTTATCAATAGCATGGCAAAATTCAAAGTGCTTCATGAAGCCCACAAGCATGTCAGAATTCAGATGAGGAAACAGTTTCTCAACTGTAGAGTGTGAAACAATTCCAGTGCTTGAAAAACTGACGTGTTCTTTGAAACCTGGTGGAGCAAAACATTTGCCAACAGTTTTTTGAAGTAATATTGCCTTTTGACAAATGACCCATGAGTTTTCTTGATTTTCATCTTCAAGCAGAACAACCTGTCCCTTGTCATGAAGAGTCTTCAGTAACAGTAGCAGTTCATTTGGAGTGTTAGGAAGAAGAGGATGGTTCTCTAGTCTGAGAATATCAGATACAGCCTTTACTCTACATGCTGGCAAACCTCTGTTGACATAATAGGTTTGGAGGTGTTCATAGAGGACGTAACAACGCCTGTCCATCTTAACGCTTTCCTTTCTTAGAATAGTACAGGCTGTGCCAAGTACTTCGTGAAGATGATCCATTTCTGGTGAAGATGGCTTCCTGGAGTCTAAGCAAACAACTTCAACAGATTTTATATCATGCAAAGGTAAACTAAGTGCCTCCTCAAATGCTGAGTATTTGCTACTGATGATACTTGTGACCTTATCAGCATGGCTCCCAACTACAATGACATGTGCATTTGTCCTGTTGTGACCCCAGCACTCTTGAATAAATGACATCCAATAATTTAAGCTCTCTATCATTTTATCCTTTGCTTGCTTACAATTAATAACAAGCAAGAAGACTCCTGCCATCTGTGATGTAAAACTCTGCAAGAAAGCTGCTTGGCTTGTATAGTACTCATAATCACCTGCAAAGTCATAGATAACAACATTTCCAAATGTCTTGCTGTTGAAGGCAAACGTTTCTATTCCTGCAGTGGCAGCACTTACTCCACTAACATGCTGCTCTAAAACATGGCCAATGAAGGAGCTGAAAAGCCCTGGGTTTTGTTGCAATGATTTTACTAATGTGCTTTTCCCTACATGTACATCACCAACAGTGAATATTTTGATGTAGGACTCAATGGGATACTAATCACACTGTCGTAGTACCTTTTGATTTTTTCCTTTATTTTGGGAGATTCTGCAACATCTAAAGCAGTACCTCCACATCTGTTCCTCTGAAGTGGGTTGCATAAACCAGTACAAAGCAAATACTCTACAATTTCTTCCTGACCATTGCTGCAAGAAAAAAGTAGGGGAGTCACACCTTTATCGTCACTGCGTTCTGGGTTACAGCTGCATTCAGTGATTAAATATTTTGTGATGTCAATATGACCAGTGGTGCAGGCTAAATGTAGTGGAGTCCAGCCATCATTCGTAGGACATTCTGGGTTACAACTGCATTCAGTGATTAAATATTTTGCTATGTCAATGTGACCACTTCCGCAGGCTGAATGTAGTGGAGTCCAACCATCATTCTTAGGACATTCTGGGTTACAACTGCATTCAGTGATTAAATATTTTGCTATATCAATGTGACCATTTTGGCAGGCTAAATGTAGTGGAGTCCAACCATCATTCAGAGGACATTCTGGGTTACAACTGCATTCAGTAATCAAATATTTTGCTATGTAAATGTGACCATTTTGGCAGGCTAAATGTAGTGGAGTCCAGCCATCATTATTAGGACATTCTGGGTTACAACTGCATTCAGTGATTAAATATTTTGCTATGTCAATGTGACCATGGAGGCAGGCCAAATGTAATGGAGTCCCACCATCATTCTTAGGACATTCTGGGTTACAACTGCATTCAGTGATTAAATATTTTGCTACGTCAATGTGACCATTTTGGCAGGCTGTGTGCAGTGCAGTTAAACCATCACTGCTATGATATTCTGGATTACAATTGCATTCAGTGATCAAGTATCTTGCTATGTTAAGGTGCCCTTTGAGACAAGCTTTATGCAGTGGAGTAAGTCCAGGGTGTTGCATTGAAAAATTGGCACACTGAGAATCCAGTTTGTGATTGCTAATAAGATACTTGACAATATCTATGTTCCCATTCTCACAGGCCACATGAAGTGGTGTGTCTCCATGCCTTATGTCCCTGACAGTGGTGGCGTCACATTTGATGACTTCTGTTAACAGCTTCACTGAGCAGATATTTTCAAATGTACAGACACAAAGCAGTGAGATGAGATACCATCGTAAATACTCCTGCTTTGTGTATTGATTAGACACCACTTCCCAGGAGTGTGGCCTTTAGGAATGACCCCAAATGGACAGATATGAAGCCACAGGACCCTTCCCACATGGCTCAGTACTCCTAGGCTGGCTAGCCACTGATGGCAGATTCTGCTTCACCAGTTGACAGCTGCAATTTATGTGATCAAAGCCAATGCAGAAATCTTGCCTCTGCCTCTGGGAATATATTTCTTATATAGCTACACTGGGCATATAGCCAATACATAATTATGACTATGCTTCTAGTGGTGGTTAGAATGCAGCCAAGATTAACCTCCAGCTGAGTCAATCATAGTAAACACTGTTGGTGTGCCACCAAATAACCAGTGTATGTATACCAGCCTTCAGAGACATTAGCTTCTGCTGGTGCCACCATTGTTGGGTACCTAAAGCATGATGGGAAGGAATAAGATGACCTCAGGTGGAGATCATACCCCAACAACGTGGAGAGTCGAATACCTTCCCCTCTCATCTCAGCCTAAACTTAGGATGGGAGGGGAGGTCTGTGACTCTTATACGTCTGTATGAGGGGCATCAATATTAATAATCCAAAATAAGACCCACTGTGACCAGTATAATATTCTCCAAATTTAAATTCCGCCAATATTTTTGCACAGCCATTTTGGGGCTATTCCACCAAATATAATTCTCAACAAATTTTCTATGGTATATCGATTGCATGCACAAAGCTAATACAGTAGCTATGGCCACTAAATCTTGCTCAGTCAGTCATTTGTCCACAGTCTTCTCAGCACATGAATACAGGTTCAATGTGCAAACATGAGTGGTAGGTGTGCTGGAAATCACATTTCTCCTTTTACCACTTGGGAACACACACAATCAAAGTTCCAGGAATAGTAGGCCTTCTCTTCTACTTGCCCGCCATGAATCTTTCCACTTTCCCTAGTACCGCAGAGAGATGCACCTCTGGTGCAGAGCTTTTTTTACCCAGAATGGTGTTAGCTAGTTCACACTTTGTTGTCTCAATTCAATCACTTCACATCATCTCTATTAAGCTCTTTGTCTACCCATCATCCAGAGCTATGGTCTCTCACCAAAACTGGGATGCTTCTGCTGGAGAAGGCACACCCAAAAATTCTTCGTACTATCAAAGGTTTGCCAACCCGGTGCCTGTTACTTGCTCCACGTAACCTTCTTGGTTCTCGAAGCATCTCATCTTACATAGCCCAGAGACAACTAGCCTTTATTAATTCCATTGCCATCATGAACTCATCTGCCCTTCCTCATAGATTATTGGAATTTTATGTCAGCTGCAATCCTACGCCTGCTGCATTCCTGAGTTGTCCAAATTGCTAAGTTCACTGAATCTGTATGATCTTCCCCTCATGAAGCCCGCCCTCCATTGGGCCTTGACCCTCCATTGGGCCATGACCTTGGCAGACATCCATAAGACCAAATGCAATAACTTTCGCATAAGACTTTTCACTGATTGTGGTGATTTAGAGGCAGATGCAAGTCCATTCAGGCAGCGTTGGAATGAGTGCTCCCACAACGATCCTTTCTGCAAACCATGTGGAGCTCTTCTTGGCATTTTTAGAAGGAACAGAGGGGGTGCCATGACTGCTGTGGTAGATCTCCTTCACCACACTCCTATCCCAGCCTTCCTTATGCTAATCAGAACTTTTAGGAATCCCCCTTTGTTCCCAATCTAGTGAACAAGCACTGCTTGCTCAATCTACGTATATGCGCTCCTGCCAGATTTCTGCACCTCAATATGTTCCTACTCAGATCCTGCCATCCAGCATTGCTGCTCACCACGATACTATAGCTACTTTTAATAAGGACAGGCTAGGGAGAGAGTAAACCACCACAGAGTGTGCTTTGGGACACTGACTTAGAAGAGTGATAGAACTCCCCCCCATAGGATATGGAATACTGTCAATGTCGCTGATGAAGACACTGAAGGTTAGGACAAAGTAGACATCTTTTCTTTCAAGACGGTAGAGGATGAACTAGCTACTGGGGTTGAGGGAGGATTTCTGAGGATGGTCTCATGTGCCACATGTGTGTACTGACAATATGACTAGTATGTGAATAGTCAAAGTCAAATTACCATTGTTGTTTGCAATCTGCAATCCATGTCAGATTTTTACCAGCAGGGCGCGCGCCCGGCTGGTCCTAAGATTGCTTTCATGTTTTCCATTTGTTTGTTTGTGTGTGCGTGTGTGTAGGTGTGTGTGTTCGTCCGCAAATATCACGTGCGCTAAGTTACGTCATTCCGTTACTATGCCACTATAGCCACAAGCGCAGTTGGAAGCTACTGAAAGTTTGCAGGCTCAACCTAGGTTAGTTTTGTGTTGTCTAGACGGCGAAAGAGTGGTAGGTAGTCTGTCTTGGCAAGTTCTGATTGCTAACTGGAAGCGCACTACGAAATTGCTGTGTCAGCACTTTCGCTGGCAGCGCTACATGATGAGACTGTCTGATCCATTCTACAGCTGCAATTAAGGTAGGAAGGGAAGTTGAAAAAATCCCCGTAAAACAGCTCATGAATAATTAATGAGCAATCAGCAAGGTCACGTGAGCTACGTAAAGTTAATGAGATTCATTGAACTATTTACATTTTCCCATGGCGGCAACCGGAATCAACAGCGGGGGTGTGTCACTTTGATGTGGAAAGCGGCACTTTCAAGGGCAAATTCGGCACTTTGATGTGGCCGAGCGGTACTTTGATGTTCACTTTCAAACCTCTTTTTTTTTTTTTTTTTTTTTAGTAAGAAGCCGTTTAGGCCGTCTGTAGTGCTGAGTAGGCTGTTTGTGTGTAAAATCCAGCCTGAAGTCTGTGGTAGTGTTTGTGAGTGTAGCTGAAAGGCTGGCAGGCAGCTTGCCAGACAGATGGTCATCCAGTCTTCTCTAGTCAGTTGTCTTTAGAAAAGTGACCTTTCTATCTCGTAGACTCCGCCCATTTTCGCGTCTAGCTGCCGTTTGTGGGGCCCTGGCAAAAAGCAGTGGTGAGTTGTAGCTAGTCTGTATGCATGTGTAACGTAGCAAGGGAAGGGTTAGGAGAGAAAAGCATGCGTAGTTTTCTTGTGAGTAGGCTGACTGTCATAACCCTGGGTTCAATCTACTGTAGCAGGCGTGGATTGTTGCAATATTTGATTGGCGAGTCCGGATTGCGAAATTAGTGTAGTGGTGAATAGCAAGGTAGATTTGGCTGTAAAACCGGATCTGAAGCGTTTTTGTGAAAAAGCATGTGTAGGATTTTGGCCTGTCCTGTGTAGGTTGTGTGTAGGTGACGATGAGGGGTGAAACTGAGCGGGGAGTGCAATATTTGGAATTTTAGCAAAAGAGGTCTTTTTAAGCAGAGGGGGTAATTAGGTGCTTACCTATTGTCATGTGGGTGTAGGCTAGGATGTTGCCGACATAGCCATCAACTTGGTTCGGAGGTTCGGCTTCAATCCTACTTAACTTCCCTTCCTACCTTAAGCTAAGACTAATCTGTTGCTGAACACAACCTTCAATTGAATGATTTGTGTAAGAAAACACCCGGCTGGATTTTAGATATGAAATATCAGTCTTGTTCAAAAGTGGAGCCTCTAGCTACCAGCCCACCGCTTAGCGGGCGAAATGGCTGAATAAAAGCTATATTTCAAAATTTAAATCTGGTGATTTGAACCGCCGTATAGAGTATTCGTTCTGCCTTATCGGTATCGTGATCGCGACCTCGCTGTTCTCTTTTAATTAGAGAAGGACCAGCAGCCTAATAGTTGAACTGTTCAAAGCGGCATACTTACCTTCCCGTGCCATTAATACTTCTGACGTTTATCTGTTATACTTGTCTCGAGGCGTGACAGCTTTGTATCCGTTCGGGTTCGATGCAAGAGTGCGCTTCACTCTCCTGTTTGTATTCGACGTCCTACCTGAAAAGAGAGGAATCGCCACACGCGCGTAGAGTGGAAAGTACTTCAAATACCTGCGTAGTGTTACCTTTCATGAGCGCATAGAGATGCACATACGTGTGGGTGGTACCATTACAACTTAATCATATGGCCAACCCCCCCCCCCCCCCCCGCACAGTAATTCACATGACAAATCATATGACCAGAGCAAGAGTTGCAATCTGATTGGATTATGCATTCATGTGACGTTACTAGACTGTTTAACCAACTGGAGTTCATTACCTTAATTCAATTCATTTCCCCACAGACATCCCCTATGTCTGGACTACATATGGTGTATTCACTATTCATAGCCCTGAATGACAGTCTTGTTGCTATAGTCTCCAATAACTGTGACATTATAATTATGCTATTGTTTGGTCATTCGTACTTCATACCCAATAAATGAGGCAACAGTAGTCCTGATAATATCTTGTTTGGAGAAAAGAGCAGTTCATGTACTATAACTATAACCGTCGTGCTCGCTTGCCTATGCATAATTAAGATCTTTCTACCCTTTTGCTACTGTGAACATCACTCATGCGAGAAAGGATACCAGGCTCTCCCCTGCTTTAGAAGACCCTGCAATGAGGGTAAATAAACAGTAGATACTAACTTGCATGAACATGGTCAGTGGGATGTACCATCACTGAAAATGGAAGACTGGGAAATAGGCTGCCTGAAGACATGGTAATTTCTCTTCTACAAATGACCTGAGGAAGGTGTATCAAATACAACTGTGAACATAGTTAATTACATGCCACAAAGACACATACCTGACATAACTTTTCATAATTTCTTGACACATTTATTATGTTACTTAGGAGGCAAGTAATTAGCATAACTGTGTGCATGTACATATAGGGAACTTGAAGGGATGTGACATTCACCATCTAATAACATGGCCTCCTCAAGTAGCCAATTGAGGAGCTGTTGCTTATCTAATTTTTGAGGTTTACAGAAAATAGCAGCACGCATGTGTTGCTTGCCATGATCTTACTCTGTAACTCAGTGTTCAATTGACAAGTAGACACAAACAGTATTGTAGAGGTCAGAGTGCATATAGGTGGCTATTTAGAAGTATATGTGAGGTAAAATGGGGGAATCCCCACCGTAAGCATTGCACCTCATATGTAGAACCTTTTATTGCTACACTCAAGTTAGCAAGACAGCACTTAATATGCAGCTATACATCATGTAGCTGAATCATAAAACTAATTTGCTCTACAAGATTTAATTAGCTTTCATTTGCCCAGCTGGTTTTAGACACAAAATACTGATCTTGTTTCTCGAGTACACTACACAATGTCATGTGTATGTTTAACTATAAACTTTAACAAAAAGTCATAAGTTATACTCCCCAAAATACCTCTTGTGAAGGGAACTAGCCTCATTCCCACGCTCCACTGACCGAGAGTTTTTGCACCACAGAGATTGGGTAGGAGGCTAACAAGTTCCTTGCACTATAAAGTTATGCATAGACTGTGACTCTGACGACGTTAAGTTCAATTCTTCTTTCTGCAGGCCTACATGTAAATCCAGTAACATATACGTAGATGCGGACTGAAAATGGAATTACATAATTACACATGCATATCACAAAACCTACAGGATTATAAATTATGGCCCACAGCTCTGTGGGATAAAACAATAGTAAGCACTTAATGTAAGTTATGACTGCATTATATGAATATTAAACGTGATCCAATATACAGCCCAACTGGAACTAGAGCTGGGTCTGGGAATGAGACTAAGTCTAGTGCTCATGTTAAACCATGTCTTGATTTAATGATTACTGAGGATTAAGTGTAGCTACAACCTACCTGCAAATGGAGTGTGTATCCGACCCTTCTTAGCTTTAGAGTTAGTCAAGTCTGGAACGTATTCACCACTTATCCATACCTATACAAGAGAATGATTAATAATCAATGGTGTTAGAAATGCACCTTCTATTATACACTACCAAGGTTCTATGCTAAAAGAAGCTGGGATCCACTTTTTCATTAGCCTTTGCCCAGGTCTTCCCTACCAGGCTAGCATTGAGCAATTGTGAGAGAACACACAATTTCCAGGTAAGCCTGAGCAAGCCCCACCTTGTCACTGTCAATGAGGGTAGTGTCTGTTGAGGCACCCTTGGGCAGTGCCATAGAGAGCAGTGACTAATGACGACTTTAAGGCAGATCCTACAGTCTAACACTCACAACCTAGCCTGGAAAGATTAGCTCACGCTGTAGGGATCTGACAAGAGAGTGCAAACGTAGGCGAAAATGTTGGAGCCAGCACCAAAAACATGTTATTTTTTAAAATGAAAAATTCTGAACTCTACATTTTCTGAATAATACTTAAAGTTTTAATTGAAGTTATCTGAGAATACTGGTACTTTCAGAAGAAAAACATAGTGGCTATTGCTTTTCTTCATCATTAGTATTTCTGCCAGAGAGATTTCTTTCTTTCCTCCAGGCTCTTGACAGAATGAGTGATTTAGTTATCACAGAAGATTGTTTCTATCTAAGCAGTTTGTGCTCATACCATCACAAAGATCTTCTATTTTCTATTAAAAATAAGACCATTCTTCAAAGCTATTTTATATTCGGTTATTCTTTTATAGGTCATAAGCACAGATTTTGCCAAAAACTACAGTTTTGAAATAGTCATCTGTCTGGAAGCTTCCATAGTGATGGCATTCTTCTAACATTAGTCTGTGGTTAGACATTATCAGCAATTTTAGAAATTGCAAGGGGTGTGGGAGGATCAGAAAACTTCTGAAGCTGCGTGAGGATTGACCAGAAATCTTTGAAGGTGGTGTGGGGGTCAGAAAACTCTGAAGTTGTGTGGGGATCTGAAAACTCTGAAAATTGTGCGGATCTGAAAACTCTGAAGTTGGGTGAGAAATAACCAGAAAACTTTGAAGATAGTGTGGGGATCTGAAAACTCTGTTGTGTGAGAAATGACCAGAAAACTTTGAAGATAGTGTGGGGATCAGAAAACTCTGAAGTTGTGTGGGGATCAGAAAACTCTGAAGTTGTGTGAGAAATGACCAGAAAACTTTGAAGGTAGTGTGGGGATCAGAAAACTCTGAAAGTTGTGGGAATCAGAAATGTGTGGGATCTGACAACTCAAAACGTTGTGTGGGGATCAGAAAGCTGAAAGTTCAATTTAATTAAAAACCAAACATTAAGTGGGATATCAGAAACCCTGTGAATTAGATTCGGAAATATAAAGTTATGTATATTTTTAACAAAGCGCATCAATCGGCCAGAGGATGGGTGCATCCTTGCTATGAGACAAACACAGCAGGCTATCGGCAAAACTTAATGGCACAATTATATTAATACAAAGACAACAATGTATATCAAAAAGGTTACTTACAATATTGACTATACAGTGATTTTAGAGTGTCTATGGTGGTTTGCTTTAACTTCTGTGCTTTATCTAATTCAAATCCATATAAAAGAATGGTGCACTTAGCAACTGAATCTCTCCATTCAATCATTCTTCGTCTTACTTTCACTTTGCAAATACTCCATGGCATTTCATACCCTCCCTCCATCCATGCTATCTGCACTTTGTCTCCTAAGATGCTGACCACTCTCCCAATCCAAGGGGCATCTTCAACTCTTTCTGTTCTAACAGCAATTAAGTGCCCCACTTCTAAGCCTGGGCAATCAGATGCATCTTGCACCTGCAATAACAAGTAGAATCAAATATAAACAACTTCAAATGCTTGATTAAGGTGAACTAATTTCTTGGATGCCTTCGTACAAAAGAGAACAAAGTAATCAGCTTAGAATTTGTGCCACTGACCTCAGAAGATGACAGCTCTTCTTGTGTGTGAGTCACTCGCTTTTTTTTTGGATGTGGCTCCTGGGGACAGAAAGATACACATGGTTATAGATTCAGAAAATTGCAAATTCAAGTGATTTGAAGATTGCCTTCTAGTTTTTACAGACATAGATGTATTAGACTTCAGATTAAGATCTTGGGGAGAGAGTTAGATAATGAACAATAACTACAGCAGTGCATTATGCTTCAAGCATAAATTCTTACTTTACTATTGGGTTTTTGGCGCTTCTGAATCCTGTTTGTGGTAGGTTCTTTAGTGTTCATTCCTGAAGTCTGAAACAGGGTAAAACAGTGGCTTAAAGTAAGCTGCATAACTTCATTGGCTTAAAGTAAGCTGCATAACTTCATTCATAGAAACTAATACTTACCTCCTCTTGTCGGACTTTTGGTTTTCGTTTTCCAACATAAATCTGAGCCAAAAAGAAAGCTGTGCTAACAACACGCAACTGCATACAAATAGAATATCGGCTATTTACCTCAGGGAGAGGTGCAGTTTGCTTCCCGCAAACCAAAGCCAGCACTTCTGGGAGAAGAGCTGAAGTAGAATTAGGCTCATTGTAGCTCAGCTTCCTTTTCTGTAGTGTGTCTAAGACCCACTGACTTGAGGGTGGCTCTCTGCTTTTGGCTTCCATCATTTGAAGGTGGTCACCAATTGTCTGCCAAAACAGCATCTTATCATTTAGGAACTCCAGCCTTGGGGTATTTGGGGATGTCAGCTTGTAGCTTTCTGATGTCAAGCTTGGCAAAGTCAGGCTTGAGTATCTTAGGCACACCCTGGGGAATACTGTACTCTAAGTGGCAGAATGGGAGTGTCATTACTGAAGGTCATGAAATTATTGTGCAAAGTAATTTTGTATCATAATATTGTAGCTCTAAGTCAGGAGAATAATAATATTCATAGGTCATAAATAAGCACTGACCTTCAAAAGCACTACACCATACTTTGGAGGCAATGGTAGCCAGGAATCTGTACTCCAATTTCTGTACTGCATTTCAGCCTTTTCATTTTCTCCAAGTCTGAACAAGAAGTTGTGGGGGTTAGTATGCCCATGAGGGGTATCTAGGTGCGGTATGAGCCATGACTTGATGTCGTATACCATTTCCACCTCACTCACTTCCATGACCTGTTGGTCACTATTGAGCACTGCCTCTTTCAACTCTAGTATAGAATGCAGAAGTATAACTATAATTTCCACACTGAAATAATAATTCTGAGCAAATTCATCTTTGCAATTCACTGTTTGTTTGCTAAAGCAATTAATGTGAGGCTTAATGGTATAAACAGACTCAGGACAGCCTGGATTAGGTGGTTGTTCAGTCTCCACTCCAAATTGTTATGGTTATCCACGGACATATATACAGTGGAGTAGCCAATCATTTCCTTTTGTATAAGCATAAAAATAGTACTTAATGACTAGGAGGATAGTAAGAACTAATTAGAACTACATGAGTCTTAAAACTCATAAATG
This sequence comes from Phakellia ventilabrum, assembly GCA_963921505.1. Lineage (NCBI taxonomy): Eukaryota > Metazoa > Porifera > Demospongiae > Axinellida > Axinellidae > Phakellia > Phakellia ventilabrum. The sequence continues at coordinate 7,024,761 of OY997380.1, read as the reverse complement.
CTGCTGCAGTCTGTATATGTGCTACTTTATGCTTTAAAATGTCAGTAGGGCGTGTACATGATCCCTATTCCCCCAGATCCACCACTTGTATTTAAACCGGAGTAATCTAAACAAAAAAAATTATAAATAAATAGCTATCTCAGTACTCCGGAGTGGGGTCAATAACCATATACATTTTTGCACTTTTTAAATGTATCATCGTTATACTTTGCAGGTCATGGACTGAATTTCTCCTCAGATGCAACTGAACATCTGATCTATATCTTCATGGGTGTGCCCCACCATCAGGAAACTCAAATGGATCTATTGGTTAGAACAATCATAGAATTATGATTATAAGCAAATGCCACATAGAATGTTGTGAGGGAGAAGATGGCCTACCTCTTTGAAGACCCTCATCTCCATCAGCAATGCCAAGAATCCCAATACATATTGGTTCTTATTCTCCCTGGCTGTGTTGTCAAGCACATCAGGCAATACCTCACGCTTCTTGATCACATTCATTAGAACACTTAAAACTAGGTTTGCATCATGAGGCCATGCAGCCATAGAGATCAATGAAAGCAGACCCCCCATAAGCATGGTCGATGGCTCCTGTAATGTGGGTTCTGTGTGATACATAGAAATTAAATTAGTAATATACTATCTACCAGTGTATGTACTTGTAGGTAATTGCATCATGCTAAATTCAGTACCTCAATTTCCAGATATTTGTTCCTGCTTTTCTTTCACGCGCTTGATGTGGGAGGTTTGTTTTAGATTGGTCCATGCCATCTATGATTATGGACATACACTCTTTTCTGTTACGCCTGGCTTCCTCCCTGTGGCGATAGTAGTGCTGGCGCTCTTGGCTATTGTATCAGAAAGATAAATACTTGGTAATGTCCTGCTGAACAAACAACAGAGCACTCGAACGATTTAGCTATACCTTTGCAGTTGTAGATGCTTGTCATAGACATCTTGCAAGGCTTTCTTCCTCTTGGGGTCAGTGGTTTTGTCTTTCTCATCCTTGATTATGCAACATGTATCACATTTTGCGAAGCGATTTTCCTATGAAAGTTAATTTTCCAGGGTAAAGATGCAACCTTAGTACATGATAGTGCTATTCTTGTTATTTTATACGTATTGCTTACTGTAGGAATGCTAACATGTGGATACCATTCATTCCACAGGTAGTAGAAGTGTGGGAGGCTGATGACAATGCGCTGATCTGCTTCAAATTCTTCTTTCATCCTCTCATGCACAGTTTTCACAGTCAGCATGCTTGGAAGGTGAATTGCAGCCTTATCAGGCATGTGATCACCAACCCTATTGGTGAGAACCAGAGACCTGCTTGTAGTGACCATCTAAAATTTATCACAGGGAAATAAGCCTTTGAGTACGGAGTATAACCGTACGCGCACCGTTTCAGTCCATCATGGGACCACTTGAGCGTGGCAGGATCGAGGTCTTAAGTTTATTACTGTGAACTATGAACCCAATCAGGTATTTTGCGTAGGAATTTACGCTGTTTTAGAACATGCCAAGTGATCCCACAACGGACTGAAACATACGGTGCAGATACGGTTAGTTTCAGCAACGAACGGTGTCCATCCTATCCTGTATACATAGGCCCATTTCCCTGTGTATGTTCATAGCACATACATATTTATATGCATGCATATAGCTTTGCAAAACATACCCACTGATACTCTATTCAAAGCTAATACCTCTCAAAGTAGTGTTTTCAGACCCATTCACTACAATCTGAGCATAATAGTCAGAAATTTCAGACCCATTCACTACAATCTGAGCATAATAGTCAGAAATTTCAGACCCATTCACTGCAATCTGAGCATAATAGTCAGAAATTTCAGACCCATTCACTACAATCTGAGCATAATAGTCAGAATTTTCAGACCCATTCACTACAATCTGAGCAGAATAGTCAGAAATTTCAGACCCCTTCACTACAATCTGAGCACAAGTAAAAAAGTTCTGTATACTGTATTTCACTATATGCTGAATAGCTGCATTCTGTGTCTAACTGTCACACCATTTGAATGATTTCCCTTCAGGAGAGGGACCTATCGCAGCACTGAAATCAGGAAGAAATGCCATTTCAATGACCAGAACAAAGGAGGACTCATTGCTGATTAAGAGAGACATTTCCTACAAGCTAGAATAGACCTATGCTATATCTATATGACCTATACTATAATTATGTACATGCACTTACAGGGGAAAAAATTCTTTTCTTTCACTATTCCTCAGTTAGTAAAAAAACTCGGGCGAGTGGAAACGTAGGAAACGGGAAAAAGCGGAAACGGGAACGGAAAACGGGTACGGAAACGGAAGTGCGTAATTTAACGTGTTACTACTAGTAATCGACTCGCATGAGCCACGACGGCTCATGCGTGAGTAATAGTCTCTCGGGCAAGCAGGCCGAGTGAGTGTGATAGGAGTAGAAATCCATTATCATGGCCCGTGACGACCGTATAACTACCGCTACACTTTCAGTGTAGGCTGTAGCAAAGGAGTGATAGATTCTATACTGTGAACTCTTCAGATAAGAGGACCTTGAAACTTACACTTGTAGTAGCTATGTATGTCAGCTATCGTTGTGGCGCAGTTAACAAACAGGATAAATTCAACGAATCTACTAACTACATGCACAGCGTGAGTATCCCAGGCCCAACGTTCATCTGCCGTCTTTCCCCACACCGTGCACGGAAGTACTTAGTCACGTGTTGTTGTGACGTAGTTGCAACTGCTCTCTTCTCGACACTGATTGCTTCGAGGCTCGAAGAGTTGCTGTCAGCCTGGCAGCTAGAGCATCAGGCCATAGTAGAAGACCAAGCCGAAGCAGAGCTTGAAGTGAGTCATATATAGTAGACCTGTATAAGATGTAGCACAAGCAACCAGACGGTGGGGTGGGGTTACTGTCGGCCGTAGCCGAGCTCGTAGTCTCGCGAGAAAGGATACTAACGTTATGGCGAGACTTCACTAAACTCTCTTCGGTGAGCTGATAAGATAGCAGAATGTTTTTTTGCATATTTCTGTTCCCGTTCCCGCTTTCCGTTCCCGTTTCCGTTTTCCGTTCCCGTTTCCGTTTCCTCATTGTCCACTCGCCCCAGAGCAAATTTGTCAAAATGAGATCCCATACTCAGATAATCCATGCATATCAGAATTTCTCGTTTTAAAAAATAGTCTAAGATTATTAAAACTTAACACTAGCAATAATGTTTCTTCCTTTGCAATACTTAACGGCTCATTAGCGTCGATCACATGCAAGATTGCCGAGTATGTCATGTGATTTTAATGAGACCTGATTGTGAAAGGTCAACCTCCTCTGATCTAGGAAGCATATACATGTTTTTACAAAGAGGGCTTCAAAGTTATGGTGGTACTCCAGACGGCTCCTATGTCCACACCTGCTCCTTTGAGGGAGTTATACATAATTTGAGCATAATCATAAGGGGCACTTGTTGAGCATGATTGGTATATAGATTTTTGGAGTAGTGCAGCATAGCATAATAGGTAGGTTTGTGAGCATAATCAGCCTACCCCTAAATGCCACTTTGATGATGGCATTTCGTGGTTTACAGGGAGGCTTCATCTGATAGACCACTCGCTCTATCAGATGAAGCCACTCCTGTATTTCCTGTAAACCACTCAATGTTCATCACTATAACATAGCCAATACAGAAGCCACACATGTACAGTGCAGATTTTGGGGAGAATTGACATTTTCCCAAATAATATTATAATAGCCAGTACAGAAGCCATACATGTGCAGTGCAGATTTTGGGGGGAACGAGAATATCTTGGGATTGGTAAGGGGTTAAGATTTTATATTTGGGTCAACTATAGGTTGGTATGTCTGTGAGTGATATATACTCAAGGGTAGACTCAATATAACTATAGCTACTGCTCACTCCACATCCTTCCACACACACCAACCAACCCCACTTGTACAATATCTCACCTGTAACAACACACTACTATCTTCAACCAAAGGCATAATGTAATCCATTTGTGATTAAGTCATACAAGAGTGCTTCAAAAAACTGCCACAGGATGTTTCAGGCTAGAAGACCAATATTCATTGGAGAAAAATGCTCAAACGTTCATGCCATTCGAAACACCCATTTGAGGCCCTACTGCCAACAGTACAGGGACTTAGGCTTAGGTTACTTCCTTCCAAAGAATCTATGGAGCCCAAAATAATACCTCAGTTCGAGGTCTGAATCTCCATGATCTCAGAAGAAAAATACTAAAAGGTGTTCACCGATTGAGGATACATTGAGTCCCGTAGCTTCATCATGCTTCAGTGTATGGCAAAAAAAAACTTAATACTGTGTTACAACAGTAGTAAGTTGGTTACTAATAATGAGACATTTATTAGAAGTATAATGTGAGGTTTAAACAAAAAATATGGAAATCACACTTTTTACTCTCTTTGTCTGGAGTACTGTATATAGACAGCTTTTTCCTGGGCATGAATGCGGGAAGGATTTGAGCATGCAAACGGGCGTAGAATACATGCAAAAATTAGTCGTGTGTCCCTGCCCCATGGCAGTTTATTATATATATATTTTTTGTTGCTAAACCTCTATAATAATACATGTATTACATAGCATTTGAGCCCTGCATGGTGAGATACTATGGCCGAGCTGCCAGCTTTAGAAAACAAAAGGGTTGATGTAACCCAGCTAGGGTTATTGGAGTTGCACAACAATGTGCATACAAGCAGGTAATTATATTTCTAGACCACTTTAGGACTCCAATTTCAATTAAGCTAAGTCACGTATTAGAGGCAGCTACAATTAAGGGATTATACAAGCAGAGGGTTGTCGTCAATGGTACATCATCTCGTTCATCTCATGTATTGTCTGGTGTTCCTCAGGGCTCAATACTGGGTCCTCTTCTTTTCTTAATTTACATTGATGACATAGCTGATATGGAACTTTCTGCAGGAAGCAGCTTGGTCATATACGCCGATGACATACTACTTTATCGTCCCATCCGCACCAGTGGCGACTATTCTGCCCTACAAGATGACACTGATGCCTTAAGCAACTGGGCCACTCAGAATGCTATGACCTTCAATGCAACCAAATGTAAACATATGACAATTTCTAGAAAAAGGAATCGTCATACTCCAGCTCCACCTCTATCCCTCAATGGAAGCACTCTTGAGGATGTACCAACGTTTAAGTATCTTGGCATTCTAATTACTTCCGATTTGTCATGATCTCAGCACATCCAGGATATGTGCAGCAAGGCGAGAAAGTTAATTGGCTTAATCTATAGGCGTTACTGTCAGTATGCTGACAGCAACACTCTGCTCCGCCTCTATACATCTTTAGTTCGACCTCATGTTGAATATGCTGCTCCAGTTTGGGATCCGTTTGCAATACAAGACATTCAGTCTCTTGAGAGTGTGCAGAAATTCGCATTAAGGGTATATTCCAAACAATGGAACAGCGGCTATTCTGAGCTCTTGGACATGTTCAGTCTGTCTACACTGGAGAACCATCGTTTATACCTGAAGCTTTGTCATCTATTTAAAATCGTACATGGCTTGTGCTATTTCCCACCGGACATTGTTGTTCCCAGGTTTAACCACTCGCACTTCTCCAGATCCTACCTACTTCAGCAGCCATTTGCTCGTACAAACTCCTTCTACTCCTCCTTCATCCCTGACTCTATACGAAAGTGGAACTTCCTACCTGAGGACATTGTATGTGCCCCGACATATCGTCATTTTAGTCGGTCTCTCAGAGTATTCACTTAGTAATAATACTACTTTACCTTATTTTCCTTATTTCCTGTCCCCTTGCCTATCTACTTTGCGTTATTGTTATAAGTTATATATCATAATTATTAAAAAGGGTATACAATTTATATTAGCACGACTGCTATTTGTATATCCATTGCTATTGCATCAAATATTATAGAGAAAAAAAGTGAAGCTGCAATTGTAACATTTCTACGGCTGCTGCAATTAAGAACGGTCCCAAGTGCAGCTACACTTCTAGCGTTTTTTGATCGCTTACTAGATCTACCTGTGCACATTCTTTGATATTGAAGTTGCAACTCGGTAGCCTCGTACCCAGGCCTCCCCCGCTCAGTGTGTGTTATGTAATGCGAGCGAGCGAAGCGAGCTTTTGGTACTGCAAGCGACAAAAGCTGGGTGGAGGCCTGGGAACGAGGCTAGCAACTCAGGTAATCTGACCAACTCAGGATCCTTCGCCGCGAAAACGATCCGACCTTAATTGGTACAAGTGTAGCAAGCGATACAAGAGTGTTTCTTTTTGCCACAAAACGGTAGCCTTGCAAATATCAATTTTGCTATGTGCTTTAGATGTTATTTACTGTCACTTCCTGCATAAATAATCATCAGATTAGCTAAGCTTGTAGGCCTACAATGAAAGCTAGGATAATAATAGCTATTACAATTATAGTGCACTAACAATACACAAAAACAAAACAAGGCAATGTAGGGCAAAGCAACTTCACAAATAATGTGTGTAAAAAAAGAAATACCGAATGAGACAAGAGATGATGCAAGGCAAGGAGAAGTAAAAAAAAAAATAAGAGCTACTGCATGTAGCTAAGCTTACAATTAAATATAAAACAACAGCAGTAACAGCAAAAGAAATATGTAAAAGATAAAATTTATATTTTGGGAATTGTTTTGATTAACTCTGGGTCTGATAGTTTCTAAAACTGAACCTGCTTCACCGAAAGAAACTACACTTCATAGTGCACGCGAGTACAGTACCCGCCTGGCCTGCGAGACTATATATAATTATATAAGTAGGAGGCGTAACAGTTACTCCCCCGCAGCAGTCTGGCCCGCGAGACTAGCGTGCGAGTCGCTACTTCCCAAGTTCCCAGGTATTGCCATTCACTCCCAGGGGATGCCATTCACTCACAGGAGCCAGTATTTTTACTCCTGGAAGTCGATAGTTGATTTCGTTGTACCCCGGATCGATTTCGCTAAGACCGGATTGGATTCGCTAGCGTATCGGATCCGACCCGGTGTCGTAGTATTGAGAAGGATTCGACCTACTGGGTTCCCCCATTGGTTCGACCCCCTACTGTGAAGCGTCAGTCCTCCGTCGCGTGCAGAAGGTACCGGAGATCCTGTCCAAGCTTGCAGATCTCCAAGACTCTCAAATGGAGACCACCCTCCTCCGCTATACTGCCTTGCTCTCCCCAAGATCGCGTTTGCTCTTCGCACTTGCCCTCCCACTCGTGTCCAGGAAGCCTCCACAGTTTTTGACAACGCCATGCGGGATACTCTTTCGGACATTGCTGGTGGTCCCCTTCCAGAATGGGCTTGGCTGAAGGCCTCCTTACCCAGCTCTCTTGGAGGTCTCACCATTCGTCGGGCTTCCCTTCATGCCCCAGCTGCCTACCTGGCCTCGCTGAGCCAATGTAGTGACTTAGTCTCCAAGATCCTTGGGTATGTACCAAAGGTTTCCCAACATCTGTCTCCAGCCCTCTCCGCCCTTGCTCAAGCCGCCGGGAACCCAGAATGGATTTCCATCCAAGAGGTGGACGTACCTCTCCGCCAACGACCCCTCTCTCGTTCCATCGACCTTGCATCCTTTGACGAGCTCATTGTCTGCTCCCAGGATGATCGCTCCAGGGCTCTAGCCCTCTCCACTGCTTTACCCCATGCCGGTGACTGGCTGAATGTTGTTCCCTCCAAGGACCTTGGTCTCCATCTCCATGACTTGGAATTTCGCCTCTGTCTGCAGTATTGGTTGGGTCTTCGAATGGTCGAGGAGGGGGCTGTATGCCCCGTCTGTCAGAGAGTGACAGACCCCTACGGTGACCACCAGATCGGCTGTGGTGGTAGCGGGGATAGGATCCACCGTCATGACTCCATCCGGGATGCTGTTTTCTCTGCGGCTCAGTCCGCTGCCTTAGCGCCCCGGAAAGAATTCCCTGCCCTGATCCCAGGATCCTCCAGCCGCCCTGCCGACGTCTACCTCCCTAACTGGAAAAGGGGTCAACCTGCTGCCCTTGATGTTACAGTCATTTCCACTTTCCAGAGCCTGACCTTGAGCGGAGCCGCCGTTACACCTGGGTACGCCCTATCTGTTGCGGCAGAACGGAAGAGAGCTGCCCATGCCTCGGCTTGTCACTCCGTGGGTGTTTCTTTTACCCGGAGTCTCTTGGGGGATGGGACTCTGAAGCCATCTCCACCTTCAAGGCCATTGGCCGCCTCCAGGGCCTACGCCTCGGCATTCCTCCTTCGCAGTCCACCCGGCACCTGTTCCAGCGAGTTGCCATTTGTCTTTGGAGGGGTAATGCCACTCTGTGGATTGGTCGACTCCCCGTCCACTCCCCGGAAGTAGATGGAGTACATTGACTCTTGGTCTTTTATTAATTGTTTTTCTTACTTTTATCGTATCGCTTCGCTTATGCGAATTTTGCTTTTTATAGTACATATGTACTATTATATGTAATTGTGTTATGTAACGTAATACCTTCAAGGGACGTTTTCCTGTAACCACTTCCTGTAATCCCTTCGAATGTCATCTTGGAGCCTCTATTAAAACGCGTACGAAGTTAGCAGCTGTGCACAGTCGACAACGCAACAGTGGACTTGAAATTCCGCGTTTAAATCCGAAGAAACTGAAAGATGGGAGCTCCATTTGAAGGAATCGCTCGAAAGGTAAATGCATCAGTCATTGTATGTGCATGCTATAGTATGCTGCAGGGCCTGGGATTTTGTATACGGAGCGCAGCGAGCCAAGCCCTGTGGCAGGTTTACCGTATTTCTGTTATAATTATAAACCTTCAGGACCTGTATTTCTTAGCTCATCAGTGTGTACTAAATATTAGTCTCGTACCCAGATCGCTCCGCGACGGCCGGATACGGTCAGCGATCACGATGCTGGGTTGACTGGCTTGCGAGAATAAGTAGATACTTTATTTCTTGGTGAACTTAATGTTGTTACAGTACTAGTAGCTATAGTATTTGAAGGAATCGCTCGAAAGGTAAATGCATCAGTCATTGTATGTGCATGCTATAGTATGCTGCAGGGCCTGGGATTTTGTATACGGAGCGCAGCGAGCCAAGCCCTGTGGCAGGTTTACCGTATTTCTGTTATAATTATAAACCTTCAGGACCTGTATTTCTTAGCTCATCAGTGTGTACTAAATATTAGTCTCGTACCCAGATCGCTCCGCGACGGCCGGATACGGTCAGCGATCACGATGCTGGGTTGACTGGCTTGCGAGAATAAGTAGATACTTTATTTCTTGGTGAACTTAATGTTGTTACAGTACTAGTAGCTATCTACCCAGTAGCGAACTTTGATAAAGTAAGTAAAGGGAACTTCAGCTGAGCTTCCTCGGTCGCCCCTGTCAGGCATTTTCGGAAGGCAAATGTGAGTTTGAAAAAAATTTCAGTGAACGTCTCCCCTGTAAACAGCATGACATTAGGCCGCATGAAATAAATTATTAGATTCTCATCCCCGCCCGCACGAGTTTTTGATGTCTGAGTATTTTATTTTTGTGCGGTAAAAGGCGCGAAATACACTGTACTGTTTGTACTGTCCTCTGTTCTTGAAATAACATGTTGTGCCTGAGGTAACATTTATGATTACAGATAAAAAAAATATGTATAAAATCCCCCCACTGCATTGACTATGGTATTAATTTAAAAGTGTGGTAATTTATTTAACATTACCTAGTTTCTGCTAGGTTACCAAGTTTTGAATTGGGGGGGGGGGGTGTCTATTGTGTATGCACAATTTTTTCTAATAATCTGATCTTGTTGCATCGATACATTTCCAAGTGTTGTGTAGAATGCAATGAATACCTCACAAGTGTAAAAGAACGTAATGTGGGTCTACTGTAGTCTCGCGAGCCAGCCTCGCGAGACTAGGTCTACTGACTAGCTACTTAGTTGATGTAGCTGTACAATTCGACATGGGCAGAATTTTAGAGGACTTGAATAATAAAGAGAAGGTGAGTATGCCAGACAGTACACGGCGATCTAGGAAGCATATAGAGCGGTTGCAGGTGACGTCACGACCGTATAACTACAGCTACATTTTCCGTTATCTTCCGTTTATTGGTTACTTCCGTGTGGCAAAAGAGTGGTAGGTTCTATAGTGAATTCAGAAACTAGAGGAGCTTGTAACTTGTACTTTTAGTATGTGAACTATTGCTGTGGCGTAGTTATCACGCAGGATAAATTCAACGGATCTGCCAACTACAGCGTGAGTATCACAGCAACTTCCGCTCAGCTGCCATTGAACACAATGCCACACGGAAGTGCTTAGTCACGTGTTTTTGTGACGTAGTTGCAACCGCTCTGAACAAAGTCATGTAGTTACAAAGAGGGCTTTGCACGGGTGGTGACGTCAAAGTTACGCGGTACAGTGCTCCAGAGTACAATTTTATAATTTTTTCATTTTGAGGTTACAACCACTTTTATTACTATACCCCAATATATACAAAAACATAAGTTTGGAATGCCACTTAGATGATGGCATTTTGTGAAGCCCACTCTGAGGCTTCATCTGATAGACCACTCAGGCGGAGCAAGCCCCCCCCCCCCCGCTTGTAGTCTATCAGATGAAGCCTCTCTGTATTTCCTGTAAACCACTCAATGCCATCATCTAACTATAACATAGCCAATACAGAAACTACACATGTACAGTGCAGATTTTGGGGAGTATTGACTTTTTCCCAAATAATATAATAGCCAGTACAGAAGCCACACATGTACAGTGCAGATTTTGGGGAGTATTGACTTTTTCCCAAATAATATTATAGCCAGTACAGAAGCCATACATGTAAGCTAAAATGGGAATATCTCACTCACAGACATACCAACATATAGTTGACTCAAATATAAAATCTTAATCCCTTACCATTCCTCAAGGGTGGCTAGACTCAATATAATATAACTGCTCACTGCACATCCTTCCACACACACCGGCCAACCAACCCCACTTGTACAATGATATCTCACCAGCGCATAATATAATCCATAATTTTGCGATTAAGTCGTACAAGAGTGCTTTCAAAAAAACTGCCACGGGATGCTTCAGGCTTGAAGACCAATATTCATTGGAAAGTTTACTGCTGCCATTCGAAACACCCATTTGAGGCCCTACTACCAAAAGTACAGGGACTTAGGCTTAGGTTACTCCCTTCCAAAGAAAATATCAAACTCATCATTCAGCCCATGTAGCTATAGCGATTTCTTCTTCGTTTACAAAGCAGGTTCACCTCCACTTAGTCTACCGTGGCACGCAGTATGCACATGGCCAGTTTTGAAACCGGCCGCCTCATTTATAACAGACATAACTTTAATGTGGCCTGTGTCAGTGAAAGGGTTAATGTCCATATGAGTAAGTTAGCTTTACGAAATTAATGCCATACAAGTACCTTAACCTCATGCATGTTTGATGTACCTCCATGTCATGGAGTATTGACTTTTTCCCAAATAATAATGTATTCCATTAAGTATACACTACAAAAAATTACGTAGTTTTAGCTTTAGGCTCACTTGACAGATCAACTACTGGCTACCATTGGGCTACATATCTGTTAAATCACCCCACCAAGCGATGGCGATTCTCCGAGTGAAGTTCTGAAGTTTATACACCGTTCCGTTCTGAAGTTATGGATCCAGGTACAAAATCTGGGCGATAATTGGTCACTTATGCTATAGGATTGATAGTGCAATAACTGGATATTTCCCTAACCACAGTGAAACACCTGCAATGCTTCAGTTGAGCACACATGCACAGGGATGCCCAAGGCTGGACAGAGACATTCCATTAGATAAACAGTATATACCCACCACAAGGCAGACAGGGCACAGCAGTTAATAGCAACTTACACAAAACAGCATAAGTACTGGTAACTGCAGCACAGGCAACACTGCTTGTCTGATTGTGTAACTAGACGGCAACTACCTAGCATAATCAAATAAATCACTTATAATGCACCCAGTCGGAACGTTGTTAATATTATAAGTACCCGCTCTCGGGCTCGTGCTTATGATTCAACAACATCCCTCCTGGGTGTGTTATAACTAATAGCTACTTAACATTTCAAACATAAGGATGGAATCCCCAAAAAAGCAACCAAACAAGGTATAGTAGTAGCTAGGAACGACATCACAATACTTTTACGGATTGTCGACCGTAGACCTTTTGACATGTTTCAGAAAGGAAAACGACTTGTTCGGGTGAAATTTCTCTGGAATAGCACAGTGATCTGCCCTATAATTGTCGTAAACCACCATGCTGTTATCACTATGCGGTAAAGCAGGCTACATGATTTTCTAAGCGGCAAATTTAATGTCGCCTGTGTCGGTGAAAGGATTAATGTCCATATTTGAGTAAGTCAGCTATAGTGAACTAATGCCATACTAGTATCTTAACCTCATGATTTGTCATGCATGTTTGACATACCTCATGTCCTCCATACAGATTGTCATCCCACTCATTGGTCTTACTGCCATTGGATGGCTACTGGTGGTGATAGGCTTTGGTATTAGCAGCACTAAAGACGAATTTGATCCAGAAAGACTTCCCCGAGATGACCCTACGTCCTATCCTTATTGGGTGGTGTCGGTGTGTGGACCTTTTATTTTTGCGGCTGCTATAGCCCATGCTGCTGCGTGGCCTCCAATCAGTTCTGTCGTGGGAGCAGTCGTATCCTGAAAACCATTTCATTTCAGTTGTGCACTACTTATTAGCTAAGTTATAAGTTGTAAGCCCTTAATAGTCCTATTGTGGGAGTAATTGTATCCTGAAAAAGAAATAATAATAATTATATTAGTTGTAAGTTGTAGGGACATTATCTTTAACAAAGATGACCAGACTGCATTCCTGAATGTGCTGTTTCTCACTGGGTTGGGAATGACGGTGTATATTTCGGGAACAGTAATTCGAATCCTCAATGAATCAGATAGTAGTATTGACATAGAAGAAGTTCCAGATGGATTTGCTCTTCTCTTCACTGGATCCTTTCTGGCTATCCTTTTCTGGGTATATGTATAAAATCTGTAATTAATGGTGTAATACATTAACTCTTGCTACATTATGACTGTGGGCGGGCCTTTTTTGGTGCATGAATATTTACACTGGCAGTGTCAAAGGAAGTACTTAATTAAGCTGTCTACTCCTTACTATAATATAGTATGCAATATGCCATTTCTTAGCACAGTGAAATAACTGAGGTGTTATTTTTATCGCCATGGGTGAACTAAATTGTAAACTGGTTGGTTATAGATCCAGAGAATGTATAAATTTCTTATTCACATCTTGAAGTATAATCGTTCACATGCTGATGCTCATGTGTTGGGTACGAAGATTCATGTAGGGACCATTTACCAAAATTAGACTTTTTTGGATAATTGTAAATGATAAGAGCCACTAGCTTCATTCCCGGGCTCCCTCCTCCCCCCTCACGCACACACACACATACACATGCTTTTTATACTGCAAGCGATAAAAGCTGGGGTGAAGGTCTGCATGGGAAAAAGGCTAAAGAGCCACTATAGCCTGCTCTTTCATGTACTCTATATATGAATTTATTAACAATTGTTCGGACTACTGCCAGGAGTATGCATTTTTCTACATGCAATGTACCATCCCGTGGATAGGTCTTTCCCACCTTAACTTTTAGCAGCCATAAAGAATAGTTAGAGCCTAAACGTACATCTATCAATCTCTTCTAATATACAGGAATGCATACACATTGTATAGTGTGTACACAGTTTAAAAAGAACAGTGCACAGAAACGCATAGCACCAGTCATGCATACACAGATACATTGATTGGCCTCGTTCTCCATCTCCACTCCCACTTCTTTTAATATATGCAACAAAAAAGAAGCTAAGGGTGGAGACTGGGAATGAGGTTAATATTGGCTGATATGTTCCTGGTACTGAAGTTTTACTCTCTCTTATCACAGACACCAGTGATGATGCTGTGGCACTTCTATGATGTCAAGCGAGAGTAGCAGCACGGAGCTCTCTAGACATGAACTGCTGAGTAATAGCTAGCCACAAGAACCACTGCTGATTCACCTATAGTTGCAGTTGATTCATATAATTATTATTAGTAATAGCTACGTAGTTGATAGTATAGGTACACAGGTTGATTTAATACCTAATAATGATGAATAGATGCTTAGCAATACTCTTTCTATAAAATGACAGCTGACTTCTTCCACTGGCATAGATAGTTTGGAGAGTATCACATTCTGGCCACTTGGTAGCTATATGATATACTTTGTATATCAGAGGACAGCTGCTTTAGTTTTTGCTCATTATAAGCATACAACCAAGGAAATAGGTAAAATTATAAGATGCTTGACTAAAGTAAGTTTTTGTTCCGCGTATACACCTTAATTGATTTATTTTAATCAAGCATCTATCTCAATGAGCACCTGCCACTGTGATATTTCGCTTGTAATTTGAGGTTGTTTTACCAGCCGAAATTAAGAACTATTATAACACGCATGCACTGTTTATCAGGACTAGTGTTTACATCTTATTAAAGAATACACTATATCCCTACTGGGGGGGGGGGGGGTGAATGAAATAGAGATTAATTTACCAGCCTTTACATACATAATGAATTATGGCTTTGCTAATGCTAACTGAAACAATAGCATTCCGCATAAATGATATTTCGATCCATGATCAACAATAATTATATTAATGAGTCCTTAACTGCTAATAATGATGTAATGCCAAAAATATATAGCAGTTCTGTATACCCGATATTTTCCAGTTGTGAACAATAAATGCATTGGACAGGCATCCGTTTGATACTGATCATAAGGTTTGATAGGGTTTACTGTCATAACCACACTTAGCTTGCACGAGATTAGACCTGCTATTGAGTGCACTATTTTTTAATGTCTGCTTGCAGGGGAGACTTTTATCAGCCCAAATTCATCATTTCTCAATGCAAATTACTGAATGCAACTAGCTACAGTCCAGAATATACTTGCAATAATGCATGGTACCACCCCATTACTTGTCACAGTCAAAATGGACACCTTGAAGTAGCCTCGAACCCAGGCCTTCCCTGCCCAGATTTTATCTCGCAGCCATGGAAAAAAAAAAAACATGGAGTAAATGGAATACTACTGCATCTTCCAGGTCAGATACAGAAAAATGGATGAGGTAGATTATATATATACTTCATAGCATGAAATCTGTACAAACAGTGATTTTAGTGAGGAATAACATTGTGCATGTGAAAATAAAAATGTAGATGTAGTGAAATACTGAATGTAAATTCAGTACAGAATGTAAAGATGCTTGTGGTTACAAGGAACTATAAAACGTCTGTTGATATGGAAGCCCGGTTACGGATGGCAATCAATTTCCTGTATATTGACATGTATCACTTCTGATAGAGCCTACGTCCAACATTAATAGCTAGAGTTGATCTTCTAGTAGCTGTAACTGTATCAGTGTCACTAGCTGATACAAATGTTGCATACATTTGTATCAGCTAGCAAGTTTTCAATCCATTTAGCTTCATTTTCCATGCATGCTTATTATTGGCCCAGAAAATTCAGGCAAAGTAGAATTCATTAATGTTTAAGTTGAGTATATGAACATTTGAAACTATGATACTTGTGCATGCATATGCAATTGCTTGTGGGTGACTGTCAGGATTTTATCCCACTGTATAAGTAAAATTGGCAAGAGGTAGCTACCACACATTTCTCTACAACCATCACATGATCTGAATAAGTTCTTCTTCAAAGAGGATATGAATAAGTTCATATACAGTTTCCTGCACTGCATTGACTGTATAGCTACAGGTGTGTGTTTGTGAGTTTTTGGGGAGGCAATTAATTTATATTTAAGTATGTACATGTGTACGCACAATGTAGCTGTCAATAGCTATCCCAAACATGATTGATTTTGAGTGGCCAAGGTGTTGAGATCCTGCTGTTTCCTTCCTGCGCATGTGCTAATCTAATTGTGTTCCTCATAAATTCAGTCAGTCAGTCGTCAAGTTTTGTGATAGGCCCCACACAATCAATTACACCCGAAATATTCATAGGTAAAGGGAAGGCCCTTTCCATCAGCATAGCGGGTCTGAGAATGAGATTGAGGAGGGTCTTGGAGTGGTGCATTACTGACAATAACACCACAAAAAGTCCCTATAAACAACACATGTGGGTTTATGATGTCAATAGTAACATCATCAAATTAATGCCTCTTCTTAGCTGGACCCTAACAGTATTTGGCTCCGGGAAGAAATTGGGCAGAGAGAGATGGAACCAATTCACATTTTGAATTTCCGCCTAATATTGGGATGTCTGGTGGTCTGTTGGTAGAAGAATCACCACAGAGCCATGGAATACCCACAACTTCTAGGCCTCTTGCTACTCCAAGACCATCTGGATCAACTGCATGGTGCTGGTACAACCTACATGTATGAACTGTTAGTCCCAATATCAAAGAAGGGGAATACAATCAATGGTAAGGTCATTCAAACTGTGATGAGACGCCAAACAAATGGCCAGTTTGAGTTCACCAATACAGGTCAGCCTTCATAGATGTGACCAATTCTACTACCAGTGCCCACTACATTACTAATGTTGTGCAATAGAAATGGGGTGCTGAATTTCAGCTGGTTACTGCTGATGGGCTGCAACTGGAGAACAGCTCTGGGGCACAAGGTATAATATACAATGCAGTGAAATATTTAATTCACCCGTTCATAGTGTTCTTTAGTACACATAACAAATTTGACTGTATGTGGATTACTTTTAGCATGTAATGTCATTACTTACAGGTTTCAAATTCTAAAAAGTGGGTGGCATTTGCAGTCAGGTGAGAAAACCTCAAGATGAAGGGCAGTTGCAAATGGGAATCAGTCAGTAATCATCAGTGATAGCAAAAGTGATGATGGTTTGCAGCAGTCTCTATGATTGATTTATGCACTCCCACCGAATGCACACACGATGTTATAGAAATTCTGAATTCCAGCAAGCAACTAGTTAGCTATAGTAACAAACTAAGTACATATAGATCACTGGAAAAACAAAAATGTATAAACCTGTACCAACTGCAACATCAAATCAAGACAATTGTTGCTGATGGACATCACATAAAGTAGAAACATATATGACCAATATGGAGCGCATGAAACAAATTATCATCAGATTAGAGGGCTACATTCAAAAATTACTGTAAAACAGGGCATTAGCTACTGAGGACAAAGACTATCTGGTGCTATAGTGGAGAAACTTGTAAAATCTTAAAGCTGCAGCCGATCATGCTTTTGATAGTAACTTATGGTGCAGCTAGCTATAGAACAATATTCTCTTAACTTCAGCAGGTGAACAATTATGTTTGAATGATTCTCTTCTTGATTTAATATATAGAACAGAAGATTGAAGTAACATCTTTTCTAATACGTTCCTGTTTATTTTTCCTTCCTATAATTAACCAGTACTGATTAAACCAAACATTTGCATACAGCTTCATTCATACAAGCAAGCTTATGATTAGATGTAGCATGTAGCACTGTATTAAATTGTGCTGTAAATAATCCGTGACGGCAATATCATCGTAATCTAAATTAGTAATCTTTTGTAAACAATAATATAATAAAACTCAAGTGATACTTTGCTACCCAAAAACTAGTGACATACTGATTATAAGAAGAGTACTACACTTGAACTCATTACATAGTTGACTAATAAACTTGGTCTACTACTCTTGAAATATATACTCTTGTGAATATTTTTGAAGGATTGTCCATGATTCTGTATCCACTGGCCGAATCTGTAAATCATGAAAGGAATGACAAACCATTATAATATCAGACATTACCTGCCTCCAGGTTATACTATGTAGCTACAGTTACACTGCTTACACCAGATGATGTGCTTTGTGTTGGAAGTCTTCCCTCCCTGTAGCGTAGTATGAAGTAGACACCAACGAGGGTTGCAGCAAAGCCGGCTGGTAAGAGCCATTTTATATGTGGCCCTACAAAATAATGGTGTGTATAATGCAAGTAGCAGTTGTAACATAGCATGCATAAATTGGTTAATGATATGAGTGACTGGGATGATTGTGAGAACACTATTGATCACAATATACTTACTAATGGCTGCAACAGTCCTATTCAGTAACCACAAGAAAGTTGTTGGTGGTCGATGTCTGTTCTGTCTCAAAGCAGAGTAAGGACCTGTTGGATGAATTGGCTAGTAGCTAATTCCAACATGTAAATTACTGTGTAGCTATGCTCAATGACTCACCTGCATTCTCATTTTCACTGTTAGCTATAACTTGATGACTAGAAACCATTTCCTAACAGAGAAAAAAGATACTACATAATTAAATTATTAAGCAGAAGCATAAATGTAACTGCTTACAAGTGGGTTCCTTCCACAATAAATGCTGTAGCTGTCAAGTGTTTGATGAAAGTTACTGTACGTGGCATCAGAGCCTTGGGACGCCTTCCAACCTCTCAGTATTTGCAAACATTTTCTTTCATTACCTTGTACATCTGGGTTCTTGTTAAAAACCACTGCAAAACACTCAGTACAGGCACATGCACACTGAGCAACTCTAGCAAGGAATTCTTCAGTCACTATCTGTTCATGAACAGTCGCTGATTTATCAGTCACTGCTTCGTGTTCCTCGTCTTGAACAAACAAGGTTTTGATAAAGTCTTTGCTGACAAAAATGAAAGGTTCAAAGTACAGGAGTTCGGATAATTGTATATTATCTTCAGGTCGGCTTCCCACGACTGCAGATTTTGATTCGGAAATTGCTGTACTAATCTCATTGAGAGAGTAGGTACCCATGTTTTTCAGCATAAAGTGTGGTTGGTTAACATACTTCATCAGATCTGCAAACATCCCCTCTTTCACTCTGACCACAGCGCTCTTACTCTTAGCTGCACATTGCGATGTAGTAGCAGAGACTGCCTCTTGTTTGCAATTCTTGTAATAGGTTGCCGAAGAGGATGTGAAATGAAGTGCATAAAACTTCGCTCTCAGATAATCCAAATAGTACTGTGTGTTAAGGATGAAACTTCCCCACTGGTCAAAGAGAATGTGAGATGTAGCCTCAGACTCCAGAAGGAATGAAGACAGAACGGACACAATACCTACTTTCTGCTCAGTCATATAGTCTTCCCCCCCCCCCCCCCGCAATGCTAGTTGAACACACACAAGTGAGCAAGTGAGGATATCAACCAACCTACTGTGGTTCAGCACAAAAGTAAGTTAGGTAGTCTTGATGAAATTATTACAAATTTTCATGAGAGACTAACTTAACTAACCGGTCATTCTATTAAAATTTAAAGATACTGTGGGGCTTGTACATTTTCTCACGTTAGTGAGTAGGGATGGATCAAAGAACAAGTGCAGATCTCTACGTGTGCTTTGACTGGAGACATTGTTCTAGCACTGAATCTGTAGCTCAAGTGGACTCTGACCAGTAGCTTCGAAATTTGCTTCCTTTTGTAGCCTGAGAACCATAACAGTTGTCATCCATGCAGAATTTCTTCTTCAAATGTCTTGCACTTGATAGAACATGCCAGGTCCTCCTTAGTATAGCTAAGGCCACAACTTGCATCCTGTCTGCATGTATTGTTGACTCCCGTGTTCAAACTTATTAGTATGAACATTTGAACAATCGAAAACGTTCGTAGCCTGCATTAGCCTCATTTCCAGGCTCCACTCCCCAGCTTTTCTCGCACCGTGTGAGAAAAGCTGGGGCGTGGAGCCTGGGAACGAGATTACACATAGCCTGATTGTTTTCAGTGGATGCATGATGGTATTGTGCTAAGGATAAAAGCCAAAAAGCAGGCTTGTTGAGAGGGTTCATATTGGAGCTGATGACAAAGTCTGACGGTAACTATCATTGCTAACAATACATGTATTTCACAATCATAGCTGCCCACCTACCTGATTCTGTGGCCTTGGATGGGGACAGGAAACAAGCATAATTATAAGTAAGAAAAAGCGTTCATCCAAGGGGGAGGGTAGTCTCGCGAGCCAGCCCACTTTCTTCCGCAGCACGCCCCCACAGTGAAATGCCACAATCGGCGATCGCCTACATCCGGAATGTTTACAGTCTCAGCCGCTGAGCGGTACACGCATGCGTATTGTCATTCAGCTTTGGTAATGGAGTGCTCTGAGTGGGGTAGGTACCCATTTTCTTTTAGATGGTTGCAAGTGGGCGTGGCAACAGCTCTTTTGGGCGATTTTCGGTTTTGGGCGCAGTTTTTACGGAGATCCGTAAAACGCCTCGTCACGAACTGTATTTTAACTCTTTGCGTGCGAGATAAAACTTAATGTCTGCTTCTAATTCTAGCCTCGTACCCAGGCCACACCCCCGAGGCTATACTGCTGCATACTCTTATGGAACGCCATTTGTTTCAAAATTGGCCCCAAAAAAAAGGGGCAATATGGTTGAATCTAGCCCACGGAATGATAACCACCGCGGGATAGAGCGTTTTTGCGCGCGAAAAATTACCACGGTTACCACCGTTACCAATTACCACGGTTACCACTGTTACCACCGTTACCAGTTACCACTGTTACCACCGTTACCAATTACCACTGTTACCACCGTTACCAGTTACCACCGTTACCAATTACCACAGTTACCACCGTTACCAATTACTGCGGTGGTTATCATTCCGTGGGCTAGATTCAACCATATTGCCCCGTTTTTTTTGAAACAAATGGCGTTCCATATACTCTAAGTATAGTGATAGGCCTCAGGCAGTGAGAACAGTAAGAAAAGAGTATACAAATTCTTTAACATGAAGTTCACTGCTGGTAAATTACAAAACTTATGATAGTGCACAAAGGCATGAGTAACAGCTGTTCATGTAGTCATAGTACCCTCCAATCAAATCATGCAGGGGGAGCAGCATGATGCCGAGCTACAAGTTCTTCCCACTTGAGCTGACAAAACCACTGGCAGATAACAGCACAATTCTTAATAGCTATGTGAAGTATGCTGTTAGGTGATGGTACCCGGGACAGTCTCTGTGTGGAAACAAGAAGTCAAAGTCAACATCACAGATGCATGAATTAATAATCTACTGGTCAGAATTCTACCCAGGTCTTCCACCCATACTTTATCTCATAGCTGCATGTGGAATGGAGGCCTAAATACGTGGTTAGTGTACAAGGTTATTGCATTCCAGAATGAGTCACATACACTGATGTCATGAAAACGTAACTAAGCACTTCCATGTGGCAAAAAGGAATGGTGTGCTCAATAGCACTGGAAGGAAAGTATTACACTCAAGTAATATCAACTATTGCTGTGGAGTAGTTATGGTAGATAAATCCTTCACTTATAGCATGTACTAAAAGTTTAACTTTCGAGCTCTTATTTCTGTGTTCACTGTAGAACCTGCCACTCTACTTTTGCCACACGCAAGAGGGAGGCTATTGCAGCTGAAAAACATTTTTCAATATGCCACAAAACTGGGCAGTGAAGCCTGGGAATGTGACTAAATGAATGCAACTGGATTATATATAATAGCTGTATAAGAACTTACTACAACCCATTTGTGAAGATGGCATGTCTAAAACAGTGGGTGAAGGAAGAGTAGCTATACAAGGTGGAAAGAGCAAATGGGCAGTGGCTCTCCAGTGCTTAATTAGGCTAGGCTATCTAGAACAAAGGCTAACAGTTTACACAGTTACAACTGTCAATACCATTTGCCTATTGCAATTGACAACCAACATGCACTCCTGGTTCATGCAACTCACATGCCTCCAACCACCCATGCATGCCCCACCCATGACATCATTCTGGAATTAGGCCTGCTGTGCACGCCACAACGTATCAACTGAAATCACATATACACCAACCAAACTCACATAAAACAACTGCACAACTGAACACATAGATGACCACCGAACATACAGAACGCATACAAGAGCTGGGGGCCAACAACAAACACAAATATTGAGGAGCCACTGGCCACATGACCCCAGGGAAAAAACCCAGAGGAAAAAACCTCTACTACTAGAGGAAAAAAACCAGCTGGGAAAAACCCAAATAAAAATACCCAGCTCACCAACACAGCCACGCAAAACAAAACCTCAACGAAGTTCCTAATCCATCCGCCATTGATCCCCAGTTGCATATCTGAATTGGATGAACGGAAAATAACTGCGGGGGGGGGGGGTCTGAAAATACACGATAGTAGGACGCTACAACTGTGACTGTGCACAACAGCTAGGACTGCACAAGTCCTACACGTGGCCCTTTATATACCCTACTAACCACGCACGCGCGTGCATGCTGCGTCACACAACCTCCGGGAGCATATTTTCTGTCTAATTCCTACGTCAAACGACAGAAAAGTATATAACCCAATTTCTATCCAGCACGGATCGCTTGCTGTGTCTGTGCGGGCACACTTGCACACTTCCGGTGTGCGTTACCAACAGGCAGTAGGAAGAGCCTTGCTACAATTGTCTTCAATGGATGTCTGAGGAGTTGAAGCACAAGAAGGACCCAACCAATCGATCGTTGCACTCGGACAATCAGCTAAAACTGCTTTTTAGCAGGGTGGGACTATAGTCGTCATTCGGGTATAAAGGGTTAATTATGAGCATGTGATACATGATGTGGCATGTAATAGAGCACACCAGAAGCAAGAGTGTCTGGAAGAAGTGGTACCAGAAGCAAGAGTGTCTAGACCGACTTCTTCCGGCACAGATACTGCAAGCGATCTGTGCTGGGTAGAAGTTCGGGAGACTTAGAGTAGGTACTAGGTTAGTCAGTTACCATTAGTGAGGCAGTTGTATGTTCCGATAATGACATCCATTGGGATCCCCCTGGGGAGATCACTCAGATCGGACTCTTTCCTGCGTAGTAGATAAAGCAACAGAAGGTGGCGTGAGGAATCATCGAGGCAATTCAAACTAGTATTCTCATTTTCAATACGGTAAACTCAAGTAATCAATTATCAGAGTATCTTGAATTAATGTCTGCATTTACTAAAAGCTACAGCACCATATGAATTTATCATCTTCTAGAAAGAGATAGTAGCCACTGTCTTATCTTGCCATAGTTACCCATGCCTTCTCGCAGCCATGCAGAAAATGGTCTCAGGTATCCAGCCCCAGAGACTAGGAGAAAAAATTGGGAGTCCCTGATTTTACTCCATGGCTGCAAGATAAAAAACTGTCCTCCCATGGATAACAAGCCTCAAAGGGCAGACTATGCCCTTGGCATGCCTTGGCCAAGGAGGCATGGCTATGCTTACAAACATGCACTCTAAAGTGCCGCATTCGGAATACTTCATAATTTATCTGTTTACGTGACCCTAACATACCTTAGTTTCTCGCTGCAGCACTCCCACCATATTAAATTTGCTTTCTAGACTACAGAATCTAGCTAATAGCTCTGTCTTCCATCTTCCAAGATGAAATGAGAAGGTAGAGGGTTAATGTTTGATACGTAACACGGTGTTTTACGGATTTCCGTAGAAACTGCGCCCAAAACCGAAAATCGCCTCTTTTGGAGGTATAGCTTCGTGCCCAGACCAATTGGTCTGGGCACGAGACTCATCCTTCGGAAAAGCTATTACGTAATTGGACACGCCCCTCGGCATGTGAGATTACGCGTAATATATACTTAATAATATTTTGTAATAAGCGTAGAGCCACGTGGACTTTAACATGGCAGATAAGTTTGAGGACTTGGACCCTGTGCTGAAGCTGCGAATTCGTCGCACACTGTTACTATCTGGAGCTTGGTTCGGTCTAATTTTAGTAAGTGCAGGGGTGTTCGTTGCTTCTAAACCCTATCTCGACCGTAAGAGGGAAGAAAGACTGAAACAGCCAGGATATAAGCCACGGGTAACTCCCAAACGTCCGTCAGCCTGACGCAGGCACGATCCTATTGGAAGCAAGGGTCAGGTCAACTCGGGTTGTAATCTTCGCGGTGCCATTGAGTTGATCCCATGCATGTAAGTAGCTGTTATTGTAATGTGGAGATAGCAGTTTGAATACTATAAAACTATTGAACCAGTTTTTCGGTATCAGAAGGTTCCCCAAGTCAACTTTTCAGCGTTCATTCAGTAATCACATAGGCCTATACTCTGTGGTCGGCAATTTAGCAGTGTTCATGAAACTTCACAGCTTAGTAATGCAGTGGTTGATTAATATACCATTTTCGATGAACCAGTTGGACTACCGTACTCATTTTAATTACAGTGCCACCCTAATCTAAGCGCCAGTGGAGGGATGAGGTTTTTCGTTCTAATTACGATTTTGTTCTAATTATTTAGTGTATTATAAGCGCAGGAGCCCATAACTGATAAGCGCCACCAAGCCATAAAGGGTATTTTTTCCCGTTCTAAATCAAAGTTGCAGCTGACATTGAATTTTTTTTTGTGGCGCTGTAATTCGAACAATTACGGTACACACAACTGTACGGATCATGTAGAAAAACAGTAGCCTCGTACCCAGGCCTCTTCTCGCAAGCTTTTGTCGCAACCGTGGTTTTTTTTCCACGGCTGTGAAAAAAGCTGCGAGAGGAGGCCTGCGTACGAGGCTAGAAAAACAGTATAACTGTATTTTTTGTGAAATCTAATTGAAGTAACATCTCATTTGTTTCCATCCTGCAGCTAACAAAGCACTGATTCAGCTCGACTTTCTTGCATGCATGTGCATACAACTTCATCCATGTGTGCATGCACACTGTGTACAGCTATAACGTTTAGGCAATCTTGCACAATTATGACTTGTCAGATATAGTTCAAATACACATTGGTAAATCTTTGTGAATGAGACAATAAAATTCAAGTGATACTGTTTTGTCGAAAACTGGTGCTACAGTTACTATAAGAATGACTAATATGTGCACTTCTGAGAATTCTGCATGGGCTCTAGATCATGCAAGGAATGACAAAGACTTTAAGTATTACACTAACAACCCCTATGGTATACTATGTCGCTACAGTTGGTTATCCAGTGATATTCCAAACCTTACTATAATATAGAAGCCGTTGGCATTTATAGCTGTTTATGGCATTTTATGTTGGCAACAGGAGTCTACCAAAAAGCTTTTTTTATGCTTTTGATAGCAGCAAATAAAATTTAATACGTTTTGGAATTATATTATAGTGAAATGGTATCCAGTACAAGTCTCAAACCTTACTATAGGAAGCCATTACTCCCAGTCTGAGAATGATAGCTGATCTTACACACAACAAGCCTCTGAAGGAAGCCATTAAGTAAGAAGGAACAGCTGCACTTAGCTACTGATTGTTCATGATATTTGGTTCCTGCAACAGTAGAATTCCAGAAGTATTTTTGGTTATCCAGTGATATTCCAAACCTTACAATAATATAGAAGCCGTTGGCATTATTTTATAGCTGTTTATGGCATTTTGTATTGGCAACAGCAGTCTACCAAAAAGCATTTTTTGTGCTTTGATGGCAGCAAATAAAATTTAATACGTTTTGGAATTTATAGTGAAATGGTATCCAGTACAAGTCTCAAACCTTACTATAGGAAGCCATTGCTCCCAGTCTGAGAATGATAGCTGATCTTACACACAAGCCTCTGAAGGAAGCCATTAAGTAAGAAGGAACAGCTGCACTTAGCTACTGATTGTTCATGATATTTGGTTCCGGCAACAGTAGAATTCCAGAAGTATTTTTGGGTATCCAGTGATACCGGGTGTCTCAAACCTTACTATAGAAGCCGTTAAGTTGAGAAGGAAACACATTTATAGCTAGCTGTTTATGGCATTTTAATTTGCTGCCAGCAACAGCAGCCTACCAAAAATACATTTTTTGCGCTTTTGATGATCGCAAATAAATACTTTTTTGAATTAGTGAAATGGTGTTCCAACGAGTCTCAAACCTTACCATAGAAAGCCATTAAGTGAGAAGGAAACGCACTTAGCTGCTAATTGATTACGGTATTTGTATTTACAGCATACAGGATTCCAAAAGCCTATCACGTTGTTTCATACAACTCTCCTTCCCTCTAGATCTGCTGTGTTAAAAAAAAAAATTTTGTTGATCTGTTATGAGCACTGCGAGAGGCAGTACTGGCGAATGAACTCTTGGTTCATAGGGTAATAGTATAATGAGTACCTATTATAATGTTCACAATCCTTCTAGTAAAAATGCACACTGTAGGGTATACACAACTGGGTATTGAAAGAATGACATTGGGCATTCAAAGAGCCTCACTAGTTTATCAAATGCTATAACCTCTTCTAATCCTGGTGTACAAAACATTCAAAGCTTATATTACGTAATACTCTTGTATAGTGTGTTTCTTCAGCTCAATAAACATAGCAACCACCTAGCAACACAAGGGGACCTAATTTCTGTATAATAAGCTAATAACAAGAACACATAATGTTCAGCATGATGTAAGTTCAAGTATTGAATTACTTCTGACGACTGTAGTAGTGGTCACCAACAGCCCTGCAATTAATTGTAGTGATAATCAGATAAGTAGTTATGTGATGAACTTAAAATCTCTTCAGGTGCAAAAACTACTTTTACTGATTTTGTTCATGAGAATCCTAATCAAGATTACTAGAAGTTCTTGACCAGACTTAGCTTATAGTCTACTAGTCTACTAAGATTACTAGAAGTTCTTGACCAGACTTAGCTTAGTCTACTAGTCTACTAAGATTACTAGAAGTTCTTGACCAGACTTAGCTTATAGTCTACTATTGACTAAACAGTAGATACAGCAATAATTATTATGATTACTCTATGAAAGCGTTGGGTCAGTCTCCAGTTTTTTTACCAGCCAGGCGCACGTGAAGCAGTGGAAGCTAGTGGAAGTTTGCAGGCTCAATAGGCCAAGGTACGTCAAGCTAGATTAGTTTGGTCAAGAAAATCTGGTTTCTTGTGAAGCTAAAAGTGTAGCTATGGGAGGTAGGAGCTTTAACAGTAAAGCTGCTCACTTGTAATGGTAGATATGTGAATCACGTTCATTAGGGTCAGTTGCAAAATGGCGTCCTCGAAAGTAGCAGTTGTAAATGTGATGGGAAGCTACTTCTTTTGCTACATGTCCCTCGTCCAACTGGTGTTCTTCGTGAACAATTCCATGAGCCTTCAAGTGGTGTATATATGGGTTTTGAGGCTGCAAAAAGAAATATTCAACAGCATAATTATAAGAAAGAAAGGCTTTCTGAATATAAACTTTAATTTGGAAAGAAACTTTGCCGACATCAGGGTGAAGACTAGAGCATCTAGTCAAAACGTCGGCAAAGTTTCTTTCCGAATTAAAGTTGGTATTCAGAGAGCCTTTCTTTCTTATGCAAGAGCCAACTGAGAAGCACCCTCTTCATTCTAGCTTAATTATGTAATGAAAAAATGTCATAGTTAATATGCTGAATATTTGCAAGTCTCAGTCATCTGGTAATATCAATGATCCTATTCGTAGCACTCACATTCATCAGCACATCTGCACTGCTCGGGAAATAAGCCAATCGAGGATTTCCACTCAGCTCAGCTTTTTCGGTAATCAGCTTATACTTTTTAAAGTAATTGTGCTCATAACCGATGCCTGCCATAATGTAGAACACTTGAGTCCCAATAAGATGGGGCCAAGAAAAGTATGCCACGGCAACAGATAGAATTGGGAAGAGACATACTGCTAAAATTTTGTAGCAACACTGTCGTCGTCCGTTGTATCGCCAGAGATACACATGTATGGATTCCCAGTGGGTGACTCCAGTAATGTAGGGTGGCATCTCCGGTACGAGCATATGTGAAAGAGCCTGGATGATGGACACAATGTAGCTCAGCAGAATGGGATTGTATGGTAGATAGACAGGATTGAGCCAGTGCTCGTCGTAGACACCAGTAGCATTCGCATCCTTGGGAAGGCGAACCTCATTATAGAAAAGATTCCCCTGCATATAAACAGCAATAATAATATGTGAATGTCTCTTTACCATAAAATTAAATTTATACCAGAAACGTACCACTCCCCACAGCATTGTAATGACTACTGCTGTAGCACAGCCCCAGATTGGGCACTTCCGAACAAATCCCATGATGATGTAGAGGAGTAGCAGTATTCCTAGTGGAAGGTAACTCCAGTTGGTAGGGAAGAAAAACGGGCCTCGTCGCACTGTCGTGTCCTCAATGTAGGAGCCCGGGAGTTTGAACTGGGCGAAGAACATGAAGAACAGGATGAGATTGGTGGGGATCGTGAAGAAGTGTACGAATTTTGGGCTGAATGAAATAAAGAGAGAGTCATGTATCATCACAATAATGGTAGCTATATATCCTAAATTTATGCTCTATAAGCTAAAGAACATTTTTTTAAATGGGGTAACCATAGCAAGCCAATATTAGATCCAGCTATACATTGTAAATGTTAGAAGGCATCCACAGCACAGCTTGCGATATGACACATGCGACACACTGTATAGATCAGCACAATAGCTACACTTGATTTAGTTGTACAGTTGCTGTGATGTGAAAAAGATGTAGAGATGAGGTTATGTATGTTTATGATCCCTACACATTGTTTGAATGCTTTTATGCACTTTCAATCTCTTACTTTAATATTACGTTGAGCCAATTAGCTACAGGTGGTTAGCCTTGTTCCCAGGCTCCACTCCCCAGCTTTGGTTCGTAGCTACAATACAAAATACTACGTGCAAAAAAAGCTGGGGAGTGGAGCCTGGAAACGAGGCTGACAGGTGGTATTATTTACTAGAAGCCCTGATGGGTGATGTCAAAGGTGTACATCTGGTAGATGAGGTTGAAGAAATCAGTCTGCACCCGTGGAACGATTAGCCAAAAATTGATGAACTGTGTGGAAATATGACATTTTGATTCTTAAGAATTTGTTACTAGGCTAATGAGGACTCTAGACCAACCAAATACACACAGAAATTCAGATAACTAACTCAAGTATTATGGCAGTACCTAATCAGGGTATTTTATAGTCCATCATTTTGACCAAATTCCTATTTTTGAAACTGCATTTGGAATTAAAGCTGGGTCGCTAGAACGGTAGGTCCTTCAAGTTTAATTGCAGATCCCTTGACTTGTTTATTATAACTCAATTACTGCTGAATGAAAAGTGAGACTAGCTACACTGCATGGGTGGCCGTAACCCAGCTAGGGTTATCTAAGTTGCACAAACAATGTGTGTACACACAGATCAATTACGCTTTCTGACCACTCTAGGTCCCCAATTTCAGACAGAAGGTACACAAGTCACGTATTTTACAGGTAGTTACAATTAAAAACCTTAGAATAGAAGCTGTACTTATAACAATTCTAAGGCTCCTGCAATTAAGAAACGTTAAAAGTGCAACTGCACTTCTAGCATCCCTCAATTTTATCTACCATTAATATATGACTTTGCTTAATACCTAAAATTATGGTGGTTAAACATTGTAATGGATCTCCTTGCATGCACATTATTTGAAATGGAAGCTAAACCAAGCTCGGTTAAAGCTGTTTTTGCAGTGCTATAGTGCTCTTGTAGTTTCCTCCTTGGCAGTGCTTCCTGTCTCAGCTTTTATCTCGTGCTTTCTCCGTGGCAAGGGGTAGGAAGGACAGGCAATGAGGCTACTCACATGGTGCGACGCTTCAGTGAGTGTGCATTATGTATTATAGCACTAATGTAGAGCACATGCAGAGGAGAGTACAATACTGTGCTGGCTATGTAAATACAACATTAGTATTGCTGGAGATTAGCAATACTACATGTGCAAAAGGCATACAAATAAGTAACAAAATAATAAGGATTGTCAGTTGTAAGGATTGTTGCTAATTATACAGCAGTGCACTGTTCTTGCCAAATATAAAATGAATAAACAAGCAGTGCATGAGGTCCCAAAAATAGGTACACAGATAAGAAGAAGGCTCTGCTTATGCATAGCATGGAAACCTATCCCACCATATTAGCTACTTGCAATGCATTTTCAGTTTTATGGAAAATTGTACTTCCTAGCTAGCTACTATTATATTAGTAAATGATTTGAATAAGACTAAACCTTATGCCAGCAAGTGTTTGCTTCCAATCCTCCAATTTGCCTTGGTGTCTCATCATCAGTATAATTTGGAGGTGGGCTGCAATGTGCAAAAGAAGTACTGCGGTAATATAAACATACACTGCAAAACGTATGGGTTACTTTAACCCAGTTAGAGTTACTTGAGTTGCAACTACCCACTGCACCTACCAAAGCTACATAAGTTCACAATGTCCTATGCTTGGCTTCTAACATTCCATCACATCTATGCACTGCACAAACGTTTGACTGAGTTCAGGTTACATGAGTTGCAAGTGCAACCTCAAATATTTAATTCCTGTTGACCAATACTTATTACTTTACACCACTAATTGTTTACTCACCATGAATTCATACTGCTATATGGTATCATTAAATTCTCAAAGTATATAGCATGATCTTTCCAGGATTCAGCTGCAGCTGCTATCACAAACATGCTGACACAAAATGCCTTCCCAATAGTAAGGTTTCCTTCAAGCAGCAAAGTATATCTGCAACTTGTAGTATATTGGTTTTGATTAATGTTAAGTAGTAGGTGTTAATGTCCGTCCAGTCTCTTTATCGGCTCAGTCTCAGTATATGGAGTAGTGCTGGCCACTTGCCAGAGGCAACGTTACTGGCCACTTGTCAGGAGTGCTAGCTAGAGTCTTAGGAGCTCACTTGGCTGCCTATTCTACATAGCATTATTATATTAGTTTGGTCCACCTGACCACAGCCAGAGTTCACCTGACTCGTACTACTTTAATATCAAGATACTACACAACTATGATAACCTGACATGGGTTGAATCAACCCTAGAGTTTTTGCAGTGTATATAGGCGGCTGCTTAGGCAATATCCCAGACTGGGACTTCCATAGCATTGCAGTATAACCACGGCGAAGTCAGAGAATTATTTTTATTACATGCACAATGATTAGCTGTCATGGTGATTAGTGTGCAATCGTTTGCGCAGCTGTACAGTCTACTACCTCAAAGGAAGCTACTGAAAATTTGCACCGTTCTTGCACTTAGGTTTATATTTGGATTTATGCAGGCATTGGTAGGCAGCATTGATAATCTTGTTTCTTGTTATCTAGAGATGACACTTACTCGTATACTGGCTTGCGAGTCTTGGTGTCTTCGTGGATGTTAAGCTCAGTTGATAGCAACTCGGCAAGAGGCTCACCATCGGAGCTGGTAAGCAGAGGAGGGAGGAATTCGACTTTTATCATGTGCACCTTCTCGTCCGTCAGGTATTCCTCGGCAAAGGCGTGAAAATGCATAATGTACTCCACCCCCTGTCGGCTGTCTCCAATGCGATGCTTCACCCTCTTGTTGCTGAATACTCGAGCTTTGAAAAAGACGATGCCGAATTTCTCATCATTTAGCATCCTGTGTGCATAGCCATCTTTGCCCAATAATTTCGCCACAAACTCTTCCTCCTTGTTTTCCTGCAGGAGGATAAATCGCTGCATGTAGATTATATCGATGCTCAGTGGATTGCCCTTGACTGTTTCATGTCTGCGAAGTTCCCTTTTAACTTTTTCGGGATCATCAGGATCGATATCACCACCACTCACTAGATCCATCTCACTTGCTTGCAAATCAGCCATTGTGCAAGCTACAATGGATGATATAAATATTGGTGTAATATGGCTGTAGCTAGGTATTCAAAAATGACTTATAAATAATGGTATAATGCATATGTTTCTAGTGGAAAGATACTGCTACCCAGTATATAAGGCAATACTTTATGCATACATTCATCACTCTAACAAATGTTTGTAATTTAAAAGTAATTCGTAGTTGTTATTTGGACCACTTAGTGGTTACCTGAATTTCAGATGTCTGAGTTTGAAGGTAGGGGTTAGGCTTAAAAGTGAGTAGTCCCCATTTTACCGG
Source organism: Phakellia ventilabrum (assembly GCA_963921505.1). Taxonomy (NCBI): domain Eukaryota; kingdom Metazoa; phylum Porifera; class Demospongiae; order Axinellida; family Axinellidae; genus Phakellia; species Phakellia ventilabrum. The sequence goes on along the minus strand of OY997380.1, from coordinate 6,992,859 downwards.
GGTCCTCAAATTGCGCTTGCACCGTTATAATTGCTTTTACAGTGTACCAATATACATTTATCATTTAAATTGACTTACGAGATGAAGATCTTCAAGATGCCAGCTCAGTCTGCCGATTCGAGGTCAACTTTCCTGGCCACTTTGGAAAAAGAGGCGGTGTGCTAATTACTATCTTAATTTCCATGAGTGTAGCTTAAGGTTCAAAGCAAAAAATCAATTCATGCAGCACGCTCATAGCTATACCCGTAGGATTCTGCAATAAAACACAGTGTACCAAATTTTATCATTTAAATTGACTTACTTAGATGCCAGCTCGTTAATTCACTCGATAATACAGTCTGCCTGTTCGAGGTCAACTTTCCTGGCCGCTTTGAAGAATTGGAAAAAGAGGCGGTGTGCTAGTTACTATCTTCCAACGCTGACAGTGTAGCTAAGATTCCGGCAAAGTGAAAAATCAACCCATGCAACACATTAATATACCCGTGGGATTCTGCAATACAAGATTGGCTTCATATCTACCCATGTCATAGGATGAAATTCCGCTCCATGGAGTCTCCAGGTGCGAAAGCGCATACGCGATTACGCACGTGATCCATGCAGACGCATCGATTTGCGTGATTGCGTCACGTGCGCGCAAGTGCTGGGGCAATTATATATGCCCAATACTATGCTAGCATAATCCCTTATGCAATCTTGTAGTACTCATTATGCTCTGGCATGTAATTTCCTCATAGTCACAACAATTAACTATTTTTTTAATGTAATCAGTGTAAATTAACGCATGAGAGTGGGAATATGAACTCGGAGCTGAGGAGTTATAAACTATAAACCATCGATGAATTGACCATACGTATGGAAGTTGTACAAAACTTCCACCGTAACAAAGACAAAAATTACCAGTTGGTTCCAAAGCTCACAATTTCAGACACAATAGCAGCATCCCAATACACAGCTAGTACATATAGCTCTAGTACAAGTGGCAGGTGAACAGCCTCAATAATTTACGGACATAAATATCAACACAATTCAAAAATGATTGATGACAGTTGCCATGGTAATGAAAATAAAGGACCACAGCGAAACAACAATTAAACTCCATGCTATTGTTGCTGAATCAGCCAACTGGGAGGCTGTCTACCGAGTTTCCTGAGCAGCTCCATTAGTTTGTTGTTGTGAGTACCGTAGTAAGCTTCCAGTACCTCGCTGTCCTTCTCCAACAGGGCTTCATACTTCCTGCCCTTTCCAGGGCCCAGGCAGTGGGGCCTACCATTACTGGATGCACAGTAGAACCCTTTCTTTTCACTGTACCTGTATTGGACAAGATACAAGCCATACATTAACACACATGTAGAATGCAACTGTTATTTTAACACACATGTATAGAAGAAAAACTTGTGGAGCTACACTGTTAAAATAGGGCTGTTCACCCACTAGTTTAAAAATAACAACCCTGGAGTGTTACTAGGGTGTAAGTCCATATTTACTATATTATCCATATTTACCTTCACATAATGCCATTACTTCTTACATCCCAGACATTGATCATACAGTGCAGATTGGAAAATTTGGGTTTCCATGGCAACAGTGGCAGTCGCTAGCATCAGCATTACCTTATATGGTAATACCAGTTGTACTGAGGAGAGTTGTTGTCATGGAAACCCAAATCTACAACCTACAAACACTATAGGGTTTTAAACTAGCGGGCGAACAACCCTACTTTAACAGTGCATACTGACTGTATTACTTTTTGGTGTGTCAGCCGAAAATCCGGCAGCTCCCACATTTTTGCAGAGCTGCAGACCTCTAGCGTGGGACCCTCTAGTTCGAGGCTGGCACTCTCACCGTTCCAGGAATCATTCGTGTCTCACTAATGGCTGTCGAGATATGACGGTATTTTGTATAAATGCAGAAAGTGCCGGATTTTTTTAGAAAAAAATCTGGTCACATAAAAAGATATCTATTATGTATTAGTGTATATGTGCTTTGGGACCTACCAAGATGACATTTATAAGAAGCTGGCTGTTAGAGTGTAGAAATTTCTACGGTGCCCTAAGTAACAATTGACATGTGATGGTATATGGGCTTAAAATTTCATATCTGAAAACCAGCCGGCTATTTCTGTGGACCCATCCCTTTTGAAAAATGTTTTCCCTCACTTGAGCACACTCTGGTAGTCCCAGTGTTTCACCCGGAGGAACTGCTCCACCTGCTGCAACACGTTGGTGGGACGGGACGCCAGCTCACCTCCGTCCAGGAGGAGGAGCTACGAGGGGAGGGAGGGAGGAGGTGTGTGTGTGTGTGTGTGTGACTCAGTACCATGTATATACATGTTGTATTCAGTTTCAGCAAAATATCTGAACGTGAAGTACACATATATAGCAAAGAGAAATTTTGAAAAAATGCTTAGTTTTGCTGCATGCAACGCGTGATTTACTACAAAATAAGCAATGTGCTGGACATTAGAATTGACTTTCAACTACCACATGAAATAACTAACAGCAATAGTACATATACTAGCGTGTCAACCCCCATCTGTACTACAGTAGGATTAATATTCATAGCTTTTATGCTGGGGAGTGGAGGCAGGAAAAATACGTGATTCAAGGTATGGTCTTTCCACTGCCTTGATTGGCTTGTGCACATTAACATGGGTGAGAAAAAGCCTAAATGAGAATATGTAGCCCTTAGTTGATTGACGCTTGATAAGCTAGTAAGCACACACACACACACACACATACACACACACACACACACACACATACACACACACCACCCACCACACACACACACACAACACACATACATAGCCACCACACACACACACACACACCCTCCCCGATACACACATACACACACATGTACAGCACACACCCCCTTCCCAATACACACACATACACACACACACACACACACACACACACACACCTGATCAGGGCGGTAGTACACCAGCCATCTGTCGAGGTGCTGGTGGTAGATCCCAGGCTCCAGGCAGTGGACAGACAGGGACACAAGCTTCCGATCGGAGGGGGCGGGGTGATGGGTGGAGGCTCGAATGACATCGGAAAAGGAGTATCTGAGAGCGGTGGTGTCGCCATGGGCACGAGCATGCTGGAGAATCAAAGCCAAAAGAAATTTTGTAATGTTCTATTTTAGTGGCCTTGTCTACATTTCACTACTATGTATAAGAGTTGAGATTAACACATATTATGTACATTGTATGTAGGGAATCAGAGTCTAATGGGGACTTGCATGAATTAATGCTAATTAGAGCATAACAAAATTGAACCGTTGCCCCTAGCAACCCAATTTTTTTCAGCAACAGTAGTTGCTGAAATATGAAGGGCAGAAGTTAGAGCATTTCCCATACATTTGAATGGTGGGGACCCCCACCATTATGGGAAATGCTACCTTGAATATTTTAGCAGCGGAATCAGCTGTGGTCCCCCGACTTGGAGGCTTTCTTTAGTATCTAAAATACTACTGTTGCTGAAAACTTTGGGTTGCTAGGGCGTACATGTAGATGAACTCTTGATAGCCTCGTACCCAGCCGTCCCGGCTTTTTTCCCGCTTTTTCTTACATGACTAAACTCTTGATGCTTCCTCGAGATGAGTCTGCTTGATAGGTATGGAGTAGGGATGTCTTACGTGCACATGCAAAATGCTCTAACCTGCAGTACATGTATATTTGTACCATAGTGCGTGGGCGTATGAAAGGCGCCGCCACAGTGCACAAATCCCATGTACAGAAGCGGAACCTTTGAAGCCAGGGTACATCCATGTACCCTAGGGTACATGAGGGTTGCTAGGCTACTGAGGTTTCTTCTCATAACTGTGAAATACAAAAACATTTTCAAAGCGCAATTAGTGGTGCACTATAGCGAAGCCTGAGGGAATACATAAAACTGCACGAAGGGTACAAACCCCATGTACAGTAGAATAGCCTCGTTCCCAGGCTCCACTCCCCAGCTTTTCTCGCACCGTGTAGAAAAGCGGGGAGATGAGGCTCCCCGCTTTTCTACTCACCTCCCCGCTTTTCTACACGGTGCGAGAAAAAGCTGGGGAGTGGAGCCTGGGAACGAGGCTACAGTAGAAACCCATGGTACAAATATAACGTGGTCTGCAGTGCTAACACCTGCAATTTTTGCCAGCACTCCAGATGTTAGCACAAGCACTCGCTCACGCTCACCCCACAATGTCCTGCATTCGCCTGGTTACTGTTTAGAGGACACCTTACTACTACTCAACTAGTGCCCACCTGGTTGCTAGGGGCAACGGTTCAATTTTGGTGTGCTCTAATTAGCATTATTTCATGCACGTACATATTAATATGTGATAATCAACTCTTTAGAGGATACCTTACTACTACTCAACTAGTCCCCACCTGGTACCAGGAGTAAGCCCTCTGTACTGGGTCGTGTAGGATGACCACCAGTTTGGCTTCAGGCAGCAGCGAGTGTGCCCTGAGGGGGGCCAGTGGGTGGGTCAGGTAGGTGGCACTTTTTTCGAACAGCAGCAGGGGTGAGGGGCTGGACTGGGGGAATGGGAACTGGTCCATGTACCTGGGGTAGGAGGAATAGAATCGGGTCAGCCCAAGCAAACATTTGCAGTGTGCCTGGCTGGTAAAAAAAAAAAGGCAGAAAAAACATGTACATGTCTGTAGTGCACATATCCTCCATTGATGTGTTCCTTATACAACCCAACCATTTCTAGGACATACATGTACTGCCTATGCTAGCCTCGTTCCCAGGCCCACGTGTGCGGTTTCACTTTAGTGCAGCTGTGGGCCTGGTATATTTTCTCACGCGCGTGACGCGTAGGGTAGAAGGGTGAATATTTGAGTGGGCGAGGACTGCTGCAGTTTGCGGACAACGAAGGAAGGTAGCGAATGTATACTTTTTGCAGCTACTCTTCGGGGCCCGTTTGTACCACAGACCAAGTGCTGAAACAATGTCACCAGCAGAAGGTAGAGAAGTGCAACCGTCTTTCGAGCAGTCCCTGCCCACGTGCGATTAAGTAAGTCGGATCAGGTGAGAAAATATACCAGGCTCTCTAGCAACGCGCAGAGAGCCTGGGGACGAGGCTAGCCTAGTGCATGTATTTCCATAAACCCCTAGAACTGGCATGGTTCCTCATAACTTTTGGGAGATTACGGATCTCTGAGTCCTCACCATTGTGGCCCCTTCTGGTAGAGAGAATCGTCGCTGAAGAACTGCACCTCTTCAAAGTGTGCTCTACTCGGTACGCTGGGCTTCAGGGCCGGGTGGAGCCCCAGGAAGGAGTGGAGAGCCGTGGTGCCGCTCTTTTGAGGGCCGAGGATCAGGAGGGAGGGCAGGCGGGAGCAGTTGAAGTCTTCGCTGGGCGGCCAGATTTCTAGGTGCCGTTTGTCTGCACAAGGAGACTGTGTGTGTGTGTGTGTGCATGCATGTACAATGATGCATACATGTACGCATGAGCATGTTTGTATGTAAGAACAATACTGATATTTCATATCTAAAAACCAGCCGGGTGTTTTTTTTACATAAATCATCCAACTGAAGGTTGTGCTCAGCAACAGGTCGGTCTAAGCTAAATGCAGCTGTAGAATGGATCAGCTTGGCTAGACAGCCTCATCACGTACAGCTTCCAGCGAAAGTACTGACACAGCAATTTCATAGTACGCTTCCAGTTAGTGATTAGAACTTGCCAAAACAGAATTATCATTGCTACCTACCACTCTTTCACCGTCTAGGCAACACAAAACTAACCTAGCTTGACATAAGTTTTACAGACTACACAACTCTTTACTAAGATTTGTCCTGATCTCCAACTCTTCATACGCAGTAAGTTCGAAGAGAGTACCCCTACAACTGACAGAGCTGCCATTTTGAAATTTGAGGGGGAGGGGGATCAGAGGCCTAAATGGATCACTCACTTAGGCCGATATGGATACTGCACACATAGCAGCCACTAATGTGGAGGACTCTCGGGCTCACCCCCAATTAAGCAGTTAATTAGTAAACAGTGAGAACGCTTCTTTCCAGCAACTCACCGTCCAAATGGGCAACTTCTCTTCCGGAAACAGTTCAAAGTACTTCTTCCCGAGGACCAGAGGTCGGTCAGTAACGAGCTCCAGTTGGGTAAATTTATGCACAAAGTTGAGGAGGGCATCAAATAGAACCAAAGCAAGTCGATCATGAGCGTAGTTCATTACATGTGTCATAAAAATAGATACCTGTAATGATGTAATAATTACATTAAAAAAATCACCAACTACTTATATACAGGCAACAGAACATGAGAAAACGTATATGTGTCAGACTGAGCGATAATCCGACACTTTCTGCATTTTTTAAGGCGTGCGCTTCATAGACGCGCACCCCCGAATGCTATGCACTACCTAAATAAAATGTGGAACGTTATACAGAAAGCGTTGCTGCAGCAATGACCCGGAAACGAAGCCTTTCAGCCATACTGCAAGGATCAACGACTACATGCATTCTCTGCAGATCTAGTAGCTGTTTGCCGCCATCACAGCACCCTTGTTGCTATGTGAAACAGGCTTTTAGATTTCAATCACCAGACCGCTTCATGAGGGCGAGGAGCTACGGTCTGGGCATGCAACAATGACTTACTCTCATTCCCAGGCCCACGTGTTATTTTTACATCCTCAACGGGTCTGGTATATTATCAACATATACATACTGATAAAGAATCGGTATCGAGACAGCATTACTGCAGGCTCTGTTCAGGGGTTCATTTAGAAAAATCCCCAAGGGGGGCAAAAGGGGAGGGGGGGGGCTACGTATAGTGATCATTATTCAATTTTGAAGGGTTTAAATTCCCAAGGGGGGCATAAAGTTTCCAAAAGGGGGTGAATGCTCCCTCCTGCACCCCCCTCTAAATAAACCCTTGCTGTTAGTAAAAGATCGATATTGAGACAGTATTACTGCAGGCCCTGTTAGCAAAATTAATGGCTGTCTTTACTGAATGTACCCACCGGGTTATTGAGCAGTGTACTGAAGACCTCCCCTCCCTCGGCGAGAGCCAGCAGGCCCTCCCTCCCTCCATGGAAGTCAGAGAAGCGATAGGTGTGGGTGAATAGACGGCACGTCTGGCGAGGGAGGACCTGGGAGGATGGGAGGATGGGAGTATGGAGGGAACGACACTCTTTGCTATAAATACATGTATGTATGTATGTATGTATGTGTATGTATGTATGTATGTATGCATGCATGTATGTATGTATGTATGTATGTACATGTATGTACTCATGTATGTATGTATGTATGTATGTATGTACGTATGTATGTATGAAGCCTCAAGGCTTCTATGTACATACATGTATGGTGCATATGAGCCCCACCCTTAATGGAAGTTCACAGATATAGTGTGTTAACTCTTTCCCAGCCAAGTTTTAATACATCCATAAGGCTTATATGAATTTATATTGGCTTTTTATGTTAGGCGTTTACATGCTTTTCTCTATTTTATATGGGCACATAAATGTGCGTATGGCGAGTTAATTGAGCACAGTGACGATCAAAATACAAAACTACACTACCTAAGTGGTACGTCCATGGGCAGATGATACAGTTTTCATATCTGGCAAAGACCTACAATGTAGGTATGTGTAGGCACAATGCTTGCTTAGATAGCCAGTTAACTGCTGTTTATGCCTTCACAGCCCTGAGTGGCATTCCAGGTGGAGTTTGTTTGCACACTGTTATGTCTCTAAACAGTGACAGTTTGCTTTCAATCAGGCAGATCAGGTGTCCTTGCACGGAGGTAGGAACCCATGATCACAGATGACTGACCCGTTAGTGAATACCTTGCCACCCACTAACCTACTGCAGCAGCATGCCTTCAATGATCAAACATAAACTCACTGTCAGATTAAATAAAGCATTCTTGCTACGTATAGGCAGATACATGTACTATAGCTAGCATGTACAGTATGCTGGCTCCACACAGTCTAATTAGGTGCTTCCTGAGTCACATATGGAAGTAAAGAAGAGGCCTGTCTGGTGTGGGTCAAACAATGCTGTAGCTGCCGGTCAGCTAGGAGTTGCTGGTCAACTCCAGGTGCAGAGAGTGGCTGGCTAGCTGCTGGTCAGCTAGGAGTTGGTGGTCAACTCTGGGTGCAGTGGGTGATTAGTTGCTAGTCAGCTAGGAGTTGCTGGTAAAATCCAGGTGCTACACCGCACTGACTGACAGAGTAGGTCGAAACAGCTGTCTGCGATTTACATTAGCAGGCTACCCATTATAGCATTATAATATATACGCGTGCGACGAGAAAACGTACTGCACCTACAGAGAGTTAAAGCGAAACATACAAGTGTGCCTGGAGATGAGGCAAATTAAAGCTCCACCTATGCTAACTACTGTAACTGACATGTTTCTGGCTGTCATTCCCATGTACATACATGTTCACGTACACGTACATGTAGATTCATCAGCTCACCATAATGCCACTGTGTATGAACCCCCGTCTCATGTGATCTGGTCTCAGGTGAGGGTACTCTTCGGTGGTCGTCATGGAAACATTCCAGACATGCCTCCAAGCGTCGTAGAGAGGCTGGTAGACTGGGTAGACTCCGGAGTGATGGGGGGAGACGGTGTAGTGGGTGGTAAATGCAGGGAGGGAGTGGGCCTGTGATGGTGTAGGTGTGAGGGTGTGTGTGTGGGTATGTGAAGGCATATAGGTACATGTAGGAGAACGGAAGTGGAAGGCGTGGGTAAGGGTATGGGTGATATGCGAGTGTGCGTGTAGGTGTCAGTGTGAGGGTGTGGGTATAGTGTTGTAATTGACGCAATAGTGTCGCGAGTAGATCGTTTGGGTAACTTTACTGATTTTATGCCTGAAAAACTGCTCTATCTGGCTGCAGATATTGTTGTTTTCCCAATATTCTAGCAACGTTCGTCCCATTTCTCGGTTGTGCCTGGACAAAAAATGTATGCAGATATATTAAATCTTGATTATTCTCTTATAGCCTGTGGCTACGATGACGTAAATAAAATGGCCCCTGGCACTGTATGTTTGTTTGAAGTTTCTTCCAAGCATTACAACTGAGGTACAGTAAAATTAATTTTTTCCTCTCACTAACTAAGGCGCCACCTTAAACAGTAGCTCGATCATGCAAGACTCAGAGACTCTAGACTCCGCTTTCTCAGCATTCACATACCTTGGCAAAGTTGACGTTATCCGTCATGCACTGTTTGAGGTGGTCACTGGAGGCTAGGTGGGGCTGAGCGTGGTTGAAGATGTGTCCAAACCACCAGAACCTACATACAAAGGAAAGGAGGGCGTGAAGGAGGGAGGGGGGAGAAAATAAATTACAGCTGAATGGATGATCGTTAACTGCATTGTGTAATTCTGTCGTTACCAACTTCAAAACCATAAGCTTTTTGAATAGGGTGTATTCAGTTGCAGCCAAAAAAAAAGCGGGGGCCTGGGTACGAGGCTAATATGGAGTACAGTGTCCCTCTAATGTAACACAGGGAGAACTTAGCCTCATCCCCAGGCTCTCTGCACGTTGCTGGAGAGCCTGGTACATTGTCTCACATGATCCGACTTACTTAATTGCGCGTGGGTAGGGACCGCTCAAAAGACGGTTGCACTTCTCTACCTTCTGCTCGTGTCATTGTTTCAGTGCTTAGTCTGTGGTACAAACGGGCTCCGAAGAGTAGCTGCAAGAAGTATAGATTCACTGCCTTCCTTCGTTGTCTGAGAACTGCAGCTGTCCTCGACCACGCAAATATTCACCCTTCTACCTCCCTTCTACCCTACGCGTCACGCACGTGAGAAAATATACCAGGCCCACAGCTGCGCTAAAGTGAAACGCGCACGTGGGCCTGGGCACAAGGCTAGGGAGAACCCTGCCGTGAAAGTACATGTACCCTTCTAACCTTGATGCGTTCCCGATCAGTGCCTTGTTCCCCTCCACGTCTGCCTCTGTCCCTCGAGAGAAGAACTGGCCGCTGAACCCCAGGTTGAAGGTCATACCGGGAACGTTGCTACGGAAACGTTGTTGTGTCTCTATCAATACCTGGAATGGGGGAGGGAGATTTCTGGGGGTGATCATCGTTTCGGTGTAGAGTTAGTTTAAAATTACCGTTATCCTGGGTGAAAATGGCCGCTAGAAATGCTTCACCCCAGCATAAGACCATACTCGGTTAAGATGACTTCGGGGCTGCCATGGTAACAATAGTTCCTTGTGTGCAATGTTTATCGCACAAAAAGGTCACCTTTCAAATTAAGTAAATTGGAAATTAAATAGAGTAGATATGACCTCACAAACTTATACACACTATTGATTGGCACTGGAAGCACCTCCAGATCAAATCCCTCATATGAGCCCATATAAAATGTGTATAAGTGAGCTCACACATACATGGGAATGAGGCTACCAAAGACTCTCGGGGAGGCAATTCTCCATCTGACACACTCTTTTCTGTAATGTGCATTTTCCAGGCTGGGTCGAGTCACTTGACAGACTGCGTGGTTATGGAAATTGTATGGATTTTTTTTATCGCGCCGCGCCCATCGTAAAAGAACAGTTGTTTGGTCTACTTTTGGCTACTGAAGCCCAAAGAAATGCCTATTGTTAATCTGATTGTGAAGCGCTTTCAAGAAAGTGACTTAACCCCGTTCAACTCCTGGGCCGTTGAGAAGCTAAGCCCCCAGACCCCCCTAGCGATTCATGCTTTGAAGCATGCATGGGTCACTATCCCCCCCCCCCGTTAGAGATGAGCTAATACCACCACAGATTATCGAGTAGAACTCTAGTCTACATTAAATCATTCATCTATCACTGCGTTACATTACTTGACCACTATAGGCAGTTAATAATCAAGCTAAGACACGCACAGGTAGCTACATTGCACTTATGACGTTTATCAATCGCAGAAATGTTATAAGTGCCCCCCCCCCAACACCCCAACATTGAATGCTGTATGAACCCTGTGAACCCTAGTCTCGTAGGGCAGCCAGCCTCTGTGCAAGTGAGGCTGGCCCATGAGACTATATCCACCCGTGAGTATCACCAAGGGCGCATAAATAAACTTTTCCCTGCCACTACGGGGAAAGTTTTTATGCTCTCTTGGTATCACAGACCTTCACATCCTCTGTTGTCATCTTAGTGCTGTTTGGGCCCACAAAGATATCGTCGATGTCAACCTGTAGCCAACGCCGGCGTCCAAACCGAAACATTTGCTGATTTGACATGTTCTTCATCACGTCCAATAGAAGCAGTTTTGTCAACCAGTAATTCGTAGGTCCACCGAAATAGACCTTCTTGACCCCGTCGAGTAGCCCTCCATCTTTGATCAGCAACGGAGCCTTCTTCTTCCTCTCAGTTTTTGAGTCCATGTACGATAATTGTAATACAACTTCAAAATTATTTCTTACGAATTTGCTGTCCATCTTAAGAGCTGTTTGATTGGGCGCCGAAGTCACATGACCTTTGGTGTGATTGACTGTGGTGGTCACGTGACTGTCAGGCGATTGTTGAGTAAAATGAAACACAGTCCACACAGAATTATCCGGAAATTTAGTGATCCTCAGACCAGGTTTTGCATAATACAACCAACGCAATGAATTCAATTCCAAGCACAGGGCGGAATCAGAACGAACACTACGAGCCCTGATATTAGTACCAACTTGGGTTTCTTCACCAAACTGAAGATTTAAGCTGTTATCGGAGCCTCTGGACGGTCGTGACAGGATCAATAACGGAACTCGGTACTCCCAACAGTAATCCAACAAGGGCTCACTTTTGCTCTGCGACCACAACTCAAAGTGTAAACCGATATCTACTAGAATCACAAAGGAGTAGCTGCCGACGCGTTTCCCGTTCCGTTCCGTCGTCAGACTGTGACTGCTCCTCTTCCAGTAGTTGTACAGCGTGACCCCGACCCTCTGGCTCTCCAGCAAGACTTGCACGCTCCGGGCGGCGTCTGGTTCAGAGATTTCGTGGAGGATGAGTACTTGGGGTAAGGTCTCTCTCGGGACAGCCGTGTCCTGATTGGTTCGTACCGATAGGTAGGTTCTCGATTGTGGACTTTGGGTTGCTCTTGCAGGCGAGTCGACAAGACTTTGCACGCTTGGCAAAGATGGCCCCTCAGTAGTTTTTCTCAAACCCGTGGGATCATTAACGATATTCATAGCCTCATTTCGCAGTCCCTTGGTGGTCCCTCGCTCTGATAAATTAAGGGTGACTGATGGTTTCTCAAGGACAGAGACCGACTCGTATTGCCTAGCTGTGAGTGTGGGGGGTTGTAAGGATTGACGTGAATTCTTTAACAATCCCACAGAGTCGATAGTTTGTCCTTGTGCGTTAGTAACAACTTGGCTGGCTTCGTGAAGCGTATGTGGTATTGCATGGCTCCCATAATAGTATATCTCCGTATTCCTCTGTACATCGCCGTGATATCGTACACTCGGCATTGAGCGAAAGTATAAATAGTACACAAAAATATACACCGTACATAAGGCAAGAAGGCCGAACAGACACTTACGGAAGCCCTTGAGGCCCTTCTTGATCAAATGCACAAATATCCGTAGACTAGACATAGCTAGCTGGTTGTATTAAAACTCGACCGTAGGTCTTGCGTGAGGTACGTCTGCACACACGGTAGCTTTAGTCTTGTTTCTGGGGAAGTGCTAACCGCGAGAGCAATTGGCATCATTTCTGTTCGCTCGATCGACAACAAATTAATGATTATTAATAAGCTGCAAGTTAAGAACAGCGGAAATTATTTCGTATATCGCTTCGCGAGAATTGCTGGGCGTGGCACATTGGCACCCCATAGCACCCACCCACAAAACGAAAAAACACACCCACAAAACAAAATGGCTACTTGCTATTATGTGCCTAGAAGACCACAAGCCGAAGCAAGCTTACTGTGATAGTGATCGCTTCCAAGTCTCCCCGTTTGGAGTTTTATAGCGAAGGTAAGTGTTCGCTGTATGTTTGATAGGCTATACCAGGAGAACTGGCTGGAACAGTGTTCCACCAGTGTTACAGGTTGGCAACGACATAGATAATATAGCATACGGTGTATGGCAACGACGACGACGACGACTAAAAGAAGGCGGGGCTAGTTACATAACTATTCATAATTCCGAGCGAAGCGAGGCTATACTCCAGACCTCGAATGCTCTAGCGGAAGTCTCTGAATACAGCAACGGCCAGTGAGTCTTACTATTTAAATATGAAAATTATGTCATGGTGCATCACTTTTGATACTGCATGCGTAGATATTAGAGTCCACGTGGACTCGGGTCAAAGTACATGTACCATATGTTGACGCCATCAGGGTGAAATAATCTGTGTATCACCATTCCTTTTCTACAAATTGTAACACTAGTTCATATAGTTCTCTTTAGCTATTACAAATCTACTTTAGCTAGTCTGTCCAAAGTATCTTGCTGAAAAGAATGTCATTATTAATTTTTGTGTCTTTAAAGGGGGGGCTTGCAGGCTGCAAGGAAAGCCTTTCTGTACAATAATTACTGCAGTAGGTATGAGCATGTTTACACGTTTTCACGTATTTTCTCCATTTAGTGCTCACGTTTACCCCCGCCCCCACCCCCATTACATCATAATGGTAAAGGGTCCATTGCAAGGCAACTGTTCATGTACATGTAGGCTAGTGAGCCGTCAGCAATGAAGTCTGGGTACCGGGCCAGGGATCTGGCTAGTGAGCCGTCAGCAATGAAGTCTGGGTACCGGGCCAGGGATCTGGCTAGTGAGCCGTCAGCAATGAAGTCTGGGTACCGGGCCAGGGATCTGGCTAGTGAGCCGTCAGCAATGAAGTCTGGGTACCGGGCCAGGGATCTGGCTAGTGAGCCGTCAGCAATGAAGTCTGGGTACCGGGCCAGGGATCTGGCTAGTGAGCCGTCAGCAATGAAGTCTGGGTACCGGGCCAGGGATCTGTATTGTGCGTCTGTGCCAGTCTTTCATGTACAGTTGTGGGGCTCACGGTCTGACTGGCAACATTCTCTCTCCTTTCTTTCAGTGTCAGGCTCTGATCCCGCCCGTCCCAAGGTGGAACTGCTCCTGGACGCAAAAGCTCTCGTAGCTGGAGCACCATTCTATGATCAGAGCCGGAATGAGCTGCTCTGGGTTGACATTCAGGTACAGTAGGGGGTGGACCTCGTGCAGGAGGACGTCCAGGTAGGGGGCGGGGCTTTTATGGGAAGACATTCTGGTAGGGGGTGGGGCTTGTGTGGGTAGACATTCAAATGGGGGACAGGTAGGACTTATGTGGGGGCTTAAGGTGGTGCCCTGGTTATTGATAATTAAAAATACTGCTATTGTACAGTGAATATTGAAATGCGCCCATCCCCTCTCTCTCCCCACTCAAGAACAAGACCATCAACTTTCTGAGTCTGGAGAGTGGAGAGAACTGTTCATTGAAGGTTGGTGACTCAGTTGGGGCTGTGATCCCAGTGGAGGGGAGTGACAGCAAGCTGGTGGCTCTCATCGGGAGGAAGATATGCCTTGTGGATAGGGAGACAGGTGAGTGGGGTCACATGACACTCATGTGATTCCCACATGGGCAATGTGACTGCATTGTGAATGGAGAAATGAGGTAACATTAGCATCACTGCATTTCTGATCCCTTTTCCTTCACTCTACTATCTACGGTACGCTCACACCTGTAGGAGCTACAGATGAGCTGACAGAAGTGGACACAGACCGACCCCTTAACCGGTTCAACGATGCCAAGTGCGACGGTCGAGGGAGACTCTGGTGTGGAACCATAGGACCTGAGACCAAGCCAGCAGTCATCAAACCTAACCAGGGGTCTCTCTACTCCTACGATGCAGGTAGGGCCATCCCTGCATGTGTGATGCATTATTGCACAGTACGAGGAGTTCTGGAGCATTCCCTCATGCAGTAGTAAGCCTTCATGCCAGATCACTTTGTGACAGGCTGAGACACCGGTACATCTACTGTAAGTGATCCTCAACCTTGATGTGGGCTGGCAGGAGCCCATATCCTAATGGGAAGGAGCGTTAAACTTGTATATATATACTGATTCCACCTGTTGTGGGCAGGCCCCATTCCCATGGGTCAGAGGGGCAGGCCGGCACCCAGAGCTATGTCAGGAGGTGGGGCCAAAGGTACTGATTACTTCCTGGGGCCCGGAATTCCTGTCTTGAATTAGCAGGTGGTAGTGGAGTAGCCTCGTCCCCAGGCCACACCCCCACCCACGAAAGTGGGGGTGTGTGGCCTGGGGACGAGGCTAGTAGTGGAGTTACATGTATATGTTTCTAGAGCTAGTTTAAATGAAATTTTAATCTTGGAGTCCGTGCATGCTGTAAGTTCGAAAGTTATATACTTGGTGGGTGTGGTTCAAATGCTGTGACGGTAAATGAACGGAAATGCGTAAGGGCCGATATTGCGTGAACTACCACGATCGAGGGGTTGACAACAGGTAGAGCTGGCCGACAATACATGAAGAGAGCCGATCACTGCTGCACTTTGGTAAGACCCTGCCATTACAGCTAATTCATTGGAAAAATGATCGTTTGGTAGCTGGATCAGTGTTCTTGAAACTGGACTTTGTCCGTAGTTTATAGCTAGCACAGTATCGGAGTAGATATGCGTACAAAATTAGGTGGTCGACAATTGATGACTTAAGCTGCTTCTTGCACATCAACACCTTCATTAGAGTATGGTGTTACCCAAGTGAAATGGACCGTGCCTGCATTTTTCGACTGTGCAAAACACCCCGGGCAGTGTAAGCTAGTAATGACACTGAGTTTTTGATATCACATGCCTCCATTGGATATTTAGTTTCATCACCAGCCCCAGGAGCCCATAACCGGAGTTTTGTGCAAGTGCCATTTGACTGCAGCACTTGCATTAATACCCTATCTATACACTCTAAGTTTCAATCCGATTAAAATAGCTCTAGTATAGGCTGGAACGCAGCTTTTACAATCTAGTCTTTTACCAAGCATTCCCAAACCTATTGGCTATTTTCTTGTTGGTTTAACTTAACTGCCGGTTAAATTTAAGATAGTTATTTAAGCTGTTTCATTTAGATACCTGTAATAATGTACTATTACTCTGTATAGGTTCGCACTGATTAAACTAGCTATAGAAGTAACTCCACTACCACCTGCTAATTCAAGACAGGAATTCCAGGCCCTAGGAAGTAATCAGTACCTTTGGCCCCATCTCCCGACATAGCTCTGGGTCCCGGCCTGCCCCTCTGACCCGTGGGAATGGGGCCTGCCCACTGCGGCACCTGCATCACTACCTTATTTATGCACTCTAAGTTTGACTCCGATTAAAATAGCTCCAGTACAGGCAGGAACGCAGCTTTTACAATCTAGTCTTTTATCAAGCATTCCCCAACCTATTGGCTATTTTCTCGTTGGTTTAACTTAACTGGCGGTTAAATTTAAGGTAGTAATTTAAGCTGTTTCATTTAGATACCTGTAGTAATGTACTATTACTCTGTATAGGTTCACACTAGCTCTAGAAACATATACATGTAACTTCACTACCACCTGCTAATTCAAGACAGGAATTCCGGGCCCCAGGAAGTAATCAGTACCTTTGGCCCCACCTCCTGACATAGCTCTGGGTCCCGGCCTGGCCCTCTGACCCATGGGAATGGGGCCTGTCCACTGCGGCACCTGCATTACTACCCTATGTATACGGTCTAAGTGTCAACCCATTAAAATAGCTCTAGTACAGGCAGGAACGCAGACCAAGCATTCCCAACCTATTGGCTATTTTCTCGTGATTTTAACTTACTTAGCGGTTAACTTTAAGATAGTTATTTAAGCTGTTTCATTTAGATACCTGTAGTAATGTACTATTACTCTGTGTGGGTTCACAATTGATTAAACTAGCTCTAGAAACATATACATGTAACTCCACTACCACCTGCTAATTCAAGATAGGAATTCCAGGCCTTAGGAAGTAATCAGTACTTTTGGCCCCATCTCCCGACATAGCTCTTTGTCCCGGCCTGGCCCTCCCACCCATGGGAATGGGACTTGCCCACTGCGGCACCTGCATCACTACCCTATTTATAAACTCTAAGTTTGACTCCGATTAAAATAGCTCCAGTACAGGCAGGAACGCAGCTTTTATAATCTAGTCTTTTACCAAGCATTCCCCAACCTATTGGCTATTTTCTCGTTGGTTTAACTTAACTGGCAGTTAACTTTAAGATAGTTATTTAAGTTGTTTCATTTAGATACCTGTAGTAATGTACTATTACTCTGTATAGGTTCACACTTGATTAAACTAGCTCTAGAAACATATACATGTAACACCACTACCACCAGTCCTGCTAATACAAGACAGGAATTCCGGGCCTTAGGAAGTAATCAGTACCTTTGGCCCCATCTCCCGACATAGCTCTGGGTCCCGGCCTGGCCCTCCCACCCATGGGAATGGGGCCTGTCCACTGCGGCACCTGCATTACTACCCTATGTATACGGTCTAAGTGTCAACCCATTAAAATAGCTCTAGTACAGGCAGGAACGCAGCTTTTACAATCTAGTCTTTTACCAAGCATTCCCAACCTATTGGCTATTTTCTCATGGTTTTAACTTACTTAGCGGTTAACTTTAAGATAGTTATTTAAGCTGTTTCATTTAGATACCTGTAGTAATGTACTATTACTCAGTGTGGGTTCACACTTGATTAAACTAGCTCTAGAAACATATACATGTACTCCACTACCACCAGTCCTGCTAATTCAAGACAGGAATTCCGGGCCTTAAGAAGTAATCAGTACCTTTGGCCCCATCTCCCGACATAGCTCTGGGTCCCGGCCTGCCCCTCTGACCCATGGGAATGGGGCCTGCCCACTGCGGCACCTGCATTACTACCCTAAACTCTTAAGTTTGACTCCAATTAAAATAGCTCTATCATTCCCCAACCTATTGGCTATTTTCTCATTGGCTTAACTTAACTGGTGGTTAACTTTAAGATAGTTATTTGAGCTGTTTTATTTAGATACCTGTGGCTAGCCAGGCATACTGCAAACAAATTAGGTGGAGACAGCTGACCATATATTTCCACTGTGTAAAAATTTAATTTTAAACACACTGAGCAGTGGTGCCTGGGAATGATTCTATCAAATAATTTTGATTGTAGGTCTAATAATTCTCTGTCTCTTCCCTCAGGCAAGCTCACCAAACATGTGTCTGAAATCTCTATCTCCAATGGAATGGACTGGAGTTTAGACCACAAAACCATGTACTACATCGATTCCGTTCCAAGAAACGTCTATGCCTTTGACTACAACGAGCTTCAGGGAACAGTGGAGAACCGGAGACCACTAGTAGACTTCACTCAAGATGGCACTCTTGGGTTTCCTGTTGGCATGTGTGTTGACGCTGACGGTCGCCTCTGGGTCGCTGGCTTCTTTGGAGCTTGCATCAGCTGTTGGGATCCTGCAGATGGCAAAAGGCTTAAGATTATCAAAATACCGGCTCGTTGGACTACCTCTTGTTGCTTTGGGGGGCCTAACCTGGAGTGGCTGTTTGTGACAAGTGGTAGTGAAGGAGTCGATGAGCGGGAGTGGTCTAAGTTCCCGCACTCTGGGGGGATCTTCGTGGTGAAGGGGCTGGGAGTCAGGGGACGACCTGGTAATAGGTTTAGGTACAATCCGTAGTCAAAAGTGTAGTGTGTGCGTAGCCTGCTATTCTTTTATGTGAATAGGCTACTAGAAGCTTGATGACAAAGTAGCTATAATAATGATGCACTCTGAATATTCTGTTACATCACCCAATTTCTTATGCATGTGTAGTAGATGTCTTTTTATATCTACAGAATTCAATTGCGGCTATACGTCTGTAGCTATAGAGCACTTGCATGGGCATCACGACTGTATAACTACTGCCATCCTTACTTCCATGTGGCAAGAAGTGGCCTAGATTCTCAGATAGCTATCCAGCTCAAAATAGGGAGGGCGATATGTTGACTTACAACATGTTAGCTATTAGAAGTGTATTGGTTATAGTAGCTAACATGTTATCATAAGATAATTATGTTTATTGTAAAGTGATTTGGTAGGGTGTCTTTTGATGTACGTATACGGGCTATGTAAAGGCTTATAGCTAAGGACAGAGTGACAAACAGATAAAACTGACCAGATAAAAAAACACTGGGGTAGCTATAGCCTCGCTCGCTCGGAACAAGTAGGATCATGAGGATGTGTGTAGCTATGCGGCCTGTAGCTATGGGTCAGGCTCATAGTTACAACTAGCGCTACCTAACCTTCTAAGTTTGACCTTCCAGGAGAGAGGGAGGATCCTTTTTCCCCTCCAACTTAAGTCAGTTTCTCTTTATAAGCCTGGGAAAATTTCTTCTTCAAGTTAAGTTGTTTCTCTTTATAGAAATATCACTACTAAGCCTGGGAAGATTTTTTTCAGGCTGATACTACAAGTAGCTAGCTAGCTAAGTAGCAATGCTGATTGGAATTTTCCTAATGATTTGTCATTCCAGCTAGTGGTAGCTACTTGCAATTTTTTAATTTAGCGTGTACTGGTAATGTGATGAGAAAATAGTGGGAGTCTAGGTATTGACATTGCGGTAATAATGCATTAGCTACTTGGCGTGTGACTGTTAGTAGCTACTTGCAATTTGTTAATTTAGCGTGTACTGGTAATGTGATGAGAAAATGGTCTAGGTATTGACATTGCGATAATAATGCATTTATAGCTACTTGGCGTGTGACTGTTAGTAGCTACTTGCAATTTGTTAATTCGTGTACTGGTAATGTGATGAGAAAATGGTGTAGGTATTGACATTGCGGTAATAATGCATTAGCTACTTGGCGGCAAAAAAAGAAGGAGCAAAAACGAGCTGCACGCAAAAGGTTAAATTATAAATAGTTATGTAATATCAGCCCCGCCTTCTGGTTGTACTTGTAGAAGACAGACACTCCGGATCCGGTAGAACGGCAACGACAAGTGAGTCATACTATACAGTGTATGCACTACTCTGGTCAGCAGAACTGCATCGTAAGTTCCCTCAATATTTTGAAGAATTACGATGCTGTATCTCATACACTACTGCATCAGTGCACCCTAACCTAGTCTCGCGGGCCAGACTCACACACGCAGAGCGGAAGAGTGAGTCTGGTCAAATCCCCATATGGCTTTCGTGCAGCAGTAGGCTGGCTAACTAAGTGGGTGCGAACATAATTGGGGCGTGTTTGTAGTAACATTGACAATCAGCAGCAAGCAGCCTGAGAGGCACCGCCTGCATGTTTTGACAGCACGTCCTTTGAATACCCAATTAACGCGCCAAGAAATTCTTGGCGTGTTAGGCACGAGACAGTGATGGGAATTTGACCAGACTCACTTTTCCGCTCTGCGCACGTGAGTCTGGCCCGCGAGACTAACCCAAACCTAGATATTTAGACACGTAACTATAATATCTATGACCCAGACCACTCGTTTTCTGTGTCCTCGAGACTAGGGGGGGGGGTAAGGTAGTCTTGGGTACCCAGACCCGTCGGAAAACCCGAGGGTCTGGGTACCCGAGACTAGGCGTAGGAAGCTAATGTTTTGTTTTAGGCCTCCTCTGGGGATACCCGCATGTGATGGTCATTATTTTGTAAAGGCCTCACGACCTCATTATTACGTTAACATCACGTGCCTTGTGCTACGTTTAATATGCCTCTTACGGTACTAGCTATGGTGTTTTTCAGCGCTACAGTTGTGCAAGGAAGTGGTGGAGCCACCTTATTGCCATTGGAGATTGTTGAATGTCACTCAGACGCGATAACCATCCGTAAATTTTTTCCAACAGTGCCTTGTGCCGAAGATTCTACTGCCTGATTCTGTGCAGTCAGAGCTGATGAAGTCATAATGATTAACCTCCCGCCCGCATGCTCTGTGGCCTTCCTTAGTGATGAGAAACAATGAATCTCATTGTTTTGGCCTTATGAGTCTCCTTATGTTTATCTTGGTGCTAAGGCACTCTTTCCGTATAGTATTCACTGAATTCGTGTAGAATTGTGGACAGTGTGCACAGCGTGTTTGGCTATCTATAAACCCGTTGCAGCTGTTCACAAGGCAACTCCACGCATGGAAAAACGCAAATGCTGACGGCACAATTAGCACTAGCCCGTGCAACCTTCCATAAAGTTATGTTTGTGGCGACTGCAATACAGGTGCAGATGGAAAATGATCCAGAAACCATGCTGGACTCAATGTACGTGTAACTGCTACCTAGGGCAATTGTCTATTATAGACAATT
Organism: Phakellia ventilabrum; assembly: GCA_963921505.1. Taxonomy (NCBI): domain Eukaryota; kingdom Metazoa; phylum Porifera; class Demospongiae; order Axinellida; family Axinellidae; genus Phakellia; species Phakellia ventilabrum. The sequence continues at coordinate 6,971,632 of OY997380.1, read as the reverse complement.
GCCAATTTTAGTAGCTGAAAAAACATTTATAGATAGTGTGTAGATGGATAATGTACAGAGTGAATGAACACAATGGTCGCATTTATTTTAGAAGATTGGCAGTGTAAATGAAGAAAGTAAACGTGTTGTAATTAAACAATGGTCCTTGTTCTGATGGGCACATAAGGCCAAGTTGATTTTTCATTCGCTGCTTTAGGAATACGTGCTGTGATGGTATGATCGCTTAGCCTCGTTCCCAGTCTCCACTACCAGCTTTTTTTCGCATGTTGTAAAAAAAGCGGTTTTACAACATGCGAAAAAAAGCTGGGAGTGGAGACTGGGAACGAGGCTAATGATCGCTCACTTTGAGCTTTCTCGATGTTATGCTGCTTTTCATTAGCCTCGTACCCAGGCCTCCCCTCACAGCTTTTTTCGCAGCCGTGGGAAAACCCGCCTTTTTCCACGGCTGCGAAAAAAAAGCCGCGAGGAGAGGCCTGGGTATGAGGCTAGCTTTCTATGCCTCAGCTCTCTAAGCACGCATACCACTGTATGCTTCAAACATGGGTACCCACTAGAAACACCTTGGGAACAAAGCTGCTATTTTCTTTTGAGTCTATGTTGTAGTGTGAGATGTGCATGAACTGCTGCTGTGGTTAAATTGTAGCCTCGTTGCCAGGCTATCCCCCCTGAGAATCACCAGTGACAAAAGCTGGACAGAGGCCTGGGAAAGAGTGTATAATGTCTTTTTTTGATTATCAAGCTATATGCAGTGAGGTCTGAGGATGTATCCTGTGTGTCTGTGGTGATTTGTCATGTACAGCTATGGGGCTCACTGACAACATTCTCTCTCCCTTCTTTCAGTGTCAGATTCCGATCCCGCCAGTCCCAAGGTGGAACTGCTCCTGGACGCAAAAGCCCTCATAGGTGAGGGACCATTCTATGATCAGCGCCGGAATGAGCTGCTCTGGGTTGACATTCAGGTACAGTATATACAGTGGCAGATCTAGGATTTTGAAAAGGAGGGTTTCAGTACCACCGGCAGCGACTAATTTACGGTCTAATGTCAATTCTGACAGTGTATAGTCACTTGCCCCACACTCAAAGTATTTGTTCCAATATTTCCACCTCATCCCCTCCCTCCCTCCTGCCATCCCTTCCTCCCTCCCTTCCTCCCTCCCTTCCTACCTCCCTCCTTTGGTCCCTCCCTACTTCCCTCCCTCCCTCCCTCCCTTCCTTCCTCCCTCCCTCCTTTGGTTCCTCCCATCTTCCCTCCCTCTCTCTCTCCCTCCCTCCCTCCCTCTCTCCCTCCTTCTCTCTCCCCCACCCTCCCTCTCTCCCCACTCCAGGGTAAGACCATCAACTTTCTGAGCCTGGAGAGTGGAGAGAACCGTTCGTTGAAGGTTGGTGGCACAGTGGGGGCTGTGATCCCAGTGGAGGGGAGTGACAGCAAGCTGGTGGCTCTGATCGGGAGGAAGATATGCATTGTTGATAGGGAGACAGGTGAGTGGGGATTTTACGATTCACCAAACCGCCAAATTACAGTCCTCACTATATTTTACCGCTATACAGTAAACGGATTTTGTCATGTGGCTATAGTAGTATATATATACCTTAAGGTGACTGTTATTTGCAGTTGCAATTTCTTGTGTATTGAGGATATTCCAGGTATTGCTGCTTTCATATTTTGTCACAATAATTTGCGTTATGCATAAGTTTCTATTCTAACGACTGCATGCATTGCATAGTTAAATTAGAGACACCAAGCTCTACAGTATTTGAAGGGGAGAGCCTGGGGACGAGGGTAAGCATGAGATGATTCTAATTCAGAGAATGGTCGCCAAGATGATCCTCACAATATCAACTTTGTGCGTGTATAAATTATTGTAACTCAACACAAAAGGATTCTGACATCACTATGGAATAACATAGGATCACGTGGTGCATTTCAGATCCCTTTTCCTTCACTCTACTATCAACGGTACGCTCACACCTGTAGGAGCTACAGATGAGCTAACAGAAGTGGACACGGACCGACCCCTCAACCGGTTCAATGATGCCAAGTGTGACGGTCAAGGGAGGCTCTGGTGTGGGACCATGGGACCCGAGACCACCCCCGCCGTCGTCACTCCTGATCAGGGGTCTCTCTACTCCTATGATGCAGGTACATGCACGTGTGATTGTCATGTGATTCATGCGATACTGTAATCTGAAACTTACGTACTGGTTTTTTGTTAATACCGTGCAACAAAAAACCAGTACGTAAGTTTCAGATTCCCTGATTTCAGGTAGGTAAAAGGTTTATTTTGTAATTCCTCTATTTTTTTTGCATACTATACAGTTCCATGGATTTCAGTGATCTGCAGAGACAGTATACAGAGCTTAACTGCGGCTTACTTCATGTAGCTAGCTATGTAGCTACATATACTACATACCTGCAAGCAGACACAAAGTATAAGGACTAACACTGCCACTACTTGACACTTTAAGTCCTCTGTTCCAGAGGTCGCATTATGTACCCATGCCATCTCAGCCACTTCCAAAAACAGATTTCCTGATTCAAATTTTTTTTCAAAAGCAAAAATCAAGTACAGTGATGCCACGGTTGCTTTGATGCATTTCTGGTCAACAGTATCCACAATATCTGGCGACCACTCAATATGCATACATGTAGATGCGGGCCTTTCTTGGGAGAAGATTTCTTTTCTGGTTGCTCATCAGTACTGTGAAAGTGTTAGATGTACTCAGGCCTTAGTCACGAGACTAAGTAATACTATCCGAAGTGGTATCCAGGTTTGTAATATCCAATGGAAGCATGTAGCATCATGCAAACACTTAGCCTCATTCCTAGGCTTCACTGACCAGTGTATTTCGTATGTTGCAAACAAAAAAAAACAACATCTTCCGTAGTGCTTTTTGCATATTGGAAAAGCACCTTCTCCACCATAAAAACTGCACTGGGCAGTGGAGCCTGGGAATGTGCATGTAATTCTCCCAACTGAATGGATAGGATGGCATTAGGGTAAGGTCAGGACCAGGGCACGGGATCTGAAACAGTTACAAAGCTACTGCAGTGGGGTGGCAATCCTGCTCATCATCCAGCACTCTGCTCATTTTCATCAGAGCTTGCACGCGAGTTGTACGACTGTAAATATCATAGATACTATAAACCGTGCGGTATACATGTTTGAATAAGGGCTCACTGTCAGAATCAGAATGGTCTAACCGAACTTGCCCCCCCCCCCCCCAAATTCAAGATACTCTTAGAATGTGTTTTCTGAGCTGCTAAAAATTGATCATTTGTTCATAGGGCTACTATGCATGTTTTTTCTTACACCGTTTTTGTGCAATTCTTGCGATTTCTAGTACTTGATTTTGGATTAGTCCACTATAATTCCGACCCCTTCAACTCTCTGTCTCCTCCCTCAGGCAAGCTCACCAAACATGTGTCGGATATCTCCATCTCCAATGGAATGGACTGGAGTCTAGACAACAAAACCATGTACTTCATTGATTCCGCTCCAAGAAACGTCTACGCCTTTGACTACAACGAGCATCAGGGAACAGTGGAGAAACAGAGATTATTAATAGACTTCACTCAAGATAACACTCTTGGGTTTCCTGATGGCATGTGTATCGACGCTGAGGGTCGCCTCTGGATCGCTGGCTTCCTTGGCTCTTGCATCAGCTGTTGGGATCCTGCAGATGGCAAAATGCTTAGAAATATCAAAATACCGGCTCGTCGGACCACCTCTTGCTGCTTTGGGGGGCCTAACCTGGAGTGGCTGTTTGTGACAAGTGCTAGTCTCGGTGCTCGTGAGTGGGAGTGGTCTAAGTTCCCGCACTCGGGGGGGATCTTCGTGGTGAAGGGGCTGGGAGTCAGGGGACGACCTGGTAACAGGTTTAGGTACAATCTGCAGTCAATGGTGTAGTGTTTTCAATATTTTATGTATATGAAGTGAATGCCGAAAACTTGATGAGTGTGTTTGCTTTGAATATTCTAGTGCGCCACCCACTTTAGTTTGCGCACACGCAGTAGACGCTCAGTAGGTGTACAAATAATTATGCCAAATTGGACTGAAGTGACATGTGCACACCACATGCATGGTGACTGAATGCCCTACGTATGAGCGCATCCATTTCCAATTCCATATCTGATGTTGGATACTCTAGGACATGCCTTTCAGGTCAGATACTCTAGGACATGCCTTTCAGGTCAGATACTCTAGGACATGCCTTTTAGGTCAGTCCGTGTACAGAAGCTTTAAAGACCGGACAACTCTACCAGTCTACATTCAACGTTACAATTTGCATGATCATGAGTCTATATTCAAATAATGACATTGTCATTCAATTGAGAGGTTTATCTTAAAGAGCTTGAGACTGTCATTGAATTGGACAGCAGTAGAGAGTGCAGGGAAGAGGGAACAAGATTGCAGTACTTGTGCTGATGACATCAGATTGCTAATTTTGTGAAGGCTCACCTGGATGGAGTGAGCTGGTTCCAGTCTGCCATTAGTGCTATAATAGTCTTATGTCCACACAACTATGCCTTCTATATTTTGAAGAGTGTCTGGTTGCTGGAATGAACATTTCTGTCACATATATATATATACATGCATGCATGCAGACTCTCAATGTACTTGAAACATTTTTATAAATATATAGCATCGATCAGCTTCATGCAACTATGCATGCCACAAAATTTATAAGCAACGAAGTAGGTGCTTATAATGTATATACATGTACTCTAAATGCTAACCAGTTTTTATATAATTATGTCATTCTATTGTAAATCTCTGTATATAGCTACGTAATATGATAAATGCCTCATCATTTAATTCAAAAACTTTAAAAATGAAAAGGCTACCAGTAGCTGTACAGGTACTTCCTACACATTGTGTACAATGCAGTGGGTTTCAAATGGCAATTCAATAAAACAGTCTGTCTTATTTCATGTGTGTACACTAGGCATAGGCAGCAGAACAAGGATCCAATAAAAAGCACAACACACAAAGTAAGCAAACAAGCGTCACTGTTAAAACCATCATTGTTACATAATACATACGATACTATGTTGTGTACAACAAAAATAAATGTTTGGGTGGAGGTCACTGCACGCTGCAGAGTGGCTACGCAGAGCCAGAGCAGAAAGGTATTTGTAGAAACAGTGTTCAATTTATTGGGAGGCTGCAGGGAAGAGTGATTGATGTATGTTAGCAGTGAGGGTTAGTTAAAGGTGAGTGGTTGATGTGTGTTAGCAGTGAGGGTTAGTTAAAGGTGTGCGAACAAAATTAGAAAGTCATGCACGTGATGTCACAAGTGGGTCACGGATTATACTAATATCGATATTTTGGTACACAGTAGCATCGCGCGACTGAAATGGGATAAACCTGACTGTGACACAGTTGTGATATCATATGCAAAATCTCTATACCGTATAGTGACAAATTTTTTGAGGAGCAAAATTTTCGCGGTTTTCGCTCGAACCGCGAAAAGTTTACACCCTCGAAATTTTTACACACGTCACTGGCTCGTGTAAAGTTTTCATAAGCAGATCATGGCTCTTTTCGTAGCGTGGACAAGCCAGCCAAGCTACCAGATCCTCTTGGCCCTCTATCAACAGCAGTACCGTCGTCCTCCATTGCATCAGCAAACGCGGAAGTTAGAGGTGTGCTTGAGATCAAAGAGCGGACCACAATTGGTGCAGGAAAAGAGGCCCCTACACAAAGGTTTCTGCCGAACCTAAGGCGCAAATAGGAAAGTGTGCAGCAGAGCACAGAGTGGCTGCAACCATCCGACACTACGCTAAGAAGTTTCCTGAGCTGAGGTGTGGTTAAATAAAATAGGCATGGCTCCACCTTGTCCGCGATCCTTGAAATTATTTCACGTAAAGTTTACCATAGGTCGATCTGCGAAAATTTTGGTCCTCGAATATTTGTCCGCTATTATTATTATTATTATTATTATATATATAACACACACCAACAAAGGTGTAGTAAAAGTACAAATATTTAATGCGGTTAAATAGAGGAAACAGTCCTAATAATATGTTCATTCGACCATGAGGTAGAACCAAACAAACGCAGATCCCGAACAATAGCAGCACAGTAGGCATCCTCTGGAAAATACTGCTTCAGATGGGAGATGCCATAGAGAGAGTTGTAGCCAACTGAAGTGTAGCAAAGACTTGCCGAACTTGAAAAAATAGCACGGACAAGAGAGGACGGACACTTGGATGTAGCTGAGCATAAGAAAGACCGTGATCTGTAGAAAATGACGTTGTATAAGCTTTTGAGTCTTGCGGTTAGATGTAGAATTCTGGTATGGCAATTGAAAGGAAGCCTCCAAAGTTTACGTAAAATATTATTAAAAGCGACTTCAAGAGAGCAAAGAGTAGGGTTAGAAAGATTCCAAAGTGCAGCACCATGAAGAGAGAGGCAAAAGGATCTAAAAAGGTGGGTGAGAGTGGCTGGATCAGCGCCAGTGAATGAACAAAGAAGACAATTAGCCTTTTTAACCATATCACGAGTTTTCAGCACAATGTCAGTAGAGTCTGACAGATTGTAAGCTAATACATGACCTAAGTGAGTAACAGTATTAACGAATTGTAATTCAGAGCCACAGAAATAAACAGTTGCCTTACAATCACTGGAGGGCATACTCCCAAATCTGATGAGCTGAGTTTTGGAAGCATTAAATTTCAGGCCATGGCTAATTGAGAAAGACTCACAGGAGCTTAGCATTAGCCGCAAGGCTGAAAGGGAAGGAGCAAGAAGGATCAAATCGTCAGCATAACAGAGAGCACCAGCGAAAAGGTGGTCCCAGTGACACCCAATGGCATTATGCTTCAACTGAAGCAAGAGCTCATCCATATAGATAGTAAACAGAACAGGGGACAGAACTCCACCCTGACGAACTCCATTAGCAACAGAAAAAGCATCAGATACGATGCCGCCCCATTTCACACAAAGCTCTTGAGATTTATACCAATTTAGCAGAAAAGAGATGATGAGCGGAGGTAAATGACGTTGAAGCAGACGGTCAAAAAGAATGTCATGCCGAACTAGATCAAAAGCTTTGGAAGCATCTAGCAGGCAACCAAAAACCGGTGAGCCATTACGTACATATCGATGAGCTACATTTTTCACAGTGCCAGTACATAGGGATGTGGACATGAATCGTTTGAAACCAAATTGCAGATCAGAGGTGGAGAACTGGTCAGGGTATTGTAATAGGAGACACCATTCAATGGCTTTGCTCAGAGTAGGTGCTAAGGCGATAGCACGATAACTGTCACTGAAATTGGGGTCCTTACCACTCTTTGGGATCGGTACAAGAGTACAATCTCGAAATAATTTAGGCATAAAGGAATGACGAATCATAGCTGTGAAAAGAACAGATAGAGGTTCCGCAATAACAGGTAGACACATGATCAAATGATCCGAAACAAGAAGAGAGCCATCAGATTTACTCAACTTGAGCTTTGAGAAAGCAGAGCGGACGCATCTCAATAGAAATGGAAAAGGAGGCAGTATCCACTTTACTGATGGTAGAAGACAGAAAAGAAAGCAAAACACCACTAGGGTGAGGGTCATGAGTATTCAAATAACTACTAACTTTGGAAGCAAACGTGTTAGCTATACCGTGAGCATCTTGAATGCCATCAATAGTAGAAACAGAACCACTAGGGCACTTTGGCTTATGGATACGCTTGACCTCCTGCCAGAAATCTCTGGTGTGAGACAGTGCAAGAGCAGAAGCCAATCGTTTTCGCCTAATGTGAAACTCTTGCCTTTTTAAGCGACGAACTTCATATTTGTACCTGGACTTTGAAGATTTCTTAATTTGGAAAAGGACTCCACTTGAGGGTGACCCAGCAGAATTCCAAACGTTGTACCAAAAATTGGCCTTGTCTTTGAGGTGCCGAGCAGAATAGTTCCAACCGGGGACACCAGAAGAGGAAACACGCAACTTAGGTAAAGTATGAAGAGCACACTCATGCAAGCACTTGAAAAGAGATTCTACATAGCTATCCAGTTCAATTAGATGATTAGTACAGTTTGTTTCTGAGCACGAAGCGACCTGAACTGGGAAAGTTGGTAGAGTCCTTGCAACTAAGTCACAGTAGGCAGATATGTGGTCACTAGTGGCGCGATGCCAAGCAATCCTGGGAGGAGGTGAAACAGAATCAGAAGCTCTTAAGTGTAGTGAACGGGATGAAGGTGTGGCTGAATAATTGAATGAAAAAGAGGCAGCAATAGGATGATGATCCGAGAGATTAGATCCACAGTCAATCTTGCATACACTTGCGAAAGCAGAGACAGCAGAGACATCACAAAGAAAGTGATCCGGCCAGGTTTTGCAAGAACCATCATCCCTTTCATAGGTAAAGCCAATGAATTGTTGAAAGAGGCCATCAACAGCAACCAAATCAAGGTCAGCCATAAGATTAGAAAGAAGACTGAGAGAACTAGAGGATCGATTGAAATCTACATTAAAGTCACCTCCAATTACAATGTGATCAAATAATTGTGATGCAATGAAACCCTCCAGCTCACCTAAAGCAAAAATGAAGTCATTATATGAGGCAAGAGTGCCATAATCAGTAGGGAGGTAGACGCAGATTAATAAAGTGATTTTGTCTGAGTTGTCTCTAAGAGAAACGGCACAAAACCGTTTTGAAGGACTTCTAATCACAGAAATAATAGGTGACAAAGACTTTCTATAAAGGAATGCACAACCCCCGAAAGGGCGACCACACAAAAGAGTTCCGGAGTCCATACCACTGACTCCATGTGATAAAAAATCAGGATTAATATCTAACAGATTGAGCTTCTCATGAAGTAACCAATGCTCTTGAATCAAGCAGATATCACAATCAGAGAGTAAATCATGTACTAATAGAGAACCATATACTATAACGGTAGCTACCAATACTAAAATGAAAAGCACTTTAAAAGTACATAATCCTCGTGTCCCACCCTTTAGCTATAACATCACAATGGAAATGCTCCCTAAATAGTGCACGCATCCACACCAGTAGGTCTGTACGCCCGTCGACCTCACATGACAAAAATAACCTATCAGAGGATAGCGACTGTGATCGGTGAAAGCTGCTAGCCTTCATTAACCCAGAATCCTGGTATACTCCCAACTATATATAGTCTACTGTATAAGTGTGTTGAGCTTACCTTCAATGACCTCGACGTATGCAACAGGGAAAATCCCCTTCTTGTCTCCAAGGAAACCTTCATACCAATTAGCATCAATTTTTCGACTGATGCTCAAAATATCACCCTGCATTGGAGAGGTTATATGTACGTATAACGTGCGTCTTAGTACAGAAATGGCTTCAATTATAACTTCATGGCACGGAAACATTTGCGGATTCGTAAATGAATTTGACATAATCATACTTTGGACATGATACGATAGCATCCTTAATTCCCAGAATCCAGGGAAATTAAACACATGCGCAAACAGTGGATATTACCAGGCCACTCTTTTCGGGGAGGGGGGGGGAGGGACTACACAGGTC